>CM026552.1:54038758-55238758 GCA_015143295.1 Tetracentron sinense
ACCAGTCTCAACTTTTTCAAAAGGAACTATACCCATTGTTGAAATGGTAGTTCCTTGGAGAGACAAGTACAAATCCAGGAGAAGGAGAGAAGGCTACGGAAGGCCCAACAAGCATTCAGACAGCAGGAAGCGGAGCGAGACCGTGAACTTCAAGTCATGCAAGGGCAAGTCGAGCAGCTCGAGCAGACGGTTCGATCTTTTCATAAAAAGTGAAAAGGCAATGCCAGAGAGACAGCCATCATCAGGGCCCAACGACACTTCTACCGAGAGTAGCTTAATAGTGCAAAGGTTGAGATGACTGCTCAGATCCGATAGTTCGGATTCCGAATGTTCAATGCTACTAAGGCAATTGACAACATAGAGGTTGAGGTCACATCCCTCCAACAGCAAATCATGGACCTTAATGGTGTGCCCCACCACTTGACTTCGCGATCTGGCTAGGATCGAGTCTTATTCATTTCTTGAGTCGCACAGTCCTATACTCACCTAACATGCATCAATGAAAAATCCCTTTTAGCATCTTCTCTCTTGCACATCATGCATATTCATGTTTAACCGTTATATTCTTTTCAGTTGCATGAGCTGACCCATGACTCGCTCTATAACTGTAATTCTCGCAGAAGTAACAGCCGTAGACGCTGTTCTAACTAAGGAACCAATCACAGAAGCATCCAGCATCGCCTCTTCTGATAGTCAATTAGAATCAATGGCAGAACCTTCTGATCAGCATCAGAAAACTAGTGAAATTCTACAGTCTCACGATCGATACATCACAGCCATGTAAGCCAAGCTTGATAGTGTTCTTGAATCCTTGAAGATTCTTATTGGTGCCCGAACAGATGAACCCTCCATCCGAAACCCTACCAGAGAATCCCTTGAACAACGACGCCTGGAACCACAGCTAATTCCCATCCTTATTCCTAATCCCGGACCTGCACCAGGCGGATGTGAAGCAGAATATGATCAGTTTGATGAGGAAGAGCAACCCAAGGCTTCTCACATCAACCAGACAGGCCATCGTCTTCAGACCTTACCCCATCTCTCAGGAACCAACATGAGGAGATCAACGAATGAAAGAAGAGATGAGACGAATGAAGGAGGCATCTGCCAGCTCCAGCCTATCATTAGAAGATCTAACTTTTTCATCTAGGGATGTTGTTCCCCCAGGTTTCAAAGTACTAGACTTTGACAAATATGAGGGCATAGGCTGCCCGAAGCAACACCTGCAACTATATCTAGGGGACATGCTCTAGCATAACAAGAATCAACCTCTTCTCATCCAATACTTTCAAAAGATTCTAAAGGGAGCAGCCCTTACCTAGTGGATGTCAGTGGATAAGCAACAGGTCAAGACTTGGCAAGACGCCATAGACATCTTCGTGGATCAATACTCTTTCAATCAAGAGCTTCGACCTCATAGGAGCTAATTAGAACAGATGTACCAGCGTAACAATGAGTATTTCCAAGAATATGCTACTCAATGGAGGGAGATGGCTGTAAAAATCCCTACTCCGATCCCCAAGGAGGAGTTAGCAAGCATGTTCATGGCACCTTGAAGCAGCCTTACTCTACCCTTATGGTAATATTGCTAGTTGTAGAATTTAGCACTAATGCCAAAATAGGTGCCCGCATTGAGACGACCATCCAGAGGGAAGCTATTCACTCCAGCTTAGGGCTCGCTCCCCCCAAGACGACAACGCCAGTAAACAGAAACAGCGGTCCCAGGGACCAGAGAAGGAAAGAAGATGTTCAATGGTGGCTTCCGCAGCACCTATCAGATTATCGGCTTCAGCCGCTCAGTCTTACACAGCATCCGAAAACACCCGGCCAGCCAGACAAAACTAAGGGCAAAATCATCCCGCCAGAAACTTCACCTCTCTTCTATACACTCTTAGCTAGTTGTTGGACTTTCTGACCAAACAGGGTCTTCTCACCTTGAGAGGCCCTACTTCTCTCTTACCCCCGACAAACAGAACAAAAACTACAGAGTCGATCATCACTGCGCCTTTCATCAAAGCCCAGGCCATGCTACTGACTATTGCATTAGCCTGAAGTGTGTCATCCAAGATTTCTTGGATGAGAGAAATGTTGAACTGGCCCCCGGGAACACCAGCATCAACCAGCCACCACTGCCCCCACATAACAATCAAGTAAATTCCATTGAGTAAGAAGAACCCAGGGCAGGGTAGCCAAGACCCAGCACACTCGCAGTGGACGACGGTATAATCAGACCTTCTTACCAGCCTCCCATTATAATCCCTTTCTCTTAGTCAAACATCCAGACTATCCTACCTCCAGTTCAGATCCCTACCCTTGGACCAAACAAAGAGTAGATCATCTACATCATCCCTTGCCCTAGTAAATTAGCCCAAAGCCCTAGCTCAAGCCTCTACCTCTTCTGGCCCCATTAGGATCTCCTACATCTCGTCTCCAACTTTTAACCTCAACCGTGTACCAACACTTCACTCTCTCATCAATGAGAGTGAATGCATAGCCAACCTCACCCGATCTAGCCGGGTATACCAACTACCGGTGACTGAGCTGACAAAAGAGAAACAGAAAACAAGGGTATCAGACCCAGAAAAGGAGGCAGTAGACTCAGTAGTTCTACTGAAAATCCTGCAAAAGGCAGAAGAGTTTAACATCACTCAGCAATAGAGCAAAACTCCAGCCCAGATCTCCATCATGGGTCTTCTCCTGACTTCCGAGCATCACCGGAAGCAGCTACTCTAGGTATTTAACAACACCCATGTAACACCAAGCATCACGCTCGAGAGACTAGGGCATATGGTGGGGCAAGTGTTGGAATCAAGAATTATCTCCTTCACAAAAGAAGAGATACCGGACAATGACAGGGATCATACCCGAGCTCTTTACATTGCAGTACAGTGCATGGACAGAACCCTATCATCAGTGCTAATCAATAACGGTTCCGGCCTAAATGTCTACACTTTATTTGTAATGACCTGAATTAAATTCCTCGTTTTCATGTTATATGATTTAATTTTATGGATAAATATGCTTGAATTATGCATCAATCCTTTGAGAAATTAATGTGTTAAAAATCTCGAATAAGAAAACCCATTTATTTCATTCAATTGAGCTAGTTTGGAGAAATAAATTGCATGAAATAAAAGAAGAATAAAAAGTAGCAAAAGAATTTTAAAAAAAGGAGATCGGCACACTGGCTGATCAATCACCCACCGGCGGCGATCAATCGTCTAATGCCGGATGTTTCCATGTTGCGTGATTTTTCAATTTTTTTAATTCCCTGGGGTCCCCAAACTTTATAAATAACCCGCCAACTCGAGAGTTAGGGTTTCTATAGGCTTTTAAACCTAACAGAGAAAAAAGGGAGAGCTTTCTGAGAGATCAAGAAGGGGGAAACTGTAGGAGTTCAAAGATTGGATCAGAAAAAGAAAAAAGAAGACTTGAAGATCGAGATCGAGCCTTATTCGCAAGCAATAGATCGTAGGGAAGCGATCAAGTGAGGTAAAATAATGAATCTAGTGATCCATATTTTGAATATTTACTTAAAAGGATGAATTAAAAGGAGTAAACCTAAGTATGAATGTAAGAATATGTAGGATCTATGAACATGTTTTTGATTCTTCTTTTATTAATTCTTGAATCGTTAAAATAGGATGTCAATAATCATGTTTATGATTCATGTTTCATTAATTCTTGAATTGTTAAAATAGGATGTGAATAACCATATTTATGATTCCTATTTCATTATTCTTGAATCGCTAAATTAGGATGTGAAGAACCATGTTAAAATTTGTTTATAATTCAACAAGGGGATTGAGAAATTATATTGAATGTATGTGGATTTATGAGGAGAATGAGATAAATGGATGGAATTGAATGGATGAATTGAATGATTGAGATGATTTATTTGTGGGATTTTAGTTGTATGTTAGTTTGATTTTGTGATTATAATTCATGAAAATTATTATTGATGAAAGGTGTGGTATAATTAGGATATTGATTTCAATTAAACAAAAGGGAATTTTGATATTTAAATTAGATCATGACTTATGTGTATTTAAATATAAACTGTGATTTAGATTATCGAATCATTGGAAATATGAAAGGTTGTGGGTTTATTTTATGTCTCTTTATACGTGATATACATTTGTGTAAATGAACCTTTGATGAGAGTCAAGCTTGCCTAGGCTTAGTTAACATAGTGGAATGAGACGTTATGGTGAGATGTCCTATGGTCCTTGACGGTTAGTCTTAAGTGTAATTTAAACAAACTGTGTATCATTGTGCACTCACGAATGAAAAATATGCACATGAATAAAGAGAGAATTAAGGACACTAAGAAGATTATAAGTAAGACCAAAAGTAAAGTAAGTAAGTAAGAAAGAAAGATACACGAAAACGATAATACATGTTTGTATTTTGCACCACCGAATATCATCAAAAGGGCAAGAAGTATGCCAAAGTAAGTCGTCGTACCGGAAAATGTACTAAGCTGTCTGTGCCGGATAATGTACGAAGGGTGGTATCTCGGTAAAGTAAAGTATAGTAACCCCTTTTCTTATACGGTAAAGCGGTATTTTAATTTATCACCAATACATGTAAATGTGTTGTTCATGAAACGATAAATTATGAAGTATAAAAAGTAGGAAAGTATGAAAAGTAAGAAAAGAAAGAAATTGAGGTAATGTACCTGCTTGTTTCTGCACTCTGATTATTTATGTGAACTAAGGTATGAATTTGTAAAATGCCTGCAAGTTAGTGTTTATTATATTGTTCACTATGGTCTGTTATATACGCGGAGTAACTTGTTACTCAACTGATGACTTTTGTTATCAACAGGTTCAAGTTTTGATATTTGTGCGCTCGGACCGAGGGAAGAAGATGAATACTTAGAGGAACCGGAAGGTGATTATCCCAAAGAAGAACGGGATCTTGATCGATGGCCCTACTATTGAAGTTGATTTATTAGTAATTAAATTTCAGGGAGACTTTAATTGACTTTATAGAGATTCATGTTCAGTTTAGTTTTATGATTATGATCATGATGGATGATCAAGATTTTATTATATTTCAGTTATGATTATGGATTATGGATTTCATTGATGTTATTAATTGAAGAAATTTTTAGGTTCGTATTTTAGTATGTCTTAAATGCTTTTAACAAGATGGTTTATTAAGTAAGTTACATGCCAATATCTCACATTCTCCTAGGTGGGGTTTTGGGGCGCGACATTATCTACACTGCAAAGCTTGGGCCTCGACCTCGATCAAATGAAGAAGAGACCCATGACCATTAGGGCTTTTGACAACTCTATAAACAAAATTTGGATGACATTGACTTGACCATCGGGGTCGGACCAGCTCAGTTTACAACTAATTTTCAAGTCGTGAATGTGTCAACCTCGTTCACTTTGCTCCTAAGGAGGCTGTGGATCCACGTGGCCGGAGTCATTCCCTCCTCTCTCTACCAAAGAATCAAATTTATTCAGGATGACCACTTGGTCATGATCCCTTCAGAGCAGATAGCAAGTTCCTTGGGGGACATCCAGGAGTTGGGGTAAGGCACCGCCTTCATAACATACCAATTTGAGCAGGTCAATTCTATCGCCCAGATAGAAGAGCAGAACAAACAAGTAGTACCGCTATTTGTCAAAATGATAGCCAGAATGAACTACCAGCCAGGGTCAGGCCTGAGAGTCAGAAACCAGGGAATGAAGAAGAAATATGTATCTCCTCGCTACACATTGCAATTCGGATTGGGATACAAGCCCAAGTTTGGGGACTATCTCTTCAAGCTCACAAAGAAGAATAGCCGGTTGGCGAAACCAGAACCCCGACCCCACATCTCTGTAACCTTTCCAGCAGGAACATTCAAAGCCTACTCGGCTACACCTCTTGCACCAATTGCCAGTACTTCAACCCAATGCCGAGTTTTCAGGGATTCTAGATCTAAGAGTGTTCAGCATGGCACAAATGTTCGATGAGCTAATAGTCGAAGACACCGCAGAAGCAGAAGATCAAGCGGAAGAGTAGGTATGCACCATCTCCAACAGCACCGAAGCATCATCCAGTCATCGACTACTGATCTGTTGGTGGACTGAGGCTCTGACCATCGAGGCCGTCCAGGTTCGGGGCAAGGAAGTTGCAGGGCAAGTTGGTACAATCAGGCAATGACCAAGCACTATTACTCTCCTCCTTATAATCTCTCTTTTGCTCCTATTATAAAATCCAAATGTCGGCCATTATAGGCCTCTTTTTGTTGAGTCAAACTTTTGTAAATAACAGTCCTCTGTTTTGATCAATGAATCTGATATTTTGACTCAAAATCATGTTTTGCATAAAACATTGTCATTGGCTGATGACGAAATCACACAGACTCCTCCCTTGGAAGGCTTAGTGTCTTGAAGCCACCAAAAATAACAAAAAGCATGTTAAACTAAGCTTAATGATTTGCTAGGAAATCACCTCTAATAAGGCTACCCCCAAAACCCTCCTCGAACTTTCGGAAGTTGAGTATGACACGGAGCAAGAAGAGGAACCGCCTCAAGAGATCCTGGACCTCCTAGAGCACAATGAAGGGATACTGCAATCTAACATCGAGGACACTGAGACCGTCAATTATTTCCAATGGGTCGAGATCAACCACATGCGAAGGATCCAGAATATATTTCCGGAGCATAGACACATGGAATACGTTGTGAACCGCTGCCATGTGAGTGGGTAGGGCAACCCGATACGCAACTTCATCAACTCTGGTGATGATTTCAAACGGACCCACATACCTCGGGCTGAGCTTTCCTCTCTTTCCAAATCTCATAACACCCTTTGTTGGCGAAACCTTAACAAGCAACATATCGCCAATGCTAAACTCAAGATCTCACCTACAGGTGTCGGCATAGCTCTTCTGCCTATCCTGAGCCATCTTCAACCTTTCCCTGATGATTTTGACCCTATCAGCGAACTGTTCAATCAACTCGGGACCCAATATCTTTCTCTCTCTAACTTCATCCCAGTTCTCCATCTTCAACCTTCGCCTGGTAAACTGTTATTATAGGCGAACACAACCAACGGCAAGTGATCCTCCCAACTACCCTTGAAGTCCAACATGCAATCTCGGAGCATGTCCTCTATAATTTGGTTTACCCTCTCGATATACCTTTCTGTCTGAGGATGTAAGGTAGTGCAAAAGTCCAAGTGGGAACCCATAGCGCTCTGAAAGCTTCTTCAAAATCTGGAAATAAATCTTGGATCCCTGTCTGACACAATACTTACTGGCATCCCATATAACTGAACCACTTGATGTATAATGCAACCACCTGGTTCGCGTTGAAAGTTGTTCGATAGGGTAGGAAATGCACAGACTTTGTTAACCTGTCGACCACAACCCATATAGCATCGGAGTTCCTTACAGTGCGTAGCAAGCCAACCACGAAGTCCATCAAAATATTCTCCCATTTCCACTCGGGAATAGGGAGGGGTTGTAAAAGACCTGCCGGCCTTATATGCTCGGCCTTCTTCTATTGGCATACTAAGCATTTCGACACATACTTTGCCACTTCCCTCTTAATGTTCCAGCACTAATAGTGCCTTTTCAGGTTCCGGTACATCTTCGTACCTCCAGGGTGTACAGTATACTTAGACCTGTGGGCTTCATCCAAGATATCATGCTTCAAGACCTCATTGGCAGGTACGCATAGCCTTTCCTTGAATGTAATTGCACCATCACCATTCAAGGAGAAATCTTCACTCCCACTGCTAATTGACTTATCTCTATAGGTAAGCAATTCAGCATCAGAATCTTGTAACTCTTAGATCCAATCCAGAATATACGATCTAACAATGATGTTAGTCATCACTGGCCCATAGCTAGGAAGACTAAAGCTGACGTAGAGATTAGACACATCTTCCAATAACTTCCACTCTCACACCATCATATGTGCCAAGAGTCTAGGAGGCTTCTGCTCAGTGTGTCTACCACCACGTTATGTAGATGTGAAAATATAATTGGGGTAATTTATAAGTCTGAAAAGAAAAGAGATGCCTAAACATACCCTCAACTTCAAGGAGCTCTAGATTTCTCACCGCTAACAAGAATAGAGTGATTCTTGAATTTTTGGAAAGATATCGAAACCCTCTTTGAGGTTCATGTTTATCACTTTTTCAGATTTTGAGTCGGAGTTGGGTCAAACGTTAGATTTCCGGAAACGAGTTTGCTAAAATTCTGGTCTAGCTGCTGCAACCAATTCAGACCAGTCAGCCTTAGAGCCTTTTAAACAATTAATAACTCAAAACTGAGATTGGTCTATTAGACATAAAATTGTTCCCCTTCAAATAATGAGTCCAACTCAAGTTGAATCGTTAAAATCCGATAAGTGAGTCAAAAGTTATGGCTGAAATACCAAAGCGGCAAAAACTCAAGCAAGTCAGAGTATCCACTTGTCGCCGAGTGCCATGGAGTCGTCGACGAGTGAGGCGAACAAAATGCTCAAAAATTACACTCGTCGACGACTGTAACCACCTCGTCGACGAATGGAACCCACTCGTCCACGACTAGATCCCTTTAGTCGACGAGTGAACGTCCAGAAACGCCCAAACCGACCCCAAAGCGTACTAACTGACCTTGAGAGATATTTGTAAGGACTTTTAGGAAATTCTTACAACCCTAGAACTATAAATAGGATCTGAATTTGCGGGTTTGATTTATTCAAACTCTAAGCTTGGATTTTTGAGAGAGTTTGACAGAGAAGAAGACGAAGCTCTGTGCATTCTTCCCGGAGCTCAAGTGAGGTCCTAACCTTGTTCCAGAAGCGCAAGCTTCATTCCTTTGGTGTTATAAAGTTCAAAATTCATCTTCAAGGTGATTCCTCAAGCTTGGAATTTCTCCAAAGAAATTCTGTACGTGTTCTTGAAGAAGGGGGTTTTCAAATCCAATTTTTCTAAAGCTTCAGACAAGCTTTCTGAAGTTGTTTTTCATCCTACAGAAGTGTAAAAACTTCATTTTTAAGGTAGATACACTCTACTATCTACCCTTGGCTATTCTTTAAATAAAACCATGTATTACAGTGTGTTCTTGGATGAATTGGATGATGAATTCTAAGTGTTTGTAAGCTATCACTATTATTGAATTTCTATAACTATGATTCCATGTTTTTAAGCTTTTTAAGTATAGTATGATGTTCACAAGCACTTTATGCACTCTATGTCTAACATGTCTCGCATGATTTGAAGGTTTTCTCATAAGTCGGGTTATCGAAGCATTCATAAGACATTCTAAGAACTTATAAGCTACCTACCTCAAAAGCATTGATAAAGCCAAACTAAGGGTTGGTCAAGGATAGGGCATATCCATGGATATGTCATATCTGGCTCAAAGCAATCTAATAAGAAGTTGGATAAAGCCAATGGGAAGGTTGGTCAAGGATCTTGGCAACCCACTTCTATGTATTCGATGAATGGTATTTATATGTCCGGCTTTAAGTCTTAATTTTCACGGGTGCTAAGGTCTAGCTCTAAGTTATGCTCATAAGGATCTCATAAGTTCATAAGTGAATCTCAAAGTCACTAAGTGCTCTAAGTCTCTACGGATCATAAGCTCTAAGGAACTCAAAGAACTCATAAGACTTGATTCTCATACGCTTATAAGACTCATACGGTTTTGAATTTCATAAGAAACTTATAAGGAAATGGTTTTGGAACTAGTATGGGGTTTTTACGGATTTCTACGCTCTACGGCTCTATGTCTTTGTATGCTTTATGATATTATCTCATTGTTAGTTAGTAGTTTGTAGACATTGAGTATTTCATGCTTAGCTATACATTTTATGTCAGCAGGTGCACGTGTTCCCTTCAACATATGTGCTCCAGAGCCTTAGATAGAGGAAGAATACTACGAGCCGGAGCCTACCATGGATCATTATCAGGATGATGGAAGTCTAGATAGGGGGTCCTATTTAAATTATTACTGAGAGAGTGAGGAAGAGTATACTTATATTTTGATAGTATTGAGAGTGGGACTTGTCCACTTCATAATTCATATTTTGCTATGTTCTTTTGGTTTAGACTTGAACTTAATGACAAGAGTGTTTTATGATAAATTTCTTCAGCTATGTTTCCGCTATATGTTATAACTTGTGTACTCTCACAGGGTGGTATGTATGCCTTATGTGTCATACATGATGGTTTGACACGGCAGTCACGAGCTAAAGTATTCCTAACTCCTAGAGGATATTTTGGGTCGCGACAGTAATAAGCCTCTTCCTCAATTCTGTGAAGCTCGCTTCGCACTTGTCACTCCAAGTGAACTTAGCATTTTTCTGCGTTAAGTACGCGAGCAGCGCCGCTAAGTTGAAGAATCCCTCGATGAATCTCCTGTAGTACCCTACCAAACAGAGAAAACTACGAATCTCAGTAACACTTCTGGGCCTCTCCCAGTTCATCACTGCCTCTATCTTTGCAGAGTCGACTGAGATACTCTTGGCAGATACCATGTGACCAAGGAATGCCACATTCTCTAACCAAAATTCACATTTACTCAACTTGGCATACAGTCTATGCTCTCGAAGGGTCTCAAGCATAAGGTGAAGGTCTCAATCATGATCCTCCCGTGTATGAGAATACACCAAGATGTCGTCAACAAAGACAATGACACATCTATCGAGACAGGGCCTGAACACCCGGTTCATCAAATCCATGAAACAATGCCGGTGCATTCGTTAGACCAAAAGGCATGACTAGGAACTCGTAGTGCTCATACCGAGTCCTGAAGATAGTCTTTGGGATGTCTTCAACCTTGATCTTCAACTGGTGATAACCTGATTGAAGATAAATCTTCGAGAAGCACTTCGCTCCCTTCAGCTGGTCAAACAAGTCGTCCATCCGAGGCAACGGATAACAATTTTTAATCGTGACCTTATTCAACTGCCTGTAGTCAATACACAACCTCATTGACCCATACCTCTTCTTCACGAAGAGTATGGTGACACACTCGGTCGGATGAAACCGAGATATTGCAACTCTTCAAGCTGCTCCTTCAACTCCTTAAGCTCAACTGGGGCCATCCTGCATGGAGCCCTAGAAATCGGAGCAGTGCCTGGAGCAAGCTCGATAGCAAACTCTAACACCCGATCAGGAGGCAATCCCGAAAAATCATCGGTGAATACATCCATATACTCGCACACAACCGGGATGGCTATGGAGTTTCGTTTCTCCGAGTTAGAGAGACTCAAAGCTGCAAAGCGTGCGATGTCTCTCCTTCGTAGCCCATGGAAGTGGAATGGCTTAACACCCTCCGGCTTGAAATCTACCCTCTTCTCGAAGCAAGCCACGTGCCCTTGGTGTGCGGTAAGCTAATCCATCCCGAGAATGACATCGAGGTCTAAATCTTAGAACTCAAGGATGATCAGATCGACTGGCAACTAATGTTGCCCAACTTGCAAAATGCAGTCCCGATACACTTTCTCTGCATCAACAGACTTGCCGAGCGAAGTCGAAATAGATAACTCCTAAGGTAATCGACTCGGCTCTGAAATAAATCCCTTGACGAAGCTAGGTGAGACAAATGAATGTGTTGATCTAGTGTCGATCAACACACGTGCTAAACACTCGCTCACTAGCAAAGCGCCTGAGGTTCATAAATAACTATGTTAAATTTTGCATTCAACATCCATCAGTTCGTACATTACAATATAATTCATACATAATTGCATAATAGCATATTCCATACATAGTTCACATATAGCACATCATCAAGATTTTAAACTCAAAAACTTGACTCACGCATACCTTGCACCACATCGTCTGATGCCTGTGTGTCCTTGTCAATCATGGCAAAGACTCGGTCCTGGTTCGCCTGGCGAGTCGGCTGCTTGGGATGTGTGGACCTAAAAACCTAAGATGACCCCTGCTGAGAAGCCTGTCTAACTGGGGGTCTACTTCCTTGAGACTGGACTGATAACTGTCATCGAGGACAGTCTCTGATATGGTGGCCATGGTTGCCACAATGAAAACATCCTCCGGGTAGTCTTCGACACTCCCCAATCTTGTGGCTCTTGCCACAAAAAATGCATACCTCAAAACCCAATGCCAAGGACTTAGGCGGCACATATCGAGTGGCCTGAGAAACAGCAGGGCGAGGAGCCTGAGGTACCAATGGAGGTCTCTGAGCATGAGTAGGCCTCATAGTCTGATAAGGGGCTGACCTGATCCTTCTCTCTGGTGGTATTGGCCCACTAGACTAGCCTTTAACCATCTACCTCATTTGGAAAAATTCATCGGAACTCTTCTCCGCCATCTTTGCCCTGTTCACAATCTCTCCCCATGTGGCCAAACAGAGAATGGAGACTCTATCTCTGATGGAGGGCCGCAGTCCCCTCTCAAACTTCCTCACCTTCATATTCTCTAAGGAGATCAACTGTGGAGCAAACCGGGAAAGCTCTGTGAACCCCACTTCGTACTCTGTCACTGACAAGTCCCCTTGCTCTAGGATCATGAACTTTATTTCCTTCTATGCTCGGACGAATTCAGGGAAATACTGCTTGTAGAACACATCCAGGAACTCTGCCCAAGTCCATGGCACTCCTGCTCTGGTGGCATCCCTCTGTCTCAGTGCAGATCACCACCAATGTTCGGCTTCACCTTCCATAATGAAGGTAGCCTAGTCAACCATCTGCTCGTCCATACAACGAAGGACCCTGAAGGTCTTCTCCAACTGCATGATCTAGGCCTTAGCAACCATAGGATCAATACTCCCATAGAAGGTAGGAGGACGAAGTCCTTAAAAAGCCTCCAAACCTGCTGTGTGATATACGGGAGGAAGTAAGGGTGACCCCGATTGCCTCGTCTCATGATAAATCCTGAGAATAATGGCAAAACATGAGTCTAACTTGGAAACCATATTCTCGTTGTAGTTGACATGACAATCGATAATATACCCACTAGGTACAAGCACACAAGGTATACACATAACAATCTAATAGACATACAGTTGGAATTTTCCTAGCGTGACACACTAAGCTCAGTCAAAGTATCAACCGGTTTTAACTAAGACTAAATGATTAGTCTATTTTTGGAATACGACTCTCTATTCGTGTCTAATGCCTTGGTTCAATCATGGTATCGGACTCTAAGAGACTCTAGAGAACCTAATGCCTAGGCTCTGATACCACCTCTGTTGCGCTCCCAAATCCACCCTAGGAGATAGGCGGGACTTTGTGCGAGACTAAACATATCATGATGAACCAACTTATGAAATATACAAGCAATAGCATAGCGGAAGCGTAACAAATTTTTTTCTTTTATATATATACCAACTATATTCGAAGCTACCGATATACAAAACTAAAGACTTTAGATATATACAAGTAACCCCCAAAAGAATTCCCAAAATACATTTCACTTTCTCTCTCATCTCTCAATAATACCCTGGATAGGGCCACACGTCAAGATCCCTATCACCCTCAGGACAACCGCTTATCGATTCTTCAACATACTCCTCATCGACCCATTGTTCCGGAATACATATATCAAAAGTATCTGCCGAAGATAATAGTTCGGCTGAGCATGGAATACTCAGCGTATACAAACACTAAAGTAGCAAGTAGTATACATTAATAATAACATGCTTCACAAGTCAAGACAAGGTGACAATTCAATTGAATAGGCAATATAAGCATACTTGAATAATCACATAAGGAAACTATGACACTTTTTGAAATCTGGCATGTGCGAGCTTTTTGAAATCTTACTTCTAAGCAATACTATGCCAGCTCTACTTTTAGACATTCCTTCCAAAATAAAGTGTTTCCTTTCTCGGAACACCTTATGAGACGAGTTTTTTTACAAAACTTTACAAGCCAGGCCTCAAGCCCTTGAGTACAAAAGTGTTTCACTTCTCGGAACACCTTATGAGACGAGTTCTTTTACAAAATAACGTGTTTCCCCTCTCAGAACACCTTAAGACGAGTTCTTTCACAAAATAAAGTGTTTCCCCTCTCGAAACACCTTATGAGACGAGTTCTTTCAAGATAAAATATTTTCCTTCTCGGAACACCTTATGAGACGAGTTCTTACTTCACAAAACTTTATAAGCAAGACATAATGCCCTTGGTTACGAAACTTTACAAGCAAGGTATCATGCCCTTGATTACGAAACTTTACAAAGACATCATGCCCTTGATTACAAAACCTTACAAGCAAATCCTACTTTCAGAAAATCTTCACTTTGAGACAAAACTCATGATGATTTATACAACAATTTCAACAGAGAAGTGCACGTGATCATGTGTGAGCAATAATGAGCAAAATCCTTAATCATTTAATAACATGATCATAGTTTCACAAAAATCAAACAAACCTAATTTCTATTAATGAAATACAACAAGCTAGGTTTATTAGAGTGTATCTACACATATACAACATAACAAGAAACCCATGCTTCTCATTAATGGTTTACAACAAGCTAGCTAGTGTAGTGTATTTACCTCTTTGAGTTTGAATCCTTGTGGTTCTTGTGCTTGAGAAGCTTTGCAGGCGAGATTTGGGCCTTACCTTTGATCCTTGAGAAATCTCTTTCATAACCCTAACTCCTTCGTCTCAATCTCCCAAAATCTCCCTTAGGTTTAGGATTCCTCTAAAACCCACGAAAACCCCCTCTATTTATAGCCCAAGGGGATAAAACCCTAAAAAATCCCGCATTTGGGGTTTTTCGCGACTTTACTGTGCATTACCGTTCGAACGGTGGTGTGATCGTTTGAACGGTCATGCCTACTATTTTTGGTTTCCAAAATTCTGATTCCATATTTACTAGGATCGTCCGAACGGTCATGGAACTGTTCGAACGGTTGAGGGTTACTGACTTCGAATGCTGAAGTTTTATTCATCCATCACTGGCAACGTTCGAACGATTGAGGAAATCGTTCGAACGGTTGCCCCAGTTTCTTCTGTTTTTCCCATTTTTCTCATTTTCTTTCTCATTGGCTTAAGCCTCAACACTTTTTAAACATTACCAAAGGTCCTTAAGACCTTAGAACCCACACCATGACTCATTGTTAAACACAACAACATCATTATCATAATTTCATACGACCCAAATCATACATTGAAACATTTTGACTTTAAAACACACATTTCATAGCACTATTCACTGGTACTGTGCACATGAAGATCCAGGGTTCTACATTGGTAATTTATCAAAGCTATAATGAAATTTTTTCTTTCAATTTTCTTTTATTGGAGTGGTAATTTAATTTAATTGAATGAAAGAAAGGACACAAGTTGCTAGAACTGAGAAAGTGTAGGTGAATGAATGAAGAGAAATTGAAATCACTAAAGGGAACACTGAGATTAATAGGGAAAAAAAATCTTTGAAGAGATTTGACAGATTCGTATTCAAGAATTTTCTACTTAATAATTTGAGGGAAGATATAAACCTATTAGCTAACTTCTTGATTTCAAAACATTTTTCTCTTGCCCCTCTTTCAAAGTGATCACATTTAGATGGCATTGTTGTTCACAAGTCAATTTCTCCAAGCAACGCTTTCTAAGACTTCGGCCGACCATGCAACGAAGTCAAGAGATGAAATTCCCCTCTGGGTAAAACCCCATCACCAGCTAAATCCTGGCCATAATCAACCAATCCTGCCACCAAATCAATTCACAAGTACTGATCTTTCTCATTCCAGATGCTCCTAAAACACTTCGCAAACATCAGAGATGAGTCTCCATGTGCGTACCTGTAAGCATAGGGTTTCAGTTGAGGACTCAAATTAAGCAAAGTAAACATGAACACCTTGAACTGGATTTTCCTTCTCGAAATCTTGTTTGTTAATTTGATCTAAGACGGAGTAAGGGACAGAGTGAAGAGACGATCAGAGACTGGACGAAGATCAATCGATCTCTGATCGAATATCGTCGGAGATTTGGGAAGAGAGGGAGGAGTGAGAGAGGTCGAGATGGAGAGATGGTGAGGGTCGGAACCGATAACGTCTAAGAATGAAAGAGAGGAGGATGGAGGGAGTGTTTGATAGAGAGATGGTGAGAAAAAGATGGAGAGGGAGAGGAGATGGAGAGGGAGAGGAGAGTTGTATGGACTCCATTGCTTGGTTCAACGAATGTCTTTTTTTCCATTCTCTTTTGTTGATTTTTAATGAAGGGTAAAGTGGGTATTAAAGTAATACAGACTTTTTTTCAAAAAAAAGGTGCCACCATCTTAGCATTTTGATGGAGGTTTAGGATTAGGGAGTAGATTTGGGAGTATAACTAGGAGTACCCAAAAACGTACTTTTTTTGGGTTGGAGTTTCAATAGATCACAAACATCACAATTCACACGCGCGCGCACAAACACACAAACTTGGAGCACAAGATACAAGGGTGGGCTTTAAATGTTTGCTTGACCATTTAACAAAAACAATAGATTTCTCCTCTTCTCATCCGCGAGCCGAGAGTTGGAACTTCAGAAGAAGAAGAAGAAGGCTTACGGGTTAGTCTGAAAGCTTTCTCTTTCCTTTTTTTCTTGCCAATTAGGTTTTATCTCTGTTTGCTTTTAGGGTTTCAATTCCTTTTTGTTCTTCGTTTTCTATATGAGCTATTATTGATTTATGTGCACAGCTTGACTTTTGATTTCATCTTCTTTTTTTTTCTTTTGTTTTTTGTTTTTGTTTTTGTTTTTGTGGTGAGAGATACGCGGTTCGTCCGCTGCAACCCCGGTTAGTTGGTTATTCTCTGTTCTAAGTCAGATAGATACTTCTATATGTTTGATTTCATCATCTTCTTCTTCTATTTGTTTGATTTTATAATTTTGCACTCACTCTAGTTATTTTTTGTTCTGGCAAATTACAAATTAGGGTTTGGGTTCTGAACTTGTTGTTGCGGAAGAAGAAGCTAAACAAACTTGGCATCGGTAGACCCAGTGATAGCTAAGACCCAAGAAGAAGAGAGGAAAAAGATGGAGCAACAGATCGCATCCCTCACTTCGGTGACCTTCGATGTCGATCTCTATGGGGTTGATAATCGTTTTGAGGGTTATGAGCGATCCATTCCTGTTAATGAGGATGATGAAAATCTAGATGCCATGGATTCTGAGGTTGCTAGGAAACTAGCTTCTTATACAGCACCCAAATCGGTGCTCAAGGATATGCCCAAGGGCGGAAGCGAAGATGATAACGTGGGGTTTAGGAAACCTCAGAGGATCATCGATAGGGAGGATGATTATCGGAAGAGAAGGCTCAGTCGGGTCATTTCTCCAGATCGAAATGATGCATTTGCTATGGGGGATAAGACCCCCGATGTGTCTGTGAGGACTTATGCAGATGTTATGAGGGAGGAGGCGTTGAAGAGGGAAAAGGAAGATACTTTAAGAGCCATTGCCAAAAAGAAGAAAGAGGAAGAGGAGAATAAGGCTTCGGAGAGAGATAGGGATACTGGGTCCGAGCCGGTTCAGGCGGCCCAAAAGAGGAGGAATAGATGGGACCAGTCTCTGGATCAGGATGGCGGTAGCAAAAAAGCAAAAACTGCGTCGTCAGCATCTGATTGGGATATGCCTGATTCGACTCCGGGAATTGGCCGATGGGATGCCACTCCGACTCCAGGGAGGGTGGCTGATGCAACTCTGTCGCTTTCTAGACGAAATCGGTGGGATGAGACACCGACACCTGGTCGTCTAGCTGATGCAGACGCAAGCCCGGCTGCTGGTGGGGCCACACCTGGGGTAATGCCTGCTGGCATGACATGGGATGCTACACCTAAGCTAGCAGGGCTTGCTACCCCAACTCCAAAGCGTCAGAGATCTCGATGGTATGAGACACCAGCGAGCATGGGAAGTGCCACACCATTGCCCGGTGCCACGCCAGCAGCAGCATACACACCTGGTGTGACTCCTGTTGGAGGGATTGACCTTGCTACCCCGACTCCAGGAGCCATCAATCTCCGTGGTGCAATTACGCCCGAGCAGTATAATTTATTAAGATGGGAAAAAGATATTGAAGAGAGAAACCGCCCATTGACAGACGAAGAGCTTGACATATTGTTCCCACAGGAGGGGTATAAGATCTTAGACCCACCAGCATCATATGTTCCAATTAGAACACCTGCAAGGAAGCTTCTTGCTATCCCAACTCCACTAGGAACTCCCCTTTATTCAATCCCTGAAGAAAATCGTGGACAACAATTTGATGTTCCAAAAGAAGCCCCAGGCGGGTTACCATTTATGAAACCAGAGGATTATCAGTATTTTGGGGCACTTTTGAATGAAGATGATGAGGAAGAGTTGTCGCCAGATGAACAGAAAGAACGGAAGATCATGAAGCTTCTGCTTAAAGTCAAGAACGGGACGCCTCCACAAAGGAAAACAGCTCTGAGACAGCTCACAGATAAAGCAAGAGAGTTTGGTGCGGGTCCGCTGTTTAACCGCATTCTGCCATTGCTCATGCAACCCACATTGGAGGATCAAGAGAGACATCTTCTGGTTAAGGTTATTGATAGGGTGCTTTATAAGTTGGATGAGCTGGTTCGTCCTTTCGTACACAAGATACTTGTTGTAATTGAGCCTCTGTTGATCGACGAAGACTACTATGCTCGTGTAGAAGGGAGAGAGATTATTTCCAATCTAAGCAAAGCAGCCGGCCTGGCCACTATGATTGCTGCAATGCGACCAGATATTGACAACATTGATGAATACGTCAGAAACACAACTGCGAGGGCTTTCAGTGTCGTTGCTTCTGCGCTGGGGATTCCTGCCCTCTTGCCGTTCTTGAAAGCTGTGTGTCAGAGTAAGAAATCTTGGCAAGCCCGGCATACAGGAATCAAAATTGTACAGCAGATTGCCATCTTGATAGGCTGTGCTGTTCTCCCGCACTTGAGGTCTCTCATAGAAATCATAGAACATGGCCTCGTTGATGAAAACCAGAAGGTGAGAACAATTACTGCACTGTCTCTGGCTGCTCTTGCTGAGGCATCTGCTCCATATGGTATTGAAAGCTTTGATTCAGTCTTGAAGCCTCTGTGGAAGGGTATTAGGTCACACCGTGGGAAGGTCTTGGCTGCTTTCTTGAAGGCAATTGGTTTTATTATTCCTCTCATGGATGCAATATATGCCAGTTACTATACCAAGGAAGTGATGTTCATCCTGATTCGTGAGTTCCAGTCACCGGATGAAGAAATGAAGAAAATTGTGCTGAAAGTGGTGAAGCAGTGTGTGAGTACAGAAGGGGTAGAGGCTGAGTACATCCGGACTGATATTCTTCCCGAGTTCTTCCGAAATTTCTGGGTAAGAAGGATGGCGCTGGATCGGAGAAACTATAGGCAACTCGTGGAAACAACTGTGGAGATTGCAAACAAAGTTGGTGTTGCCGATATAGTAGGAAGAATCGTCGAGGATCTCAAGGATGAGAGCGAACCCTACAGGCGGATGGTGATGGAAACAATTGAGAAGGTGGTTGTGAACTTGGGTGCATCTGATATTGATGCTCGCTTGGAAGAGCTACTGATTGATGGGATCCTGTATGCATTCCAAGAACAGACCAGTGATGATGCCAATGTGATGCTTAACGGGTTCGGTGCGGTGGTGAATGCTCTTGGGGAGAGGGTGAAACCCTACCTTCCTCAGATCTGTGGTACCATAAAGTGGCGCTTGAACAACAAGAGCGCAAAGGTGAGACAGCAAGCAGCCGATCTCATATCAAGGATTTCCGTTGTCATGAAGCAGTGCCAAGAAGAACAGCTGATGGGTCATCTAGGGGTTGTATTGTATGAGTACTTGGGAGAAGAGTACCCAGAGGTTCTTGGATCCATATTGGGTGCTCTGAAGGCAATTGTTAATGTAATCGGTATGACGAAAATGACACCCCCAATAAAGGATCTGCTTCCTCGTTTGACACCAATTCTGAAGAACCGGCATGTCAAGGTTCAGGAGAACTGTATTGACCTTGTTGGTAGGATTGCCGATCGTGGGGCGGAGTTTGTACCTGCAAGAGAGTGGATGAGGATCTGTTTCGAGCTTCTTGAAATGCTGAAAGCTCAGAAAAAGGGTATTCAGCGAGCATCTGTGAACACATTTGGGTACATTGCAAAAGCCATCGGGCCACAGGATGTCCTGGCAACCTTGTTAAACAACCTCAAGGTGCAGGAACGTCAGAACCGTGTGTGCACAACTGTTGCAATTGCGATAGTCGCAGAAACTTGTTCTCCTTTCACTGTTCTACCGGCCCTGATGAATGAATACCGTGTACCAGAGCTGAATGTGCAGAATGGTGTTTTAAAATCTCTCTCTTTCCTATTTGAGTACATAGGTGAGATGGGGAAGGACTATATCTATGCAGTGACTCCACTACTCGAGGATGCTCTCATGGATAGAGATCTGGTGCATAGGCAGACTGCAGCCTCTGCCATAAAGCACATGGCCTTAGGCGTTGCTGGGTTGGGCTGCGAAGATGCTCTATTACACCTGCTGAATTATGTGTGGCCAAATATTTTTGAGACATCCCCCCATGTTATAAATTCCGTCATGGAAGCCATAGAAGGAATGAGGGTGGCTTTGGGTGCAGCTTCTGTCCTGAACTACTGTCTGCAGGGTCTTTTCCATCCTGCTAGGAAGGTCAGGGAGGTGTACTGGAAGACCTATAACTCTCTTTATATCGGATCACAGGATGCACTTGTGGCTGCTTATCCCGTGTTAGAGGACGAGGGTAGCAACGTATTTAGCAGGCCTGAGTTGATGATGTTTGTCTGAGGTGCAGTTTGTTTGTCATGTTGATCAAGCTATAAGAGCCAGTGGAAACCCAAATGGATGTTTCTTTTTGCTGTTGAGATCTTTAGAAATGGGTATGCTCATCGAATTGTATTAGCTTCCTTTTTTTGCATTGGACTTCTATATGCTTAGATGCTTTTTTTTTCAGTTCTTAATATTTATTAGTGATAGATTGCTACTCTAAACTACACTATCCTTTTTAGATGAATTTCTGGGTTATATACACTTTTTATGTTGACTAATTAGGCTATGCATGTACAAGGATTGTTTCTTGAAATAATGATAAGTAAGTTTTCTACCGATCAAAAAAAAATGATGAGCAAGTTTTCTTCTTTATCTTCAAACAGGGTTCATTCATCAAGAACTTGGTATAATTAAAGCCCAGCACCAGATGGGACATGTGGTGGACTAAGGGAATTTGAGCTATTTTTTTTTTTTTTGGCATATAATTTATCTCAACTCTATTCAATTTAGTATAATCTCAACTCTATTAAATTTAGTATTTCAACTCTCGTCAATGCATGTACAAGGATTGTTTCTTGAAAGACAACCCTCTCTTTCTTTCTTTTGTTGCCTCTGTGAGTTCTTCAACTGGTAGAAGAATATAGGAGCAAACGAAGAGTTGCTACAGAGTATAATATTTTACTAAGGTTTAGCAATTGAGGGTTTAATTCCATGTTCCAAATGTGAATGGAGTCCAATCTGTAGTCAACTGTGGATATATTTTTTTGTTCTGTTTTTGTTTTTTGATTTTTTGTACCGGCTTTTCCCAGGTAGAGACTGATCTGTCTTTCTTTCAAGCAAAAGATAATATCTCAAGGATCTGGTTGGCAAAACTGGTGCAGAACATTGCCAGTGCAGGGGTGCCACAATCATTACTCCATTTAAGGTTTAGTTTATGTTTACACAATTAAGATTTACTTTCCATATTTGTGGATTTGTTTAGCTTTTTATGGGGGGTTTTCACATCTCTCTCCCTCTCTTTATTCTCTTTATTCTATACCTTTTCCAATACTTTTCTTTACACAGGAATTCAAGCTTGCATCTAAGGAGAAAAACTGGGTCATTGCAGCAGCATTCACCGAACCAATGCTTTTCCCAAAGCAGAATTATGTTGGTGTTGGCAGCATTCGTAGAACTTAGGCTCTTCCAAAAGCAAATATAGAGAAAAAATGAAGAAAAAGTTAGGAAATAACAAAAAAGGAAAGCAAAACACACTGTTTTATAGCGCCATTATAACCACGTAAGAACTAAGTAGGGCTTGCACTTATATTAAAGTTTACTTCCATTTTTTTAGGGTGTTGCTACGAGCACATCAATATTTACTAACTGGACACCATTTAAAAAAAAAACTTTATTTTTCTTTAGAGAATGACTTGTCTATGCGCACCCATACCCCCAAACCCCTCAAACCTTCTTGTAAAAACGTCTTCTCCTTCTAAGAACGAACCCTTATCTGAAAAGGTCTTCTTCTAAAGAACGAACCCAATTTTTTTTAACTAATCAAATTTCTAGGAAACCTGTTGATGATCTAGAGTTGTATTACATTGGTTATCTTGTTTATATTACAGGCCAGCATGGTGTTAATTACTTGGAGCTTCCCCTCATCCAGCATGCCCAATGGCTTGATGTTGAGTGGTAAATCTTCAAACCTTTGAGATTTGACAGATATTGTTGTACAACATTAACATTTTAACGTGTAAATCTTGATATCTGTTGTAGAACACTTGGTGGTTGTGTATAACTTTCGACGTTGAGTTTCCTTGATCTTTTGTTGCAAGCTCTTTAACCCATATAAATAGAGATAGAGGTGCAATATATAAGGAATTGGGCTTGATTCCTTTTTCACTTTTTTTATTAAATTTTTCTCATTTCCGGAATGGGATTTATTTTCCCCATCGATTCACTTTTCACAATTATAGAAGTCTTTGTTTTTTTCCCCCTCTTTTTCCATATTCTATAGCAGAGTGGATATAAATTTGAGCAATAGTTCCCTTGTCAGCCGAGGAGGGGACTATTCCTACTCGCTCACATAGCTGACCCTTCAACTCCCACTAACTCAGGTTAATTTTTTTTAACCCTTTAGTTAATTTTTGTTATATTATTTTTCTAAAAACCAAGGGTAGATGGGTGAACCCTAAGAGTGGATAAGTCTTAACCACAATTAAATGGGGTTAGAAGGGGCACATGGCAAGAAAATGGTAGCCGAGACACCCCTTCTCGCGTCACCGTCTGAGGTGATTATTTTCTGTAAGATTTTTAGTCAAAAATTAATGTATCATTGAAACTAATTGATTAGGATCTATATTTTAAGACTACCAATTTATTTGACCTTCGGTTGGGTTTTGGGTCCATGAAACCGTAATGAATTATCATGTTTCATAATGTATAATTACAGAATTTATAGCCATTTTTTTTTCTCTTGGTGTGCTTGTAGAATTTGTTACATTTTAATGATGTACAGTTAGTAAGTGATATATTTGGTGTCGAGATAGTAAATATTGGTGTGCTCATGGCAGTAAATATTGGTGTGCTTGTAGCAGAACACTTTTTTTTTTGTATACCTGAATCTGAACTGATTATGAAACCAATGAATTTTGCACAAGTGAAGCTACATAACCAAGGAGGTTTGGAAATTGTCTGAAAAAAAAAAAGCTACATAACCGAGGTTTGGAAATTGTCCAAAAGACTAATGATGTCATGAATTGCAAAATATGGGGAGATACAATTTGTATTAGCTTCTCATACTAAAATGGCTATCCAGTTCCTGGCTTTGAATGAAATTCTAAGCAATACTGTAGTAAACTAACATGCGTATTGAGTTTCAATGCCATCAACATAGCCTTCTCCTTCAAAGCATGAAGATTTTAAGATCAGTTCTATTAAAGCATTGGGAAATCGGGATTTACTGTGCTGTACATCAAGTGAGACAAGAATAGGTAAGATTGTTCTATATTGTTGTATATAGGCATGGTGTTCTCATGAAATGGAAAACCTCAAATCTGATTGAAAGGAAAATTTTCCGTACACGCCACACGTCTATAGCTGCTTAGTTGGTAGAGGAATAATAGCAAAACTCCACCTGTGAATGAGTTTGAGGGGGCGGGTGTGCACCCTGAAATAAGCTCCAATGATAAAGTCAGTATAAGGCACAAGCACATGAACATATGAACATAATAGTATAGAGATACTTATCGTGAGGTCACTAGGTATATGCGCTTGAGGATGAGCTCTGGTGTTATGCTCTGGAGATTGTAACTCAGGAGGCACAATGAATATGGCTCAGACAACGTAGCTCGGACAAGGCACAGACAACATAGCTCTGATAACGTAGCTCGGGCAAGGCACAGACAACGTAGCTCGGATAAGGCATAGAAAACGTAGCTCTGACAATGTAGCTCGGATAAGGCACAGACAACGTAGTTCGGATAAGGCACATACAACGTAGCTCTGACAACGCAGCTCGGATAAGGCACAAACAGCGTAGCTCTGACAACGTAACTCTGATAACGTAGCTCTGACAACGTAGCTCGGATAACGTATACGTTGTGCATCAGACAACGGTTACCTTGTGCAACTCACAACAGACAACGAACTCAGCACTATTCATAACAGACAACGCGACAACGGATTCGGCATTATTCACATCAGACAACGCGACAACGGATTTAGCACTATTCATGGCCTATTTGAGAGAATCCGGTGGCCATAATAGATTGTGAGGCCATAAAGAGCATCAAGTAGCCGGATAACACCAAAGGAAGATGAGAGAATCAGGTGAGTGGCCGCCTGCATAGCCCTTCGGGGTAGGGGTGTGAATGACTTAAGCTTCCCAGATCTCCATCTTCTTGTTCTTCTTCTGTCTTTCTTTATTTCCTCTCTTGCCTTCTGCACCATCCTTCTCTTCTTCTGGAGATTTATGCTTATTTATAGGCATTTGGAGTCATCATGACTTGTGTAGTCATGATGAGGTCACCTGTCAGACAACACTCAAGGGAGCCAGCACATAGCCCAAGTGGGCTTATGTCGGCTAAATTGTTAGAATTTATTAGCATGAGAAATTTCTATTTTACCCCTTCTTTTTACTCTTTTTTACGAATTTTATCCCTTACACTGATCTTACCTCCTTATATTGTATTAAATGACCAAATATTTGAGACATGGAACATAGGCATGCCACCAGTTTGGCAATTTGACTTGGGAAATAAAATGAAAATTCTTAGAATAAAATGAAAGACGAATCAAAAGCAAAAATGACCCAAAAAAATAAAACAATTATAGAAACAACTTACAGTTATTGACAACCAAAAAATTCAGTCTAACCTTGAATCCCAAAGAGATAGAGAACGAAAATTAAAGAAAAACAAATTTCTTGTACCTGAAAAATCAACACAAAGTAAAGCAGGACCAGTCTTTTGGTTGGAAGGTTATCATGTAACACTAACACGCACAAATATGTTGGTTGAGAACTTCAAATCTATTACCTTATTATCAATGAATTAGTCTTAGTGATGCTCCCAAAGTGTATTCCTATATATACTCCCAAATCCTAACTGTTAAACGGTTAGGATTTTTATTGATGTGACATTAGAAAAGACAAAATAAGCATTCAAATCCTGACCCTAGTGTTTGGATATAAACGGTTGGATTAGGGAGTATATATGGGAGGGAGTATATATGGAAGGGCCGCTGAATTACCCTATTATAAAAGCCAAAGTTTACCCCTTAAATTATTTCTCAATGATATCTTCTCTTATAATTACACCGTCGATTCCTCTTCAATCCCTACGCCCCAACTGATTCTTACCCGCACTTCTGCTTGTGGGTTTCAGTTGCTCAAGTCAGTCCATAGTTGCTTCTACGTTTGGGTTTCTCAACCCCAACTCATCTGCCATCAACACAGCATGTGCAGACCGGAACTCCAAACTTATCCCTCCCCCACTCTGATCACTTTAGGAAAATCGATATTAGCGATTTCGTTAATCTCTGAAACCTCCAATATTTTCTGGAATTAGATTAGAATGCTGATTTTTCAGGGTTTTATCCATTTGGTTGTATTTTTTCCCTTCAATTATTTTGTAATGCTCATTTTGAGGGCTTTTATCAAATTGGTTGTTTTGTGCTTTGATCGGCGAATCTATTTTTTCATTTAATTTTCATGTGTAATAGAGAATAGAAAATAAAAATAGGAAGAACGAGGGTTTGGAATTATGTCCACCAATCAACCTAAGGCTTAGAAGGGGCGGGCGCAGCTCAGAAGATCAAGTCGATCTGGGAGCTTTGTTCAGCAGAGAAGGGCAACAACTGGGACAGTCCCTTCAGCCACTTCAATTAATTCGTCTTCTCGTTTCGTACAAAAGGTATGTGTAACTTTTCTCATTTGCTACCAACGGATCCACTTACAGCACTTCTACTTTGCAAGGCAAATCTTCCTAGATTTTCCCTTTTGTCCATAGACTCTCTATCTATCCAACTCTATCTATCATCGATTTGCCAAAGCCAATAAAAAAAATAGAAATCTTATACGACTTCCATACATGCATGAGGTCTACGCTATGGTTCATGAACAGTCAGATTCTGATTCTCATACGTACAATGAGGCGATCAATGATGCGATCAATGATGTTGATCAATGATGTTGATACGAAAAGTTGGCAGAAGGCATTGGAATCCGAAATGGATTCTATGTATTCCAGCGGAGTTTGGACTCTAGTAGACCCACCAGAGGGTGTCAAACCCATTAGATGCAATGGGTTGATGTCGCTCAAAGATGTGCGGTATTTTACAGTATAGTAATGGGGTTGTCAATCCACAAAGAGCAATGAAGATAAGGAACAATAATAGAGAATGAATTTGTAGAATTTGTCGTATAGAAAGTTCAATTAGCGAGAATATCAGTGAGAGAAAGCACAAGACATTCAGTTTCTTCCTCTTAATGGTGCAATGTCAATTTGATTATCCAATGTATAACTTAATTGAGGGTTTCACATCCTAAACTCGAAATTGGAAGATTTAGAAATTCATAACATAATAAAACTAAAATAGATTTCTAATCAACTATTCAAAATGAGTTTTAACCCAAGCTCGCACTTTATCATGAAAACTCGAGGACGATGATATGCCCGGAGACAATACTGTAGCAAAGAATAATATCCGCTAAGATGAAAGTTATTCGTTTGAGAATTCAAGAACTATTACTCAGCTATAAGAAAAGTCTGACTGAACTCGTGAAAATGTTTAAATCCAAGAGATTCAATTGAAAGAGAGATCAAACAAGAAAAACAATTAATATAAAAATCATAGACATTAAAAGCACTAATTGAACTAAATCAAACTAACATTACCTCATTAAGAGAATTTCACTCTAGCCAAGGATAGGGGTTTAGCAATTCATACAAAAGAAAGACAAAAACAATAAGAGAAGAGACAGGATTCAAGGATCAGAGATTAGAGATTATCTAATAACAACTCTCTCTGAATTTATAAAACTAAAAGGGAAAAAAGAAATGGGGAAAATAATCAAAATGAAAACTTCTAAACACAAAATTCTGCTCAAAATAGTCTTCACACATCCAAAACGGCGAAATCCCGCAACCACCGATTGATCAATCGCTCCTGGCCGATCGATCGAGCCTTTAAAAAAAATTTCCCGGAAAAAAACACTGTCGGCCAATCGATCAGTGGGCTCTAGCTGATTGATCGGTCCTCCCTGCCGATCGATTGATTGACGCTGACTTTCACCTCTCTTTTTCTTCTTTTCTTCCGACTTTTGAATCTTTTTTTTCCGTTGATTTCCACGAAACTTCCTTACTTGAATTCTCTGCATAAAATAACATAAAAATGTTTAGAATTCACAATCAATAAATAGGAAAACAAGTTTCAAATATAGGTTTTAAATCCTAGATTCAGACTAGAACTAGTTATGAGTGTACTTTTGCGCACTCATCACACCCACAACCTGAATATTGCTAGTCCCTAGTAATAAATAAATCAACTCTTAAGCAAAGCACTTAACCAATCGATCTTCATGAGTATAAGCCAAAACATTCAAATAATTCAAACAAAGGTTTTACACGAGATTCACCATGACATCCAACTTTCTCCATCAATAAGCAAACTAAGAATATGTGTGTGTGTATGTTAAGCTCATAACCATTCTTGCCAACAAACCCAAAACACATACAAATAAGAGAGGTATCTGAATTGATGGAAATTCAATTCAGAACTTCCTTCTTTATTCTTCTCTTTTTCTGATTTTTTCCAATGTTGTAATGGGGTTGAAGGGTTTATCAAAAAGATGGGATAAGGATAATCAACAAAAACCAGGTATATGGTAGGAATATCGATACATCTTCATTGTGAAACAACTATTCCAACATTCATAAATTCCTTTTTCTCTTGAATTTTCTTTCTTTTTCAATTTAGAACTTCGTTCTTTATTTTTTTTTTTTCCTGATTTTTCTCAATGTAGAACAAAACTTGTACTTCTGCTTTTTCAACATTTTTTTATAGCATTATCCCAACTGGATCCCATTACTTGAACTTGCAGTCCCTTTTGAATTCCCAATTCCATTTGAATTTTCAATACATTTAAATTTCTAATACCACAAAACTATCATTCATAGCATAAACTCCGGTTTAAAAGGTAATGAAATATATAAAATAGGCTCAACTCCAATGTGGAGTGGGTAAGGAAAATGTGGTTTTCTCAAGAAATGCTTCTTTTAGGCTCAAAGTTGCTCATATTGTTAATCATAAGGGTTGACTTGAAAGACTCAAACTTTCTACACTGGCATTTATCATTTCTTAGGCAATTCAACCAACAAACCACAAACCGTGTAATGACATTACCAATGGACAACTAAGTCAAGAAAATAATGAAAACAACAAAGGAATAACAATGCCGTATCAATAAAAACACTGAATAATAATAATAAATAGCTCCCAAAAACAAGAATGGCTCAAAACTCAAAGGTGTTATAAGTCTTAGCTGAAATCTGAGATGTCTTCTTAAAATATACATTTAACTATGTCTTACGTGCACAAGAAAAATTTTGAGTTTTGCTCATAACAGATGACAAGAATAGTATACATGGCTCAATTAAAGCACTCTATTTTCATACTCAACTATAAAGTCACGATTCATACAAAAAGATATGTTAAAGATTTTTTACTAAAATTTGACCATCCAGAAATTGGTGAGCACCCTCCCAGTATACAGTCATCACAAACTCAGAAATTGGAAGCAATGATCCTCGATCCGACCTATCAAAAGTGAAAGGTCTTATCCTCTCGATCTCTTCAAAGAGTTCTGCAGAAAAAGGAAAGGAGTTAAAAAAAAAATATATATATATATATATACTTACT
This sequence comes from Tetracentron sinense, assembly GCA_015143295.1. Lineage (NCBI taxonomy): Eukaryota > Viridiplantae > Streptophyta > Magnoliopsida > Trochodendrales > Trochodendraceae > Tetracentron > Tetracentron sinense. Next base: position 54,067,855 of record CM026552.1, read on the forward strand.
TCGGTATGTGGCAAGTTGAGAAGAAAGGGTGACCAATTCCTCCTCTAGAGATAGTTGATTGTCGCTTGGTACTCCAGACAACAAGACTACCAACAAGGTAGTAGACGCTGATCGATGATCAAATTCCAATCTGGGCCCCCTAGAGGTTTCTTCAGACTGGTCGATATCCTTTGCAGCATCTTCAGGTAACTCACCATTTGAAGAAATATCCATGACAACATAAGTAGGAACTGATTGCAATAGAGGTGCTTCGGAGGAAGATACAATGCCTCCAAATTCTCCACCGGTTGATCCCAGAATCCCGGTCTCTTCAAGGGTAGATGTGTCCCCTACTTCGCTTGCATTACACGGAGCTGCTAAAGACACCAGAACCAAAACTTCATCATGTACCTCTGCCCCTTCAACACTCGGAGACACCCTAACATCCTCTTCGGTAGCCAGGGCCTGAGGGACCAAAACTTTGTCGTCCTGTTTGGCCCCCTCAACAGTAAGGGACGCGGCAGCATCCTCTTCGATAACTGAAGCTGTTGAAATTAGAACTTCTTTGGGTACCTCCCATGCTCCAGTTGAAGGCAAGGGAGAAGCATCCATCATCTCAACATCCTTCCCGATGTTTGGGATTGTCGGGGCCGCCGCTCCTTCTTGTGTATCCGTTCCACTCTCTGAAGGGGAATGATCAACACCACCAACCACGCCCGGTGGAGGTAAGTCTTCTTTAGTTCCTGACGAACCGCCAACATAAAAGTCTTTGTCGGGAAGCGACTGCCCCATCTGCGACAAATAGATCATTCTAGCCAGATCCTTCTCTTGACGAGAATCAGGTCGAAGACTGATCCCCGGAGCATTAAACTTCTCAGATCTCCTAAGAAATTTCTGAAACACTTCTTCAAACATAGTCATCTCAGTAAAAATACTCTCCCGAAGATCAGCAAGGATACTCTGGCTCTCGTCACCGACAATACAGACTTCAGGATCAGTCATTGGGTTGTAATCTGACAGAGTCTCTGATGACTCCCTATCCTCTTTGCCATCTCAGCTGGTCGCATCGGGAAGAATAGCTAGTGTCATTCTTTCAGTTGGCTTGGCCAATAAGATATCTTGATTCGGTTTTGGAGAGGCAACCATGTCAGCAAAAACTATACCGTTCCTCGTTGACTTGTCGAACCTGATGGCGACGTTGGGGCAGGGAGAGGACCATCAACAATCCAAGCTCCAGGAGGTGCTAACAAAATGTCTGGCGCACCCCGCTTCAAATAAGTGAAGGTGTTATCCTTCCACCACCTCGCATAAAGCTAAGTGACCTTACCCTCGACTCCAAAACGACACATATGGAAGGTACAATCCGTGTGAACGCGGACCAAATACAACCATTGTTTCTTTGCGAAAGACAGTTCAGCTGTTGTGCGGACTATTTCTCTGGCATTCGGAGGTACGACTTGTTCATATCCGAATTGACGTGAAAACCTATTCAAGTAATGAGGTTCAACAAAACATTCCCCTCCCCCCCCCCCCCCCCCCGAGCCTCCACATCATGTAGCCACATCAGAGAGAGAGGCGAGAAAGAAAATTTGGATAACTCAATTCCCCTCCGCTGCGAGTTAGGGTGTCTTCAAGAATGCGATTCTCATTAGGTTCAAGCGGACCCCTAAAAGGAAGAGGACAAAATTCCCCCGAGTATATAAACATTCCGAACAGGCGATCTTTCTTGTCAAAATTTAGCAGGAACTTGGTCCGCTATTAGTATTAAACACGACATAAATTTATCTGAATCTCCAAGTCTTCTGGGAGGATAGGTCTTCGGAAAATGCATATACTCCCACCCGAAAAGGTATTGAAACGGCGCTTGAACCAAGCTAGACTCGAGAAACCTACTTCGAGTAACTTTGCCTAATGCCCAATAAAGACTGGGCAAAACAGGGACAGCTAGACAGTGCCTCTTACCGGTGGCCATTTGGCCAGCAACCACAAAGGTCTCAAAATATATATTGCCTCACCCCTGTTACAAGGAAGAACAAAGGCACATAGTCAGCAAGAAATGAAAGTAGCCAAGTAGCCTTCCCGAGATACTCCCGGTAGTAGTGGGGATTTCAGAGGCCTTGATCTGCTCGTCTGAAGGTGTAAGAGCTTTATTTCTTGAAAACTCGCATGGCCCCCCAGTAAAAAAATATTTCAACCATGCCGAGAAAGAAACCTTCTTCACAGCATCCTTTTCAGGAGCGGTCTTTCCGGAAGTGACTTTTCCAGCCTTGGATCTCTCGTTGCTGGCTCGTCCCTTTATAATTGAGTTGTAAACTTGAAACAACTCTCTGGTGCAATCGGGAACGATATCCGGACAGTACAAGACGTCATTGAACGGGTTGAATTCATCGTAGAAGCGACCATCAACTGACAACCCAAAAACTCAATTAAATGCGTAGAGATAAATGTTGACTTCACCTCAAGTCGTAAAAAGGTATTGGTCTTGTGACACCAGTGATTTATCAAAGTTTGGAGAAAGCTCATGCCCTTGCGGTAATCATATTTCGCCAATCCAACTGCACCGTGGATACCCAAACTTCTTAACTCAGGCTCAAAACGAACATACACGTCATGCATCCACGACAGCCATAAATAACTATTGTTCATGGTGGAGCAACTTCTCAATTTTACATCCATCGACCAATGACATTCCTTGACTCGAGCAAGAGGAAGGTCAAAAGAAGTCGGTTGTAAAACTAGGTCTGCAGGTGTTTCGTCCAAATTTCTACCCCCCTTGGGTCTAAGATAACAGCTATTGCCAAACCCCGATCCTTTAACGATGCCCCGTTTCAGGATTACATTTCACAAGATAAGGTAACCATCAGGTGTCATCTCCTTGGGATCCCTTGCAATCTTCTCCTTGACTTCGCTAATGCTCATATCTCCAAAGATTTCTAAGTGACGTTTCAAAGAAATCTCACTAGCTTCTTCTTCTGCGTCTTGAAGTTCCCATCTCTCTAACTGTAAAAAAAAAAAAGATATGCAGAAAATATTAGCCAGCAGAAATATTCCAATCCAATATTGAAAACATCAAAATGCTGAGAACACCAAGTGTTTATAGCAAAATGCTATGAACATTAAAATGTTCACAGTAAAATGTTGAGAACACTAAGTGTTCACAGCAAAGTGCTGTGAACATCAAAGTGTTCACAGCAAATAAGTGAGAACACCAAGTGTTCTCACAAGTTGCTGCGAGCCCTAAGTGCTCGCAGCAAAATGCCTTAGGCATTAAATTGGCAGTGAATGCCTAAAGATGAAGTACCCGAAGTAAATTTGCAGGTACTCAATGTTCACAGCAAAATGCTGAAAACACTAAGTGAATGTGAATGCAAAGTGTTCACGGCAAAGTGCTGAGAACATTAAGTGTTCACAGCAAAATGATGTGAACACAAAGTGTTAAGAACACTAAGTGTTCACAGCAAGATAATGTGAACACAAAGTATTCGCAGCAAAGTGCTGGACCACTAAGTGTTCACAGTAAAATAGCGTGAACACAAAGTGTTCGCAGCAAAATGATGTGAACACAAAGTGTTCACATCAAATTGTTGTGAGCCCCAAGTGCTCACAGCAAAATGTCATGAACAAAATGTTCACGGCAAAATCCTCAAGCATTAAACTGGCAGCAAATGCCTTAAAACAAAACACCCGCAGGAAACTTGCGAGACCTCAATCCCCACAGCAAAATACCGAAGGCACTAAGACACTCGTGGCAAGAAACATTGTCCACGACAAATAGCCATGGTCCAAACTTCTACATACACATTGATGACAGTCAATTGTTCACGACAAGGAGGTGCGAACACCAAATGTTCCCAACAAATTAATGCTGCAGACATTAAATGCTTGCAGTAAAATGCTATAATCCTTAAGCAAACCCCATGGCAATAAAAGTCATAGGTTTTGCTTCAGGTTCGTAGCAAAAAGATTTGTTATGAACATTGAATGCTCGTAGCAAGGAAGCCGTGAGCCATACTTAAGGTTCACTGCTAAAGCAGAGAACCCTCTTTATCGGAACCCAAAGAGGGTTCTGATGGTTCAAATCCATCCACAATCAAGTTAATTAATAAATAAAAAAATAAATGGATAGATAATAAAAATATATATATATATATAATAATCCAGGGTTTCCTTCTCGGAAACCCTCTTTTCAGAATCCCCTAGACGGGATTTATCCTCCTCCATCCAATGAGAACAGACAAGGATGAAAAAGAAGAAGAAAAGGGGAGGAAGAGAAAACCAACCTCCAGAGAAAAAAAAAAAAAAAAAGGAAGAAGAAAGAGAGAGAGAACTTGTGATTGCAGGTTCTCTGGAGAGCTCAAACTCTTTGAGTTCTCCCTAAGCTTCAGAAGGCAAAGTGCCATCCGAAAATGCTAAGTCTCCCTTTTAAAGGGAGATTCTTAGCTAAAATCCACCGTTCATTTTAAAATGAATGGTGTTGATCAGAGAACTGCCACCATAGTCCTCTGCATTTAAAATCGGATGTGACGCTCATCATGAGTGTCCCATGCGCCGAAGATGCCCTAAGGCCCCTTGGCATTCCCAACCACTTGGCAGGATCTGAACGGTTGAGCAACCTCAACCATTCAGATCCTGAGAGGCAGTTGTAAGTGGTGAAATCTCACCACTTATTTCACACCCCACACAAATGGTGGTGTGTACCACTAACACCAGATCACAACCCAAATAAGGGTCGTGATCACCTCACACATGCAAGGGCACGTGTGAGCCCTTACCGTCCCAAATTAAGGCTGAAATAAAAAGGGGTCTTTAATAAACCCTATACTGGCAGCAAGGAGGCCCCTTGCTACCCCAAATCCCAAATTAAATAAATGGGGTCATCAACTGACCCCCACCATGGTAGCAAAGAGCTCTTTGCTGCCCCTAAATCAAAGTAAAGGGATCTTTAATAGACCCCACCATGGCAGCAAGGAGATCTCTTGCTACCCCAAACTCAAATCAAGTCAAAGGGATCTCTAATAGACTCCACTGTGGCAGTAAGGAGCCCTCTTGCTACCCCGACTTAAAATCAAAACAAAGGGGTCCTTAATAGACCCCACTATGGCAGCAAGGAGCCCTTGCTGCCCCAAATCATAAATTAAATAAATGGGGTCATCAACAGACCCCCACCGTGGCAGCAAGGAGTCCTCTTGCTACCCTAAATTAAAATCAAAGTAAAATGGTCTTTATTAGGCCCAATATGGCAGCAAGGAGCCCCTTGCTGCCCTTAAATTAAAATCAAAGTAAAGGGGTCTTTAATAGACCCCACCATGGCAACAAGGAGATCCCTTGCTACCCCAAACTCAAATCAAGTCAAAGGGATCTCTAATAGACCCCATTGTGGCAGCAAGGAGCCCTCTTGCTGTCCCGAATTAAAATCAAAACAAAGGGGTCCTTAATAGACCCCATTATGGCAGTAAGGAGCCCTTGCTGCCCCAAATCACAAATTAAATAAATGGGGTCATCAACAGACCCCACCATGGTAGCAAGGAGCCCCCTTGCTACCCAATTCAAAATTAAAACAAAAGGGCATCTTAACAAACCCCATTGTGGCAACAAAGAGCCCCCTTGATGCCCCAAATTAGAAAATAATATGAATGAGTCTTTAATAGACCTCACCATGGTAGCAAGGAGCCCCCTTGCTGCCCCAAATCCCAAATTAAATAAATGGGGTCATCAATTGACCCCACCATGGCAGCAAGGAGCCCCCTTACTGTCTCAAATTAAAATTAAGTTAAAGGGGTCTTTAATAGACCCCACCATGGCAGCAATGAGCCCCGTTGCTGCTCCCAAACCCAAATTAAGTTAAAGGGGTCTTTACTAGACCCCACTACGGCAGCAAGGAATCCCCTTGCTACCCCCAAATCAAAATTAAAACAAAAGGGTCTTAATAGACCCCACTGTGGCAGCAAGGAGCCCCCTTGCTGCCCCAAATTGAAATTAAAATGAATTGGTCTTTAATAGACCCCACCATGGCAGCAAGGAATCCCCTTGCTGCCCCAAATGAAAGTCAAAGTAAAAGGGTCTTTAATAGACCCCACTATAGCAATAAGGAGCCCCCCCCCCTTGCTGCCCCAAATTAAAATCAAGTTAGCGGGTCTCTAATAGACCCCACTGTGGCAGCAAGGAGCCCCTTGTTGCCCCAAATTAAAATCAAAGCAAAGGGGTCTTTAACAGACCCTACCGTTGTAGCAAGTAGTCCCCTTACGGCCCCAAATCAAATTTAAATAGGAGGGGTCTCTACCATGGCAACAAGGAACACCCTTGCTGCCTCAAATTTAAATGAAATCGAAAGGGTCTAATAGACCTCACTGTGGTAGCAAGGAGCACCCTTGCTGCCTTATATTGAAGATGACTGAAAACCATCTCTCACTGCCATTTGGCAGTCTTGTAGTGGGTATAATGCCCACTACCCTTTCCCTACCCATGATGGGTAATGAGAGGATTGGGAATAACTCCCCACTCTCCCACTAAGAGGACAGAGGTCTTCTTCACAAAGAAGAAGACAGTTAGAGGAGGTGGTTATGAAACTACCTCCCTCCAATAACTCCAACAATATAAAAGTGGGGGTTAGTTTTTTGAGGAGGGGATCTGAAATCCAGAGAAAGAGAAAATCTAAAGGAAAGAATTCTCCAGAAGAAGAACTCAAGCAAACTAGAGCTCTAATGGAAGCGACAAGGTAGGCCAAAATGCCTACCCTCTTTCTCTCTTCCCCTCTTTCTCTTTTATTTCGAAAAGACCTCCATTGAGGCAACTGTAAATGCCAAAATGGGGCACTTGGCACTCCTTTTATTCAATGAAAGATTATTATGCTTGCCTCTCTTTCCCTCTTCTTCTTAATCAAAGGTATCCCTTTCTAAAAGGATGTAATTAACGGCATGGGTTAACCCATGCCAGAAATGGAGTTCCCCCACATAAAATAACAAACTCCATCAATGGAGGACATTTGAATAGTGAAGTTCAATCACCTCATACCCAAGTGAGGTGGTCGTAATTTACCATTACAATGACGTTGTATAAACAATTTTGAGTAAGAAAAGTTTAACCCCTCGTCTTATGAAAAATAGGTGGCAAAGGACTGAACAGGAAGCAAAATCATTGATTGTGCGCAAAATATGCAATTCTGCTGATCTCTGTTTCAATAGTCAGCAAAGATGGGAAGCATTCTTACTTTGTATGAGATACATAGTTTTAAAGGCATCGCCTCAGGCGGAAGCATAGGCGACCAGGTACTCTGCTGGGCTCAGGCAACTAACTGCTCAGGTAGTCATTATTAAAGTCTGATATATGTAATATTATTATTGTTTAAGGGTATAGAAATTAATTTTATTTGAATACGATAATTCAATCAACAAAAAGATATACTATTTTATATGCTTATCGAGTCTTTTACCATATAATATGTTAGGTTTTATATATCAAACAAAAAAAGAGTTTGTAGATAGAAAAAAGAATAGATGAACGATGTTAAGTATATTTTCCTCATGTTAACCTCCCATCTCTCTCACTTAACGGGTTGACCAATTGATATCTCTCTCTCTTTCTCTCCCTCTATTTGTGGTGGGCTATATGGTTCCCTCAGTTTTTTGCATGGTTGCTAATAGGCGTCGCATAGGCAGCCAGACAAATAGCTAGGCTCAGGCGGCCCAATAACAAAAAAAGCCTTTAAATGTCCCAAATCCCTTCTAGCCTCATATATATTTTACTTATTATATAATTTTTTATTACATTTCTTTGGCATAATCGAGAAGAATTGAGAGTAAGAAGTATATCTCTCCTTTCTCTTCTCTATCTCTAGTTCGGCAATGTTATTGACGATTAGGATATTTTTTATTTTGTCCTACACTCTCCTCTCCTTTTGTCTCTCATGTTCGTTTGTCACTGTAGATTGTTGTATTTTCTATTTATCCCCCATAGCCCCTCTCTCTCCTCCCTTTCGACAATCATTGTAGACTTTTTTGTTTCATTTTTCTTCTTAACGCTTGAAATTCTCATTTATTATTCTTGTAGTTATCTCCAATGATGGTTCTATCAGAGTGCATGTTGATAATGGAGATTTTTCAATTTATATGAATTGTAAGTCCCCTTATTCAAAAAATTGCATAATAGATCTCATATTAGGAGGGGTTTTTACTGCAAATAGTTCATCAGGCGATGCCTCAAGCGCCTCAAGCTATCAACTCATGCGTCCATCAGGTATATCGCCTCAAGTCACCTTGACAACCATGATGAGATACTTGAAGAGTATGACACACTTGGTTAAGGCTGCTTGTACTCACCAAGTTCATTATCATGGTTTTGCATTATGTGCATATCACATTAAAATAAGATTTATGATTTTTCATCCAGGTTTCAATTAGGCCTGAAGTTACTTCATAGGGTGTGAACTGGACTATGATGGAGGAGCTGGTGAATTTGTACCGAGTGTGTAGAGCCCCGAAACTCATTTGCATAGTCGGTGAATAGTGTCTATGAATAGTATCGATGAATAGTGTTTAAAGGTTTAAAGGCCTTCTATGTATTTTGTCTTATGATAAATGAATGAAAGGGCTGAATCAAACTAAATGTATTGTAGGAGTGTTTAAACCAAGATAAAAAAAAAAGGTGGAGAAACACTCTAAGTGAGTTGAGGGAAGAGTGCAATCACTCTAAGTGTGAAAAATGGGAAAAAAAAAAACAGGGCCAAGTTCTGCAAGGCCGGTCGATCGCCCCTCCAAGCCGGTCGACCGGGCCCCCACAATTTTGCCTTGTTTGGTCTCTTAAGTCATTTTATTAAGGGTATGTTGGTCTTTGACCACCCTCTTAGTCTATAAATACTCAAATTCGTGGATTAGGGTTCATAACACCTTAAGAGAATTCTAAGAGGAGGTTTTGAGAGAAAGAAAGGGGAAAGCTAGGGTTTTGGCCAATGGATTGTGCTAGGATCAAGGTGGAGCCTATTCTTGCTTCCACAAACCTTCTTCAAGCTTGGATCCTTCCTTAGAGCTTGGATCTCACATTCTCAAGTCTTCTCAAGCCTTTTCCTTAAATTCTAAAGGTAGGTACCTTCTACTACCTAGCTTTGTTATGATACAAATATTAAAAAAGAAGATTTAATGTATGATTAATAGAAATTATAAGTACACCCTTGTAGATAACTTAGTGATAACCTAGATCCCAAAACCTAGGTTTTTAAGCTTCAATGTTGGATTGTGTACTTATGTTGTCAAATTCCTAAATCTAACATGATTTACCTAAAATGTATGAGCTATAAGGTGTGAGATGGATGTAATAGGCTAAGTAACCAAGATCTATGCAATGTATGTCAAATGAATGATGCCTATTGTCATGATTCCATGTGTCAAGTTTTTCATGCATACTAAGATGCTTTTAAGGTTTTTCTCATGACTATAGAAATGCTTTAAATGTCCTCATGTTATTTCTTTAAGTATTTTCATGCTATCATGATGCTCATTATTCCTTATGCACAAGCATGTATTGTGTGATCAAGTTTTCTAAGTATAAGTATATGAAAGACAAATTAAAGAACAAGACAAGTGATTCACGAAACGAATGATAAAGCCAAATTGGGTTGGTCAAGGATAGGGCATATCCAAGGATATGTCATATCTAGCTTCAAGTATGAGACAAGCAAGAATGATAATGTCAAACTTTGGGTTGGTTAATGATATTAGTGTGCCTTTTTCTATTTCAAAAAAGTGTGTTTATACACCCGGCTTCAAGTTGCTTCAAGTGTTTCAATGAGGGGTATTTACATACCCGGCTTTTAAGTTGTTTCGAGGGCAGTAATATCTGGCTTCAAGAACAATACAAGCAAGACAAGAAAAATATAATTCAAGTAAAACAAGACAAGTATGATTCAAACAAGAACAAGACAAACATGATTCTCACATGACAAGAACAAAAACAAGAATAATGTTTTAAGCACGACAAACAAGTTTTGAAAACACGAAAAGCTAATTTCAAGTATGATTTATGTAATATGCACATGTGATTAAAACGAGGATTTTGCACTTGGGTTTCTTGCATGCACATTAATGTATTGTTTAAATTTCTAGTATGCTATGAATTGTATTGTATCACTATTAGTTAGTAACTTGCACTCGCTAAGTGTTTCAATACTCAGCCATACATTTTGATGTCGGCAGGTACACCGTTTGATATCTATGCTCCTAGTCCATGGATCGAGGAGGACTATGGTGAGGAGGAGCCTGCATTAGTGCCTTAGGTGGAGGCTAGAGACTTAGATAATTGGCCCTATCAGTGTGACTACTGATAGAGAGATATAGAGTTTTTTTGTCTTTTGTATTTTGATGGGTAGGCATGTCCAATCTTACGTTTGATTGGTTATTGTATAGAACTTGGAATACTGTTCATATATATAAAAAAAGAAATTTTGAGTTCACGCTTCCGAACTTTGATTTAAGCTTCCGCTATGAGTATGTCTTGTATATTTTGCGGGATGGTTTGCCAGGTAATGATAGTCACGTCTAAAGTCTCACCTAACTTTTAGGGGGGTTTTGGGGCGTGATAGAGCGCCTTCCTGCTTATGATGCCCGAAAGAGTTTTCATAAAAGGAGAAGTAAACTGAGCATGCTCTTCATGCAGTTGCAACTGCACTTGAGGATATAAGGTACCATAGAGCTTCTTCATTGTAATTTTGAAGTATCTTCAGTGAATGTGAACTGACTAACCTTTGCCCAACATTAGCACTTTTCTTTATCTTTGGGCATTTAAATTGAATTATTCCCATCTACGCAAATGTTATATCCAACAGTGTTATCTACTCTTAGAAAGATCTAAACCTAGACATCTATCATTTTCTATCTTCTCTTCAGTGAACTTTAAGTTTGTGAAATGAGGCTAGGGCATACATAAAACATGATCCTCCCTATATAAAACATGGGGTATATCTCTCCATGATGCGATCATGAAAGACAATAGAGTTACATCTCTTGCCTATTAATATGTACACTTGCTCCAATATATAGTTCACATATTTCCAAATCAATTCCCCATCCAGGTTACTATAAACATTTACTCAATCATATGCTGTATGAGACTTCCTTAACTTGCCTCTTATCTCAAAGCAGTTTTTTTCTTCATATAGATTATTGTTAGCATCCTACAAACAAATATTTCCATATGGTGGCCCTTCATCTTTCATTTTCTCAAAGGGCTTCATAGTTTCTTCCATGTTCCCAATTTTTGCAAATGAATCAATCAAAGTAGTATAGATTGCCACATTAGCTTTGCAGCCCTTAAATCATATTCTCAAAAACAACATATCCTTCAACAAATTTACCATCTTTACATAGCCCTCCAATCACTGATCTATAAGCATGAGGGGGAATTTCCAAGCCCTTTTATTCCATTTCATGATAAAGACTCAAACAAGAAGTCAAAATCGTGATGCGGGCTAATGAAGATGAAATATCTTTGTGAGATTGATTGTGGTGCGTTATTACGTATCCATGATTTCTTGTGACACATAATTACAAATTTCGTCTCAAAGATATGTCATTAAGCAAATTCTCAGGGGATTCTACACTTTGTTTCCTCATTTATCATCAAGAAAACTTGCTAGAAAAATTGAAAGGATGGTTATTAATTATTGTCAAAATTTACAAACGTAATGCTTAGTCACATATTGAATATTGATATGGGTTACTCTTTTGTTCTTTATAGGGAAGCTGAAATATGCTTTTTGATCGTGACATCAGAAAGGAAAATGCATCTCTCTTCACACAATATGGAGATCCTGAAGCAGATGGAGGGCAAGAAGTTGGTGTTAAGAATAATACTTGATCACAAAAAAATTCAATTCGGGAATATCTTCTTTGTTCTATGAATTGGGAACACTTTACCAAATTTTGTTATTGGGAATTGGGAACACTTCAGATGATATTTTGTTCGAACCTTTTTTTTTTTATAACTTAAATTTGTTAAACTAAATGCAAAATAAAACTAGGCCATCACAGGCCTTGCACGTGTCAGCCTTACTTGTCACATATATAATTATATATATTTGGTGGCCCCATAGGAGCGCTTACTAGGTGGTTAGGTTTGGACCACAAACTAGACCGCTCTTACTGTTCGCTATTGCGGTATATCAACTACCCCGAGCGCTTTTCGGATATTTAAATTGGGTCGTGTCCCTGGATAGGGATAGGTAATGCCAATCATCCACAACTCTATTTTGTCCCTGGATTATAATAGGTAATGCCAGTCATCAATGACTCCATGTGTGTATATATATATATATATATATATATTGGAATGTTAACATTCACCAAGACTAGTGAACTTGGTAACCTTCACCAATCTTGGTGAATGTTAACATTCCACTATATATATGTATATATTTAGTAAAGGTGCACGTGCTTGCACGTACTAATTTTTTATTAATAAAAATATAATTAAATTAAATTAAAAATTATTATTATGTATAAATTAGATTTAAAAATGATATATTTATAAGTATATAATTAGTAGTAATTTTTTAGTATATAGATAACTAGCGGAACGCACATGCGATGCACGTGAGTGTTCAATAATAATTATTGTAAACAAAATCTTAAATGAATTTTTATACAAACAACCTTTAAAATTGATAAGAGTACCTTAGTTCATTGATAGATCGTAGTGCATGATACGAGAGAATTTCAAAATCCACTCACTTTATCAGGAATCAAAGGTCATGATAAATCCAAAAAATTCATAATACTCTCCATTTGTGGTTTTATTCAAAGGGGAAAAAATATTAAAGAAGGCAACCCATTCTAGTAGTCGATAACAATATATAACCCGGTCAAAAAACATAGAGATACATGAACCCATCATACAATTTATATCTGAAATTAACAAATATACCAAGAACAAATAAATACATGACAATCGAATAAATGAAAATGGTAGTACTTGAGTTTGTGATATTAATTACCGTGCATCACACCTCGAGTCCTATCTAATTTTCACGTTGCTCCAATAATTTGCAATTGCCAATAGGTGGTTTGCCGACATCATGTATGGGAGCTATGAGAATGGAAAGGAAGGTAGTGCACCATCGTGATCCTGCCATGAGATTGTGGCCCATCCTCTGTCATGAGACACCTGGGTTCCGTGTGTTGCAAGCGGATGAAAAGATTTTTGCAAGACAAATATAATTCAAGTAAGAAATATATGTGAGTTCAGAATAGAAAGCAAATTTGAAGGCGTGTTTATTTTATGCATTTTGAAAAGGTGAAACAAACTCCAAATCCTGTAAGTTTCTTTTCTTTAATGCTACAACAGTATTTATCTAAAGAGTTACAGAGGTTTAAAAGTGAAAGGGAGAGAAATAGGAGGAAAAAGGTAGAATCGGAGATGGCTATTTGAGCCCACACTACAAAATTCAAGATTTTTAGTTGCGGTTCAAAAACCATCGCTGAAATTTATAAAACCGCCGTTACAACATATTACGGCGGTTTAACAAACCATCGCTATATAGCTTGTCGCAAAGGTATCTTACGGCGGTTTTATAATGGCGGTTCTAATACCCGCCTCTGTAGACAAATATATAACGACGGTTATTTATTTATTTAACGGCGACTATATAAGGACAATTCCATAAAACTAATTCTGCATGTAACGGCGGTTATAAACCGCCATTATATATTCATGATATAACAGCGGTTTCCCACCGCAGTTATATGATAATATATAACAGCGGTTCAAAACCATCATTGTAATTGTATAAGTAATGAAATTATTAGAACCTATAGTGCACGGTTTGGAACTACCATAAATGAGAAGAAATTTTTTTAAAAAAATTATTTTTATAAAAATATTTTTTTACCTGTATTAATTGTACCTGTGAGCAATAAAAAATAAATTCAAATTATCTACATAATTTCTGAAAACCGAAATATAATTCATCAATATATAAATTCATGCCCATAAAAAAGTCATAATAAAGGTCTTTACTTAGTTACCCAACACAAGCCTAGAAGAAACCATAGCCTGCACTCTCTTTTCTCTCAAACTTTCTTCCAAAAACTTCTTCAAGGGTTCTTGAAACCCTAAGCCACGAAAATAGCTTGTATTTATAGCCAAATGGTTGGCCAAAAGACCCAAAGGCCCTTAAAATATCTCAAAAGATCTAAAAAGGCCAAAATCCGAATGACCGGTCGACCGGTGGTGTCGAGCGGTCCAAAAGACCCTCTCTGCCAAAAATCCTCTAACATTTTAGTGCGATCAACGGTCAACTGGTAGTGGAGGGATCGACCAGTGGTGCTGACCGGTCGACCGGTTGCCTAGGGATCGACCAGTCCCTTGATCGGCCGATCGGTTGGCCCCACTTTTGCCCTGTTCTGCCTATTTTTTCCATTTTTCCACACTTACTTTTTCCCACTTATGGTTGAACACCTAGGAACATCAAAGAAGTGTCCTTAGAACACATGACACATCCCATAACACATGAACACATTAAGACCCATCCATGAAATTTACATTAGGCCTTCAAAACACTATTCACTAGCACTATTCATAGCCAACATGAACCATGCTAAGCACAAAGTTCTGGGGTTCTACAATCCCTCTCTTCTATTGTCCCCTATTGTGATTGAATGGTGTGATTATGTTGTAAATCATCTGAGTATGTTTAAAATCTAGTTTTGAAAAAAGGTTTTGAAGAAAAGATGAAATGGTGTTTGTTTGAACTCAAATCTGTTGTAAGTGTGGAACAAATTGAAATGGACAATTAATAGGGTTGCTTGACCATAATGGAACCCAATTAAGGGTGATAAGGAGGCTATGATTGAACTAAAATGAGTTTAGAGGTGGTTAGACCTCGAAAAATTGAAGAACAGGGTGTAAAACACCCAAACAAGGGGTTTCTATGACCACCAATCGACCACGGGTAGACCAGTCGACCACCCAAGGGTCGATCAGTAGGCCAGGGGTCATCTGCCCAAGTAGGGGTGGTTACTGAACAAAATGTTTGTGAACTATTCGGGCTCGGCTCGTTAAAAGCCTGAGTATCATTCGTTTATTTAGTAAACGAACTGAGCTTGAACACCGTTTTCGAGCTCGTTTAGTAAACGAGCCGAGCTTGAACACACTCCTGCTCGACTCGATAAAATCTCGGTTCGTTTATATAAGTTAACTAAGTTATTAATTATAAGTTTGAAAGGTTAACTGAGTCGTTAATTAAGTTTAAAAGACTAACTGGGTGTATTTATAAGCGGACCTTCCCCACAATCTTCCTTGTGTTTCCGATGTGGGATTAAATCCCTTGTAAAAGAGAACACTCAACACATGGATTAATCCCACATCGGAAACACAATGAAGATTGGGGGTAAAACTCGGCTATAAAAAAAATGAGTTGGAAAAAAGTGTTACAATGGTACTCATGCAGGTGGTGCAATGGTACTTGTGCACAGGTCATCATGAAAAAAATGACTCCATTTTAGCTTTGTTCTAGCTAAGTACTTGAGCTTGTGTTTGTTTCAATTGGACTAAACGATTGAGCTTGAGCTTGTTTCAATTAGACTCTAAACAAGCTGAGCCGAGTCTGAACTTAATGGTATTTTCACAAGCCGAGCTTGAACCCAATTATGGCTCTATTCCAACCCGAGCCGAGCTAAGCTCGAGCTCGTTTATCTTTTCACGAGCCAAGTTCGTACAGTAGTGCTTATATTTGAACCTAGCTGGAGCCGAGCTCGAACAATAGTAAAACTTAGCGAGCCGAGCTCGAACACCCCACTACTCGGCTCAGCTCGGCTCAACTCGGCTCGGCTCGATATCACCCCTAAGCCCAACTCCATCGGTCGACTGCCCAACCATGGGTCGACCGTTGGACCCCGTGGGTCGACCAACATGTTTGCCCCTTTTACCCTGCTCCACTGTTTTGACCATAAATTTTGACTCACTAATCGGATTTAGGAAATTTTAGTTGCGTTGGACTCGAAACTCGAAGGGGAATAATTCATTGTATAATGTAAAAATCCAAATTTCTTAGTTCTTAAGGGTCTAAACAGACCCTAAAGCTGAGGGTATGTGTTGACATCCCTCTTTGTATGTTGCGAACAATGGAAGGGTTCATTGACCCGGAACGGTTCCATATCAGAATGATTCCACATAGGAACGATTTAACTCGGGCTTGGTCCATGGGGCTTGAGTCCCAAATTGTAACAATTATTCAAACATGGCTTGTATGTTGACTGTGGTTCTTCTTTGACTAAGTTAGGGGGCGGTGTCTGTAACGAGCCGGGTAGGGTTCTAAACTGGACCGTTGGTTTGGACTTTGGTCCTTGGGGAGCGAGGCCCAAATGTTACAATTATTCAAACATGGCTTATATAAATTGAAGATTTCATATGGTGAGAAAACCTAACTTGTGTTATATGTTAGTCGTGGTTCCTCTTTGATTAGGTCAAGGACGGTGTCTGTAAAGAATCGGGGTTCCTCCGTGATTGATAGTCGGGAGATTCAGCGTGTATTGGAATTCGTGGTTCCTCTTTTACTAGGTCAGGAGAGGTGCTATCTGTAAATAGTCAGAGTTCCTTCGTGACTGATAGTTGGGAGGGTATGTGTTGTCCCTGATAGATATGTCGTGAGGGCGAGTCCCTCACAGTGATTGAGATCGGGAAGGTAAGTGTTACCTTGCGGGGTGGGGACCTCTGTACTTCGGTATGTTCTAACAATACTTTGAGGGGTGGTGACCTTTGTATTTCGGTATGTTCCAACAATACTTTGAGGTATGACATGTCTCAAGATAGGTTGAGGAGTGGGCTCATTGTACTTAGGTATTCCCCATGACAGGTTGAGGATTGGTGATCGTTGTACTTAGGTATGTTCCTATAGAGGTTTACCTTGAGGGTTGGTGATCTACGGTGGCAGGTATGTCCTAAGAGAGGTCAAGTGATAATTATTACCTTGCGAGGTAGCAGCTTCTATACTTCGGTATGTTCCGATAATACTTTGAGGGGTGGTGATCTTTGTACTTCGGTATGTTTCAACAATACTTTGAGAGATGGCCTATCCCAATATAGGTTGAGGAGTGGTGATCATTAGACTTAGGTATTGTTGCCCAGTTAAGGGACCCTAGAGGGGGGGTGATTAGGGTCACTGGCAATTTAAAATTTTAAGCTAAGTGATTTGTGTGAAATTAAAAGATAATCACTAATACTACCAACAATAATCAGAGATAAATAGATAGAGAGAGACAAAAATACCAGACACAAGATGTGTTATCGAGGTTCAGCAACTTGCCTACGTCCCTACCTTTAAGCTTCTTGCTTTAAGGATTTTCCCACGATTCACTAATCGCACTCTTCTTTACGGGCAGAGAGTAAGCCTTTATAATCCTTTCACAGGCTCAGGATTAAACCTCTTCAAGAGAAAACCCTCTCTTGGTTACAAGACGACCTTCTTCTTAAATGGTGCAAGAATCTCTGATTCTTGACTTTCAGCTTTTACAGAAATTGATTGGATTTGAAATCCGAATTTGAAAGCTCCTAATTGAGCTAGATAAGAATGAAAAACAAAGCTTACAATATCTCAAGATTGATTGGAATTAAATGCTCAAAGGATGAGGGATTGGGATCCAAGATATTCAATGTAGAAACAGAGTATTCATTGCTGGAAGAGTTTGAGAGATTTATGAATGATTGAACAGTGTTAGAATAATGTCTTTAGTTCATAAATCTTCTCTATTTATAGTTGAGCAATCAATATGGCCATTGGGACTAGCATTTAATGCGAACTAGCCATTGAAAACTAGCCGTTACACGATTTTTCGCATGCACTCATCGACGAGTGAGTGAAAATTAGGCTTGAGTCATCGACGAGTGGGAACAAAAGGTATTGCTTCATTTATGTTCTTTCACTCGTCAACGAATCTACTGAATTTTTTCAGTAAACTTATTATACTGAGACCAATTTGATGGGAATCATGCTAGAACCCTTAGGCATTCAAAATAACATTATTTTAATCACTTTTAGGGTCTTAGATTGATGTCCAAATTATATTAGGTCTCCTAGGGTCTATCTAGGTTAACTTTGAGCAATTCTTTTCCAATGTCTTGAGGACTTTTACAAGGTCCTAGACATTCTTTAACTAAGACACTATTCTTCAATGAGAGATGATCTTCTTTCTTGATTTGTGGAGCTTCACTCTTGATAGATCTTCATGGATAGTCTTGAGCTCTTGAAGCTTTTTCCTCTGAAGGACTGGTACTTGGACTTTGACCTTGATGTCTTTGAATGGTTGAACTCTTCAATTCTTCATGACTTGAAAGATAATCTTAATGCTCTTTTTCTCTGAAATTTCACATTCTACATGGAAGAATTAGTATCATAAAGTTCATTCCATTATTGTGTTATCATCGAAACTATTAAGGGTATTTAGAGTTTTAACCTTGAGGCTAACAGGTATATCCCAAGATAGGTTGAGAAGTGGTGATCATTGTACTTAGGCATGTCCCAATAGAGATTGGATAATGTTTGTGGTAGGATGGCGATCTCTGTACCCTGGTATGTTCCATGGGGATGGTAACCTTTGTATTTATGTATGCCCTAGTAAAGGATGGTGACCTATTTACTTCGGGATGTTCAAACAATACTTTGAGGAATGACATGTCCCAAGACAGCTTGAGGAGTGGTGATCGTTGTACTTACGTATGTCCTGAGATGGTTGTGTTGTTTCTGATTAGAGATGATGTGAGAACAAGTTCCCCACCATGAATTAGATAAGAGGGTTGTGTTGTCTGATTGGAGATGTCATGAGGGTAGAGTTTACCACCGTGGTTGAAATCAGATGGTTGAGTTTTCTCTTATCAGAGTGTCGTGTGGACGAGTTCCCCATCATGGCTGAGATTAGCGGGTTGTGTTGCCTGATTGGATATGTCGTGAGGACGAGTTCCCCATCGTGACTGAGATCAGATGGTTGTGTTATCTGATTGGAGATGTCATGAGGATAGAGTTCCCCACCATGACTGATATCATATAGTTGTGTTGTCTTTGATTAGAGATGCCATGAGGATAGAGTTCCCCATCATGGTTGAGATCAGAGGGTTGTATTGTTTGATTGGAGATGTCGTGAGGATGAGTTCCCCACCGTGGTTGAGATTAGATGGTTGTGTTGTCCGATTGGAGATGTTGTGAGGATAGAGTTCCCCACCGTAGCTGAGATCAAATGGTTGTGTTGTCTCTGATTAGATATGTCATGAGGACGAACTCCCTACCATGGCTAAGATCAGGTGGTTGTGTTGTCTGATTGGAGATATCATGAGGAAGAGTTCCCCACCGTGGCTGAGACTTGATGATTTGTGTTGGTTATAGCGGGTGAAGGCTTGGATTCTATATTGAGTCCAAGGACTCAAGGTTGTATTGAGTCTAAGGACTCAAGGTATGGCTTGAACGGGTGTAGGCCCGGTTGATAGAGTCTACATACTCAAAGGTTAAACGTGGGTGGTTGCCTAGGATGGTAACCTGGTGTTGTGAACACCATCGATGATTGGATGAACTTAACAATTGGAAAACACTAGGAAGTTCAAGACCTCAGATAGGGTGAAATAGCCCAGAGCGACCTTGGGGTCGACATATGATAGTATTGTTATGAAATTATAAGCTAAGGCTTACATTAATATGCTTTATGATATTGATTTTATTACTACTTTTGTCATTCTGCATATTATCGTAATATGAAAATGCGAACTATATTGCTATGTCATTGATGATTAATGTTATAAGTGGAAAATAATCTAAATGGATTAAGAATTTTGTTGGGCTTCATAGCTCATAGAAGTTCTTATTGTCAAGTTCAAGAAATTGTCAGAATTGATGAATTGGCAAGGAGCCACGTTGAATATGATATTCGCTTAAAAGTGCTTATTTTCATTATTATCTTTTGAGGCGTTGTCAAACTCTACTACGTAAACTTTTAATTTTACAAACTTTTCTACCTCCATTGTATAGCACACACATTTCTGGTAAAAATTATACATTTGTATGAAATTAACATGTTTCTGAAAGTCTAAATTAAAATTTATTTTTTTTATAAAGTCTCATTACGCACTTTCATGTTTCAGGATCCCAGATTAGAAGAATTTCAAGAACCAGGAGCCAAAAGCAACCATCAAAGCCCCATTATTGAAAGCTAAAGGGAAAACAGGCTACAGTAGCCTTTACTTTTGACACCACAAATGCGCTAGTACACCTTCCAAAATCTATCAAGCGTAGCTCCTTATCAATCGGCAACTGCTTCAGAATCCGAAGACATAAAATGAGGGATGAGCCATAGAGTCCAACAAAATCCACAGTCCATCTACACTATTTTCCACACAGTAACAACCATCAGCAACGATATAGTATTATAGTTCAACTCTCATATTATAATAATATATAATATCGTAATTCGTGACCCGATGTTACTCAGGGATACCGAAGTACAGAAGTCCCCACCCCTTAAAGTATTGTTGGAACATACTAAAGTAAATAAGTCACCATCCTTTATAGTACAACATTATATTCGATCTTTACCAAGGCATACCTGAGTACAAGGTCACCACCCTCACGGGACATACCTAGATACAAAGATCATCACCCTATTAGGGTATTTGTCACTCTCACCCAAGCTCTATTGAGACATACCTAAGTACAACGATCCTCACTCCTCAACCTGTCTTGGGACATAGCTAACTACAACGATCCCCATTCCGCAACCTGTCATGGTGCATATCTCCCTCAAAGTTTTGTTGGAACATACTGAAGTATAGAGGTCTACACCCTTCAAAGTATTATTGGAAAATACTGAAGTACAGAGGTCCCCACCCCTCGAGCCAACATTCATTTATTCCAAACCAAGCTCTATTGGGAAATACCTAAGTACAACAATCTCCACTCCTCAACCTGTCTTAGGAACACTTCTCTCAAAGTCTTGTTGGAACATAACGAAATACAGAGGTCCCCTCCCCTCAAGCCAACATTCATTTTTTCAAACTAGCTGTATTAGGACATACCTAAGTACAATGATCCCCACTCCTCAACCTGTCTTGGGAACACTTCCCTCAACGTATTGTTGGAACATACCGAAGTACAAAGGTCACCACCCATTAAGCCAACATTCATTTCTCCTAACCTAGTCAAAGAGGATCTATGAATAACACTGCACCCACTCCCGATGATCAGTCACGTTCCTAGTCAAAGAGGATCTATGGATATTATTTCACCCACTCCCGACTATCAGTCACGTACTTCGCTAAAGAGGATCCATGGATATTATTCCACCCACTCCTGACTATCAGTCACGGAGGAACCTTAACTAACATCTATCACAGGTTAGGTTTTCTAACCGTAGAAATTACTCAATTAATCCAAGCCCCGCTTGAATAATTGAACCAGTTGGACATCACGCCCATGGACCAAGTTTGAGGGTATACCATTCCGGTGTGGAACATTACCTGGCCGATGGACCCCTTTCATCGCCTTACAACATTCAACTAACATCACATCATATAAGATCATTTTGAGGTGAAACTTTACCAGGCCAATGGACCCTTCCATTGCCTTACAAGCATCAAAATAGCATCACATCACACATAGAAGAGCCCAACTAGACTTTCGAAGGACCATGCGATCGATTGCCAATCGATCGCACCTACGATCAATCACCCTTATAGTGCGATCGATTGCCCAGGGATCCGAAACAATCCCAGGTGTTTTGCATGTCTGCGATCAATTCTACGATCGATCGCACCATCGATCGCAAGGCCATATTTCGAGCTATTCAACCCGAAACCGAGGTCTACACATCTCTTGCTTTTTCCATAAAAACCATCTCATCATCCTTCTTAAATCCGGGTCTCGGACCCTTTTTCATTCATGCATACATCATCCTTGTGAGTCAAAATTTTGAGCTAACCAGCCCGAAACCGAGGGCTACCTCCCTCTGCTCCATCTATAAGTAATCCCAACTCTTCAATACATCATAGATCGGGTCTCAGACCCTTCTCATACATGCCGTAGATCATCCACGATCTTCCACAAAGAAAATAGTATAAATAAAGAGCAAAATAAAAAAGAGAGAAAGGGTTTTACCTCCCACATGCTGAACAAGACTCTGGAGGGTTAAATGGACGACGTGATTGCGTTCGAAATGCTGAAAAACCCCAAGGTAGACTCTCTCTCTTTAACTCTCAATTTCTCTCTCTACACGCCAATCGAACCACCGGGGAGGAAAATGGACATTGTCAATGTGTCGGGAACGTCGAAAAACCCCAGGTAGACTTCCTCTTCTCTCTCTCCTCTTTCTCTCTCCTCACTTTCTCTCTTTAGAAGCAATTCGGACAGAGCTTCTACCCCTTGAAACTTCCATGAGAAAAGAGAGGGTTTAACCCTCTATATATAGGCAAATGCTTGCCTACGTGGCAAGGCCCATGTGCCATCACATGGCTTGTGATGTGGCATGTTGACTACATTGACCAATTTGACTGATTTTTTCACTTTTTTGCATATACGACATCTGAAACCCCACTAAATGACGTGCGATGGTGCCGAAACCTCAGGTGACCGTACTGGACTCGGTACCCGTTGTACGAATTTCAAGGAAAATATTGAGTTTTGACCGTAAAAAGTAAGTCCGGAAGAAAATTTTGAAACCCACAAATTTCCTGGTTTTGGACACAAAACACGTTGCGGTTTTACCGTTTGAGATGATGAACAGCCGAGACGACAGACCGTCATCCATACGGTTGGCCGACATGTAGTGGTGCAAGTTTTACCGATTTCTATTGGAGTACCCGATAAATATCGAGTCCTGACTAAAATTTGGCAATCTGTGGATGTCCTATTTTCTTGTTATTCTCACGTACAAGACCCTCGCGATCTCGCAAATCAATGCGCGACGGAACTGGTACGACGGGTGATCGTACAAGTAGTGGACCAAGACGCAGTACAAGAATACGAGGTAGGTATCTCTTAGTTTTACCGGTGATTTATTAGACACCGAATCCGATAACCAGAACTAGCGGTTAAACCCAAACATTTTTCCGATATTCTACGAATTCCGATTGGGGAAAAGTGACAATCTAATATTTATAAATATTAATTTAAAATTAATTATACTTAGTTAAAGGTCATTCTGGCCTTAGGATTGTCTTCTGAAAATTTGGGTAGTTACAGAAAAACGCTAGCCCAATTTTCTAACCCTAATATTTATAAAACCATAACCATCCTTTATAAATACTCACCTCTCTCTCCCTTATAGATGATTCCCTTCCCTCTAACCTCTCTTCTCACCTTTTTCTCACATTCTCACCCCTACACCCAGGGAAAGAACACTTCTCACCTCATCTCTATAACCCACATTGAGTATTTGCGTCAAGCAGTGGGAGTTCTGGAATGGATAACAGCCTATGTGTGACTAGTTTAAGTCCGTAGCCTATTTGACTTAAGTTAATAAGCCCTTAGGGGTGTCTTTACACCTAGTGCCCTAAAGTCTTCTAATTTGGGAGTCATTGGCCTAAGACTCATTACACGAGTTATCTAGAATGCTTGATGGACTTAGGCGTTGTGCAGTCTGCACTTATCTTTTTTAAAAAAAGTTGTTGAGATATAAAAAAAAATCCAAAGAAACTAAATTATTTTATGAATAGTGTGAAAGCCATCGTGGTAAAAATGTGAGTAAGCTGGGACTATCACGTATAAAACCCCTTGGAGGTATTAAAGTGAACATCCACACCTCTCGCTAACCCAGACAGGATGCTTATTTTGGAGTTAGGTGTTTAGGTCAATCTAACCATTCATGGTGGCCAGAAGCTAAACTCTGCTTTAGGAGACCGACCCTCAAAGTCACTGGTTAGAAAATCACATGCACTCAGGGTTTAATACGTTTTAGAATTTTTTTTAGGGAGACTTAGTGATTTGGACTATGTTCGTAATTTTTAGAACTATTGACTGATAAATCACAAATAACCAGTGTCTGAAAAATATTGAAGTAAGATCTTGATCCATATGTAGCATTTTTAAATTTTGTGGGTAAGTTCACTAAAAGCCCTCGTGATAGCACTCGTCCACTAGAGGTAATCTAGCGGCTTGTTGCACATGATAAGTGTAATCGCGATGCCTGCGAAAGTGAGTTAAGACTTTTCATTTTTAGTTTTACTTATGTTTGCTTGAGGACTATCAAAATGTAGGTTTGGGGGTATTTGATATGCATGTCATTACGTTAATAATTTTTTCTTCATTTACATTTGTTAGTTGTTTATTTTGTCTTAGTTGTTATAATTATAAGTTTTTCACTTTTATGTAAGAGTTAGAGGGAGTTTAGCAGATTTGAGCTTAAATTGGAGAAATTAAAAGCTAAAAGACCATTAGAGAGAAAAGTCATACAAGGCCCACTCATCTAATTGGAGGAGAAGATAAGGGTTGTTGATATTTGGTAACCAAATCTACAAGAAAAGCAAACAAATTTCGTGAGTGCTATTATTTAGCAACTAAGCCCAAAAAATGATGATTTCCCAGTTTCCAGCCTAATCTGCGCATGACTCACCAATTTGCTCGTAAGTTTTGACTCCAACATTGGAATAAGACAAAATTTGATGTGTTCGAAAGATGATTCAAAGGGGAACAAAATCATATTTCACGAAGATCGCCTAATTCGGATGTTTAGGGGGTCAAAATAGCCCGTCAAGTGAGGGCTTGTATATAGATGATAAAAAGTTAGGGTTTTGGTGATTTTCCCTTTTCTCATGTCTTTTTTCCCTCATCTTCATTGTTCTTTTTACTGGTTTTATTGGAGATAAAGTGGTATAAAATTAGATACTTTGTGAATAAATTTTATCATCAATGAAGATTTATTTTGAATTTGATTGTTTGTTCATTGCAATGTCTGACTAAACTCCCTGATTAGAGTGAAGGACAAAGCTAATGTTAGCCTAAAGGTTACAATCATGTGTACCCCTAATAATTTTGATGACTCAAGATGAAGCTTATGTTAGCCTCAAGGTTACAATCATGTGTACCCCTAATAATTTTGATGATAACATAATAATGAAATGATTTTTTCATACTAATGTTTCTATAAAGTTTATGTAAAATTCAGATTACAAGAACATTAGCCCAACACTCAAAGCATGATGTATGGAAAAGATTCCACATGTTCAAGATGAATCATCAAGGTGAAGCATCCATATTCAAAGTTGAAGATAAGATCAATCCCAAAGACCAAGTTGGATCATCAACAACAATAAAGACCATGAAGACCTATTCAAGTTGAAAGATCTAAGATCAAAGTTGAAGACAGGTTTCAAGAAGATTCAAAGTATTTTTATTTATTTGAAAGAGTCTAGAACTTATGTAACAAGTCCTTAATAGTTTAAAAAGTTGAAATGCTCAAAGCTTATATTAACCTTAAGAAGCCATGACTTAATTGCAAATCATTCCAAGGCCCTAGGACATCTTAAGAGATTGTTCTCTAAACGATCTAAAAATTCATTCTCATCACATTGGTCTTAATAAGATGAGTTTTCTGTGAAAATCAGAGGACTCATCGACGAGTGGAAAAAACAATAGCTGAATTTTATTTCAGCAGCTTCACTCATCGATGACTGGAGAGTGCTCTAGCACACTTGTCGACGATTGCTTGCAGGAACCACATAACGACTAGTTTTTTAACGGCCAAATCCACATTAAATGAGTTTCCAACGGTTATATTGAATCGGCAACTATATATTGAGTTCATTTATGAACATCAAACAACTCTTGAACAACCATTGATCAAATCTTTAAGTTGCATTCAATTCTCATCAAGTATTCGTTGAAAACCTAGAAATCCCAAACTCTCATTGTACAAGCTTTCAACTCCCATTCTTTTGAGAGATTTTTAGAGTGTTGATTCCAATCTTATTCACCTCATTAAGGAGCATTTTATCTTGATTCAAATCCAAACACTCATTTGTATTAAAGGAAATCAAGAATCGAGGGTTTTTGTCTGAGAAGCCGGATAACTTTGTAAAGACAAGAGAGGGTGTTCTCTTGCATTGAAGGTGGTAATCCTCGTCTGGAAAAGGATTGTAAAGGTTTGAGCTTCACCCTGGAAGAAGCTTGTACAATAGTGGATCGTGTTGAAACTTGTGAACCGGAGAGCTTGAGGTGGGGACGTAGGTTGGAATTGCCGAACCTCAATAACAATTCTTGGTGTTTGTTCTCCTTATCTCTACTTCATCTTTGCATTACTAGTTTCTATCACTTGTTAAATTAGCTTTATCTTAAATTCCGCAAAAATAGGGTAAGGTAGAATTTAATCTGCCATTGACCCTAATCACCCCCCCTCTAGGGTCCATTTACTGGGCAACAATTGGTATTAGAGCTTAGACTCTATATATTTTCAGTTTAACAACCTTATGGTAAAGATTTATAATGACAAATGTTTTTGCAACCGGATTAGGAGAGAGCCAATCAACTTCTAGGCCTCCATTGTTCAATGGAGAAAACTACAACTATTAAAAACCCGCATTATGTACCACATCCAAGCTCTTGACTACGAGTGTTTGAGAGTTATAGTCAAGGGCCCACATCTTCCAATGAAAACTCATGAAGGGGTTCAATTACCCAAAACAGGGGGAAAAATGAATGAGACCTATGTTAAACTCATTCAAATTAATGCTAGATCTATTAGCAATTTATATTGTGCTCTAGCCTCTAAGCCCTCAAGAGTTTAACTATGTCTTGGGATGTGACTCGGCAAATGAAATTTGAGATAAATTCCAAGTTACCTACGAGGGTACAAACCAAATAAAAGAAGAAAAAATAGGAATGCTAGTTTATAAGTATGAACTTTTTAAAATGGAAAAAAAATGAATTGATTGGTGACATGTTTACTAGATTTATCAATATCTTAAATGGTCTAAAGGCACTTGAGAAAGTGTATACCAATGCAGAAAATGTAAGAAATGTGCTTCGATCTTTATCGAAGCATTAGGCTCCAAAGGTGACTGCAATCCAAGAAGCAAAGGACCTCACAAAGTTGACTATGGATGAGCTCCTTGGCTCTCTCATGACCAATGGGGTCATCATGAAGGATCAACAAGAAGAATAGCCTAAAGCAAAGAAGGGTCTAGCCTTGAAAGCATCTCAAGTAGATGCGAATGATGAGGAAGAAAGTGAGGACGATGAAGATGCCTCCCTCATGGCTAGAAGATTCAAAAAGTTCTTGAGGCATAAGAAGAACTTCAAGAAGAGACCCTACAAGAAGGAGTTCACCAAGGAAATAGCAAAGGGTGAACCAAGTAAGAAAGAGCCAATAATTTGATTCAAATGCAAAAAACTGGGACATATCAAGACAAATTGTCCCCAACTTAAGAAGAGCAAGATGTTCAATAAGAAAGCCATGAAGGCTGCATGGGATGACTCCGAGGAAAGTGACTCTGATGACTCAAGTGATGAGGGGTCGCCACCTATGCCTTATGGCACTTGAAGATAATGAGGTCAACTCTTCCCTTAATGATTCTCTTTCTTATGAAGAAATTAGGGAAACTTTTGATGATTTGTTTATTGAATTTAGAAAAATGGATTCAAAAAATAAAAGTCTTAAAAAGGAAAATGCTTCTCTTTTAAAACAAAATGAATTTGTGCAAAAAGAAAAGAGTGATTTTCAAAAAAAGAATGAATATTTGAAAACTAAAATTAAATAAAATCTTCCCTTACCTCAAGACTCATCTAGTGAGTGTGATGAGTTTAAAGCTAAAGTCAAATACTTGACTAGAACAATTCTCACATTCACTAATGGCCAAAAGAATCTGGAAAGACTAATGGCCAACAAATATGTGTATTTGGTAAAGCTGGACTAGGCTACAATCCCTCGATAAAACAAAAGAATTACCAAAACTTCTTTTTAAAACTAACTAATTCCCCATCTAGTGTTTTTTACTCTTTTAATGGCAAGAAAATGGTTAAGGAGGTTTGGGTTCCAAAGGGAACTTCCACTCTCAAGACTAACCATATCGGACCTAAAATGGTTTGTGTATCAAAGAGAGTTACTTGAATTTTTCTTCATATGTAATGCCTATGATTTGTGTATAGTTATAAAATTTATAAGCAACTTTGTTGAATTTGGTGTGTATGTGGATTATCTGAATTTAATAGTGTGAAGCAAGTAATTTTTAATAATTTCCTATGCAATGCCTATGATTTGTGTGTAGTTATAAAGTTTATGAGTAACTTTACTGTTGTTGTTTTTTTTTTTTGGTGGGCCCCATAGGGCCAGATATCATTTACCTACGTCAGTAGAGTCAGCCGGTCAGAAGTTAGCTGGGCAGTGGAGCAGTTGCAACTCTTATCCTAGGGGGATTAGATCCCCAGACCTCCCCCTTGGGAGGTCACACCCCCTACTATTCACGCAACAGGTGGGGATGTTTAAGTAACTTTGTTATTATAAGGAATTTTATGAATCTTGCGTGAGTGGTAGGGGTGTGGCCTTTAGTGGAGGAAGGTCTGGAGATTCAATTTCCCTGTGTACGAGCGAGTTGCAAGAGCTCCACTGCCCAAGCTAATTTCTAACTGATCTAACCTACTAACACAGTTAAATGATAACCGCAGCAAAAAAAAAAAAAACGAAGAAGTAATTTTTAATAATTGAGGGGTGCCGTGATCAATTATTGGGCTGCCCATTGCCCAATAGCAACGCCCTTAAAAGTTTGATCTAAGGCCACACTTGGTTCTCCTAGGACGCCCTAAAAGCGTGCGGTTTTGCTAGTGAAGTCCCATCTGTTATCCTAGGTAATTTGCCTAGGAAATTAGGAGGCGGGAAAACAGAGAAATCAAAGGCATGATCTCAAAAAATGCACCAATCATCAACGACATCGAATCCTTACAAGCGCTCCCTGGAATTAGATTCCCCTTCAGAATCTCCGGGAAAGGCATCAAAAGTTGCAAGAACTGAACAAATCATGAACCAAAACCCTAGAATTCAAAGATACTTAGTTGCAATCGAGTACATTGGCACTCGATTCTCTGGCTCCCAGCAGCAGCTCAATTGCAGGACAGTCGTTGGTGTCCTCGAGGTCAATCTCTTCACTTCTCTCCTTCCCATTGCCTGAAGCTTTTAGTCATGATTTCTTTCTATTTCTATATCCTTTTGTTTTGTACAAATGAAGATCCTGCAGACTCAATGAGACTGGTTTCTTGATTTTGCTAATACATGTTCAAATCGATTAAAGTACTTCCTAGAATGCTAAATCATGTTTTGGTTAATTTGAAGAAAAAGACCATGTATAGATTAAAAATGAAGCAAACAAGAAAGAAAGTAAACCAGGCGCTGAGATTTACATTGTTTGGCAGTCTGCCGATATCCATTGGGCAACAACAACATATTTTCTCATTCTTCACTAAAGGGATAACAAAGTTACAGTATAAAAATTTCTCCTAGACCTCACAGACAAGTGAAACACAACCAACTGCTCCACCATCTTGAGTTCTCATAGGCCTCTTACCCTGTTGAAAACCCCAAAACCTAAATCTTTTCCTAAACCCCAATATATGGTAACCAGAAGAGTATGCTATTATACAAAACTAGGAAAATAACTGGGATCTAATTAAATAAATGGAACAGATAGAGTGAATTGATTCTAGAAAAGACAACCCACCTTTTCTCTTTCCAGGAAATAAGGGATTCATGTTCTTTCTAAAGAAAGGTTCTAATAGACTAATCCTTTCCTACTTCAAGACTTGTTTCTCCATTGGGGCTAAAAAAGGGAGAGAAAAACTCCCTTGAGTACTTGCTTCATAAAGCATTACATCTAGGTCGTTTTTAGTATAGATGTGTCGTTTATACTAAAAATGACAAGTCACTTTTTTTAAATAAAAAGAGACTATTTCTGGTCTTTTCTTAAAACAACATATATGTTGTTTTTTTTAGTATAAACGACGGTCGTTTATAAAACACTTTTTTTTATTCATTACGCAAGTTTTAGGTTTCGGTCATGTTTCGTGTAGGTATCTGGCTACCTACTAAAACCGATATGTATGAAACGATATGATTGTTTTCATTGATTTTTATTTTCATGATATTTACTGATACAAAAAATGAAGCAGGTAAGTGGAGTCATAGAGTGCCGCCTAGGGGTGATATCGAGCCGAGCCGAGCCGAGCCGAGTAGTGGTGTGTTCAAGCTTGTTTGTTAGCTCGGAAATCATGTTCAAGCTTGACTCGTTTATTGAATAACCGAGCTTGAGCCGAGCTCGAGCTTTACTAGCCGAACTCGAGCCGAGCTCGAGTAGTTCATGAGCAACTTGTTTTATTGGATATAGCTATTTATATTAGGTAAAAAATTCACTTTATTATCCTGGGCATAGAAGTCACAGAAGTCACGGTGTTTACTAAAATTTTAGTATAAGATTATAATTATATAAAGGGTATTCTAATCATATAAAATACATTACATACTATTAATCTTTACTAGCATATAATATATATACTTAATTTTAATATTTAAATGAAACAAGTATATTTTAAGTGTTTTAGTAGGTTAATATGTATATATAATCGAACCGAGCTTTTATCGAGCCAAGCAGGGGTGTGTTCAAGCTCGGCTCGTTTACTAAACGAGTTCGAAACGGTGTTCAAGCTCGGCTCGTTTACTAAATAAACGAACGATACTCGAGCTTTTAACGAGCCAAGCCCGAGTAGTTCACGAACATTTTGTTCAATAACCACCCCTAGTGCCGCCTAGATGCTTAAAATTAGGGGTTAAGTGAAGATGACAGGTTGCTGATTGTATGGTCCATCAAAGGAATAGTTTTAATGTTATGAAGATCACAAGGATTAGGGCTACCCCAACTATTCAAACACATTAAAGTGGCTGTAATGGTGGATGATTTAAGGATTTTTCTTGGGTTTGAGGTTATAGATTGGATGGTCAATTGGGTTGAGAATGGGTCTCAAATTGGATTTTTAGGTAAAGTTATTAGGTTTAATGGGGCTGTTAATAAAGGCGGTAGAAGTGCGATTAAGGAATGTTTTTCTTAAATGGGTTAGGTTAAATGGACCGGTAATTCGATAGAGATAATAAAATAATCTCAGTAATTTGTATAGAATTAGGGGAAGGAGTCTCACCAACTTGGAATCACGTTTAGGTTGAGTCTCCCCACCTAGGGATAGTAGTCACACCCACACCCTTGGTCCTTGTGAGATTCCTTATCGGGTTGGTTATCGATTCCGGTAGAGGCTCCTATCTGGTGGGCTATATAGATAGAAAGGAACATAAGGGTTTTTGAGGGCTCAACTATTTTAGAGGAGAGTGTTTACACTTTTGCGTGGTAGCTCCTTTGTTCCTGATGTGCCATTGGAAAGACTTTGAGGAGTGGTTCATTGGTGTGGGCAGTGAAATCTTGCTGCCTGCGGGGTGGGTGCATGGTGCACCTGCCTGCACCCGATCACCACCCATGAAATGGGCGGTTGAGCTTTGCACGTACCAAGGGCACGTGTGACAGCTGGCCAAAGGTTGTATTGCCGCCATCCCACCAGCATTTAATGCTGGCAGCAGGGCAATGATGCCCCGCGGACATGGCTTCTACAAGTCCCTATGGGATTGACACTCCTGTCTAGACCCTTGCGGATTGACTCCTTGAGTCAGTTCGCGAACAGACTTTACAAGTTAGTCCCGCGGGCTAGCCCTTACTAGACTTGGTCTGCAGCCAAAATAGCTGTAGGGCATAGACCTAGTCAGACCATGGGTCGAACCCATGGTCCACCCCTGTGGTCTGCGGACTGACCAAGGTCAGTCCCTTTTGGTGACCTAGTTCGCGACCCAAATGAGCTGTGGACTGGGTCAACATTCCTCAGCTGGCAGTTAGTACCTGACTGCCATATGACAGGGAATCCTTGACAAAGAGGGATCCTTTGCTAGCTTTTGGGGATCTCAAGATAGGGATCCCCTCTTGAATCCCAATGAAGGGGTGCCACCTAGCACCCCATTCAAAATAGAGAGCAATCTCCTCTCCTTTTTAAGAGATAAGTGTCTTCCCATTTTTTAGAGGAAAGACCTTATCTTCCCAGGTTTTCCAAAAAGGAAAACCAATATGAAATCCTCCAAAAAGGAGGACTCTGTGCTTCCCAAGTTTCCCAAGATAGGGGAAAACAACTGTCTTGGGCAAATGATCCTCTCTAAGGAGAGCTAGCCCATTTTTGACCTCCCCAAAAATAGGAAGTTAAAGGAGAGACCAAAGAGGACTCTCCAAAGATATAAAAGGGAGTTTCTCACAAGAAACTCCCCCCTGGAAGATAGAATAGAAGAAAAAGCTCTCTTTTCTTAAAACAGGAATTCACAGCAAGCTCCAGAAGAAGAAGAAGAAAACCCCCTCTACATGGAGAACACAAGGTGAACCCCTCAACATGGCCACCTCTCTTCCCTAATTCTTTTCTTAATGCAAAGACCTCAATGAGACGTTTGTAAAGCCTACATGGGAATTGGGCACCCCCTTTGAATAAATAAAATATATTTTATTCAAAATATTTTGTTTCTTCTCGTTCTTCTTCTTAATTAGAGGTTCTTCCCCAAATCGGAAAGATAATTAACAATCTGGATTTATTCGGATTGGAAGGATAGTCCCCAAAATAATAACTCCACACAATAGTGGAGGCAATTTGACTGCAATGAAATTTGCGGGTTACAAATGGTTATTGACTTATCTAGATAATATGTTTTAGTGCCTAACACCTAGTTTTCGCATCTTCTTCGTTGCATATACCCGGTTCATATCCTTTGTGCACCTTTCTATTATATTTTATTGGTATGCATTGATATATATTAAGTACAAACATCATCTTTTACCGATAAAACAAAACGATGCGTAAACATTATTTCAGCTTCATCCAAAAATTTCGGCATTAGTTGGAATTCAGACAGACATTAGAGACAATTAATGTATTGTAATATTACATTATTAAAACCATTCTTATAGCTGTACATCAGTGATCAGCCAGATGATGTGTTTTGTTAAAGAGCTGGGCCTTAGTGTGATTAAATATCTTTTAACTATGCCAAACTTATCTAGTATCTATGTTTTTGTTAAGCATTAAGTGCAACCTACGACTTACTAGATGACTTATGGAACATATCAACTTCATAATATACTTTATACAAATTACTTTCTAGCATAATACTTTCATGAGTCTGTAGGCAACAAAATTACCACACCCGATTGGGTTAGGGTGCACCATCTTCAGTGCGCCCACATCAGGCATTATCAAATGGTGTGTCAACACTCTCGTCATACTCAAATTATTTGATGGGGGGTCTAATTTTGGTACGGCGTATGTGCCTTATAACTAAGCCAAATGAGTGAGGGTGTACCAACTTAGGTACACCCACTTCACACCAAATCAAAGAGGTGGTGGTGTATGTGCACCACACTACAACCCAAATCCTTATGTTTCTCATGATCTTTATCCTCTAATCTCTCTCCCCTTATCTTTCTAAGGGGTGTATCATACATGATACACCTCACCCATACCATACCTCTTCCACATCCCATCTCTCTCTCTCTCTCGGGTGGTGGTGACCTTTCCCCACCCTCCTCTCCAAAATCTCTCATGCCCTCCTCTCATCTTTCTATATCTATTGGGAGGTGTATGATACTTGATACACCTTACCCACACTAGATCACCATACCCCATGACCATTATCTCACTCCACTATTCCCTATCCAACTCCATCCATTTCTATTGGGAGGGTGTTCTCACAAAGAACTAACTCCCTCAAATATCTCTATCCCTCTTCCCATCCAACCCCAAGTCCCACACGTTTCTCATCATTCCCCACTCATGACCAACCACCTCACCCTCTCACCTCATCACCAACTACCTCACCTCTCATCTCTCCATTAATCTTGGATTTATGAGATTTCCATCTCTTTGATATGAATGGAAAACGAACAACAAAAAGAAGAAGGCTGCATACCTAAAAGAAAAAAGGAGAAGCACGAACAAAAAAGAGAGAAGAGAGGGCCTCTCCTCATTGAGAGACCCCTCACCGAGACTCTATAGGTCTATCATCTCGCCAGCCAGCCACCCACCCCAATCTACTTCTCAGGATCTCTCTCTCTCTCTCTCGGTACAAAAATAACCAGGGTAATAGCAGAGAAATAGGGATAAACAAAGAAAAGGAAAGGGTCTTTGGTTTCTCTCGTATAGAGGAGAATTGTGGTGGTAGCCTACTTAACAACAGTAGAACAGTGTTGTTGTTGATCAAAACAATGGAGAATCGGTTCTCTTTCTCCCTCTCAGTTGGTGTTGATCAAATCAATAAGATTAAAAAAGGATTCTCCATCATAGATAGAAGACCCAAGATCTTCCTCAAACTGAAGATATTAAAGAGAGAACCCTCTTACAGAGTGTTCTCAGTGATGATCTATGGTAGAGATGCTGGTTCAGGTGTGTGTAAGCCATATATCCCATCTACCTTCATTCTTTAGGGTTATCCAAACAATAGGGTTGCTTTCTCTGTCCTAGATAGTGCACATGACAACAATCCACTCAAATAGGAGCTGTCACTCTCCCGTATAGAGGAGAACACAACGGCGACAGTAGAGGTTCTTGGCTTTCCGGCGACAGAGTAATGTGTCTTTCTCGGACCATGCATGACAAAAATTCCAATAATTGGGACCGGCCTTCGGACTAGACCACACAATAGTCCGAACATTTGGCTAGACCTGTATATCTTGACCCTCAATAAGGTACCTAATTCAGTGGATCGGCCCATTTGGGTTAGACCACGCAGTGGGATTAACCTTCGGGATGGACTATGCATTGGCCTGGCCTTCGGGTCGGGCTTTGATATGGGCATGCCTTGATAAAAAAAAATTAAGGCATCATCTTTACCCCATTAACTAAGGGGACCGAAAGAAACAGAGAGTGTACCCAATAGGGTGCACACCAAGCAGGGTGGCTCCGCTTCTCTGCGACAGATTAGCCCAAAAGGCAGACCTATGTCACCAAGCACCCTGAAAAAGGAGTCTAAAGCAATGAGTCTGATAGGGCCTGCTGATGAGACTAGTCGAAAGGCCAGACCCAACCCTTAGCAAAGCCCATATAAGAGACGTTGAAATGGCTCTCAAGCCCGCTGATTTTGAAAGTCCTCAGCCCAAGCTGGTTGTTGGAACTCCCCTTTGAAAATCCACCAAAGGGGGGAGGTGTTGCCCAATTTTCTGCAGGATGTAATGGGGCCCATTGGTTGCTCCAAATGTAACAGGTGCATGGGTCGCTTCAGATGCAACAAACCCAATGGGTCGCTTTAGATTCAACCGACCCTACGGGTCGCCCCAGATGTAACCAACCCAATGGGTCGCTCCAGATGCAACCGACCCAATTGGTCACTCCAGATTCAATTGACCCCACGGGTCGCCCCAGGTGCAACCGACCCTACGAGTCGCCCAAGATGCAACTGACCCTACGAGTCGCCCAAGATGCAACTGACCCTACGGGTCCCTCCAAATGCAACCGACCCTATGGGTTGCCTCAGGTGCAATCGACCCTACGAGTCGCTCCAGGTGCGACCTTACTATTCGCCCCAAATTCAAACGACCCTACGGGTCACCCCAAATGCAACCGACCATACGGGTCACTCCAAATGCAGCTGACCCTACAGGTCGCCCCATGTGCAACCGACCCTATTGGTCGCTCCAGAAGCAACTGACCCTACGGGTCCCTCTAGAAGCAACTGACCCTACGGGTCACTCCAGAAGCCAGTAAGCAACAGACTCTACGGGTCACCCCAAATTCAACCAACCCTACGGGTCACCCTAAATGAAACCGACCTTACGAGTCGCTCCAAAAGCAATTGACCCTATAAGTTGCTCCAGAAGCAACTGACCCTATGAGTCGCTCCAGTAGGAATTGGCCCTACGGGTCGCTCCACCAACAAAGACCTCAATGAGGCACTTGTAAGCCCACATGGGGATTGGACACCCCTTAATAACTCTTCTCTTGTTCTTCTTCTTAATAAGAGGTTCTTCCCCAAATTGGAAATGTACTTAACAATCTAGGTTCACTCGGGTTGGAAGGATAGTCCCCCACAAAATAATAAACTCCACACAATAGTGGAGGCAATTAGACCGCAACGAAATTTGCGGGTTACAGAGTCATTAAGTGATTATTGATTGACACATGCTAATACTTAAATGGAAATGTTATTGATTTACAGTCTTTAAGTGAGATCTAGTCACCAATAGTCACATATTTCCAACATGTTTCACATTTTCCTTGAGTTATATCTATTAAAGCTGCCAGAAGCCATAATCTTCACCATTGTTGCGCTGCTTCAACTTTTGTTAGGGCAAGCTCTTCCATGGTGTAATCACCGCCCAAATCCATATGAAATGGCATTAACTACCACCAATTGTGCTGCTTGCCAGGATGATAGCCACTCCACTACTGCGTACTCTGTTTTCCTAGGCATCCAATTACCTGAAGTCATTGTCGGAGCAATTCCCATTCGTCCTCACCTCTGTTCCTAGGAAAAACATAGAAGAAGAAAAAACTTAGGGTTTAATCACCCACTTTTGTCTGGCCCAAGAGGCCCTTGTGTAGTTGGCCCATTGAGGCCACTTGGCCCAAAAGGCCCTTGTTCATTGGCCTGTTGAGGCGACGAATGTTTATCCCAAGAAGCCCATGTTTTGTTGGTCGGTTGTTGGCCCACCGAGGCCCTTATATTTGGACCATAGAGGCATACTTGTGTTTGTTCCACAAAGGACCGTTTCTTTGGCCCACCGGGCATCGAGCCTCATATCTTCTACCCACAGAGGCCCGCATCTTTGGCCCACTGAGGTCCATGTATCAGCGGTTCTCGTGCATTCCAACAAATCCAACTGGGCGGTGAATGTCCAGAGAGTTATATAAATAGGCAACATCTCATTATGGTGTATTATTTATGTCAAGCCCATAACTTCAAACCCTATGAGCTTGAGGGGGAGTTTTGGAGAAGATATGGATTATTCGGGTGGGAAGATATATCTTATCTAATCATATATGTTAAAGTGTTTTTTTTTTTGGAAGGTAATCATATATGTTGGATAACATTATAATCTGATAGATTTAGATTAGATTCAGTCTAGATTCATAGTTTTGTTTAGTAATCCAATTTTGGGTTATCTTGCAATCTTTTCTAAACCGATTATGATTCTTGTTTATCAGTGATTTCTTTTTCTTAGTTTTCTCTGCATGAACAACTCCTATACCAATTCTTAATTTCTCTGACTTTCCTAAACTAATCCTACTTCTACACCAACTTACTGAATTTAATCAACAAGAAATCTAGAATATCACATCCTAATTCAATTTAATGAACCCCAAACCAATTAAAATACTTCTTACTTAAGTAGGATCTACCTTTAAGCTTACTGTTCACAGGACTGTTCATCAGCCTCACTTCTCTTTAATTTTTTTTTCTTGGCCTATTGAACTTGATGTTCAGATTGTTGAACTTTTGCTTCATCAGTCCCTTCCAGTTGAAGGGAATTCGGCCTTGAGTTTGATTCTTCTTACACGGCTAAAGTAGGTGCATTGATCGTCCGCAGTCCGTTCACTGAATTCCATGTCACTTCCTCTTGTTGTTGCCCTTCCCATTTTATGAGATACAGAATAATAAAACAACACGAGTACTTCCAAAAATATAATCTCTTTCCATTCCGCCATCATCTTAAGAAATAAGAACCTCATCACCATTTCTACGGGGCTCTGATCCGTCAGCAACTCCAATAAAGTGGAATAAATCAGTCACATTGAATGTCTTCTTGATGTCCGTATCATCTGGCAACTCCACTTGTTAGGCTTCGGTTCAATCTCGACGTCTCATTTGGACAAATGCAAGTGTGTGTGCGAGCTTGTGTTATTTTTAAAAGAATGTGAAAGTGTTACTCCTGCCCCTATGCGTAGAGTTGATATTGAATTGCCAAGGTTGCCCCAAAGTCGGAATATGCACAATATCTACTACATCACAGAGAAGATTTAAAATTTCGATACGTAATATCGCCAAACATCACAAATTGCAATGAAGATTCAGTTGGAAGGATGCAATTCAAGTCTATCTCATATTCTAATATTGATTCCTTTCTTTTCCCATATTTTGTTTTTCTTTTCTTTTATTTATTCTTCTTTTTTTAAGGGGGGGGGGGGGGGGGTTTTTTATACATTTTGGCTTCTAGAATTCGCTTTATCCTCTATATACATATACCCGTTTACCAAAATATTAATTCATTCTATTTCAACAGTTTCTGATCTTGCAGTTGTGACCTTAGCTTTTTGAGTTACTGCACACTGAAACTTGATTTACTTTTATGTCATGTCGAGCAAGCTTATGATGAGTCCTTCCAATTTTTCCTCCTCCGTGGAGAAACAAAACATCATTCTTGTGTTGAAAAGGCTTATGGCTTTGCTTGGAGAAACAAAACATCATTCTTGTGTGGAAAAGGCTTATGGCTTTGCTTGTTTTATTATTGAATGCTTCTGGATAGAATATTAAGATGTTTTTCTCATCTGGTGATTTTTCCTAGTTATGATTTTTGATGAAATGAAATAATTTGGTTGCATTAACTATAGTTTCTTTATGTTTGATATAGGAGGCTTTTCATAAATTTGTTGGCCAACCTGTTTCAATCTTCTGCTCAAGTCGAACTGTAAGTTCAAATTCTGCTCAAAAAGCAATTGCATTTAATAGTGCCTCTTTTTTTTTTTATCTCATACTCTTTAAGCATACATTTTAAAATAACGAATCATAGTAAGGGAGAAGAAAAATCTAAGAATATGTTTTGATAATCCACTTAAAGATTCCTTTTGAAGTGACATCTTAGTCAGCAGAAATTATTTACTTAAAAATGGTAATTTCAGTGAAAAGTATCATTAAAAAAAAATACTTCCGTAGCAAGGAGTCTACTTGAATTTATTATTTTCTCTCAGTGGGGCTCATATTATATAGTGCATGTTGCTTGATTGATTATGCTGTAAATAAGTGAATCTGCTTTATTGTGTGTCCATTTTTTGGTGGGGCTATTTAAATTAGAGTACAAGTGTACTTTTGAGGGGTCGTTCTATCACTATTAGAAAAATAAATTTTGAACATTTGTTTTCTTTTTGCTATTCATGAGTAATCAGTAACCATCTCTTTATTTGTCTTTATGCATGCACGTGTCTACATCTCTCTGTCTCTATATATGTATACGTATATACTTAATAGTATGCTTGTAATGTATGTGTGTGTGTGGGTGGGTACCAATGATATAATACCAGCAATAAATAAGATGGAACTCCGAGCTGTTGGCTTTCATCCCCCAGAATATTATGCCTATCAAGAGAATCATTAATCAAAGTCTGGACATCCCACCCTATTTAATATGCTCATAAATGAAATAATCCCATCCCTTAGTATAAAACTCTACTAACCAATCCTTTCCCTTTATAAATCCACTAAGGAAACCTGAACTTGACTTGCTCAATCTTGAGTTCACATTAAGATGCTACCAACGTTAGCTCATTTTTTAAGGTGTACCAGCGGCGGACCAAGAGAAAGCCTATGCTTTCTCTCGGTTTTAATTATGAGAGCAGGGGGTGTTTTGAAATAGAAATAATTAGGAGGAACTGTTTTGTTATTTTGATTAGTAGGGTGGTTATTTGTGAATTTACAGTAAGTTGTTATGGAGGGTTATATAAGTGAATAGGTTTTAGGGTTTTGGTATTAATTTTTCTGGAGAATAAGAGCTCAGTGCTTTCTTGGAGAAGAGACGAACCAGTTAGGGTTGTTTTCTCTTTGGTATTGCTTGCGCTACTTGTTGGGTGCTATTTCTTTAATAAAGATTGATATTCCCCTACTGTTTTTCTTTATTCTCTTATTTCTTCTCTCGCCTACACCAAGTTTGGTATCAGAGCAAGTTCTCGTATCCCGGATTTTGTTCTTTGCCATGTCTAATCGTGGGAGACTGAACCAGAAATAGAGGGACGATCTTTTATTAGATCTGATCCAGCAAGTGGCTACCCTAACACAAGAGATGCAGACCTTGCACAGGGAGCAACCTGGTGATGGTTGTGTGCCAGGTGACAATCGACCACAACAACCTGAGATTCAATTGGAGGGTGACTTGGGTGATGAATCTGAAGCAGATCATTCCAGATGAGTCTTTGCCGGAAAGCGATGATGTTAATTTATTCTATAAAGACGATGAGAGTAGGTGGCACAACCCTAGGGTTAGGGTTGAAAGGGCTGTAAATCGCAGGACAGCACCTAGAAATCACAAAGAGGAGAGTCCAGAAACAAGGCTGCACTACTATTATGAAAATGGGTAAGATTAGAGGTTCCAGAGTTTGATGGTAGGTTGCATCCGGAAAGTTTTCTTGATTGGCTAACAAGTGTAGGTTTTTTTTTTGAATTGAAAAATATGCTGGAAGAAAGGAAAGTGATTTTTGTGAAGGCAAACTTAAAAGGATCTGCTGCAATGTAGTGGCAACGATTGGTGGAGTCCTGAGAATTAGTAGGAAAACCTAGAACTTGGACTTGGGAGCAAATTAAAATAAAGTTGAAGGAAAGGTTCCTACCTTAGTAATCCAAACCGTCAGAACACCCCTCCGCTCCTGCTCTCAAACCTCGCTCTCATGGTTTGAGAGCGGATTCGCGAGCGCGGTTTTTGATTTTGTAGAGCGCGATTTCTTATTTTGTAGAGCATGTTGTTCACATGGGCGGGACAAAACTTGATCTTCCGATCTCATGGCCATGTTTTTGTCACTGTAAATCTGAGACGTAAGGAGGAAGACGAAGATGTATTGAATTTCCATCTTTACCCTTGGCTAAACGCGTAAGGGAGAAAATAGAGTCTTTTCAAACTTAATTTATTACTTCTATTTTACAATGTCATATCTTTTTGTACAATGTCACTAGTTATGTGTGTCAAGGACTAAGTCTTTTCAAATTTTATTTTTA
This sequence comes from Tetracentron sinense, assembly GCA_015143295.1. Lineage (NCBI taxonomy): Eukaryota > Viridiplantae > Streptophyta > Magnoliopsida > Trochodendrales > Trochodendraceae > Tetracentron > Tetracentron sinense. Next base: position 54,108,807 of record CM026552.1, read on the forward strand.
TAACTTTAATTTATTTTTGACTTTGTTTTAGTAAATAGCACTCCGTGCACACCACTTCCGATTGTGATTGAACTCTCCTCGAGTTCAATCGCACCTAGAGGCTAGCACGTGTTTATTTTAATTCTTATTAACTTTAGTTAGGGTTTAATAAGTTTTAGGGTTTAATAATATAACTTTAATTATTTAAAAAAAAAATTATATATATATATATATATATTGGCGCTCCGGAGGCGCTCTCGACCCTATCCTAAATTGAAACTTGACGCTCTTGCGCTCTCGCTCTCGCTCCCGCTCTCCGCTCCCGCTTTAAAACTTAGGTTCCTACCGCTCGACTAGAAGCAGAATTTGTTTGATAAGTACCAAAATCTCTGACAAAAAGGCATGACAGTAGAAGATTACATGAATGCATTCAACAATTTATGCTTACGTAATGGGTTGGCAGAATCAGACGAGATTATCACTTTGCGGTGTCTATCCGGTTTGCGACTACAGATTTGGGAGCATTTGGTTGCCACTCAAGTTTTTTGGACAGTAGATGAGGTATTTCAGCTTGTTTTGCGGGTCGAAGAGCACCTCAAGAAAAGGTCCACGGCAGAGCGTAGGGGAGGCAAATTTAGAAGTAAGGGTTTTGGTGCTGTTCGCAGTACAAAGAGTACAAGATCGACAATGAATCAATGTCGGCCAAGTACTGGAAGTGATCTAAAAGCTGGTGTACTGGACTTTGACAGAGAGAAAGGTGAGTTATCATCAAAAGGTAGATTTGGAGGTTCAGGACAGCATTGTTTCACTTGTGGTGAGTGTGGTCATAGATCGTATGAATGCCCAAAACGTCGGACTGATGGTCGAACCAATCTAGTAGAACTAGAAGAAAGGGGCAGCAGTGGCAACTTATATAATTCACATAGTGAAGACGAAGAAGAAGTAAACCTCAACCCAATGGAGGGAGAGTGCTAGTGGTGCGACAGGTAATGGTATCACAAAATACTACTGACGATTGGCACTGTAAGATCATCTTCCGTACACGTGTGTTATGTAATGGAAAGGTATGTACTATTATTATCGATGGGGGTAGTACAGAGAATATTGTTTCTATTGAAATGGTGAAAAAGCTCAAACTCCCAATGGAGAGACACCCACATCTCTACAAAGTGGCGTGGTTCCGGAAGAAGGCTGAGACTCCAATTACCAAAAGTTGCTTGGTTAAATTTTAAATGGGAGATAAATATTCAGATTCAGTTTGGTGTGATGTAGCCCCTATGGATGTTGATCCTGTGTTGTTGGGAAGACCGAGTTGTGGGAGAAGGATGGTATTCACTATACCGTGCCAATACTTATACATTTAAAAGGGATGGGAGGAAAATCACTCTATGACCCCTTAAAGAAACGGTGGAACAACAACAAAAAAGAGATGAATGAGCAGCCAATGTTTTAACTACCCGGCGATTTGTGGAAGAAAACCAAGAGACACAACAGTTGTATATCCTAGTGACCTGAGAAGTGAATGATCAAGTTGCTGTTCTAGAGAACCAGCCATTACAAATTAAAGAATTATTGCATGATTTTGAGGATTTGACCCCCGACGAGCTTCCTCATGGTTTACCACCTATGAGGAATATACAACATCGTATTGATTTGGTGACAGGTACTACGCTGCCCAAATTGGCCCATTACTGTATGAGTCCAGCTGAACATGCAGATTTAAGGAGACAAGTGGAAGGGTTATTAGAGAAGGGGTTGATTCGTGCAAGCATTAGTCCCTGTGCTGTTCTTGCACTCTTGACACCAAAGAAGGATGGTTCGTGGCGTATGTGTGTAGATAGTCGAGCAGTTAACAAAATAACAATCAAGTATCGGTTCCCCATTCTAAGGCTTGATGATTGCTTGATATCTTAGTTGGTTCTTTAGTATTTTCGAAGATGGACCTTCGCAGTGATTACCACCAAATTCGTATTTGGCCCGGTGACGAGTGAAAGATTGCCTTCAAAACCAAAGATGGCCTATACAAGTGAATGGTGATGCCTTTTCGGCTTTCCAAAGCTCCTTCTACATTAATGCAAATGATGACACAAGTATTACGACCTTTTATTAGACGCTTTATTGTAGTTTATTTGGATGATATATTGGCTTATAGTAGAAACCCAACAGAGCACCTTGACCATCTGCGTCACTTGATGAGAGTTTTGCACCCAGAAAAGCTCTACATCAATCTAAAAAAGTGCTCTTTCTTGCAAGACCATGTGTTCTTTTTGGGTTTTGTAGTATCATTTGATGGTGTGAAAACGGACAATGAGAAGGTGAGGGCCATTGTTGATTGGCCAACCCCTAAATCTAAATCTATTAGCGATGTGCGAAGTTTTCACGGTTTGGCTACCGTTTATTGTTGTTTCATACAAAGCTTTAGCATTATTATGGCCCCAATAACTGATTGCATGAAGAGTGAGAGTTTCACATGGACTGTGCCATAAACGAAGAGTTTTCAATTGGTGAAACAACTAATGAAACTAATGACCGAAGCTCCTATCTTGGCCCTTCCTGATTTCAGCCAACTCTTCGAGGTCGAGTGTGATGCCTCTCACATTGGCATTGGAGCTTGGAGCTGTTCTCAATCAAGGGGGACGTCCCATAGCATTTTTTAGTGAGAAGCTCAATGTTGCCCGATAGAAGTATTCCACTTATGATCTTGAGTATTGTACGGTGGTACAAGCATTGCAACATTGGCGTCCATATCTGATCCATAAAGAGTTTGTCTTTTTTTCTGACCATGATGCTTTACATTATCTCCAATCTCAAAAGAAACTCAACCCACGACATGCCAAGTGGAGTTCATTTTTACAGGAGTACATTGTCGTGTTTATACACAAGGCCGGGAGTCAAAATCGTGTTGCAGATGCCCTCAGGCCTCAACCGAAGGGCGCTTCTTTTAACCACTTTGTCAGTGCAAGTTGTGGGCTTTGAGGCTCTTAAGGAGTTATATGCTGATGGTGCTAGCTTCGGGGAGGTATATAAGCAATGTTTGGCAAGTAAAGGAGAGGAGGTAACCGTTTTATTGTTAAAGACAGTAATTTATTTCATGGTGTACAACTATGCATTCCTGATTGTTCTCTAAGGGAATTGCTTATTAAAGACATGCATGGTGGTGGTCTTAGAGGGAATTGTGGAAGGGATAAGACTACAACACTTGTCGAAGAAAAGTACTTTTGGCTGCGTTTGCGTCGAGATGTGGATCGTATAGTGAAGCGTTGTTGGGTTTGCCAACTATCTAAGGTTCAATCACAAAACACGGGACTTTACACTCCGCTTTCGATTCCTTCAGTTCCTTGGGATCATGTCAGTATGGATTTTGTGTTATACCTTGTACTCCACGACGACATGATTCTATCTTGGTGGTAGGGGACTGGTTCTCAAAACTGGCCCATTTTATTCCATGTTCTAGGATGGATGATGCGTCTTTGGTAGCTGATTTGTACTTCAAGGAGATTGTGCACTTACATGGGGTCCTTAAGTCCATCGTGTCTGATCAAGATGTCAAATTTATGAGTCACTTCTAGCGAACATTATGAAAGAGTTTTGGCATTCAACTCAAGTACTCTACTGTGCATCACCCCCAAACAGATGGACAAATAGAGGTAACCAATCAGACGTTGGGTAATTTTTTGCGGTGTGTAGTTGGCAAACTAATTACCACTTGGGATTTGATATTGCCACAAACTAAATATGCCTACAACAATACTATTAATCGAACCACTGGTCATGCACCATTCGAAGTTGCTTATGGTAGATCACCTAACCTTGTGCTGGATTTAGTCCCATTACCTAATAATATGCGGATTAGGGATGATGCAGAGGCCTATGCTGATCAAGTCCGTCAGTTGCATGAGGAAGGGAAGTGAACCATTGAGGCTAGCAATGCTAAATATAAAGAGAGGGCTTTAGGCGATAGGTCAAAGAATATGAAGTGGGTGATTAGGTTATGGTTTATCTGCAGAAGTGCAGGTTTCCGCAGGGAACTTATCACAAATTGAAAGCGAAGAAATTTGGGCCTTGCAGATTCTAAGAGGGTTGGTCCAAATGCCTATATGATAGAGCTTCTAGCGGAGTACAACATTAGTCCCATCTTACTATTGCTGATCTTTATGACTATCTGGGACACGATGACGATGTCGCGCATAACGGAGGTAATGCACGTGTTGATGATCTTCCCAAGAAGCAAGCAGACCAGATTGAAGACATCTTGTAGTCTTAGACTGTCTTTACTTCAAATGTCATTATGGAGAAAGTTCTAGTCAAGTGGGCGAATAAACCGATGACTGAGAATGCTTGGATTACCTTCCAAGAGTTGCGGAACATTGATTCTAATCTTTTTAAACAGTACCAATAGTATAAAATATTAGAGCCGAGTTCTCCTTAGCCAGGAGGAGTTGATGCAAGCAACGGTAGCTCATCTTTTAAGGTGTACTAGCGGCGGACCGAGAGAAAGTATAGGATTTTTCTCGATTTTAATTATGAGGGTAGGGGGGGGTGTTTTTAAATAGAAATAATTAGGAGGAACTGTTTTTTTATTTTGGTTAGTAGGGGGGTTATTCACAGAATAAGAGCTCAGTGCTTTCTTGGAGAAGATAAACCAGTTAGGGTTCTTTTCTCTATGGTATTGCTTGTGCTACTTGTTGGGTGCTATTTCTTTAATAAAGATTGATATATCCCTATTATTTTCTGTTATTCTCTTCTTTCTTCTCTCACCTACACCACATTATGGGCACTCATGGCTGCGGCTTGCATTCTGGCATGCGACTAAAACTAAAAGAAGAGTTGCTTTTCTTACCTATTAGTCGAGATAGAGGAGGCTGTTACAAGAAACGAAATGAAAGAAGTGTTTCACCATTCGATCTATCAGCCTAGTAGTTGAATTAGACCTAATGAGTGATTCTAATCTCCTTGTTCAGAAATCTAAGTCGAACCAAAAGTTACATTCTTTTAAGTGGTTTGTCACTCACTCGGGGTTCGCCCAAAGTCAACCAAAAACACTCCAAATCTTGACCAATAACACTAATAAGAAATCAGCCTATAAACAACCCTAATCCTTAAATTTTAACCAATAAACACAAACCCTATAATCCGAATAAGGGCTATATGGATACTCTGCTTTCTAGGCATAAAAGTTGAAAAGTAGAGTGTGAATGTGGGAATTCACTGCCTTTCCATCTCAGGGCAATCCCTTAGGAGAAATGATGTTAAAAACTTTTTATGGAGTCACCGCCTATTTATTTTTGGGGGATAATAGGATCTCTATATAGTATGGATAAGGTCTAAGCCCAAATTGAGATTTAGGGTAAGAGATTCTATTAAGTTTAGGGAAAGGTGTTAGGCACCCCTAAACCCCCATTCGAAGATGGTAACTTACTCTAAAAGTCTAAGCCAAATGAAGGAAATTACAAGGGAGTTTTAATATGCTATCTAACCATCCAAAATACAATGGATCAAGCTTTAAACATAAAGACATGCAAGAGTGAAGCTAGAAAAGAAATGAGCGAAGAACAAAGAAAAAGATGTTTATCCTAGGTGGGCAAGACATAGTTTGAAAACTCATATCGAGTCACCCGAGTAACTCGTCCGAGTTACTCAACTCGACTGAATTTCGAATCGAGTCATCTCAAAACTCGAAGGAGACACTATTTGTCGAGTTACTCGGGCGACTTGGTCGAGTCGATTTTTTCGATTCGTCAGACTAGGTCGAGTTACAAAAGGGTATTTTTTTCATTTTTGTAAACCTAAACTTGAACGTCATACTGCTTTTGCATCATATTTTTTTGGGTCTACAAAAACCTACTACGAGTTCTGTTAAACCTAGTTTTTAGGTTTGAGACTGTAAAACCAGCGTACTTTGAGTTCTTTTAACCTAGGTTTTTCAAGTTATTATATATGTATTCTGAGTTGGACCGAGTCGAGTTTTTTTTCGAGTTTTCCGATTGACCCCGCTAACTTTCGAATCGAGTTTTTGAGTTTCGAATTATAGGCTAGACCCCTTACGGGCATGCTAACTTTGAGATTTTGGGATTATGTGTATATTTTTGATATTTTGGATTTATTTTAGTAGTTTAGGCTCATTCATGGAGCATGGTGGAATGGGCTAGCTTAACTAGGTTTAGAAACTAACCTAGGTAGGGTCTAAGGTTTAAACAACCAAGGGCATGAAAAAAACCCAATGAGGTGGGCAAACAAATAGTGGTCCAAGAGCTTCCAAAATAAGATATGAAACTGCGTTGCTTTTTAAGTACTATCCTTGTTTGAGGGCCTTTGGCTCACCCTTTGATTTGCTCATACCCACACATAAAGGAAAAAAAAGAATACATAAAGGGGAAAGGAAGGAATTGGATGAGATGGAAGTTCCTATCCCTCATTCAAGGTGGTGTAGGAAGAACCTTCTACCTTGAATGAGAGGTAGGACCTCTACCCAACTTCTAGAATAATGGACTAGAGGCAAATGCAAATAAGATAAATTAAATTGCAAGAGCAAACTAGTAAAGAGAAGGAAACCAGTGTAGTCAAGGTGTCGCCTAGGCGTTTTTGGGCCTCAACCGCCTAGGCGGGCGAAATTCACTATGCGTCGCCTAGGCGACGCTAGGCATCTAGGCGCTAGGCGGTCGTCTAGGCGGTCCATACAATTTTTTTTCTAAAAACCTATTTTAAAGCCCTCTTTTCAACCCTCCTTTAAAATCATATTAATTTTTTTTTTTTTGAAAACCTCTTTTAAACCATATTTTAAATGGGGTAGTGATTAGCCCACCACGCATTTGACTATGTAGTCAAATGTTGTGTCCACATGTCCCTTTTAATACCCCTTTAACTATGGTTAAGCTTAAGAAAATTAAGGTTAATATATTTTGTTTTCAAAAACTAAGGTTAGATTGCTTAACCCTAGGGGTGAATGAATCTTAACCACAACTGATGGGTGTTAAAAAGGGGGACATGGACCAATGAGGACCGCACATTCCTCTACAGTGGAATGCGGAGGCGTTAAGTTAAACATTTCTCATTTTAAACCCTAATTTAAAACCATCATTTAAACTCTTAAACCTTATTTAAAACCCTCTTTTAAAGTCTAAAAACACTATCTTAGATATAGGTGGTGCTTTTAAACTTTAAAAGCAACATCCAAAGTCAACACTCAAAATCACCTTAAAAGTTAGAAAACTTCAAACTAATTATGTATTTATTATTTATACAATGTGTATATATTAATATTACATATAAATATATTTATTTATATAAATATAATTTAATTATTTTTATTGCCTAGGCATCGCCTCGCCTAGCCAGGCCTAATCGCCCAGGCATCGCCTAGGCGCCTTGACTACACTGAAGGAAACTATACAAAACAAAAAGAAAAAAAGAAATGAATTAATAGGCAAAGAAATAAACTAAAGAAGAATAAGCGATTTAAAGTTATAGAGAACTAAAATGAAAGAAGGAAAGGGTGGGCCCAACCTCGGAGCTGGTTGGAAATGGGAGACCCCTTCCTTAGCCTTCTTTTCCAATGCTTTAGGAACTCAAAATCCACCAAAGAAGAGAGCTTGTAAAGAGCTGTAGGCTTCCTTTTTTTAAGGGTCTCCAATAACTCTCTTCAAGCTCTAACATTTGATTTTCTTTCTTTTTTAAAGCTACAAGGAAAAAGGAGGGAGTTTGGGATGACTAGTCCAAAGGGGTATAACTTAAAGCATGGACTTATCTTCATCCAAAACTCGAAAGTATGGGAATTCAAATTCTCAAGGCCAAGGGGAGATCAAGAAGGCAAATTTTCTTTCTAGAATCCTCAAGGGGTTTCTTCAGGTGGTTGAGACTTGAGAGTGGTCTTTAAGGAGTTAGAGACTTGGGTATTTATAGAAAATGAGAGGGAATGTGTCTTCCTTTTACATGGGGGGTTAAAGGGGGTTCCAAAGTATTTTAGGGCTTTAGAGATAAGGTGAGAAGTAGAGAGAGTGAGACATTTTGGTGGTTGTGGGGCTAATGGTCCAAGGGAAGGTGTAGGTAGGGTTGAGCCACAGAGGGTGTGGTCTATACTCTTTTCTAAGATAGCTTTTCTTTTACTTATGAAAAGAAAATAAAGTAGATTAGGCTAGATAGGTGTTAGGCAGGGGCTAGGTAGACTATGAGTGGGCTAAAGGCGGTGTGTAGACATTAAAGAACTCTTGGTTCCCTTCTTTTTCAGGAAGGGAAAGTTTGGGGCTTGGCACTCTTATACAAAAGTGGGGTTATTTGGGGTTGAAGAAAAAGTAAGGAGTCTTTTATATAAAAAGAGAAAGTAGACTTAAGTTTGTGGGTTTGGATATAAGTGAAATGGATATGACCGTTTGTGGGTTTTGGATATAAGTGAAATGGATATGACCGCTCTGTAACAAAAAACTTTGTTTTTTAAAAAAATTTGCGAATTATTCGCACATTTTTACTTTGTCGAATTATTGGCGAATTTTATGGATTATTCCTGAATTTTCTGAATTATTTTCTCAACTTGGCAAAAAACTACTTATTTTGTATGGTTTTTAATCAAATTGTTCGGTATATTTTTATATTTATTAATATTTTTTATTTGTTCCGAATTTTTCCTGAATTTTTCCCGATTTTTTCCGAATTTTCCCGAATTTTTCTGAACTTGACCCCTGCCGAATTATTCCCGAACCCCGACTTTGTCACTATCATATGGGTATGTGGGTTTCGTCTTTTAGATCATGGGTTTTGTAGTTAGGGGTTTTGGTTATGGGTATGTGAGTTAGCTTTATGGGTTGTTAGGGCTTAGGAGGAGGGTCCTATGGTTTAAGATGAGGTCCTAGGGTTTAGGAGTTGTCTTAGGGTTTTGGAATGCTACTAGGGTATTGTTAAAGGGAGGGTCTCGGAATTTAAAATTGGGTCCTAGGGTTTGGGAATGCTCCTAGGGTATTGGTGAAGGAGGGTCTCCGGGTTTAAGATGGGGTCCTAGGGTTAGGAATTGTCATAGGGTTTGGGAATGCTCCTAGGAGGGTATTGGTGAAGGGGGTCTCATGGTTTAGATGGTGGGTCCTAGGGTTTTAGGTAGGGTCCTAGAGTTTAGATGGTGGGGGTGATTCCTTGGAGCTTTAGAGAGGATTAAAAGAGGAGAAAGAGGGTTGCATAAATGGGGTGTTTACATAGTATATTTCAGCCATCTACTATTTTCCTATTCTTGTTCTATTTTTTTTTTATGCCCTTTAGGTTTTTGTTCCTCCATATATAAATGTATCCTAGCTGGACTATCAATCCCAACAAGCTCCTCTTCATTAAGATACAAGTCCACAAAGCTTGCTTGTTCTTCTAATTCTACAAAACTTTTACCCATATTCGTCTCACTCCTTTTAACTGAACTCATCCTCAACATTTCTCCTTCCTCACAGCCATGGTACTCACATCACATGTTGGATGCATTTAAGACTTTGGAAGTCTTCACCTCCCCTGGTAACTTGACCTGATAAGCATTGCTCACGATTTTCTTCAACACTGAATAATTCCCCATTGGAAAGTTCTATTTTTGCATGTATAACACAAGCGATCTCATTATTTAAACTCTGTCCCTGGTGCTTTTCACCTGCTGTTTTGCATTTCGCATTACTCCCATCAAACTTTGTCGCACGAGTATGTATAATTTTGAATATTCTTGTCTAGTGTTTTCAGATCACTACTAACCTTCCCAAATGTTGGGAAAGGTACCAAATCTTAGGGAAGATGAGCTTTTTACCATAGACAATCTTAGATGGAGTCTTTCTCATGGACCAATTACAATAACCAGTTTATGAAAATTCAGCATTCGAAAAGGCCAAATCCCCCTAACACTTTTTTATTGCCCTCAATACCTATCGTTAATTTTGCAATGTTGCAGTTGACATCTGCAGTCTGATTATCCATTCATGATAACACGCACTTGCTACGTTGCGATTGAGGACCCATCTTTCCCCAAGTGCCCTCCAAAAGTGCCTGAGAAACTTGGTGTCTCATCCGAAGCAACTGTTTAGCACACAAGGAAATTTCCCAAGTTCCTTAAGATTGAGCTTGGCAAGTTGCAAGGCGTCAAAAATCTTGTTGCATGGATTCTTGAGTATACATATGGTATCATCATGGTATAAATATCGATATGTATTGGAAATGAAAGTCCAAGATACATCGATACACTATAATGAACAAATTCCAGGGTATGAGGTGCGTATTGGTCTGTGCCATGTGTATTGGGCCAATACGCATGGCACAGACCCGATACGCACTGATACGTGTGATACGGTCCCATTTCTCATTCCATTTACATTATAAGCCTATTTATAGCTTATTTACATCAACTATCATTTAAGTAAAAGAAAGTTAAATTTACTATTTTCAATTACTTAAGATATTTTATGTAAATAATGTTATACCCCTCATTTGAATTTAATAAAATGATCCTAGATCCAAATTCCTGAAGAATAAAAAGCCAACTTTCTAGAGCTTGAAAAGGAGTTGATTTCGCATACTGTGGGCACCCTTGAGCATCCTACCATATGGTGCAGGAATTAGAGTGGTATCTGAACACGCAAGTCATTAAGCGTTTTAGGTCTTTTGACTCATGTGGACCCGAGTCTTGGGCTACTTCTTTGGAGGTAAAACCCACTTTCAGGAATCAACTACCTAGGGGTTAACCAACTACTGCATCTAATACTAGATTCGATAAGGGAAAAAGAGCAGTTGGTGAAAACTCCAAGGGCTTTAGATGCCAAGGCTTTAGGCACTATGCATATAATGCCCCACGAAAGACTACAAAAAACCTGTTTCTTGAGGGCACGGATGAGGAAGAGCAGAGAGAATGGGAAGAAGAAATGTATGAGCCTGATAGTGAAGCTAGTGATGAGGACTGTGAGAGCATTGAAAAGTACCTCGCCCGTGTTAGGGAAATCCCGTTCCATCTTGAGGAGAGCGACATCGCATGAGCGACATCGCATGAATTATGGTAGTTGGGTGTGCCCTAGCTCAACAAAAAGGGAATGATGACTGGCGTAGGAATTCCATCTTTTATACCTATGCCAAATGTGGTGATAAAATTGCAAAGTTATTATCGATAGCGGGAGTTGTATGAATGCAATCTCATCCAACATTATTTCCTGCTTAGATTTATCACGAGTTGCCACCCTAGCCATACCGAGTAGCATGGGTTGACAAATCATCGATTCCAGTCTCCTAGAGGTGTCAAGTCTCGATTAAGTTTTCTTCTTACACGGACGCCCTGTAGTGTGATATTGTGCCTATGGATGTAGGACACATAATTTTGGGTGTAATGTATTAGGATTACATTTACATTTAGGGAAATGTATTAGGAATCCATACACACAGTCAAGCCAAAGTAGGCCAGTTCTATGAAGGAATTGAAATAATAAAGTGTATAGAAAAAAAATGAATTGGGTTGAAAATACAAACACCATTGTACATTGCTGATTTCTCCAAATGTTGAGAGTTAATTTGCCGATTTCACTAGGGAGTTTTTTGATTTTCATTAGATTATACCATAGTTACTAGAGCAAGAAGTGAAAACGACAAGGAAAGTGAAAGCGAGAAGCGGGAAGCGAGATTCAAAAAAATCTTAGGAAAAGGGAAGCGAGAAATGAGATATAGGCTCCTCATTCCCATTATGATATTATGAGTAACTATATCTTTGATTTTATTTTACATGAGATTTTTAAGGAAAAGTAGGTGCCTTGGGTTTGATGATACTTGCTTAGAGTCTACACCCTAGGCTATAGACTTTGGTCTACCCCATCACTTCACACATACAACTCCCTTTGACTACTAAATGGGACGTGATGGAAGTGAGATTCCTAGGAAGCGAGTCTGTCTAAGGAAGCGAGTCTGAGAAACGAGCTTCCCACCCTATACATAGCTTCCCAGCATTTATGGATTATACATCCCTAGGAAATGAATTTTTTTATTTAGAAAGTGGGTATTCAGTAAAAGTTTGCAATTTTATAACATAAATGGGTCAAATTATCGCTATTTTTCCTGTAAAGTAAAACATTTTCAGATATTTTGTGAATCTTGTACTAAAATCTGTTATTTAGAATGCCTTGCGATTTTTATTTTTACCAATTGTGGAATTTTGTTTTTATTCCGTTTAAAACCAGGGTATCTTGAAGTCATTCCCTGTCAACAGAGTCATATCATTTGATGATAGAGGCTGTTTTTTGTCCATGAAAAATTGACTCATTACTTCTCTTTCCTTCATGCGTGGCTTTGGCCATGCATCGTCTATGGTTTTGTTTTAATGTTATTACTGTTATCTGATCGAAAATAAGAAAATAATGAACGAGAACTTATTAATGAGATTATTGATATTCAATATTTCATTGATTTTGTGTTCAATGACTTATAATAGTAAGTCCATTATAGCATCCTCACATGATGGGATCGTTATTTGACTTTTCTAGGGATTCACTATATTGCATTTGGTGGATTTAGAGTACTTGCATGTCATTTGAAGTGAAATTTCAAGGCAACATTTTTGACATTTCCTTCGAATTGCATTAGAATTGTATGCTCCTGCACATTTTATTGTTAAGCTCAACAAGTTAATTTGTTGGCTTGTATGTCATGCATTTTCAATATTGTTCAACATGATGAAGCTGTTAGTACTGTTACTTAGAAACTCTGCATCGTTCTTCACTGCTCGGTATAGCATCATCTAGAAAAAGATGCCTATAAAGACCAATTCATCTTCCATTACTGCTTCATATGTACATCGACACTTTGCTCTACTTTGTTTCCCTAACTATTATTTAGTTGTAACACAACCTACTATTAATCTTTTTCTTTATTTGTTATTTACTTATCCTTGAGTATATGACATTAAATTGTCTACAACATTTTATGTGGGTGTTTACTGATGTAGGATGCTGGGGTACATGCCTTATCAAATGTTTGCCATGTGGATGTCGAGCGCATAAGCAAAAGGAAGCCTGGTGAAGTGGTATTCTACTTTCTAATCATAATTTCTTTTCTTATGACTGAATATATTGTCTTGTACAATAGCATATGGTGTTTAAAACCTTAAATTAATGAGCATTAAGTTTTTTGCATTTTTATTCTTGTGTCTGTAAACTAAGTCACTAAAGTCTATTCTATGATTGTGTTGGTAATCATTGGGTACACCCAATATCCATGATTGTAGTTTCTTTTGAGATGCAGAACGATTATGTTGTTTTGGGAGACTTAAAGCCATGAATAAACAATAACCATATAATAATTGTTCTGATGAAAATGGCTTTGCTAATTTGTGGGCTACTGAGGAGAGTATCAATCACTTTTTGTTAGAATGCAGCTTCTCTAGATTTGTCTAGAAATATATTCTGTCCTCTTCTCAGTTTAGCCATAGTGTGGTTTAATGTTTAAGCTGGACGAACGAGATCAGATGGCTCGAGTATTGTTTTGCCAGTAGAGACCTAAGTGGTGCACTTCAGAAGGTAGTTCTTTGTTTTCTTACCTATCATCTGTGGGCTGAACGTGACCACCGAATTCATAAACATCTTGGATTGGTAAAAGTAGATCAATAAATAATCTGAAAATCACAAACAAGATTCATCGATTGGTGAACTGTATAAAGATAGCTACCCATGACCGACAAAAGGGACGACCCTATCTCATTACCATCTAAGATAACAACCATCTAAGATAACTGAGTACTAAGGCAAAATCAAGTTATAAAGGTCCAGAGTAATCTTCACCACTGAGGCCGAAGAGTTGTCAAAGACTTCTATTTCTCTCCTCCCACACGCCACAACAAATGAGATCTGAGAGAAACCTTCAAAATTCAAATCTCTCACTGAACATTTGTCCACATCTCTTTAAAAACCAATTGGAGACTAGGAGCTCAGAGCTAGAAGTGAAAAGCAAGACAACACTAAGCGAGATAGGAAATGTTCCCAAATCCCACCAACCAGAGGACATTGGATAAATAAGTAGGGGTCTTCCTCCAAGGGAGCAATTCCCTTTTTCCCGAGACTTCTTTTGTTACTATTATCATAAGTAAGGCATTTCGTATTAATTTCTGGTAGGATTCTGTTGACTCTATCTAAATCCAGCTGATCGAGTGGAAAAAAAATAAACAGAATAATTTAGTCTGAAATTAAGATATGAAAAGAAACATATCATTAAGAGACACACTACTAATTTAAGTTGTCCTTTTTTCTCTTTATAACTCATGTTATTATGGAAATTCTACTTGATTTGCGTGAATATACTAAAATTAGGAGGCAGTTGACTAGTTTTAATGGTCCATTACTTCTCCCTTCTTCTAATCTCCCTTGTTTCTCATTAACAATATTTTTGCTTGGTATTGGATAAAGTTATAGAGACTTTTCTTGTGTGACCAAATTCACCAATGCCATGCCAGTTGATTCAAATTCTGCTTTTATTGCCTACCACTGTCCCTATCACATCATCTGATTAATTTACATCGGACTGAACAACTACCTAATTGAGGGACAGAAGGATGGAGAGATTAGACACTTCTTGGCTTGTGAATTGGACAAGTTACCAAGTTCGATGTCTACTATAACGAACCACAAACCGGAGTGAACCTGAACCAATTCATGGTTAGGTTCTGCTTGGTTCGTGAAATTGAGCGAACCACATGATTCTTCCAAACGTTCTTGGTTTGCCAAATTTTTTATTTGAGTTTGCTGATATTTCTTTGAATTCGGCGAATTTATACTTTAGGTTCGCCAATTTTTATTTAGGATTCACGAACTGCTCATAAAACTACATTTTTATGGGTTTTTAAAATAATTATTTATAATATATTTATTGACACACTTATATATATATAGAAAAATATATTACATGTTTAAGTAAACCAAATAAGAGAATCTAAGCGAACTGAAAAACGAATTATCTCATCCTACCCCTAACGAACCAGGTTCACTCTAGAGTGGCGAACTGTGAACCCGAATTTGAACAGAGCGAACCGTACGAACCAGGTAACCTCGACAGAATTGGGAGAGGGATAGACCGATCATACCATAGGGCCACAAGTTGAGGTACCTGAATGGCTAGATAACACAGAATGAACCAAAATCCCATCTCCGTAGAGTAATCAAGTTGAAGTCATCTAGAAGGAATTTGATAAAAGATCAACTGGGAGTATGGGCTGGTGTTATTAGGTTGTATTGTGGAAGTCATCAACATTTAGATTGGCTAGCCGATGAGTGTTTAAGGTAGAGATTTATTGATCATGGTTCACTGTGGATTATGGAGTGGATCTAGATTTTAAGAATGCCTATTCATGACTAAATCGCACTCGGATATAAGTTCCAAAATCAGCTTTGCAGTTTTGGTGCTGTAATTGAAGTTTTTCCTTAACATTTCTGAAAATTTATTGATTCTCTTGATGTGTTTCAAAATTCCTTATATTGAGAAAAATTCTACGTTGGTCAATTGGGCATATGGGTTGGTGTCATTAGGTTGTATGGTGGAAGTCATTAACTGTACAGATTGGCTGGTTCAATCGGTGTTCGAGATGCAGCGTTCAATTGGGCCTGGTTCATTATGGATTATGGAGTGGATTAGACTTTTAGAATGTCAATTCATGACCTAATAGCACATATTTAGAAGTCCCAAAAAACCAGGTTTGTCATTTCGGCATTGTATTAGAAGTTTTTTCCTTCACTCTTTGGACAATTTATGGATTATTTTGATGTATTTCAAGCTTCTAAATACTGAGAAAGATTCTGCT
Organism: Tetracentron sinense; assembly: GCA_015143295.1. Lineage (NCBI taxonomy): Eukaryota > Viridiplantae > Streptophyta > Magnoliopsida > Trochodendrales > Trochodendraceae > Tetracentron > Tetracentron sinense. Next base: position 54,124,552 of record CM026552.1, read on the forward strand.
TCTTTTGGTGAAGATATGAGCAAGATGCATTGCTTTTGGAGGGTAATTTTGCGTGTGTAATATATATGCAGCTGCATCATCTGAACACTTGGCCTGAAAAGTCTAATAGTGATCTAATTCTTCCCGCATGCATCGAAGAGTGGAATAATATGTGGACAAGGATTTATTACCTTGTGTTATCTGCCAAATATTTTGGCGCAACTCGTACACACGAGTAGTGTTGCCAACCTCCCAGTATGTTTCTGTAACCGCATCCCGAATCGTCTTTGCGATTGATAAAATTAAGTAGCTGCTATTAATATCTGTCTGCATGGAATAGAGAAGCCAAGACATAACAATGGCATTCTCTGCATCCCATCTTCCAAAGGTTGGATCTAGAGGGTTAGGAGTGGGTATATCACCAGTCAAGTACCCCATCTTTCCTTTTCCGTTGATATACAACATGGCCGATTTTGACCAAGTGAGAAAATTATGGCTATCTTGCTTCACGGTATTAATCTGAAGACTAGGAGCATCATTATTAGTCAAACCATGCTTCTGCCACTACTCAAAGGTGCATTAGAAGATTGATTAACTTTTGACATTGCAAATAAAACCTTCTACAATCACCAAACACTCCACCCCCCCCCCCCCCCAAAAAAAAAAAAAAAAACAATACCAAACACTTGGTGCCCCACAGTTCAATGGGTGGAGTACAAATTCCAAATCCCTTCTTCAACACACCACAATCCCAAAACTACGATTAACAATCTGTTCCAGATTCAAAGTAGCAGTATCATAACATACAATTTTCTTCACAAAAAACAACTAAAAGCAAAAAACAACAGATATAGCCTGGAAACTTGATCACCAGAGCTTCAATATAGATTCAAACGATTCACAACCACCTCCATTAGATCAAACGTAAAAAAAGGTTCATCCACTTAAGATCAAACTTAGAAAAAAACCTCTACGAATCTAGTGGCTAGAAAACACTAGATTTGATTTTTTCAGATTTGTTTTCTACTTTCCACAAAAAGTATCATAATTATCTCAAAACAACTCCAAATCACATGAAACTTGATTAATAAATCACCAAAATCAAAACTTCTTAAAAAATTCCTTTACAGTCGAGATCCGACTGCCGACAGTACGCCAAATGACATTAGTCCTTATGGACGCTGACCGCATCTGACATAAACAAATGTACTTCTCCCTTTTGTTCTCTTTAGTTTGCTTTATACATTTTCCTTGGATCAATTTGCTCTGATACCAAGTTGTTTTGTGTAGACATATATTTTTTGGTATAAGATTTGTGTAGATCTAGGGTTAGGGTTTGAAGAAGAAGTATTGGGGGAAATGTGAGTATTTTTCTCCTAACATTTAGAATGCAGCTCTTTAATTTAGCCACAAGCTATAATTCTACAGGCAACATCCTTTTCAATATCTCAATCCTATTTTGATCCGAGATACAGAATTGGTCTCTTTGAGGTATCTCATGGTCATGCATGATGCATCTTAATTACCGCCTCCTCCTTATTCACGTTCTTACTTAAGTTACATTCATATATTCTGCGTTGCTCCGAATTTTTTGAAAACCATTAGATTCCAAAGGTTCCCTCCACCATACTAGTTTTGCATAAATTCCCTCTTCAGTTTCAGCAATTGGTATCACATAATCTGCAAATAATGTACACTAACGGAGAACCTCTTAAATATGAGCTGTCAACTATATGACATTAAGTTCTGGAGTTGGTCCTAGTTGTAGTTAGTTCTCTTCAACCAGGCCGATGTATCATTTCTTTTCATAAAGGCTCTAGTATATTGCATGTACTCACAGGCGGTATGAAACTGGGAGCTTTAAGTGCAACCTATCTCTTGTTAGGCGACTCATGAATCAAAGCAACTTTGTAATAGAGTGATACTAACTACATTCTAGCATAGCATCTCTATGGATATAATACCCAGTTTTTGTTTTTTCAAACACTCTTTCATTGGGATCCAGCCATGCAGGTTGTATTTGTTCCACACATTTATCATTATCAATGAGAATGCATACCCTTTTTTCGTTTGCCAAGCTACTCATGCTATGTGTTTTTCATGATTTTGTTTTAAGGAAACTTTCGTTAGTCACAAATTATGTTTACAAAGTTGGCCACGGTCCTTGGAGTTAATTTTGATGTACTGGAGTATGTAAACACTATACAAAAAAAAAAAGCCTTAACTGGATAGTAAGGGAAATAGATACCCCAGGGCTCTTAATTTGGTTATTATTCATGATGCTTAATGTTGATCAGCAGAAAAAGTGAAGTATTTCAATTTTTGCAGTACCTTTACTGTGATTCTTGTTGAAATGCAGTTACCTCCTCATGAACCTGGAGTGGTTAGAAGGGCTGTGAATCATTTCCTACAGGTGTGGCATTCATTTGGCTTGCATGTCTCACATTAAGAAATCATGACTGTATCTATTATCTTCCTTTTCTACGTTGTTTTAATGAATCTTTCTTTTACAATCCTGTCTTCGTATTCTATTTGTTTCAATGAATCTTGTTTTAGAATCATATTTTGTAGGATGACAATTCAATCTTGACACAGTTTTTTTTCCATTTCTTTTCCATGGTTTTGTTTTTCTTTTGGTAAGTGGAGAATTTTATTATCATGAAAGAGAAAAAATGTACAGGGGCTAACTTCAAGATGAATACAGCCAAGAAAAAAAAGAACAAAAACTATACAAGCCAAAATATTAACCAAAACTCCCCAGACTCCTATCAATGAATTCCCTCAAGTTAGAGCACTAGAAAACAATAAGGTTCTTGGTCGAGGAAGCACTCTAGCTTCTACCTGATTCTGAAAGCCATGGTTTGAAATATCCCCGATATATCCCAAAGGGTGCAAATATCCCTCACATGAAGATTTTTTTTATACAAAATATCCCTAAATATCCCCGATATTTTCAATTATTACTAATATTTCCGATATATCGCACAATATTTCTAATATTTCAAATATATCTTTTATAAGTTAGGGGTATTTCGCCCCTTAATCTATAAAAGGGGGAAATATGGACCAAAGATGAGGGATTTGAGAGATTTAGGAGTTTGATGTATTTTTTCAGTTTCTTGAGAAATTGCCCACTTTGATACCCATATTTATTTATATTTGTCATTCGGAGTCGAAGTGCACCCTATTTGCACCAGAACTACCTTTGGCGAAATTTCCCTAAAAGGAAATAATTTTCTTCAAATTAGAATGGGGTTTTGCATAATTAGTGTCATTTAGTACTAGACTAACGCAAATGCATCAATTTGTTGCATTTACACTAGATTTCTAAGTTCAAATATTCAAATTTCTTACTTTAAGGTGGGAAAATTATGAGAAACTCAAATTTTTTTAACTTTCTAGCTTACATGTGGTTCTGATTGTCGTTCCTGGGGTGGGATGGATAATGGATGTATTATGTATGAAACTTTGATTGTGTATTTTTATTGTTATGGCTGATTAAGAGATGAATGGAACATTTTATTTAAGTTATATTAATATTAGTCAATCATATATTGTCGTCAGATCTTTTGCCCCCATTACCATTGCATCTCTTTGTACATTGTTACATTGTTTTATTTTTTAATTTTTTGATTCTAAAATGTATATTAACATCTATCTTAACATTTCTTGTAGTTTCACTAAAAAATTTCATTTTTTCCTCATTTTCACCCAATTTTCCCTTCAACATGCGATATACTTCTCGCTAAACAATATATCTTGTGATATATCTTTTTTCCAAGGTGCGACTTATCCCACGATATCGACATTCAGAACCTTGCAGAAAACTCTTATGGTATTGCTGATAAGCCTGATATTCTCGTCTCACATAAAATTTAATTTTTCTTGTACAAATAGGATTTAACAAACGAAAGGAAGCTTGCAAGTGCATGAGTGTGGAGGTGTGTCTGCTAACATAATTTTTACAGTGAAAATCTTTATTGGAACATTACTATTAATGGCTAATCTTTTAGTTACAAGGGTATATTTTATTTTAGTAATTTCATGTCTGCTCATAATAGCCATAGTCACAAAAATTGGCGATTTTTTGAAAAAATCACATTTAAAACGCGAATTATGACCCCAACGATTAAATCGCGTTTTATTGATTAAATTTAAATCGGTGATTCGCGTTTAAATCGCGAAAATCGTGAAAATCGAGTTTAAAACGTTAAATGGTTTTTTGTTAGATTTTTAATACTCTTAGGGGCAAAAAGTAATTTGCCTGTATAAAAAAAAACACCCTCATTTCGTTTAGGTTATTCAATTCGGAAGAAAGGAGAAGACAGAAGGGAAGAAGGAGAAGAGGAAAAGAAGGAGAAGAAAAAGGGTTACCTACTTACCTCTTGCCTCTCGTAGCCTCTCACAGCATCTCGTCTTGCCTCTCGCTCTCGTTCTTGTTCTTGCTCCCGCTCCAAATCCATCTCGTCTTCCTCTCCCTCAGGAAGTGCTATCTCTCGCAGCTGAAGCCCTCCACCGCAGAGGAAAAGGTACTTTCTCATCATTTTGCTTTTTCTTCCTCCACCTCTTCCTGTTTCCATTTCCGTTTCCTCTTCTTCTTGTTTTTCATATATTTTTTTTCCAATTTCTCATAGAATTTTACTCAATTGTAAGGATTAATAAAAGATTAATTTACAATGGCAGTCCCATTGTAGATTCGGTCCATTCTCTTTTACTATCTAATTAAATTTTGGGGGTTTTTTCTGTTCATCATAAGATATTAGAATATATTTTATATGATGGTTGCCATTCATTGGTATAAATTGCAATACATGATAGGAGAGGGTTTTCTATCACAGTAAGTTCGGGCATGGGAAAAATATGATATAGGAGACGTTCAAGTATTATATGATATTTTGTCTCAAAAATTTGGTACAGAAAAATGGAAACCCCAAAAATTTGGAAACATATATATATTTGGGTATAATATTAGTATGCGTCAAAATTGCTATATATATACATATACCTACACATACACTGGCCTATAATAGAACTTCTTATTGTATTGTTTGGAATTTGGATTCTTATTTCAAGCTGTGCTACTGGTTTTAATCTTTGTAATTTATTGTATTTTTCTTCAATGTATATTACTTTTCTGCTGTAAAATTTCCAGTAAAGGGATCAGATGAGCTTCTTGGGTGTATTTGAAAATATGGTAGTTAGGCTATCCTTTACATTTCGTGCAACATGACACATATTGTTGCTAAAATTTCTGTTGTGCATCTTATTTGGTTGTATTTTAGAAGGATTTGCTGTACTTTGGATTTTATGAGTGTTCTATGGATATGGAATAACAGATTTTGGGTTATTCTGGTGGTTCAATAATTTTTTGTTTGTGATCCCATGTTACTCTTTATTCATTAAAAAAAAAAATATTTATTATTATTATTATCAGTAATCTCAATTCTCTCTCACCATCTCTCTTATGCAAACAAACTCACTGAACTTGTACGCCATTTCACCTGTTCTACTAATTGTTTATTTATTTTGGAAGGCCTAAATAATTTGGAACTAATTCAGAAATCAAATCATCCCATATTTATGTGTAGCTTCCTATATCTTGGATACCTTTTTTTTTAATAGCTAATTTGTACTTTATTTTGGAAGACTTTATTTTGAATGACTGTATCACTGTATGTATGATCATGCTTAATTACTTATATTGTGAATTATTTTGTGCTTTTTCTTTTCTTTAGGGACTAGGGTTTGAAATTTTGAATCAAAGTATCAAAGTTAACCATGCCAAGAGCTAGAGATCCTTTTTGGGAGTATTTAACTGAAGAAGAGGGGACAAAGATTAGATGTAATTTTTGTCAAGAAGTGTTTGTGGGTGGAATTATCCGTATGAAGTTTCATTTTTCAAAGTTATTAGGAAGAGATGTGCGGCCTTGTCCTTCAGTGTCTGATTTTGTTAATGAAATGACACTAGAGGTTGTACAAGAGATAGATTCGCGTAAAAAGGCAAAGATATTGTGAACATCTAATTCTCAAGTTGGTGGTGCTAGTGGAAGTTCTACGGGATCAACTGGGCATGCAAGCACAACTTGTGGTAGCCTAGATCCTCAAGGAAAATGAGGTCAACCAAAGGTAATGCAACTCGTAAAGAAGAAAGAAAAAGAGCTTGTAGACATTTGATGGCAAAGGCTTTGGTGATGAATAATCTTTCGTTTCAATTGGCAAGGTCGCAAGAGTTTCAGGATGCCATCATAGCTGTTGCGAATCATGGCCCAGGTTATGTTCTCCCAAGTAGCGAAACCTTTATGCTATGTTTGGTTGTCGAGAAAATAGGTGAAAATATGGAAAAGAAAGGAAAATTTTGAATTTCTAATACAAAGTTTAGTTATGTTCCGTCCAATTTTCTTTTCTTTTCCATATTTTTATTTTTTTTCTCAGCAACCAAACATAGGGTTAGGGTGAAGTTATTGGCAAACTTGAAGGAGGAAGCAGAAGAGTATGTTAAGAACATTAAAAAATCTTGGGAAACAACTGGGTGTACTATCATGTCTGATTCTTGGATTGATGGAAAGAAAAGGCCACATGTGAACTTGTTAGTGGCATGTCCTAAAAGGATAATATTTTTAAAACGTGAGTGTATAGTGGGGAAGAAGAAAGATGCGACATTCATTGCGAATTTCATCTCATCTGGGATCGAAGAAATTGGAGCAGAAAATATTGTCCAATTCATATCAGACAATGCTTCCAATTACAGTGCGGCTGGAATTATTATCGAAGATAGATATCCAAATATCTTTAAGACATCATGTGCCGCACACTATTTGGATTTGATTTTGGAGAGTATAGATGAGCTTCCTCATGTGAAGCCAATTTTGGAAAATGCAAGACTTATTGTGAAGTTTTTGTACAAGTTTCAACATGTTCTTGATTTGATGAGATTACACACACAAAAGAGAGAACTAAAAAGGCCCGGTGCTACTAGATTTGCAACACAATTTCTGTGTTTGCAATCTATTCTTAAAGAGGAACAAGCTTTACGGTTTATGATTGCTTTAGCTGAATGGAGAGCTATTCCTCAAAGCAAGACAGAGGAAGGAATAGAAGTTACAAATATAATACAAGGTAATATGTTTTGAGAGAAGGGCAGAAAGATAATCCTGTACAGTAGAGCCTCTTGTTAGGGTTCTACGAATGGTAGATGGTGATGGCTCTACTATGAGATATTTATATGAAAGCATGGATAGGGCGAAAGAGGCAATTAAAGAAGTATATAGAGGCAACTCTGAGAAGTATATGCCTTTTTGGAAGATAATAGATGAAAGATAGAACAAGAAATTGCACAGTCCCTTGCATGCAGCTGCCGCCTACTTGAATCCTTACTTGTTTTATAATAAACTTGTGAAGATGGATAAGGAAGTGAGGGTAAACATTGAGATGCTAATTAATAAGATGATCCCTAGTTTTGAGGAGAGAAAACAGTTTAACAAGGAGCTAAAAAGTTACCACCAACTAGATAATGGCATCTTTACCACATGGGCAGTTGATTCCCTTTTGGATTCACATCCAAGTAAGTACATTACATTTATTTTCAATTTTGAAGTTTGACTAAGATTTTAAATTTTATAGTTAAATTTTTTTAATTATGTATTTGTATTGTAATTAGGGGTTTGGTGGGATATGTGCGGTAGTCCAATTCAGACCATTCAGAAGGTGGCAATCAAATTGCATAGTCAACCATGTAGTGCCTCGGGTTGTGAAAGAAATTGGAGTGCTTTTGAGGCCGCATACACGAAGAAGCGAAACAGATTAGAGCCAAATAAATTTAATGATTTGGTGTTCGTTCGTATGAACTTGCATTCGATGAAGACAAGTGTAAGTAAAGAAAAGAAGGTTTCAGAACCAATTAGTCTTGAGAAAATTTTACCATTCCCAGATATTCCCGAATCTCAAGAGGATCATGACCTTGAAGATGGAGCATCATCTTCCAGTGAAAGTTTAGAGAATGAAGAGAGTGCAGGCTGTGCAGCTATGGATTATCTAGATTATGATGCAACTTTTTTGTGATTGATAAATTCAAGTGACAAATGATTTTATTTTGTAGTAGGTTGAACTTCGTAATACTTTTTTGTTGATGGAATTGTAAGGATAAACAATTAGTCTTTTGTTTTTAATCTTAAGGAGTTGATGTCTTGGTAAATTTTGATGCTTTAATTGTTGGAATGAAGTAGATGTTGAAATGATATTATGAATATATTATTGTTGATAATATTAAGAGTTGATGATGACTTAGATATATTAATTAATATCATATTTATATTTTATATAATTATTAAAAAAAATATTTCTCCGATTTTTTCAGAACTTGAACCCTACTGAACTATTCCCGAATCTGAATTTTTCCCCGAATTTTTCCCGAATTTTTCGCATTTTTCCGAACTTGAACCCTGCCGAATTATTCCCGAATCCCGACTTTGTGACTATGCCTACCACCTAAGGTCTCGTCAAAATCCCATTCATACTCTCATCATCTTCGAATCTGACTAGACCATCTACACCATTCCTTGCCCTCTAAACTGGCTCGTGGCTCAACCCCAAGGGTCATGTTTGATGTGATGATATGATAGAGATTATTGATGAGTTTTATTGTTTTTTTTGTGATCGATAAAGTAGTTCAATATATTAAAAAAGGAAAGAAGAAATACAGGACGAAAACCCGGCAAATAGAGCTTACAAGCTTATAAACTCAAAACTAGGGAGAACCAAGCATTATCCCTACTCCATAGGATTAAAACATATTAGTACAATACTCCCCCGCAATTCATGTCATCCAACCTGATGCGATCGCAAATCCGGGAAATGGTAGAAGCGATGTCATCAAATACTCTAAGATTTCTCTCTTTCCAAAACAACCAAGAAATAGCCCCAGGGAGCACCTCCCAAATCAAAGGTTTTATGAAGTTATTGAATTCAGTTTCGTGAAGTTTGACCATGAATTGAAGGTTTTACAAGGTTTTTGTAACAACCCGGAATTTTAATATGATAAAATTATGTGTTTATGGGTCTTTAATGGAGGTTAATTAGTTAATTATTTGTTAAATTAATAAAAAAATGGATTTTGCTCGGGATTGAAGTGCACCGAGGAAATCTCAGTATCTTTTGGCGAAACTCGCACACAGTGTGCTGGTCGACTGCCGGGACACACCCCTACTGTATCAATTCCGTCATGTACCATTTCTCGGGACCGCGGGGCCATTATGTGATAAAATTGAGAAAAATGAGAAATTTTCATATTTTCAGAAATTAAGTGGGACCCAATATCTGTTGGAGATCCTAATAGAAATCCGTGCGGTTGGCACTAATGTGTGTCGGTCGGCTGTGGGGACTAATGTCTGTCATCCGGCAGTTAGTTATCTCAAACGAAGAAGCGACAACGTGTTTTGTGTTCGAAATCAGAAAATTAGTGGGTTTTGCAATTTTCTTCCGGACTAAAGTGTAGCTCTCAAAACTCAGTATTTTTTCCCGAAATTTTTACAGTAGGTATCGGACTGCCCCAAGTTCAGTCACCTAAAGTTTTGTCAAAATCAGACTCTATGTAGTAAGGTTTCGGATACCGTAAATACAAAAACAATTCAAACATTGGTCAAACAGCAACCGGTAAAATGAGTTGACCGGTCAACTCCACACCTTATTGGTCATGTGGTTTTGCACATGATCCCATCTCATTACTTATATAAAGAGGGTTAAAATCCTCATTCTCCCACAAAATTCTGCAGAGCCAGATTGCTGCCCGAACTATTTTAGAGAGAGAAAGTGAGGAGAGAGAATGGAAGAGAGAGAAAGAGCCAAAGAGGAGAGAGAAAGGAAGAGAGAGAAAGGGAAAGGGAGGTCCCCTTGGAATTTTTCGACGTCCCCGACGCGTTGGCGGCGTATGATTTTCTCTCCGGCGTCTCGTTTTGTGTGTAGAGAGAGAAAAAGGTAGAGAGAGAAAGTTGAGAGAGAAGGTTGCATGCGCTCTACCTTGGGGTTGATCATCCTTCTGAGCGCGTTGGCGGTGTCCGTTTCGACTCTAGACGCCTCGAAACGCGTGAAACAGGTAAAACCTCTCTTTTCTTCTCCTTTCCCGCTTATTTTTCTATATTATTTCATGTGAAGTTTATGCATGTCTTTTGACGTGAATGAAAAAGGGTCGGAGACCCCTTTGTGATGTTGTGATTTTATGTGGTCCCTCGGGGAGCCCAGATCGTGTCCCGGGTAAATTGTAGTGCCACTCTAGGGTGACGAAAAATTGTTTTGCATGTCTTGTAAGGTTATGGAGACATCTATTAGCTTGAAAACGTTCCTTAACGGGATGGTGTGTTAACGGAGTTAGTTCACGGACGCGAGGCCCAGGTATTTCAGTTAATCAAGCGAGGCTTGGGTTAACCTGTGGTTAGAAAATCTAACCAGGGTTAAGTATAGTCCGTGGTTCCTCTTTGACTAGGTCAGGAGAGACGGTGTCCAGTAAGGCCCGGGGTTCCTCCGTGACTGATAGTCGGGAGATGTCGGTCTGTTTGTATAGGTCGTCCGTGGTGCCTCTTGGACTAGGTCAGGAGTGGCGGTGTCCTGCATGACCCGTGGTTCCTCCGTGACTGATAGTCAGGAGATGTCGGAGTCCTAGGGAGTTTAAAGTGGCTGAACATCAGATAGTGTATAGTCCGGGGTTCCTCTCTGGGTGGGTTAGAAGATGTCGGTACCGTGTCTATCGGGGTCCCTTCTTGGTTGAACGTCAGGAAATGTCGGCATTGGTATAGATGTCGGGGTTCCTCCGTATCGTAGACTAGCCAGAAGATGACGGTAGGCAGGTTGGTCGGGGTTCCTTCATAACTGATACCCAGGGCGATGGCGGCGAATACACGGTAGATGTGGCCAGTCAGTTGAGTGGAAAAGTATTGTCCTTATTGGGTGAATGCCCATGTTGTGTGTGTAAGCTTCGGATACGAAGTGGTCTGAGTTGGTATACTCAGGTTCGGTGTATTTGTTTGAGTTGGTGGACTCATGGTTCGGTATGGAATCGTCGGATTCCAGGTGAGTTGGGTTGGTATACCCAAGGTTTGGTCGTGTTCGGGTGAAATCCGGAGCAGCGTGTGTGAGTCTAAATGACTCAATGTATTATGGTTAAGATTTAGAGACTTTAAGCCGAACATTTGTGGGCTGTGGCCAATTAATAAAGTCTCAGGACTCGAAATGAAACATGATTGATGATCGAAATGATAATTTGGTAATATAATACATTCATAACTGAACCTCATAATTGGAAAGTAATGTGAGGTCGGGAACCTCTGTTAGGGTGACGCAACCCTAAGTGACCTTGGGTCACAATTTATTATATACTGTTCTATTTTACTGTAACATGCAAATTGAACTGTTTATTATATCATTATTGATGCGTGTTATTATGTGGAAAATAGTTTAGAAGGATTGTGGTTTTATTGAGCTTCATAGCTCACTGACTTTTTATGTCAGCAGATCTTGGAGCTGCTGACCAGTAAGTGAAAAGTCCAATTGGACATTTTGGAAGCTTGTACAAGTTGTACTCGGCGTGATAGAGGCGCCTACTTTTGTAAAACAAACTTGATGTAAATACTACAGGTATATGGTTTGTATAATGGCTATTGTGATGACATGTGTTATTTGCTTTTTGGAGGCATCTGATAAATGTTTAAATTTCCCGCATTTTCGCGGGTAAAGTCTTCCGCTTGCATGATTTGACGAACGGACGCGCGTCTCGGAACTTGATTCCCTAGGCGTGGGTTCGGGGCGTCACAGTTTTATTCATGGTAGATATGCTGTCCCCTTGTTTTTAGGTATGGTTGGGCCATGTAATCAATTGTATGATTGTTAATTAATCCGTGAAGATTCACTAGCTGATTTGTGTAAATCAGTCTTGTTTTCTCATTGTTCAAGTTGTCTTTGGGAGGCCTTGAAGTTGGTCATATCACATAGTATAACCCCAAAATTGACAGTATGTCAGGGATGAGTAGTATGGAGGGTAGCTCATCGAGCATTGGCAACCCGAGATTTCTATCTTATATGACCTCCCAATCAGAGAATCTTAATTTGTAGGTCACAACCGTGAAGTTAGATTATCTTTAATTATTTGGAAATTGGAATGGTCTCAGTTTGCAAAGATTTTTATTGGAAGTAGAGGAAAATTGGGCATATCACTGGAGTGTAATCTAGTGTTTTTGATCCATTATATGATAGATGGGAGTCAGTGAATCTTACAATTATGTCTTGGTTGCTACATTCTATGTAGCCTCTTATTTTTCGTGGATTTCTTTTCTCAAGGATTGCTAAGGAGATTTGAGATTTTGCTGTACAGGCTTATTCTCAGGCATGTAACATTACACATGTTTACCAGTTGTGCTAGGAGATTACTCATTTTAAACAGGATGATAAACCCTTGATTTATTATTTTGCAAACCCGTTACTTCTCCTATGAACCCGAACCTTTCGTTGCATGAAAGTGAGGGTGACCAACTTCCTGATCCTCATGAGTGTCAGCGTCTTGAGGGCTGCTTGATTTATTTGACTCTCACATTGCTAGACATTACCTTTGCTGTCAAGATGGTTAGCCAGTTCCGACACGCTTGTGCATCACATCTTGTCGTTGTCCATTATATTATCCGATATATCAAGTCTAGGCTTAATTTTGGACTTTTATATCGCACACATAGTCATCACAAAATCTTTGGCTACAAGGAAATTAGACTATATTTGCCACTTATTGTCGCTCGACCTCGGGATATTTTGCCTTCCTTAGAGGCAATTTGGTTGCGTGGAAAAGCAAAAAGCAACTTGTTGAGATATATTATTCGTCTGGTGTAGATACACTATATCATGTTAGCAAGGGCATTGTTGTAATATTCTTTTATAAGTAGTGTAAATAATAAGAAAGGGGAAACAACCTCTAATGTCTCATATTTTTTTATTCTTTCTCTTTTCATCTAGAGTTTCTCTTTCTACTTGGTATTAGAGTCGAGGAAGACAAAACCTGCTTTTTGATGAAAGAGCTCGTGAATATTGTCGCTTGAATAGTATCGTGATAAGTGTAGATTCAAAGGTACATGATTCTGAAATTTTTATAACGGTTTTGAATTTTTTGGATGAAGTTTAGAGATTTTTCTTTCTCGCCCAAGGTTTTTTGTGAGAAATTATTCAAAATTTAAAAATCTCATTGGTGCAATCTGCTTGGGCTATTTTCCCGGAGAAAATTGGTAGTATTTGATGAGTTCAAATACTTCAGAATTTTGAAACTCGTTTGGGAGAATTTCGTGAAGAATTGAAATTACGGTGATGATTTTTTTCTCTCTTTAGGGCTTTTTTTGGGGGCTCCAAATCCTAAAAAATTGAGATTTAAGGAATCTTTGGAGAATTTTACTTGAATAATCCTCTATTCAAGTAATTCTACTTCTTCCTCTTTGGTATCCGTTCCTATAAATGATGATAATGCTCCCAGTGCCTTATGCAAAGGGAAATGTTAGTGTAATGTTCTTCATATTTCTAATTATGTCATAATCTTTGACCCCTGCCTATTCTTGTTTTTTGTCTTTTGTTTTTTTTGTGTATTTACCATCCGAATTTTAGGAGGCAGTCTCCGATCCTTAGTGGTGCGAGGTTGTGATGAAAGAGATTATAGCTTTAATAAGTATGGTACATGAGAAATGGTGGACTTACCCAAAGGAAAGGTGCCAATTGGTTGCAGGTGGGTGTTCATTGTAAAACACAAGGCCAAGGGTTGATTGAGAGATATAAAGCGAGGTTGGTAGCTAATGGATACACAAGACATATGAGATTGGCTATAGGGAAACATTTGTTTTAGTTGCAAAGATGAACTCTATCAGAGTCTTGTTGTCATTAGCGGTGATAGTAGGTATTTTCTGTCGCTTGAAAACACGCTTCTATCAACACTTTAATTAATCTAAGACCAGCATACACATTAGAATGATATAGGGATCATGTCATGTCGGATGTCGAATCCTCACTTGTGAACAATGCGGTTAGTGTAAAGAAGAAACCAAAAAGAAGAGGAAATTGTAAAACGATGGAGGGATGAGAATGACGAATAATGAGTTTTCTTTTTAAAACAATTTTTGGGAGAGGTGTTATTAAGACCTACTGATAAAATAACATGAAATAAAATGACCTACTATTAATTAATGAAAGACAATAAAACATAAAAAAAAATATTTATTAATTAAAAAGAGTTACTTACAAAGTTGAATTGAATCTCATTACATCCAAGAAAAATTCAGCAAATCGGAAACTCGCATTAAGCGTAGTTGCAAGTGTTCTGAGGGAGGTTTTTGAGAAGGGGTTGAGAAAAGAAGAGGTTGAGAGGCTTAGACAAAAAATGAGTTGAGAAATGAGAGAGAGATAAGAAGAGAAGTTAGGGGGGAAGGAACAATCTATAAGGGAGAGAGGGGTGAGTATTTATAGACGGTGGCTAGGGTTTTGTAAAGATTAGGGTTAGAAAAGTGGGTTAGAGTTTTTAGAAAGAAATGGATGGCTAGGATTAGGGTTTGGTGATAGAGAATAGATGGATGGTTAAGATTTTGTAAAGAAATAGATTAGGGTTTTAATACAATGGAGAATTTATGGAGAACTAAAGGGGGAAAAATATGGGAAGATATTGTGGGATTAGAGTTACCATGTTAGAGAGGGAAAGTATGAATTTTAAATGAATGGTTAGAATAGAAGAAGAATGAGTGACTAGGATTAATTAGAGAAGAAATTGGTCAGAGTTTTAAAATTACAAAATAAAAGTAAACAAAAAGAAGCAAAGGGTCTTGAACCCTAGTCTCTAACACGATCTCTCCCGGTCTTTACCAATAAAGCTTGCTTCTTTCTTTGTCTTATAGGAAATATTTATCAATTGAGTCCCTTTCTCTTGGAATTCTTTGGTTTTCTTCAGTCACTAGCTCAACCCATGCTTGGCCTGTCTCTAGATGATGTAGCCTGTTGGCCCTTTAGCTTTCAATAATAGGGCTTCAATGATTGCTTTTGGCTTCCTGGTTCCTGAAATTCTTCTAATCTGGGGTCTTGAAACATTAAAACGCGTAATGAGAGTTCATAAAAACAACTTTGAATCTAGACTTTTAGAAACATGTTAAATTCATGCAAATGTATCATTTTTACCAGAAATGTGTGCTATGCAATGGAGGGAACCCTTCCGAAGAAAAATTTGTAAAATTGAAAGTTTACGTAGTCGAGTTTGACAACACTTCAAAAGATAATAATGAAAATAAGTACTTTTAAGCGAATATCACCACCCCCATACAACATATTGCCAGTCCTTGGCAATCAATACGAAAAATAGAGCTTAAAAGAGCTTGACACATGCTACATAGTGTTTCTTGCCTACTCATAGAAAACTCTTTTTGTCAAATTATTTTAAGGATGTAAAAATATTTTCAAGTTAGAACTTAGTCAGTGAATTGCAGTAAGAATACAGATGGACTCTCAAGATAGAAAAATTAGACTTAGCATGTGTGTGCTCAACATCATCATTGTCTGGCAATAAAGACTTTCAGATCACCTCTAAGATTATATGTCTTGACCTTAATTCTCACTGGTATACCACTCAGAAGTGAATCACTCAGAAATAATTTCTTATCTTTTCTCTCGAGTTATATGTGAGGATATATGTTGATGAAAACAAGCAAATATCTCACATGTATTTTCTAGAAAGGAGTACATTAGAAAATCAGACGATCTCATGATAGGAATATTATGTCACTCGGAACCTCATATCAAACTCTATAGTTTCTCTTTCTCCATTCTCCACATTATATGATTGTGCTAACCCAGAATCAAGTAGGACTTTACTAGGTTGTATTGAGGCTTGTGATAGGTTTAGAAAAATAAGGGGTCACAGGGATTCAAAGTTCTGAGAGGATATCTCGATGTTCTTTGTAACTTTTCTTGAGGGTGTAACACCAAATCTTTTTTCTTTCATTTTTTTCTGTTCTTTTGATCTTTTTTTCAGGCAGCTAATTCTTTTTCAACTTTCTACCTTCTCTTTTCAAATTTTCTTTTCAGCTTGAATCCACTTGGTTTTACTTTCCTTTCTTAATTTCTATCTTTCATGGTGTACTCATACCAATCACTCTTTTATCCTTATTAGAAATAGGGTCGCGAGTCATAATTCTTATCTGTATTGGGTTTTCGGTTAATGGGTTAGCAAGAAAAGGTTTTCATTAAAGGCTTAAAAAGGGTTTCTAAAGATGCAAAATTTTGCTAAGCAAAAAAGTTTATAAGGTTACAAACATGGCCTAAATCACCTTCTAGGGTTGCACTCTCATGTCCTATGTCTTGAATTAATACAGAGAAAGTTCTGTTGTAATAATTCAATATTTGATGTCGTTCCGAGTTTAATGATCAAATCAAGAATTAATGAGATCTCTCAAAGGAATAAGTATGGGCTGGAAGAAATTGTGAGTCAACTTGTGACTCAGAATTATTTTATAACCTTAAAAAATGATGAAATACTCAAAAGCTCACTCGGTTAGGTCTCCACAAATTTCTTCTTGGATCTCTAGAGAATCTGAACTTAGGAGGATTCTGATGTTAATTTTGTGCAATATTGTGCCAAATCTGAGTTTCCTAAGTGTTTAAATACAAATTAGTACAACTGAACTAAGAGCTACCATGTACCTTAAAAGATAACATCATATTCAATAAGTAGACTAACGGTTAGTTTTGTCTCATCATTGTAAAGGTACTTGAAAACATTTTGAAAGTGCTAGAAAACTAAAAATTAAGAAGAAAATAAACCTAGATAATCTACCCGCAAAACCCAGAGTCCTACCTCTTAGGCAGCCTATGAGACAAGCCAGATGCTTCAACAGTCTCTAAAGCTCCAAAGAGTTAGCAAAAGAAAACAATTTTTATTTTCAAAAAGAAAACATGAGTTTTGAAAAATATCCACCCCTAAACAAAAGATAGCACTGACTTCGATGCTTATTACCGGGATAAAAAGATATAAATGTGGACTACATGTTGCAAAAGTTGAGGAAGGGTATTACCAGCTTGACAGAAATTGTACATTCGTAGGTATCAGATAATCTGCAGAAGTAATGAGAATCGTAAAACCTGAAAAATATTTACATAAGTTATGCAAAATAAGTATGCGACTCATGTGACTTTAGGAATCTCGGAATTGCCTTTCCGACAATGCTAAGTTTAATGTCTTCAGCCAGACACAACGGGGGTACTTAAAAGCACCCCAAACAAAATTAAGGTTATAGAGACTAAGTGAGTCATCAATCTTCATAGACAGGATTGTTTAGATCAATCTCATCAGTTGGGATGGATGAAACATCAAGTTCATTGAATTGTTTCAGACGCTGACCATTAACCTGGAAAGTGGAGTTGTCCTTTGGATCCTCGATAGTGATAGCCTCATAGGAATTGACCTCGGTAACAATCAATGGACCGGACCACCTAGACTTTATCTTCCCAGGAAAAATGTGGAGTCTAGAATTGTATAGTAATACTTTATGTCTTGGGTGGAAATCTTTTCTCAAGATGTTCTTGTCGTGATTCTTTTTCATTTTCACTTTGTATTGCTTTGACAAACTATAAGCATCATTTCTGAGCTCATCCAACTCATAGAGTTGCAGTTTTCTCTCCTCTACTATAGAGTCTAAGTCAAAATTTAACTTTTTAATGGCCCATAGGGCTCGGTGCTCTAACTCTATAGGGAGGTGACATGGTTTCCCATAAACCAGTTGATACGGAGACATGTCCAGAGTAGTTTTGAAGGCAGTACGGTAGGCTAAAAGAGAGTTTGTCAGAAGGAGGGACCAGTCTTTAGGACTAGTATTGACTGTTTTTTCCAGAATTTGCTTGATCTGATGGTTTGACCACTGGTTTGCGGATGATTAGGGCAACTTTATGGGTGACACCGTACTTTTTCAAAAGTTGCGCAAAGATTTTGTTATAGAAATGTTTGCCCTCATCACTGCCGATGGCTTTCGGGGTTCTGAATCCAGTGAAGCTTTTTATTTCAGAATTCTGACCACTACTCTATGGTCATTGGTTTTGGTTGGAATGGCCTCTATCCATTTAGAGACTTAGTCGACTGCTAGGAGAATGTACTGGTAACCATACGAGATGGGAAATGGTCTAATGAAGTCGATGCCCCAAATATCAAAAATCTCATCAACTTGAATAGGTGTGAGGTACATAATGTTTCTCTTAGAAATTCTGCCTAGATGTGACAATTTGGGCAGGCTTTGCAGTAGATATGTGCATCCCGAAAAAGAGATGGCCAGTAGAATCCACATTGCAGAACTTTCTCGGCAGTCTCTTTAGTACTGAAATGACCCTCACAGGGCTGATTATGACAAAAGGAGAGAATAATCAAATGATCATACTCAGGGACACACAGACGAATGAGCTGGTCTAGACAATACTTATAAAGATAAGGGTTGTCCCACGAGTACTACTTCACCCTGGCCATGAATTGATGTGTATCTTGTTTAGATCAGTGGGAAGGGATTTCTTCAGTCACGAGGTAGTTGACAATGTCAGCATACAACGGAGATTCGAGACCACGAACAGTTGTTCGTCAGAAAAGGTCTCAAGGATGGGTAAAGATTCAAAAATGGTCTCTACGGTCAGTCGAGATAGGTGGTTGGCGACCACATTCTCAGTTCCTTGTGCCGAATTTTAAGATCAAATTCTTGTAGTATAAGAATCCATTGAATCAGTCTTGGTTTTGTGTCCTTCTTGGAAAGGAGATATCTTAGCGTCACATGATTAGAGTATCCTATGACCTTCGTGTCGAGTAAGTAGGATCGGAATTTATCGAGTGCGAACACTACGGCCAAGAGCTCTTTCTTGGTGGTGGAATAATTCAGCTGTGCTCAATTTAAAGTTTTGTTGGCTTAGTATATGACATGTGGCAACTTTTTAACTCTCTGCCCTAGAACTGCACCTAAGGCATAATCGGAGGCATAGCACATCACTTCGAAGGGAAGAGTCCAATCGAGAGGACGGATGAAAGGAGCAGAGGTGAGATCAGATTTGAGGCGCTCAAATGCAGTCACACATTAGGTGTTGAAATCAAAAGGGCTATCCTTAGCTAAGAGACTACATAGGGGACGAGTGATTTGAGAAAAATCCTTGATAAATCTTCGATAAAAGCCAGCATGTCCTAGGGAAGATCTAATGTCACGAACGGACTTATGGATTGGTAGAGTAGAGATAACTTCAATCTTTGCCTTATCAACCTCGATCCCTTGATTGGATATCACATGGCCCAAAACTATGCATTTCTTCACGATGAAGTGGCATTTCTCCCAATTTAAGACAAGCAGTATGTACTGACATTGCTCTAAGACTAGACTGAGGTGATGGACACTCATCAAAAGATGAACCAAAGATAGAGAAGTCATCCATAAAGACTTCAAGAAATCGCTCCACCATGTCACTAAAAATGCTAGTCATGCGCCTTTGAAAAGTCGGAGGTGCATTGCAGAGGTCATGCGACGATAGGCAAATGTGCCGAAAGGACAGGTAAAAGTTTTCTCATGGTCCTCTGGGGCGATGTGTATTTGATTGTACTCTGAGTAGCCATCTAAGAAACAGTAAGAAACAGTAGAATGAGTGACTAGCCAGTCTTTCGAACATCTGATCAATAAAGGATAGCGGGAAATGGTCTTTCCTAGTGTTGGTGTTGAGTTTTCTGTAATCAATACAGACTCTCCAACCTTTCTTTAGTCGTTGGATGACCATTTCCTGCTTCTCATTTTCCACCACTGTGAATCCGACTTTCTTAGGCACAACATGGATAGGACTGACCCATTTGTTGTCCGAGATGGGATAGATGATTTCTGCATCCAGCAGTTTAAGGATTTCATCCTGGACAACTTCCTTTAGAATAAGATTTAGCCTCCTTTAAAGCTCCCTTGAAGTCCTGGAATCATCTTCCAGATAGATATTATGTTGGCTAACAGAGGGGTTTATCTCACGAATGTCGTCGATCATCCAGCTAATGGCGGTCTTGTGATTTTTCAACAGTTTTAGAAGTTGCTCTCTTTGGAATTCTGAGAGAGCAGATGTGATGATTATGGAATAAGTTTCCTCTAGGCCAATGTATACATATTTGAGCTCAGAAGGAAGAGGTTTCAGTTCTAGCTTAGGCACTGAAACATCAGTGGAAACAGAGACGATGAAAGGTGGTTCTCTATCCAAGGTGATCAGAGGCTCAAACTCATTGAGTGGAGCGGGAGTAGACATCAACGGAGCAGACTCTAAGAGATCATTGACTTCAGAAATGGCTGTTGCAGATTGAAAATCATCCCCAAAGTGTTTGAGACACTGATAGAGTATATCTTCAGGAGAGTCCTGAGTTAGACTCTCAACAACACAAAGATCTTCAACCATTTTGACATCGGTAGGTTGGTGCATTAAGCGAAAGATGTTGACCTCGGCCTTGAGGTTGCCGAAAGATATCGACATGTTTTCATCCCTACACCCTATGTGTGTATTAGTGGTGGCAAGGAATGGTCTGCCCAGGATTACTGAGATCCTATTATTCAAACAAGGATCAGTGTCAAGAATGATGAAATCGACTGGATAGTAAAAGTCCGACACTTTTACAAGGACATCCTCAATGATTCCCCTAGGGATTTTAATTGATTGGTCAGCAAGCTTCAGAGTGACCCTAGTAGGCTTCATATCATTTAAGCCTAACTGCTTATAAACAATGTAAGGCAGAAGATTCACACTAGCTCCTAAGTCGAGCAAGGTTGTGCAGGTGAAATCATTCCCTATTCCGCATGAAACAGTAGGGCTTCCAGGATCCTTAAATTTTATAATACCATTGCGTTGAATGAATGCAGTGGCCTTCTCGGCCAAAAAGGCATCCTTGGGTGGATGAGTACGCCGCTTGACAGTGCATAAGTCCTTGAGGAACTTGGCATAGGGTGGAATCTTCTTGATAGCAATAAGGAACGAGATGTTGATCTGTAAGTTTTTGAAGACTTCCATGATCTCTGAGAATTGTTGATCCCGTTTATTCTGGACAAGCCTTTCTGAGAAAGGTGGCTTCAACTGACAAATTGGCTCATCCTTAGCCTGAGGTTTTTGCACAAGAATAGCAGATTTGGATGCAGAGGTAGAGGTAGCAGCTTTGGAGCTGGGTTCCTCTAAGTTAGTAGTTGGTGCTTTTGATTGCACCGAACTTGGTTGCACTCTCATGTCAACAGTTTTGCCTGAGCGGAGTGTGGTAACAACTTGTACCTCACCCTGAAAGTTTTGGTTCGTGGATTGTGAACCGACTTCATAGATTACCTCCTTGGCATTTCCCTTGGGATTAACAATAGGTTGGCTAGGGAACTTGCCTTTTTCTCTCAACCTCTAATTGACCTAGATGTTGCTCTAGGTGTTGGAAGGAATGTTCTTGTCGAGTGATGAATTGAGAGAGAAGGTCTTCTAGACCTAGTTTACGAGCAGAATGTTGAGGTGCGACTAAGGGAAGCTGTGGCACCAACTCTCTATTGGAGTTCAGAGGGGCAGAGTATGTAGGACTGAGGGGGCAATGAGGACAAGTTGTTGATTCTAAGGATTCTATAGGGCTCTCTGTGGTCCAAAATAAGAATTCTAGGGAAATTGCTGATATTGCTAGTACTGCTACTGCAAGTACTATCCACTATACTGCCTATTGGGTTGGTTAAATCCGAGAGGATATGTACCTTGTTGCGGTCGTTGCTATGGAACAAATTGTTTCTTCTAGGAGAAATTGGGATGATTCCTAGTGTTTGGATGTTAAGCCTAACTATAGAAATTCTGCGTGGGTGGCTTGAAGGTGCTGAAGTTACAGACCTCTTCCTGAATAGGTGGGGCACATCCTTCATTCAAAGGACAGGTAGATGTGGTATCAGTATTTTGTAAACAGAAGTCACAAGGCTCAATTGGGTTTGCATGACCCACATTCATGACAGAATTGGATGACACTGGTTTCTGAATTAATACAGTTAGGGCAGAGACAGATTTGGTCAGTTCTCGGATCAGGGATTTTAGCTCTATATCACCTTTCACTTCATGTCCCATTGAGGTCCGTGAGATTGGAGTAGCACGACTAAATTCGGAATTTGTCGTCCAATGCTAGGAATTTTCTCCTAATTCTATCAAGAAATCATAGGCATCCGTAGGAGTCTTGTGCATTAATTTGCCTTGACACATGGATTCTAGCATCGTCCAGGAGTCCGGGACTGATTAGTAAGTCCCTTATAGAACAGGTGAACCACACTCCCCTTGTCAAAGTTGTGATGGGTCACTTGGTCAGAAAGTCCTGAATTCTATCTCAGGCTTCATAAAATTTCTCATCAGACATTTTTCGAAAGTCTTGGATAATTTGTTTCATCTCATTTGTCCTAGATTGGATAGAATTTTGACATGAATTTTTTTACTAATTGGGCCTATGTAGTAATGGAATTAACCGGGAGGGAATATAACCACAGAGAGGCTTTATCTTCGAGAGAGAATGAGAATACACTTAATCTGACATTTTCTTCATCCAAATGTTGATTTCTGAACAATGTGCAAATATTCAGGAACTTCTTGAGATGAGTGTAGAGGTTTTCTTTGGGAAGACCATGAAAAGTAGGAAGCATTTGCACTGTGTGCGGTCGGATCTCAAATTGAGCTGCCTTAGTCTGGGGGAGCACAATGCAATTAGGGGGATTGACAGAGATGGGAGCATAAGTCTCGATGAGGGGCCTTTTTGCTGCCATGGTAACTCGAAGGGAGGAAGGAGGTGAAGAAGATGGTGATGAAACTGGAGATGATTCCAGGAGAATTGAATGATTCTCAGATCGAATCAATCGCCTGTTGGGTCGGACCTAATAGGGCATATACTTGAAGTATACACCCTAGAGTTGGCAAAAAGCTACCAAAAGATACACTAACCTGAGTGACTCTAAATGATGCACAGAAAAGCACAAAGATAACCCTAAGCTAGTGCTAGACAATCAACATTTTTTTCTGGGAGTTATCTTGTTATCTTTGTTGGCAAGTAGGTTATGATAGTGGGCAGGACCACTGATTTTATCTTTTTGTAATCCGCCGGACTGACTTGCACTCTTAATTCCCACAAGGGTTTCACTTGCAAGCTAACCTTCCAATACTAACACGAGTTAATTGCGAGATAATCCGTAGCCTTGATAGACATGCAACACAATAGCTATCTTAAATACGTCCCAGGCTAGCCGGATCAGTCAAACAATTTTACAAGTGTATTCCCGAAAGACAAACTTGGGCTAGTTTGTGTTCCTATTTTCAACAACCAGCTAACTATCGAAAATCCAAGGGGGCCACTAGTGAGCTCAGTGTACTGAAGTAGCAGGGACCTGTGGGTATGCTTGGAAATAGGGACTTGTGCTCGTGGACTTATTCGACTAGGAAATTGATGGTTCACTAATTGTGAAAGTTCTATGAACACCGATCTAGAATTGGGCTCTAAAGAGTAGGTTCATTTTATTATGTGGAGCTATGAATCACACAAACTGGATTGATGAGGTGGGTGATGAAATCCCACCAGTTTCAAGTAGAGCTGAGTTTGCTCTTTTTAATTAAGGTAAATTCCGCTCATCTATGTAGTTCGGATAAATGGTGTACGAAATTAAATAAACATGCATCATAATCAAATAAACAGCCAAAATCGCTTTCAAGCGAAGTTTAGAACACGTACCTACCAGTGGGCAATGCCACGGGGTCGCCTCCGTGAGGTAGGGAGGAGGTACCCAACTCGTCTACGTCTACTCAAGTTTTTGCTCCCTACTCACAATCGCAAAATCTGCGAACAAGTTAGTGCACAGAAAGAGAGTCTAGGGTTTTGGGAATTGTTTTTGGAAGGTGGCCTTTTAGGGTTTGCACACAAAATTCAATTAATAAGGCAGGTTAATGGATTTCAAATTAGGGTTTGTATTCAAACATTAGAAATTTCCTAAAGTTGAAAACTTCGATTTTTGAATTTTTCCCAAATTTGGAAACCGTCCCAATTCAAAATATATAATCTGGGTAAAATGGAATTTTTCCAAAAAGAGAATTTTGTAAAGGATGTACTCTTTTCATTTTTAGGAATTTTCCATTTTTAGAGAATCTCTAAAAACAATGGAAAATTACCTAAATGAGCAAAATTCTTACTTTCTTGGAAACTTCCCAAAATGAGCAATTCCCGAAATAACTAATCGCTTAAAAGCAGCATAAATTAAATATAACTTTTTTGTTTGAATCTTCAAAAAACGTTTATTGTTTCTGTTTTTTTTTTAAACTAATGGACTTAATCAAAGGTTGCTAAACCCTTGAACACACAAGTCCTAAATTATCACAAGTTGCACTCGACCATCCGAGGCTTTAAAAAAAAAAAACAAGCATAAAAAAATTCGGGAATTGCTCATTTTGGAAAGTTTATAAGAAAGTAAGAATTTTGCTCATTTAGGTAATTTTTCATTGTTTTTAGAGATTCTCTAAAACTGGAAAATCATTAAAAATGAAAAGAGTACATCCTTTACAAAATTTTCTTTTTGGAAAAATTCCATTTTGCCTAGATTGTATATTTTGAATTGGGGAGGTTTCCAAATTTGGGAAAAATTCAAAAATTGAAGTTTTCGACTTTAGGAAACTTCTAATGTTTGAATTCAAACCCTAATTTGAAATCCATTAACCTGTTTTATTAATTGAATTTTGTGAGCAAACTCTAAAAGGCAGTGACCTTCCAAAAATAATTCCCAAAACCCTAGACTCTCTTTCTGTGCACTAACTTGTCCGCAGATTTGCGATTGTGAGTAAGGAGCAAAAACTTGCTTAGACAGAGAGGGTTGGATACCCCTCCCTACCTCACGGAGGAGACCCCGTGGCATTGCCCACGGGTAGGTACTTGTTCTAAACCTCGCTTGAAAGCGATCTTGGGTGTTGGTTGGATTATGATGCATATTTATTTAATTCTGCACACCTTTTATCCGAACTGTGTGGATGACCGAAATTTACCTTAATTAAAAAGAGCAAACCCAGCTCTACTTGAAACATGTGGGATTTCATCACCCACCTCATCACTCCAGCTTGTGTGATCCCTAGCTCCACATAATAAAATGAACCAACTCTTTAGATCCCAATTCTAGATCGGTGCTCATATGACTTTCATAATTAGTGAATCCATCAATTTCCTAGTTGAATAAGTCCACGAGCGCGGGTCCCTGTTTCCAAACATACCCATAGGTCCATGCTACTTCAGTACACTGAGCTCACTAGTGGCCTCCATGGATTTTCGGTGGTTATTTGGTTGTTGAAAATAGGAACACAAACTAGTCCAAGTTTGTCTTTCGGAAATACACTTATAAAATTGCTTTATTGATCCGGCTAGCCTGAGACGTATTTAAGATAGCCATTGTGTTGCACGTCTGTCAAGACTACGTTATCTCACAATTAACTCGTGTTAGTACTGGAAGGTTAATTTGTGAGTGAAACCCTTGTGAGAACCAAGAGTGTAGGTCAGTCCGGTGGATTAAAAAAGATAAAATCAGTGGTCCCGTCCACTGTCATAACTTGCTTGCCAACGAAGATAACAAGATAACTCCCAGAA
Organism: Tetracentron sinense; assembly: GCA_015143295.1. Taxonomy (NCBI): domain Eukaryota; kingdom Viridiplantae; phylum Streptophyta; class Magnoliopsida; order Trochodendrales; family Trochodendraceae; genus Tetracentron; species Tetracentron sinense. The sequence continues at coordinate 54,150,155 of CM026552.1, forward strand.
AAAAATGTTGATTGTCGAGCACTAGCTTAAGGTTATCTTTGTGGTTTTCTGTGCATCATTTAGAGTCACTCAGGTTAGTGTATCTTTTGATAACTTTTTGCTAACTCTAGGGTGTATCTTTCAAGTATATGCCCTGTTTAGTCCTATCCAACAAGCGATTGATTCGATCTGAGAGTCATTCAATTCTCTTGGAATCATCTCCAGTTTCATCACCATCTTCTTCACCTCCCTCCTCCCTTCGAGTTACTATGACAGTAGAAAGGCCCCTCATTGAGACTTATGCTCCCATCTCTGCCAATCCCCCTAATTGCATTGTGCTCCCCTAGAATACGGCGGCTCAATTCGAGATCCGGCCGCACACAGTGCAAATGCTTCCGACTTTTCATGGTCTTCCCAAAGAAGACCTGTACACTCATCTCAGGAAGTTCCTGAATATCTGCACATTGTTCAAAAATCAACATTTGGATGAAGAAAATATCAGATTGAGAGTATTTCCATTCTCTCTCCAAGATAGCCTCTGCATGGCTATATTCCCTCCCTGTTAATTCCATTACTACATGGGCCCAGTTAGTGACCAAATTCATGTCAAAATTCTATCCTATGCCTAGGACAAATGAGATGAAATAGATCATCCAAGGCTTCCGACAGAAGTCTGATGAGAAATTTTATGAAGCTTGGGATAGATTTCAGGACTTTCTGACCAAGTGTCCCCATCACAACTTTGACAAGGGGAGTCTGGTTCATCTTTTCTATAAGGGACTTATTGATGAGTCCCGGATGATGCTAGAGTCCATGTGTCAGGGCAAATTCATACACAAGACTCCTACGGATGCCTATGATTTCTTGACAGAATTAGGAGAAAATTCCCAGCATTGGACGACAAATTCCGAATCTAGTCATGCTACTCCAATCTCACAGACCTCCATGCGACATGAAGTGAAAGGTGATCCAAAGCTGAAATCCCTGATCCTAGAACTGATAAAATTTGTCTCTGCCTTAGTTGTATCGGTTCAGAAACCAATACCATCGAATACTGTAATGCATGTGTGTCAGGATAACCTTATTGTACAGTGTGATTTTTGTTTGCAGAATAGCCTTGCCACTTTTACATGTCCTTTAAATGAAGGATGTGCCCCACAAATCCTAGAAGAGGTCTGTAACTTCATTACCTTTAAACCTCCCACTCCGAATTCCTATAGCTAGACTTACCATCCGGATACTGGGAATCATCCCAATTTTTCTTGGAAGCAACAGTCTGCCCCACAACAATGACAGGAATAGGGCACTAATCCTCCCGGTTTGACCAACCAATAGGTCATATCATGGGCAGTACTCGCAGCAGCAGTACCACCAGTATTAGCAACCTCACCAGAATTCTTGTTCTGGACAACAGAGATCCCCTCCACATCCGCAAAATTAGCAGTTAGTACCAGTAGCACCTCAATCCTACAATTATTCTGCCCCTCTAAGCTCCAATAGAGAGTTGGTGCCACAGCTTCCCTTAGCTGCACCTTAACATTTTGCTCCTAAACCAGGTCTAGAAGACCTTTGTCAATTCATCACTCGACAAGAACATTCCTTCCAATGTCTAGAGCAACGTCTAGGTCAATCAGAGGTTGAGAGAGAAAAAGGTAAGTTCCCTAGCCAACCTATTGCTAATCTCAAGGGAAATGCCAAAGAGGTAGTCTATGAAGTTGGTTCACAATCCACGAATCAAAACTTTCAGGGTGAGGTACAAGCTGTTACCACACTCTGCTTAGGCAAAACTGTTGACATTGGAGTGCAACCAAGCTCGGTGCAATCAAAAGCACCAACTGCTAACTTAGAGGAACCCAACTCCAAAGTTGTTGCCTCTACCTCTGCACCCAAATCCGCTATTCCTGTGCAGAAACCTCAGGCTAAGGACAAACCAATTTGTTAGTTGAAGCCACCTTTCCAGAAAGGCTTGTCCAGAATAAACGGGATCAACAATTTTCAGAGATCATTGAAGTTTTCAAAGACTTATATATCAATATCCGGTTCCTAACTGCAATCAAGTAGATTCCTCCGTATGCAAAGTTTCTGAAAGACTTATGCATTGTCAAGCGGCGTACTCATGTACCCAAGGATGCCTTTTTGGCCGAGAAGGCCACTGCATTCATTCAACGCAATAACATAATCAAGTTTAAGGATCCTGGAAGCCCTACCGTTCCGTGTAGAATAGGAATGGTTTCACTTGCACCGCCTTGCTCGACTTAGGAGCTAGTGTGAATCTTCTACCTTACTCAGTTTATTAGCAGTTAAGTTTAAAAGACATCAAGCCTACTAGGGTTACATTGAAACTTGGCGGACCAATTTATAAAGATCCTTAGAGGTATCATTGAGGATATTTGTCCGGATAATAGGATACCTGTCCGGATAATAGGATACCTATCATTTTGGGCAGACCTTTCCTAGCCAACGCTAATGCACACATAGGGTGTCGGGTGGAAACATTTCGTCACTTTTGGTAACCTCAAGGCAGAGGTTAACATCTTTTGCTTAATGCACCAACCTGCCGATGTCGACATGGTTGAAGAACTGTATGTTGTTGAGGTCCAACTCAAGACTCTCTCGAGGATATTCTACATCAGTGTCTCGAAAACTTTGGAGCTGATTTTCAATCTGAAACAACCATTTCTGCAGTCAATGATCTCTTAAATTCTGCTCCGTTGATGTCCACCCCTGCTCCATTTAATGGGTTTGAGCCTCTAATCACCTTGGATAGAGAATCACCTTCCATTCTCTCAGTATCCACTGATGCTTCAGTGTCTAAGCTTGAACTGAAATCTCTTTCTTCTGAACTCACATATGCCTACCTTGGACCAGAGGAAACTTATCCTGTCATCGTCGCATCCGTTAAAGTTGTTGAAAAAGCACAAGACCGCCATTAGCTGGGCGATCGATGACATTTGTGGAATAAACTCCTCGGTTTGCCAACACCATATCTACTTAGAAGATGATCCAGGACTTTTTGAGAGCCTCAAAGGAGGTTAAATCCTATTCTGAAGGAAGTTGTCCCGGAAGAAATCCTTAAACTGCTGGATGTAGAAATCATCTTTCCCATCTCGGACAACAAGTGGGTCAGTCCTATTCATGTTGTGCCCAAGAAAGCAGGGTTCACAGTGGTGGAAAATGAGAAGCAGGAACTGGTCACCTAACGACTAAAGAAAGGTTAGAGAGTCTGTATAGATTACAGAAAACTCAACACCAACACTAGGAAAGACCATTTTCCGCTACCCTTTATTGATCAGATGTTGGAAAGACTAGTTGGTCACTCCTTCTACTATTTCTTAGATGGATACTTTGGGTACAATCAAATACCCATCGCCCTTGAGGATCATGAGAAAACCACTTTCACCTGTCCTTTTGGTACATTTACGTATTGTTGCATGCCCTTTGGCCTCTGCAATGCAGCTGCGACTTTTCAAAGGTGCATGACTAACATTTTTAGTGACATGGTAAAGCGATTTCCTGAAGTCTTCATTGATGACTTCTCTATCTTTGGTTCATCTTTTGATGAGTGTATCCATCACCTCAGTCTAGTCTTAGAGCGGTGTCAGGACAAACACACATTGTCTTAAATTGGGAGAAATGCCACTTCATGGTGAAGAAAGACATAGTTTGGGGTCATGTGATATCCGATCAAAGGATCGAGGTTGTTAAGGCAAAGATCGATGTTATCTTTACTCTACCAATCCCTAAGTCCGTTCATGACATTAGATCTTGCCTAGGACATGCTGGCTTTTATCGGAGATTTATCAAGGATTTTTCTCAAATCACTCGTCCCCTGTGTAGTCTCTTAGCTAAGGAAAGCCCTTTCAATTTCAACACCGAATGTGTAACTGCATTTGAGCGCCTCAAATCTGAGCTCATCTCTGCTCCTTTCATCCGTCCTCCCGATTGGACTCTTCCCTTCGAAGTGATGTGCTATGCCTCCGATTATGCCTTGGGTGCAGTTCTAGGGCAGAGAGTCAATAAGCTGCCACATGTCATATACTATGCCAACAAAACTTTAAATTCAGCACAACTGAATTATTCCACCACCAAGAAAGAGCTCTTGGCCGTAGTGTTTGCACTCGATAAATTTCGATCCCTCTTACTCGACACGAAGGTCATAGTATATTCTGATCATGCGGTGCTGAGATATCTCCTTTCCAAGGACTCAAAACCAAGACTGATTTAATGGATTCTTTTACTACAAGAATTCGATCTTGAAATTCGAGACAAGAAAGGAACTGAGAATGTTGTCGCCGACCATCTATCTCAACTGATCGTAGAGTCCATTTCTGAACCTTTACCCATCCTTGAGACCTTTCCTGACGAACAACTGTTCGTGGTCTCGGACTCTCCGTGGTATGCTGACATTGTCAACTACCTTGTGATTGAAGAAATCCCTTCCCATTGGTCCAAACAAGATACACATCAATTCTTGGCCAGGGTGAAGTATTACTCGTGGGACAACCCTTATCTTTGTAAGTATTGTCCAGACCAACTCATTCGTTTGTGTGTCCCCGAGCTCCTCCTGTTATAATCAGACTCGTGGTGGTCATTTCAGTACTAAAAAGATTGCTGAGAAAGTTCTGCAGTGCGAATTCTATTGGCCTTCTCTTTTTCGGGATGCGCATGTCTACTGTAAAGCCTGCTCAAATTGTCAACATCTAGGCAGAATTTCTCGACGAAACATGATGCCCCTCACCCCTATTTAGGTGGATGAGATTTTCGATATCTGGGGCATAGACTTTATGGGACCATTTCCCATCTCGTATGGTTACCAGTACATTCTCCTAGCAGTCGATTATGTCTCTAAATAGATAGAGGCCATTGCCACCAAAACCAATGACTATAGAGTAGTGGTCAGATTTCTGAAAGAAAATATCTTCTCTCGATTCGGAACCTCCAAAGCCATCATCAATGATGTGGCAAACATTTCTCTTAACAAAATCTTTGCGCAACTTCTGAAAAAGTACGGTGTCACCCACAAGGTTGCCCTTGCTTATTATCCGCAAACCAGTGGTCAGGTAGAGGTCACAAACCGTCAGATCAAACAAATTCTAAAAAAAAAGTCAATACTAGTCGTAAAGACTGGTCTCTCCTTCTGATGGACTCTCTTTGGGCCTACCGTACTGCTTTCAAAACTACTCTGGATATGTCTCCGTATCGATTGGTTTATGGGAAACCATGTCGCCTCCCTATAGAGTTAGAGCATCGAGCCCTATGGGCCATTAAAAAGTTAAATTTTGACTTAGACTCTGCAGGAGAGGAGAGAAAACTGCACTTCCATGAGTTAGATGAGCTCAAAAATGATGCTTATAGCTTGCCAAAGCAATACAAAGTGAAAATGAAAAAGAATCACGACAAGAGCATCTTGAGAAAAGATTTCCGCCCAGGACAAAAAGTACTACTATATAATTCTAGACTCCACATCTTTCCTAGGAAGTTAAAGTCTAGGTGGTCCGGTCCATTCATTGTTACCGATAGTGTAGTCAACGCCTAGGCGACTGCCTAGGCGTTTTGGAGAGGTAACTGATTGGGGGGATGTTTAGACTGTCAAAAATATCGAGTCGGTTGACTAGGCGATGCTTAGACGCCTAGGCGTTTTGGGTGTGGGCGTCGCCTGGGCGTGTCCTTACCTTTTTTTTTTTCTTTGATTATATACTGTATACCAACTTACTAACCTATAAAATTATCAAAACAAACTAAAATTATATTGTTTTAATATACTTAATTAGTTTACTTAATCATTAATTAGGTTTATATATAAATAACACTTTAGGGATTTTTTGTTTAAAAGAAAAGAGGAACCGATAGCTGAACAGAAGAAGAAGTAAAGGGAAGAAGAAGAGGTACCTTTTGCGGTCTCTCTCTCTTGCACTTGTCCTCCGTCTGCTCCATCTTGCGCCATGATCTTCACAGCTCGAAATCGCCACAAATTTTGCGGTCTGCTCCATCTTACGCCCTCTTGCGGTAAGTTCTCTCACTTCTCTTTCTCTCTTTATTTCTTTTATTGAACATAGTGGCTAGTGGGTCCATCTCACTTTAGATGGAAACAGGCTATGGCATGGCCTATATGGCCCTACTTTAGATGGAAACAGCTAAATATGCATTCTCTTTTTTGATAGAATGAACACAGTGGCTAGTGGGTCCATCTTCTGTGTTCTCTTTTTTTAATGGACCCATGTTGGCATGTTCCTCTTGCGGTAAGCTCCCTCCTTATTTTAATGGACTCATGCTCCTACTTTAGATGGACCCGTGTTGTACTTGTGTTCCACTGTGTCCCTTTTCTCGTATACTTTAGATGATCATTGGTTTTCAAATAATAAACCATGGGTTTGTTATTTTTCCACTGTGTTCCACTGTGTCCCCTTTTTGAATTTTGCTAGCCCTACTTTAGACGGACCCATACTCCTACTTTAGATGGACCCACTGTGTCCCTTTTTTCAGTTTGAGAAATAAGATGATCAATTGGTTTTTTAGATGGACTTGTGTTGTGTTCCACTGTATCCCTTTTCTCGTATACTGAGTCAATTGATTTATTTATTGTTGGGAAAAGATTTTGAGTAGAATTTAAACAAAGTGGCCTGGGCGTGTCCATACCAATTTGGGGTAGTTTTTTTCTTTTGAATTTTTTTTTCTTGGTAATGCCCTTGAGGTCACCAAGTGTCCCTATTAATACCCCTTAACTATGGTTAAGATTCACCCACCTATCCTTGGTAATTTTAAAAAATATCAAATTTCTTTACCCTAGTTAAAATTCACTAACTCCTAAGGTTAAATAAATTTTTTTTCTAGAAACCAAGGATAAATAGGTGAACCCTAAGAGTGGGTGATTTTTAACCATAGTTAAGGTGTGTCAATAGGGACATGTGCAACCTCAAGGGCATAACCGGACTCCATTGGGGGGCCCACTATTTATGTGACAAAGATTGGGGGGCCACTATATGGCTTAGGATGGAAATATAATTAGCCTGCCAATATGTTGTTGATTGTTGCATAATTTCTCAGTTATTCTTTCCAAATCTTTTTCAGTTTAAGGAGCTCTGAAAATTTGAAAATTTTAGCAACTTGGCATCCTCTGATTTCACAATTCCTATGTTCCTGCAACGCTGTAATAGAGGTTAGTAGATATTACATTCTTTAATTTATTAGATACAACTAGTTCTCATTTATCGGTCAATTGTAATAAAAGTGTTAAGTGTATCATCTTTTCAAATTTTGAATTATACAATCATTTGATTCATTTCAATTATTTATTATTAAAATTGATGACAGTAGAACAATAGAACATCTTATAGGCACTTTAGCACTTATGAGTTCATTCACTAATTAGTAATTTGTATACTATAATGAGTATACTTTACATGTATACTATAATTAACATCTTATTTTCTTTATGTTTCAAAGATGGAATCAGGATTAGGATTTGGATTTGGATCTGGATCTATTCGATCCAAAGACTTAGGATGGAAATATGGTTATTTAAAAGACCCAAAAGACAAGAATGAAGTCACCTGCAATTTTTTTCATAATACTTACAAAGCTGGCATCCACCGGTTGAAGATACATTTAACTCAATTTGGCGGAAATGTAGCTAAATGCCCGAAGGTTCCAGAAGCTATCAGGGATGAAATTCGAGCTTTTCTATCCCAATCTTCAATGAGCAGGACTAAGGACTCATATATGGCTTTAAATACTGTAGAGCAAGAAGACATTTGTTTAGAAGAAGATACTAAAGAGCCAGAAGCAGTAAATTTAAGTGGAGGGATAAGACCTCCTAAGAGGAAGGGGCCAATGGATAGATTTGTAGTTTCAAAACCAGAGGACGCTTATAAGAAAAAGAAAGGAAAGCAAGCAACAATTGAAGGTGTGTTGAAGAATACTGAACGGGAAAATGCTTGCCAATATGTTGCACAATGGTTTTATCAGGCAGGAATACCATCAATACTGCAAGATTGAAGAGATTTAAAACAATGACTGAAGCAGTTGGACAATTTGGACTAGGGATGAAGGTACTAAGTTACCATGAGTTAAGGGTGCCATTCCTTAAGAAGGAAGTGGCGCGCACTAATGAGATGCTGGAGCCTGTTAAAAAATGATGGGATAAATATGGATGCACAATAATGTCTGATTGTTGAACAGACAGGAAGAATAGGACATTGATAAATTTTTTAGTGAATAGTCCTTCTGGCACAGTGTTCTTGGAATCTATAGATATCTCATCATACATGAAAATAGGGCATAAGCTTTTTGAGTCGTTGGATTCTTATGTAGAGAAGGTTGGTGAGCATAAAGTAATCCAGGTTATTATTGATAATGCTTCCACTTACGTACTTGCTGGAAAAATGTTGATGGAGAAAAGACGTCATTTATTTTGGACACCATGTGCGGCGCATTGTATTGACCTCATGCTTGAGGATATTGGGGAGATTCCTAGAGCGAAGGGGGTGTTAGAGAAAGCAATTGGTTTGAGTGGATTTATACACAACTATGGATTCGTATTGAATTTGATGAGGATACATACTAGTAATAGTGATTTACTTCGACTGGCCGTCACAAGATTTGCAACAGCTTTTCTTACCTTACAGAGCATCCACAAAAAGAAAGATGTTTTAAGAAAGGTATTCACTTGTGATGAGTGGAATACATCGAAGTGGCCACGTGACGTAAAAGGAAAAAAAGCCATGAAGACTGTTTTGTCTACTACTTTTTGGAATAATATCGTATATGCAATGAAGATCACAGCTCCACTAGTGCGTGTCTTGAAATTGGTTGATGGGGAGAAGAAACCCCCTATAGGATACATTTATGAAGCTATGGATAGACCTAAAGAAGCCATTAAAGAAGCAATGGGTGGCCAACGATATGAGCGGCGGTAAGTCTTTAATTTGTCTCTTTGATAGTACATGAACATAATTTTTTAAGTATTTTATTAATTAATATTATTGATAATCATTAATATAGGTACAAGCCAATTTAGAATATTATTGACAGAAGTTGGAATGTACAACTTCATCAACCTCTCCATACGGCTGGATATGTCCTTAATCCAGAGTTTTATTACAACAATCAAGATATCGAACCTTGTGAAGAGATTATGAAAGGATTGTATGAAGTCATTGAGAGGTTAATTCCAGATTTAGACTTACAAGATAAGATAATAACTAAGTTGACAATGTATAGAAATGCTGAAGGCCTTTTTGGATGGCCCCTGGCGATCCGATAGAGGACTACAATAACACCAGGTTATTACTTATTAGTCAATTACTTTTATTTATTAACTTTTTACTTTTTAATTAATTTGATGTTTTGATATTGTTTTCTTACTTCTCATGATCTTTTCTAATGTAGACAAATGGTGGAGATCTTTTGAGAGTTCAACCCCTAATTTACAAAAATTAGCTTTACGATTCTTGGCTTCACTTGTAGTGTAAGTGGTTGTGAGTGTAATTGGAGTGTATTTGAGCATGTGAGTATATTTATATACATGTATTTCCTTTTTATTATATTTATAAGTTTCTTATTTTGTAAATTTTATATTAATGGTATAAAATTTTCAATTTTACAGATACACACAAAAAAGAGGAACATATTATAGCAAAAAAAGTTGAATGATCTAGTCTATGTTTGTTATAATCAAAAGTTGGTGGAGCGATTCAATACAAGGGATTCGTTAGACCCTATCACTGAGTGCAATGAGTGGCTCATTGGAAGCATGCAAGAACTAGTGCATGAAGATGATTTAACATGGGACCAAATTGTAGAGGCTTCTGGAGCAAATGAACAACGCACCCGACATACTAGGTCCAGCTCTCACTTGCAAAGGGGAGCTCCAAGTGGAAGCTTGCAAAGAATTGTTGAAGAAGAACCACTACTTTCGTCAGATGACAAAGAGCTATACATTGATGCGGTTAATGATGACTTAGATGGGGGTGCGATGACATAGAGAACGAAGCTTTATTAAATTCTCTTAGTGATGATGATGATGTGATACGAATAATTTTAATAGACTTTTGTTTGCTTGTTTTTGTGGAATGTGGGTGTCGAGTTTTGATCTTTTGGATGTTATATATAGTAATATATATGTATATGAGATATATATAATTTTTTTTTATGACATATATATATATTAAATTTATTGCCTAGGCAATGACTCGCCTAGCCGGGGCTAATCACCTAGACGCCTTGACTACACTGGTTACCGAGGTCAAGCCCTATAGGGCTATCACTGTCGAGGATCCAAATGATAACTCCACTTTCCAGGTTAATGGTCAGCGTCTGAAACAATTCAATGAACTTGATGTTCCATCCATCAGGTTGATGGGTTGATCTTATCGATCCTATCTATTAAGACTGATGACTCACTCAGTCTCTATGTGCTTCATTTTGTTTGGGGGTGCTTTTATGTACCCCCGTTGTGTCTGGTTGAAGACTTTAAACTTAGCGTTGTCGGAAAGACAATTTTGAAATTCCTAGAGTCACATGAGTCGCATGCTTACTTTGTATATCTTATGACAGTATTTTCAGGTTGTACAAATATCATCAATTCTGCATATCATCAGATACCCAACACTGTACAATTTCTACCAAGCTGGTAATATCCTTCCTAAACTTGTGCATTAATATCTTTTTGTCCCGGTCATGGGCACTGACGACGGTGCTATCTTTTGTTTGGGGGGTGCGTATTTTCCAAAACTCATGTTTTCCTCAAAAAGAAAAATTGTTTTCTTTTGCTAACTCTTTTTTGCATTAGACCTGTGAAAACTTCCGGCTTATCCCGTAGGCTGCCTAGGAGGTAGAACTCTGGGTTTTGCGGATAGGATATCTAGGATTATTTTCTTAATATTAAAAAATAAATTTCCCAGAGTTTTGTAGTACTTTCAAAAATGTTTTCAAGTACCTCTACAATGATGAGACAAAACTAATCGTCGTCTATTTATTGAAAATGTTGTCATCTTTTGAAGTACATGTTAGCTCTTAGTCAAGCAGTACAATTGTTGATTTAAACACTTGGAAAACTCAGATGCAGTATAAATTGCACAAAATCAACATAAGATTCATCCTAAATTCAGATTCTCTAGAGATCCAAGAATATTTGTGGAGACCTAACCCATTGAGCTTTTGAGCATTTCATTATTTCAGCGGGTTATACAAAAATTCCGAGTCACAAATTGACTCACAATTTCTTCAAACCCACTCGTATTCCCTTGACAGATCTCACTAATTCTTGATTTGATCATTAAACTCGGAACGACATCAAATATTGGATTTTTACAATAGAACTTTCTCTGTATCCATTCAAGACATAGGACATGAGAGTGCAACCCTAGAAAGTGATTAAGGCCATGTTTGTAACGTTCCAAACTTTTTAGCTGACCTAAATTCTGTATCTTTAGAAACCATTTTTGAGTGTTTAATGAAAACCTTTTCTTGTTAACCCATTAACCGAAAACCCAATCCAGATAAGAAGTATGACTCGCGACCCTATTTCTGAGAAGGATAAAAGAGTGATTGGTATGGGTACACCATGAAAGATAGAAATTGAGAAATGAAAGAAAAACCAAGTGAGTTCAAGTTGAAAAGAAAATTTGAAAAAAGAAGTTAGAAAGCTGAAAAAGAATTGAGTTGCCTAAAAAAAAGATCAAAAGAATAGAAAAAAAATAAAAGAAAAAAGATTTGGTGTTACACCTAGACGAAAAGTTACAAAGAACATCGAGATATCTTCTCAGAATTTTGAATTCCTATGACCCCCTATTTTTCTAAACCTATCTCAAGTCTCAATACAACCTAGTAAAGTCCTACTTGATTTTGGGTTAGCACAATCATATAATGTGGAGAATGGAGAAAGAGAAACTACAGAGTTTGATCTGAGGTTCCGAGTTACATGATATTCCTATCATGAGATCGTCTGATTTTCTAACGTCCTCCTTTCTAGACAATCTATGTGAGATATTTACTTGTTTTCATCAACATATCTCCTCACATATAACTCGAGAGAAAAGATAAGAAATCATTTCTGAGTGATTCACTTCTGAGTGGTATACCAGTGAGAATTGAGGTCAAGACATACAATCTTAGAGGTGATCTGAAAGTCTTTACTGCCAGATAATGATGATGTTGAGCACACACATGCTGAGTCTAAATTTTCTATGTTGAGAGTCGATCTGTATTCTTACTGCAATTCACTGACTAAGTTCTAACTTGTAATTATTTTTACATCCTTAAAATATTTTGACAAAAGGTGTTTTCTCTTAATAGGCAAGAAACAATATGTAGTATGTGTCAAGCTCTTTTAAGCTCTATTTTTTACATTGATTGCCAAGGACTGACAATATGTTGTTTGGGGGTGGTGATATTCGCTTAAAAATGCTTATTTTCACTATTATCTTTTGAGGCGTTGTCAAACTCTCTTAAGTAAACTTTCAATTTTACAAACTTTTTCTACGTAAGGGTTCCCTCCATTGCATAACATACATTTCTGGTAAAAATGGTATATTTGCATGAATGTAACATGTTTCTGAAAGTCTAGATTTAAAGTTGTTTTAATGAATTCTCATTATGCGCTTTAATGTTTTAGGACCCCAGATTAGAAGAAATTTAGGAACCAGGAAGCCAAAAGCAACCATCGAAGCCCCATTATTGAAAGTTACAAGGCCAATAGGCTACATCATGTAGAGACGAGTCAAGCATGGGTTGAGCTAGTAGTGAATGAAGAAGGCCAAAGAACCAAAGAATACATTTCCAAGAGAAAGAGACTCAATTGATAAATATTTCCTATAAGACAAAGAAATAAGCAAACTTAATTGGCAAAGGCCGGGGGAGATCATGTTAGAGACCAGGGTTCAAGACCTTTTGCTTCTTTTTGTTTGTTTTTATTTTGTAATCTTAAAACCCTAACCAATTTTCTCTTTAATTAATCCTAGACACCCATTCTTCTTCTATCCTAATCATCTACTTTAAATCTCTACTTTCCCTTTCTCACATGGTAACTCGAATCTCACAATATCTTTCTATATTTTCTTTCCCCCTTTAGCTCTTCCTAAATTCTCCATTGTGTTAAAATCCTAATATCTTTCTATACGAAATCCTAACCATCCATCTCTTCTCTATCACTAAACCCTAATCCTAACCACCCATCTCTTTCTAAAAATCCTAGCCCACTTTTCTAACCCTAATCTTTATAAAACCCTAGTCACCCTCTATAAAGACTCACCCCTCCCTCTCCTTTATAGAGGGTTCCTTTCCCCTAACTACTCTTCTCACATTTCTCTCATGCCCTACGCCTAGGGCTCTCACGTTCTCATACTTATGCATAGGGAAAGAACTTCACTCCTCACCTCATCTCTATCCACCACAATTTTTCTCCCCCCATCCCATACCAACCGGACGTCCCACCTTATCTCTGCACACGCTGGTGCAAGCCGTGACTCACGGATATCTCTCTCTTTCCTTGGAGGTTTGCAACTATGCTTAGTTCAAGCTTTCTTTGATTTTGGTTGTACTCGTAATTATTTTTAGTTTAAAGTTTGTAAGTAACTTTTTAGTTTTAATTAATAAATCTTTTTTTTTATGTTTATTGTTTTATGCTTCGATGCCTTTAATTATTCTAGTTCATGTTATTTAATTTATTTAGATCTAGATAATTTTTCAAACACAAAACAAAAAATGTTTTAAAAATCCTATTCCATCATTCTCATCCTTCCATCATCTTTAACAATTTTTCTTCATTTTTGATTTCTTTATTGTGCTAACCCCATAGTTCACGAGTGAGGATTTGACATCCGACATGATCCCTATACCATTCTCATGTTTTTGCAGGTCTCGGATTAACTGAAGAATTGATAGTAGGATGATTTTCAAGCGATAGAAAGAGATGAGTGGCTAGGATTAGGGATTGGTGATAGAGAATAGATGGATGGTTAGGATTTTTAAGAGAAATAGATTAGGATTTTAACACAATGGAGAATTTAGGGAGAACTAAAGGGGGAAAGAAAATATGAGAAGATATTATGGGATTAGAGTTACCATATGAGAGAGGGAAAGTAGGGATTTGAAATGAATGATTAGGATAGAAGAAGAATGAGTGGCTAAGATTAATAAGAGAGGAAATTGGTCAGAGTTTTAAAATTACAAAATAAAAGCAAAAAAGAAAAAGCAAAGGGTCTTGAACCCTAGTCTCTAACATAATCTCCCCCAGCCTTTGCCAATAAACCTTGCTTCTTTCTTTGTCTTGTAGAAAATATTTATCAATTGAGTCCCTTTCTCTTGGAAATGTATTCTTTGGCATTCTTCAGTCACTAGCTTAGCATATGCTTGGCCCGTCTCTAGATGATGTAGCCTATTGGTCCTTTAGCTTTCAATAATGGGGTTTCAATGGTTGCTTTTGGCTTCCTGGTTCCTGAAATTCTTCTAATCTAGGATCCTGAAACATTAAAGGGCATAATGAGAGTTCATAAAAACAACTTTGAATCTAGACTTTCAGAAATATGTTAAATTCATGCAAATGTACCATTTTTACCAGAAATGTGTGTGCTATAACCCTCGTATAGAAAAATTTGTAAAATTGAAAGTTTACATAGTAGAGTTTGACAATGCCTCAAAAGACAATAGTGAAAATAAGCACTTTTAAGCAAATATCAAGCGACAATATTTACTTGGCTTGTACATCAGTTGGATGTGAAAAATGCATTCTTTCATGAGGATTTGTGGGAGGAAGTGTATATGTTTCCCTACTAGGGTTCAATCTTCCCAATAGTGTCGGAAAAGTTTGCAGATTAAAAAAGTCAATCTATGGTTTGAAATAGTTGCCCAAGGCTTGGTTCGAGAGATTCAGGCAGGTTGTGATGATGATGGGTTATTCACAGTTATGTGGATCACACTCTCTTTGTGAGAAATCATGGGGAGCTAATTACAACTCTAATTATTTAAGTTAATGACATTGTAGTGACATGTAGTGATTTGCTAGAGGTCGAAAAGTAGAAAAAACTTTTGGCATAGCAATTTGAAATCAAAGACCTAAGAAGTCTTAAGTATTTTCTGGATATAGAGGTGACTCGCTCTAAGTAGGCCATCTTTATATCACAGAGGAAGTATACCTTAGATTTAAGGATACTGAGAAACTAGGTACTCGACTTGCTGATGCTCTAATTGAGCCAAATTACAAGTTGAGCTTCAATGATGGAAAATTACTTGAAGATAAAGAGATATGTCAGAGATTAGTTGGTCATCTTATTTATCTTTCTTGCACTAGGCCAGACATTGCATATGCTGTTAATGTGGTTAGTCAGTTCATGCATGAACCTCAAATCCCATACTATGAAGCTATTGAGAGGATATTGTGGCATTTGAAGACTACTCTAGGAAAATGTATAATATTTTTTAATCATGGACATCTCTGCTTATACTGATGTTGACCGAATACTGATGTTGACTGAATTGGAAATGTTTATGATAGAAGGTTAACTACGAGGTACTATACCTTTCTTGGAGGTAATCTTATAATTTGGAGAAGTAAGACACAAAGTGTAGTGGCTAAATCTAGTGCAAAAGCAAAGTATAGGGCAATGGCCCATGGAGTGGCTGAATTGTTGTGCTGAATTGTTGTGGTTAATCTTAATGCGTGATTTGGAGATTAAGATAATTTTCTCATAAAGTTGTGCTTTGAAAACAAAGCATCCATTAACATTACTCAGAACCCGGTTCAGCATGATCGTACTAAACAGATAGAGATCGGCATACACTTCATTAGGGAGCAGACTATTTCTCATAATTGGTGTTTACTATTTGATACCTTCGAAAATCAAATTACTGATATTTTTACTGCAGATGTTGTCAAGACAACCTTAACATCGATTCTTAGCAAGCTGACATGATAGATATCAATGTACAACTTGAGGGAGAGTGTTGAGATATATTATAAGTATAGGTGTAGATACACCATATTATGTTAGTAAGGACATTATTGTAATATTCTTTTATAAGTACTAAGTAGTGAAAATAAAATAAAAGGAGAATCAACCCCTAATCTTTTTCTCCTATTCTTTTCTTTTTCCTCTTTTCATCTAGGGTTTCTCTTTCTACTCAACCCATGGTTTCTCATTCAAATGCTGAGGCCGAATATCGAGCTATTGCTCATGGTACTTGTGAAATCTTATGGCCTACCTCGCTTCTTTCTGAGTTGGGGTTTCCTACTAGAGGTAACATGTTCTTATATTCTGATAATGAGGCTATAGAGAAGATTGCATCTGATTCAATTCTTCATGAGCGAACCAAGCATATTGAGGTTGATATTCATTTTGTAAGAAAGAAATTTTGAGATGGTTTGTTATCTCTTCAACATGTATCTTCGTCACAGTAGCTTGCGGACATATTCACCAAGGTTGTCAGACCCATTCTTCTTCAGGATGTCATTGTCAAGATGGACATGTTTGACGTTTATGTTCCAGCCTTCTAGCTTGAGGGGGAGTGTTGGTATATGTAATGTGTTAGTAGATGTGTAAGGGATATTTCTGTAATCTTCTATTTCTCTGAATATAAAAGGCTAGTAGGCCTCTTTCTCCCTAACTAAGCCATTTACCACAAATCACTTTCTTTCTCTTCTTTTTCCTCTCTATCATAGCCTAAACCTAAAACCCTAATTCTCATCTCCTTAAACCCTAGACCTAAAACCCTAAAAATCGATCAATGAAAGAAAAATAGGTTTACAAGGGGTTCCAAGGGTGTTTTCCTACACTCAAAATTAACTCCCATTTGGGTATTATAATTTTTTGACGTATCGACTGATACTGTTGTGTATCGTAACTTATGATACGTTGGAATTGTTAAAAATACATAGGATTGACCTGTATCGAGTGTGTATCGATGTATAAAAATGATATAATCGCTAAGTCTTGCTACCCCCTCGTTATAGGTAAAAAAGAGTCTGCTTTCATGTGTATCGGTATTAACCGGAAACGGACATGTATGGTACCGATACAGTCGATATGTATCGATATTTTGAGCCATGGTTGGATCAAGATAGAGTGCATGGCTCTGGTTGTATCCTCAATGAAAAAATGAGAAATAGTTTACTATGTATTTAGATCCGTCCTTTTACTTGTTTTAAAATTTGAATTTGCCTATCAATTCTCAAGTTTCATATGGATATGGACCTTGATCCTGCCCATTTGATGTCCTATTGTTGATTATATCCTAACACATTTCCGGGTTTGTTAATGACAGAAAAACGAAGGTGATATAACAGTGATTGATGTTCGATGTGTCCCTCCTGATTTTCATGCTAGATATAAAGCTCAAGAGCGGATGTAAGTATATCATCATATCAGAATGTAAACCTAGCAGAAATTGCAGTTCTATAGAGTGAGACATACTCTAAATATTTATAAGTATTTGAATATAAGAATGTTGATATATATATATATATATATATATATATATTGTGTTTATTACGTTCTATGGGAGGAAGACCATATTTACATCTTACCAATTACCACCGTAGAACTTATTTGATGGAATCTACCAAAAAAAGGAACCTGTGGTTGTGGCTAGATTGTTGTGGCTCTATAAACATTCTTTAAGTTTCCGTCCCTTGGTCTAGTGCCAAGTAGGGTTGTCAGTTCACTGTTGTGGAATTAACAATAGATGTAAAAGGGAAAGTAAATGTTAGCGGCATTAGCCTCTTTTTTCACCTTTTACTCAAGGTAGATGAAATATAATTATTATAATTATAATTTGTATGTGTGGTTTCATATCTAAAGTTAAATCTATAGGAGGAAACATATGTAGGTATTTTTACCGCTTGCTCTCTGGCCCGGAGCCTTTGTCAACATTTGAGAAAGATCGGGCGTGGCATGTACCGGAAGAGCTGGATCTTGTTTCTATGCAGGTTATTTTTTGACTTGCTATTTATCAAAAAATATTGTTCTCCAATTTTCATTTGATTGATTGACTGGATTTTAAGCAGAAAGCATGCAAAGTCCTTGTTGGATGTCACGATTTCAGTTCATTCAGGGCAGCTGGTTGTCAGGTTTTTCTTAATCTCATGGCTATTTAAATTTACTTTTCTTTCTTATTTTGAATGCAATAAATCACTAAATGGTTACTTTACTCTTTTAGATTTCTATGTGATGAGATAGCTTCATTTTCGAAAAACAGTATTACCATTTTTTCACATATAAGATGGGCTTGCCAACAAATGTGTAATGACAAACTGTTGTAACCTTGCTTATATGTTTTCCTCTTTTTAAGGTGGCATTCGGTAACTCTAACAAACTAGAGTTTTTCAAAAAAGGGTGGTGCTAGGCGCACTCCAATATCTGATTACTGCTTCCCACAATTATAAATTATTGCCTGCACACCATTAAATTCATAAAATTACATTTACACAACAACACAAATTTATCTATAAATTTTATGACTAAACATCAATTATAATGGAAACAAGATATGAAATGAAAGTTTAACATCTTTCTTCTTTCTATTTGAAGTGCATCATCATGTTGAACTCTAGAGAGCTTTATCAGACATGTCCATGGAAGCCCAAATAAGTCTCTTATAAGGAATCTTTCAAACTCTTAACAGGTTTAAGAAACAGAGGGAATCATGTGATAGGAAAATGAAGATCTAAACCAAAGGTTCTGCAGGGTTTTTACAAATGCAAGCTCTAAATTTCACATACTTGATAACCGTATGTCCTACAGAAGATTTTCAACTCTCGTTTTCCTCCATTGACTTGAAAATACCTTTGAGCCACAGTTCCTGTGCCTGTTCCACACAAATATATTCGCAGAAACAAAAAGGGATGAGAAAGGTTCACAATGTGAAAATTGAAATGGTTCAATATATGGTATGAGCAATGAAGTTGGAAACCTTCTTGCAATACTGATTGTGATATGAATATAGGCCACTATTCAGTCCTTTGCAAACGAACAGCATATTTTTGTTGCATTTCTTTAAAAATTATTGCACTAATCTTTGTAGATTTAAGTTTCATCATCCTATTTTCAGCAAAAAAGAGAGGAAGGACAGTATCCCTGTGCTCCCAGATACTGTTTTCCTATAGGTCTAATCCTAGGATAAATGATCCCAGGTTTGGCGCGATCTGATTCAGGAATTCACACTTCACAAGAAGCTACATACCTTGCACAACAAAATCCTTCTTCAATCCTGGTATTTCATTGTTTATTTCTCAAATCCAATTGTTGTGAATTGTTTCACATACTCCTGAACCTCATGGCGGAGCTTTGAAATCTCAGATTGGATGTATGCACTTGATTGTGTTGTGGCCAAGAAGTCCTTCAACTTTGTTCCTGGTTTACGAATAACAACAGCATGCACCATATTAGCGAATTCAACCACCTGTGTAGACTCGTATGGATGCCATGAGTATGCATGTACTTATTACGTTGTAAAAAGAACACACATAAAGATGTCTATATATGTTAGAGAGATGATGAAAAAATTAGATACCTTTTGTTTCTCCTTTTACATTGTTTTTCAAATTCAGCAAAGACTAAATGGTTCTCAGTTCCATCAGAAACAAATTCATAGCCATGCTTTTATAGTTTATTCATTCCTGGGCGCATTTTGAGCAATCACTGAGAACTTGCTCTTGATAGGCCTTGTACTCTGGAATCGTAGCCTGCATTTATATAGTAGTCACAGAACTGAATCTTCATGAGCTTGACTACATTCAGAACCAAAAAAATTCTTAATCTTTTTTCTGCATATACAAACACATAAGAATTCAACCAAACTCGGCAGTTCCAAATAGTATGAGCATAGTCTACATGATCTCTTTTAATGAGCACAACTTATGTCATCCTAAAATATATGCTATTTCTCTGTAAAATACCCTTTTACCGCTCTCCTGAAGGCTACTAACTACATAACAAACCACTCCATCTTCACATATCATAACAACAATCTCACTATGTTTTACAAAGGAATACCCACCATGAAAAAAAAAACAGTAATATTAGTCCCATAAGAACCTATAATTTTTTCATATCACTTCAAAGCTAAAGACAAGGTAATATTACAAACAATATACCAAAGAGAAAAATCAAAATCTATTTCACTAAACCTAAAAGCAAAGAAAACCATATCTCTATATAAAAATGAACCATTTCCACAACCCAAAAAATAACTATCTACACCCATATCACATATTTTGGCATCTCATATATAGTTGAGTTTGACTCTTTCACTTAGTGTCAAAAATTTGATCTTTAAAGAATATTGCGTTGCTCAACTGTCAACAACTGGATCACGATATTTGGTTCAATTGCAGGCAATTGGTGGTATTGGAGCATTCTCAACCATGTGTAGTTGGATAAAGTGATTTTTCGTCTATGTAACCGATAGCGATGAACTTGTAGGTGGCAGGAGGTGGAGACCATAAAGGAAGAAACGTGAGATGTTGTTCTTTTGAAATATGTAGCAATACAACATTATAGTATGAGGCAATCAAATACCCAATGTCTAGCATAGACATCCAAAATTGAGGACCAATGGGTACTTCTTTGTCCCGTAGGGTTAGCCAATTCACCTACCATCTATAAATCACCAAATAAGTTGGCATATTGTTGGTTATGATTTTGTAGTTCATAAGCCAAATCTGAGTTAGGCGTGACTTTGAGCGTGACTAACCTCTCACATCAAACCATCCTGTATAAAGTCCACAAGGCACAACATATAGCGGAAGTGACAAACATAGTGGAAGCTTAAACTAAAAATTTCTTTTATACATACACCGTATTCCAAGTTTATACAAAAGATTACATAACCCAAAAAAAAAAAAAGTGGACACGCCCACTCATCAAAATACAAAATATAATCTCTCTCACTCACTCTCTCTCAATAATACCCAGGATAAGGACACCTGTCTAGGTTCCTATCCTCCTCTGGCTGAGCCTCTGCCAGCTCCTCCTCACTGTAATCCTCCTCGATCCAAGGACCAGGAGTACAAATGTCGAATGGACCTGCCGACATAAAATGTACGACTGAGCATGGAATACTCAGCGTATACAATCTACTAGCTTACAATAATAAATTCAACAATATCATATGAAACTTTAAGCAACAGATCATAACACATGCTTTAAACCAAAAATAGAAATCATACTTCAAAACTTAACTTAACCGTGCACATCTTTTCAAAATCGTTGTCTTATGAACTTTCGTAAAACCAAAGCATATCTTATGAAATTTCCTTTCTTATGAGTTACTTATGAGCTTATGAGTCTTATGAGCTCTTGTGAGCTTATGAGTCTTATGAGTTCTTGTGAACTTATGAGTCTTATTTGCCTTGTAACTAATCTTACACTTGATCCTTGGAGACTTGTAACCGATCTTAGATTTGATCCGTAAAGATTTATAAAACAATCTTAGACAGGATCCTTATGAGCCTTATGAGAACTTGTGAACCTTATGAGCACTTGTGAGCCTTATGAGCACTTTTGAGCCTTATGAGCTTATGATCCGTTAGAGACTTGTAACCGATCTTAAACTTGATCATTGGACAATGGTAACCGATCATAGAAATGTCAACCCAAAGTTTGACTTTGTCAATTCTTGTGAATTATGCTTTCCCTTATGGAATTTTTCCTTAAAAACCCTATTCTATTAATCTTCTTAAAACTCTTTGCTTATGAACTTTTTTTTTTGATCGGTAAACAAGCAAATATATATATATAAAGAGAAAAAGGCAAGGATACATGAGCATCAAACAAAAGAGAAAGCAAGAGATTACAAGCAAGTAAACTCAAGAGCAAACATAGGAATAGGAAAAACAGCTCTGACTTCTATCCTACACATGCTTATGAACTTTGAAATACCATGGTTATGAAAAAGCGATCACGCAAGGTATAAAGTGCATAGAGTGCTTGTGAGCATCCTACGATACTTGGAAAGCTTTAAACATTCAATACATGTCTTGATAAAATCATAGAGGCATTAAAATATACTTAGAAACCCTTAAACCTAATCATAGAAGACTTATGAACATCATAGTAAGCATTGGAAAGCTTTAAACATTCAAACATGGTCATAGAATACCATTCATGGCAATAGCATAGCAATAATCATGGCTATTAAGCCTATTTCATCACATCTTACTTAAAATCATGTTTTCTTTAAGGAAAAAATCTACCAAGTCCAGCATAGAACATATTTACCCTTTTATTGAAAAACCCAACCCTTAAAACCCCGAATTTCTAGTTTAAATCATAGCAAAGTTAGAGAGTAGGTGTATTTGCTTGCAAAATCATAACAAAACTAACTAGTAGAAGTATTTACTATTATTCTTGAGAAATCCCCATTTAAAAACCCACATTTCAAGACTTGGATTATAACAAAGCTGGATAGGAGAATGTATTTACCTTAGAAGATCAATTCCCTTTGATCAAAAGCTTTAGATGGGTTGAGAAAGCTTAAGAAGCAAACCCCGAGCTTGATGATGAAGCTCCAAGCTTTGAGGAAGGAGATTCAAGCCTTGGTGGCAAGATTCGAGCTCCACCTTGATCTCAAATGAAAACCCCCTTTTGGAACCTTAGGCCTCTTTCTTTTTCTCGCAAATAATGTCTCTCAAAGTGTTAGAACCCTTAACCCCACGAAAATTAGACATTTATATACCCTTTGTTCATAACTATTCCCGACTTTTGCGTGTTGGACTGGTTGACAAGTGGGTGTACTCGTCGGCGAGTTTGGGTCTCCAAACAGTACTCGTCGACGAGTTTGGGTCTCCAAACAGTACTCACCGACGAGAATGTCTTCAGGACATTCTGCCAACACACTATTATGGACTCGTCGACGAGTAGGTCACCCCAGATTTCACTCGTCGATGAGTGGCTTCTGTTTTTGCCTATTTTGTTGCTTTTTCCTATTTTCTCCTACTTAGAACCTTTTCCTCTTTGTTTTCAACACCCATAAACTTAAAAAAAAACATTCTTAAGACTTTAATACATGCCATAACACATCGTCCATACGAAATATATCAAAACAAAGTTCTCATTATTATCGATAACCATTCACGACGTTACATTAGGCTTTAAGCCTTAGACGCAATTCACCATGCCATGCCATGCCATGCCATCAAGATCTGGGTTCTACATGTTTTCTCACTCTACCCAATCTTCTTCTCCTATTCCCATCAAACCAGCCACTGCTCGAAATTCACAACGACTATCACCACAACTTTTATGGTTGTGTTGTACAAAATTAGAGAGAAACATCGGGAGATCGGAATACCAAGTTCTTTCACCGCATTGCTAACTCCCATAAAAAAAAGGAACTTTATCACCAAACTAAAAGTCCAGGGAGATTGGAAGGAGGGAAAGAATGAGATTAAGAGCAGCATCGTCTCATTCTATTCAGAGTTATATCTGGAGCGAGAATCTCGGCGACCTTCGGTAGATAGGATGTCATTTGAGTTTTATAGAGCATGTTGGAAGATCGTCGGAAGTGATGTGCTAGAGGTTTTGATAGAATTCTATTACTCATGGAGTTTTGATAGAGTGATCAACTATACATTTGTAGTCTTGATTCCAAAAAAATTGGGTGCAGTAGTAGATCTGAATGATTTCCGACCGATTAGTCTTGTGTGTAGCATCTATAAAATCCTCTCGAAGGTTCTGGCAATTAGATTAAAGATGGTAATGAGCTCTATTATCGCTCCACAACAAGGTGCATTTGTGGGGGGAAGCCAAATCTTAGATGACATTCTTATAGCTAATGAATGTGTCAATGAGAGGCTCAAGTCTAATACCGCAGGTCTTGTCTGCAAAAGTGATATGGAGAAGGCCTATGGCCATGTTAACTGGGAATTCTTGAATTATGTGGTGGGTAGAATGGGTTTCTGGATTACATGACGAGTTGACGACTTGGATGAAATTGTGTGTCTCATCTGTCAGGATATCGGATGGATACGACGGAAAAAATCAAGATACGCTAAGAAATGCTTGGATATGCAATGAAAAACTTAGATTCCTTGCATAAAATTTCTTTTAATGCAAATGTAAGCTATTAACAAACTAAATGAAGGTCTCAAATTATATTTATAACTATACATATGAGAGTTCAGAATTTTATAAGTTACAAAAGGCGTGCATGCTGTGCTGATAAGAAGGTATGGAAATATAAACCATAGTCACTTAATTAAGTATAAGAAAAACAATTTAGATATTAAAACCTTACATCCGATGAGTTAAATAAGAATGTATTGAATTACAACAATAAATTTCAAGCTTAATGTAAGTCTTTTTTATATTAAACTTTTATACTGTTAGTTGACTTTTTGACCCTGTAGATGAAAATATTTTTTAAGACTAAAATATAAGACTTTTTTTGCCAAAATTTTGGGTTTTAGTAATTTTTTATATAATAAAGTCTATGAAATTTTGATATTTGATAAAATACCTTATCATTTAAAAGTTGAAATTTTGACCCAGTACCTAAAAGGTGCTAAAAAGAGGATTTTGTTCTTAAACTGAAAGTTGACTTTTAATTCTTAAGGAATTTGGATCAAGATAATTTTTATTGAATTCAAATGGGCTGATAACTTTATTTGCATATTTATATCTTAAGTAAATAAAAGTAATATTAATTTAAAATCATTTACTTAAATAATATTTTATATAAATAAGTTGTGCGTATCAGGTTTGTGTTGTGGATCCTAGTGTAAATGGAAGGAGAAAAAAATTAATTGAAAAATCTCCCATATCGAACCTGTATTGGTATGATATGGGGGAGTTTTTTTTTTCAGCGCACCTGTGTATCGGGTAGCTCCAAACAAGATACGTATCGACCCGTATCGGTTGATACGTATCGATATTTTAAACCATGGCTGAATTCAAATCTAAGGTGCTATGGTCCCCAAACTGGAACGGTTTGCTAATAAACTCTCAAGTTGGCAAGCTAAACTTCTTTTGAAAGGTGGGAAATTGACACTCATTAAAAGTTCCCTTAATAGCTTACCAACTTATTACATGTTCGTCATTACAATCCCCTAGTCGATCATTACAATCCCCTAGTCGATAGCAGCCGCACTAGAGAAAGCGCAGAGGAAGAATTAGTTGAAAACCAACATGTGATCATTTGAAAAGTAGAGGTTGGAGGATGGCTAATCGATGCTTCGTATGCCTCCGAGCGGAAGAATCAGTTGACCACCTATTGAATGCATATGAAGCTTTGATAATATGAAGTAGTTGGTTTCTGCTCTCCCAAGGAAAGACCCATTCAACACCTTCATATGTGATCATTTGATAAGAAGCTTTGAAAGAAGGAAAGACCCATTCAACACCTTATACTAGAATTGAATGCAGGCCAGTACTATTAGATGTCAAACGAATTAAAAAAAAGGTTTACATAACAGATCTTTAAAAAGGATGCACCTTATTCTTTGATCTTAGAGGAGGCTTGGATGATTTCTTCTCTAAGTAAACTCCACAGTAGGTGATATTTCCCCTTAAATTTTCTTATGTTTTCTCTCAAAATTTCCCCCAAATCTCAACTTCTGAACAATCTAGATGAAAATTTATAATGGAATTCTCTTAGATTTTAAAAGAGCAACTTTCCCCCAAAGCTTCACATGCTCTGTTGTATTGTAGATAGAGCTGTAAATGGAGAGAATTCTTAGCAGATAGGGGTATATCCAAATTTGTATCCCATTACATATTCAGATATCTGAATTCGATTAAATATCCTATTAATTGTGAAATAGAGTATTTGTATTCGACTTCGATTGAAATATTCTAATTCAGATAATATCTTAATAATCCGATTATTTTAATAAAAAAATGAAAAAAAGAAAATGCAAAAAATGTATATATATCAATTTTATTTTATCCTTCTTTGTATTAAAATAAAAAATTTAATGTCTTAGAAAAATGTAAATATCATATATTAATAACGGGATTTTAGTTAATGTAGGACTATGCAATTGCTTAAAATCTAATGTGCTGAGATCAAGATTTGATTAACAAGAATAAGGAAAACTATAAAATAGCAATCTTATCACTAATAATTAATCAAGAAAATTCAAGAAAACAATTTTATAACAATTCGAGGCCACGTCACAAACCTACAATGCGACCCTCAGTTATATATGTGAGGGTTGTATGGAATTATATATTTCCACAAGTTTAGAGATTAACTCTTAATTGAATGCAGATTTTCTAACATTTGTTTGGGTTTCGAAGGTTGAAGGGTTAGGATTTGGGGATTTTAGTGTTTAGGGTTTTGGAAATTCGACGTGTTAGGGTTTGGAATTGAATTAGTGTTTAGATATAGCTGTTTTAGGGTTTTGCAATTGCAGAAAATTTGTAATAGCAATTGGAATAGGTCTAGAGTTCTTATAACAATTGAATAGGTCTAGAGTTCTTATAACAACAACAGGACGAGGTATTAGGGCTGTAACAGTGAGAAAGTGGGCTATATAAGGTTGTTCCAGATTATAGGAGGGCTGTAGGATGAAGGAATAGGCTATGGGAGGGCTGTAGGATGAAGGGACAACAAGAGGAAAGGGTTGTGGGAAGGTTGGACAACAACGAGATAGGGTAGGGAGGCTAGGGTTTGATTGATTGTGGTTTCTCAAATGAGAAACCAGAAAAATCAATCAAGAACAATGGACAAAGAAATCTAGGGTTTGGTTTGGGTGAGATTTCTTGCAAGGGAAATATGATCTAGGGTTTGATTGATTAGGGTTTCGATGAAAACAGAAAATCAATGAGAAGAATAAAGAGAAGATCAAGAACATACCTTAGACCTTTGGGAATCACACCTATGACGTCAAACCAAGAATCCTTAGGGAATCACTCCCATGGCATCACACCAAGTTCCAATCACTAGAAAATGCTCAAAAACACTTTTTTAATTCATGAAATTCATCAATTAAAAATTTACAGCAGAAAATAAGTTTAAGTAGATGCACCCTACTTGTTTAAAGACTAAAATATCCAAACTATTAAAACTAAAATAACCCAATACTAATAAATTGTTTCCTCCCTAACTAAATGTCCAGCTCATTGGGTTGTAAAAACCATGCTAAATCAGCCCATGTGCACACTTGCCCAATGTGGGGTCTTTCTAATGATCAATGTGTGCATATGACGTCTTCAACACCCCAAATCATCTATCCATAAGGAGATGGGGGTCTTCTTCTTCTTCCTCCGCCTATGGTAAACGTGAAACTCTTTGTGATGCTTGATGTTCACATCATTTGTCTTATGAATTTGTAATATATTATATATTCTAGACTTTTTCATGAGATATTTCAAGTGTACTTTGAAAAAATAACTTTCTGGATTTATTTTTATAGCGCTCAATTATTGAGCTTGTGTTAGGGGACTTTGGTAGAGTTTGACCTAAGGCTAGTAGTTTTATGACTAAATACGTATGACTTCGACTGATACGAAACAAAATCAAACGCAAATAACTAAAACTATACGAAATGTTTCAGGTGGTCCTGTACTGTTTGTACTACATAGAAGCTTGTTTTGATTGCCATTGAAGTTGACATAGTTTGACCGAACATACTGGAATGTGTCAATTTTTAATACCATGGATATTATAGAACCGACTGAAACATGTTGCCGAAATTGTTCACTATTTATTCAAGTGGATATGATTCATCAATAATGAAGTCAAAACATTTTCTCCAAAGTACACCAAAATATATCAATTTTTTTAAAACCACACAGGTAGCTTTCATGTCGGTACCCATGGAAATGAAGAGTTCCGTAGGAAACAATAGGAAATGTGTCGGAAATACTAAAATTTAAATGTTGCAAATAAATTTTTTGTCGGTACCCAAGGAAAAAAATTATTTCATAGGAAACATTAGGAAATGTGTTAATGTTTTAAAATGGTTACTCGAAACTCCCGGATGTCTTTGGTAACTTATTTCTGATAGTCAAGAATAAAGATGCGTAGTACGAGATTATTATGAGATGGGTGGTGTGGAGTCTGAAGTTGCATAGAGATTTGAACGATTGAGAAATTGAGGATTTGGATTGGCTTTTGGAGTGTACTGGTTCTCTATCTCCATGTCCTCCGGGAAGAGACATTAGAATTTAGTCTAGGGGCTACAATGACCGTTTCTCAGTAAGATCACTGGTACAATCCTTTAGGTTTGTCTACAATTTACTCTGATTCCTTTCCTCATAGGCTTGTATGGAATCTGCGAGTTACCTCAACGATATCTTTTTACTTTTGGAATGCAAAATTGAACAAGATTCTTACTTGTGAGCACCTGAAAAGTAGAGAGTGGAGGATGACAAAGCATTGCTTCTTGTGCTTTCAAGCGGAAGAGATGGTGGATCTTTTGCTTTTGCACTGTCCTAGTGTGTGTAAGATTTGAAGGTTTTTCCTCTCCTGAGTAGGGGTAGATTGGATCTTTCTTTCTTTTTTTGCACAAATTCTTATCTTGTTGGTTTTTGGTGAGTTTGGACTGTGTGCATGGGGTTATTTGGTCTCTCCATCTTGGACCCATAGCTTGGTCAATTTGGAAAGATAGAAATTTTAGAGTGTCCTTCTGTGGGTTTGGAATATAATCCAAAATTAATGATTGTTGCTGCCGATCAACAATAGAATATTTGACCTCATCCAACTTCCATCTACTTTGATTAGTCCTAAAAAATTCCGATCTATTGGAGCTAGTTTATTGCGCCACTCGTGAATCAAGGTATTAAACTTTAGTGTTGGTTTATACTTTGGTCACTAAGAAATTGACACGTTTCATGAAAGTTTAAGGAAATCATGTAAAAATCAAGAAAAATAAGAAACATTAAGGAAATGTTGGAAATCTAAGTTGATTATATAAGAATTGAATACATGGCATAAATACATATAGAATTCATTACATAACAAAGTGCAAGCACGTATAACATCAAATTTAATAATCATGTCAAATGACATGTATTGTTTTGACTGTGAAGCCAAAATGTGCACAATTGAGTGTTATATACAACAATGCATCCCGAAAGAAAGAGAAACATGACAGGATAACCCAGTGTAGTCCAGGCGTCGCCTGGGCGGCCACCTAGGCTTTTTGGGCCTCAGGCCCTCAACTGTCTAGGCGCCTCTCTAGGCGAGCGAAAGTCACTAGGCGACGCTTAGGCATTTAGGCGCTAGGCGCTGGGCGGTCGCGTAGGCGGTCCATACAAAACCTCTTCCAAAAAACTATTTTTAAACCCTCCCTTAAAACCATATTTTAAAAATCTCCTTTAAAAGGGCATTGATTAGCCCAGAACACATTTGACTATGTAGTCAAATGCCATGTCCGGGTGTCCCATTTCATACCCCTTAAAGGCCTTAGCTATGGTTAAGCTTAAGAAAATTAATGTTAATATTTTTTCTTTTAAAAACTAAGTTTAGTTTGCTTAACCCTAGGGTGACTGAATCTTAACCATAGTTGATGGGTGTTAAAAAGGGGGACATGGACCAATGAGGACCACACATTCCACTACATAGTGGAATGCGGCGGTAAGTTAAACATTTTCCTGTTTAGAATCCTCTTTAAAACCCTCTTTTAAACCCTATTTGAAAACCATCATTTAAACCCTAATACTCTATTTTAAAACATTCTTTTAAAGTCTAAAAGCACTATCTTAGGACATAGGTGGTGCATTTAAACTTTAAAAGAAACATCCAAAGTCAAGACTCAAAACCACCTTCAAAGTTAGAAACCTTCAAAGTTCAAACCAATTTTATATGTATTATTTATGTAATTTGTGTATGTATAATAATATTTTTTTGATATTGCATTACATAAATTTAATATATATATATAATTTAATTATTTTTATCACCAAAGCATTACCTGGGCGTCGCCTAGGCAGCGCCTCGCCTGGGCCCAATCGCCTATGCATCGCTTGGGCCCCTTGACTACACTGGAATAACCTACATTTTTCTTAAATTAGTGTATTCTATATAAAAAAAATATCTTTAATTAAAAAAATCCCAATACATAAGAATAATTCAACAATTGTAGAACGGGTGCATTTAAGTAATATATAAAAGATTCAAATGGAAACATTGAAGTTTGTGGTGGAATTTAGTGAAATTCGGATATTTC
This sequence comes from Tetracentron sinense, assembly GCA_015143295.1. Classification (NCBI taxonomy): domain Eukaryota; kingdom Viridiplantae; phylum Streptophyta; class Magnoliopsida; order Trochodendrales; family Trochodendraceae; genus Tetracentron; species Tetracentron sinense. Next base: position 54,180,240 of record CM026552.1, read on the forward strand.
TAATTTTTCTTGAATTTCATCTACAAATCTAGTTTGAATCCTTAAAATATATGAAGATGCAAAATATTAAAGTTGAATCACTAAAAGTAAGTTGAGAACAGTTCATTGCGGGAATTGATTCATGAAAATGAGCTTTTGAAAAAGTAGAGTTTTTTGAGCAAAAATAGATGAAGTCATTAGACTTTGATTAATGCCGAACGAAGTTATGTAATGTAATTTTTATAAAGGTTTTGTATTATTTTGGTCGACATTATTTAAACATTCTAGAAACTACTGAAACGTGATACTAAAACCATGTACTATTTACACTTCAAGTGGATATCATTCATTAATAATGAAGCGGAAACATTTCCACCAAAGTTCACCAAAATGTGTTGATTTTGTAAACCACATAGGTAGGTTTCATGTTGGTACCCATAGAAAGGTAGAGTTTTGTAGGAAACAATAGGAAGTGTGTCGGAAAATACTGTAATTTTAATGTCACAAGTAGATTTTGTGTTGGTACCCAAGGAAACAGAAGCTTTTCGTAGGAAATATTAGGAAATGTGTCGATGTTTTAAACCATGCTCATAAAGTAAGTTGTATGTGTTGATATATGTAATATTGAGACCACTTATTAGGAAATGTGTTGATGTAAGCACTATACATCCTATAATCCAAAACACTAAGACCAGTTTACCTCCCAAAATCCAGATTTCGTCTCCTTGAACCATACGCACCCAAAACAAACTATCTCTACTACTATAGCTCACTCTACAAAATAAGAGATATGGAAGGAATAAGCTCAGCAACTCAACAAGTAAAAAATCATATTCGATAGGGTTCATAACTAATTAACACTTAGGATCAAATAATCTTGTATGTTCCCACAAATATATTAGCAAGATACCAATTCAAATGTGAAGACACCTTTGAGAACTAAGCACAGATATCATAGGCACCTAGCTTACGCATTCAACTAAAGTGCATTTTCTGTGGTTCTTGCTGGCCTGCCCATCTTCTCTAAGCAACCGTGTCCACTCTGAACCCAATTGTTATATACCGACATATGCTTTCTCCCACACACAGGTCATGTCATCTCCCGCCCATCTATAATGCATTTCGAGATAAATCAAGAAACATGTGCAAACTAATAAAATAACTGGCACACATACAGATGCTCAAACTACCATATAGCTAAACGGCACTAAATACCGAGTGCCACCCCTCATGACTGTTGTCAGTAGAGGCCACTTATTCTCATTAAGCAAATGAGGTCCACTTATACCACTTGGCCAAGGGTTCACTTGTTTGCATGTAGGCATGGTATTCTTTTCACTCAAGTATTTAAAATCATCATTCACATATACACATATATTCACTTGAAATTGCTTTTGAATTCACTCTTGGCATCACTATTCATATTGTAATAGATGTATTTCAGAATTTCTATAAATCAATTCTCATTTAAATCTACATCAATAACACTTAAATAGAAACCCAATTTAGCATATTTCCAAAGTTTGCACAATTAAAAGTAACCAAAGTAACCACTGAAATATTACAAATATAATCCCAATAACACCATTAATTCTAAATCACGTTGTTTTCTTACAAATAGGAACCAAATAGGGTTTCTTTAAATCAAATAACCATTTGAATAGAAATCCAATCAGCAACCCTAGTTCAAACATGATTTGGCCAAATTGATTTAAAATTACAAATAGAAAACCTTATTGAGAACACCTATAACATGATTGAGTTACTTTTAGTTATAATCAATCAAAAACATATGAAACCCCAAATCAGTTTTGCAATTTGAAGACAATAAAACCCTAATTTATAAGACTCATTACTTACTTTTTTTTTTTTTGCAGATTTTTCAGCAAATCAACCAACTCAAGATCCCTCTCTCTTCCTTCTTCTTCCTTTTCTTTCCCTTTCCTTTTCCTTCCTTTCTTTTCCTCTTCCCTTCTTTCTTCTTCTTTCGTAGCTTACTGTGCTATTTCTATTTCTGTTCTTGTGCTGCTAGTGTGAAGAAACAAACAAAGAGAGACTTTTAAACTCTCTAAAGTTGTCCACGTGTGGGTGGGTTCACCACCACCTCACACATCACTTTAAATTCTTCCTATTTATGATTTAGTCCCTCCTCTAAACTTATTTATACTTAAGCCCTTAATTTAAAAGAATCTTTATAATTAAATCCTTCATTATACTTAATAAATTAATTACTCACTAATTATAATTAGTAATAAAAAAATTAAGATTTTTTTTCTCCCCAAATCCTTCTCTACATTAGACTGGTCATTTATGTTACTGTCGAAATTTAGAAAGTCTGCTCTGATTCATCAATATTGTGATCTGAAGTCTAAAATTTTTAGGGTCACTTAGGGTCTTTGAGGGCCACACCTTCCACTATATGTATGTATACATATATATTTTCTTAACTCAGATACTTAAATATTTTCAATATAAACCTAATAACACATTATCGGTTAATCAGAAGTCAGATTGGGTAATCAGAAGTCGGGTCATTACAAACACCATTTTGTTGAGGGGTGTACGGACAAGTAAGCTGATGAGCAATACCATGAGTGTGATGATACTAGACAAAAGGGGTAGATACTCACCACCATTATCAGATCAAAGGGCCTTAACAAGACCACCAAAATAGGTGCGAACCGTTGTATGAAATTCCTGGAATTTAGAAAACACTTCATCCTTAGACATAATACGGTAAACCCAAGTAGCACAAGTTTAGTCATCGAGAAAAGTAACATAATAATGAAACCCATCACTAGAGACAACCGGATATGGACCCCAAACATCAGAATGAACAAGCTCAATGGTAGAACGACACCTGTGAATGCGAGAAGGATAAACAGTGCGAACATGTTTAGTAAGCTCACAAGTATCACATTGAAAAGTAGATGAAGAATACAGTTTATTAAAAGTAGGAATCAAAGAACACTAAGTCTTAGATCCAACATGCCTAAGCTTAACATGCCATAAACGATAAGTATAATGAGTAACATCAACTGAAAAAGGAAAAACAGTAGCAACAGCAGCAGTAGATGAGACACGATCAAGAGCATAATTAGTATCAAGGGTAGTACAGTCCGCCTCTATTCACGCCTCTACCAACAATCCTCTTTGTAGTCAGGTCCTGAAGAGACAATAAGAAGGATAAAACATAACACAATAATTGAGTTTGGTAGTAAGACTACTAACTGAAAGAATGTTAGAAGATAAACGAAGAACATGTAAAACATGAGATAAAGAGAGAGACGGAGATACAGGAAAAGGCCCTACTCCTAAAACAGGAGTAACAGAACCAGTCATGATCAGTGGCTCCAGAATCAATAACCCAGCTAGGGGAAAAAGACGACGTACTGACAACATAAGCAGAGGGAGCATGGATACCTGAGGTAGCAAGTGAAGAGGAAGCAGCAGTATCAGAGTTACTCTGTAGACGGAACTCAGCTCGGATCATCTCAGCAACCTGGGCTCTCATAAACTCCAAAGGATCACTCGCAACTACTGAGGCTATAGGCAGAGGATCAATAGCAGGAGTCGTAGTACAATAAGCAGCAGGACGAGACTGGTAACCCTTGGGATAGTTATGCAGATGATAACAATGATCATGATCATGTCCCACTATACCACAGTGAGCACAAGGAGTAGTAAATCTGCCATGATCACGTCCACCATGACCTCGACGACCCCTATCAGTCCCCCTACCACGTCTTGGAGGAGGACGAAAATCAGTAGCAAAAGCAGTACAATTAGGAGGGAGCATAGGAGGAGAGCTCGAAGACAAACAGCCCGTTGGCGTTCCTCACTGAACAGTGGAGTACATCGATCGAAGAGAGGGCAGAGGAGATGTGGCAAGGAGCTGAGTGCGCAATTGTCATGATTGCTTTCCTAGCAAGATGCTTACAACCCGTAGAGAAATTACGTCAAACCAAATTGAGCTGACATATCGCTTGGCAATAGAGAAGGTGACCATCATTGTTTTGTCATTGGAATGGAGACATCATTAACCCACACGATTTTGTGGGACTGATAGTGTTTTGCTATCTTCAGCTTCAATTTGTGAACAAGCTATTGGGAAACAACATTCATATGAATACCTTCATCAATAATGAGCCTCAGACATCAATCCCCGTGCCATACATTGGTATGGAACCAATCTTCCTTTACTGTTTCTTTCAGTGCTATCAAATTGGCTGCACCACTTTAGTAATTGTGTGTTCTCTTTTGAGTGCATTTTTATTAACTATTTGCTTGCAATTTTTTTTTTCGAGTGATCAAAATTCCAACTTAACTTTGTCTTAGTGAAAGTTGAAATACCACTGGAGAACTACGATTACTTAGTTGTTCATGGGCTTGCTATGCTCGTTTACGCTAATCATCTCCCCACTTCTTCATTTCATCATTAAGGTCATCAATTTTTTTTTCTTTTAAAGAAAGCCGCTCAGAAGGAGAGGGGGGTTTGGTAGACCCCTACCGGTTTATTAATAATAGAAAATTGGGGGGGGGGGGGGGGACATAAAACCTTACCCCTACAAGGACACCAAAAGAAAAAAAAATCAAAAAACAAAACCTTAATTATGAACCACACTAACATTACCTAACCCAACCTTATCTAAGAAAATAAGAGAGTTAGAAGGACAATCATAGTTCGCATAGAAAGCTCTAGAGTTGAGCGAGTCACATCCATAGTTAGTAAGGGAATTTGCAACCGAATTAGCTTCCCTAAAAATATGACTAATAGAAGAACAAAGATTCATGTGCTCTCTAATATGCTTATTCCAGCACCAAGCTTTCCAAGAGTGAGCAGTCTTCCCATTCCAAGCATCTACAAGGGATTTAGAGTCTGATTCCACAATCACTATAAGGCCTCTAAGACTTCTACAAAGCCGCAAACCATTGAGGACAGCCCGAGATTCAGCTATATAATTGGAACAATAACCATAGGAAGAATAAAAACCAACAATCATATTCACCATAAGATCATCAATCGTTTGATAGAACGATGTCATAGTTTTGTCCCTCTTTCATTGTGTCAACTTAGGGTTATAGGATTTCCCACATTGTGAGAACATTGTGGCAAAACCATGGTTTAAAATTCCAGTACGTATTGGTTGATACGTATCGTGCTTAGGTTGGAAAAAAAGTATCCTTGTATCGGCACGTATCGGGCGTTTTTAGCCGACACAAGGGATGTTTTAGTTAAATTATTTTCCCTCCTAACATTTACAATAGGATCCACAACACAAACTCGATACATAACTTATGGTTTTAAATTTTACTTTCATTTACTTAAAATATTTATTTGTAAATAAAGTTATACCCCAATTTGAATTCAATAAAAATTATCCAAGATCTAAATTTTTTGAAGAATAAAAAGTCAACTTTCCAGTTCAAGAATAAAATCCTCTTTTTAGCGCCTTTTAAGGATTATGTCTAACTTTCAACTTTCAACTTTCAACTTTCAAATGGTAAGGTATTTTTCAATTATTAAAATTTCATAAATTCTACTATATCAAAACATTACCAAAACCCAAAGGCCCGACAAAAAAGTCTCACATTTTAGTTTTCAAAAATATTTTCATCTATAGGGTCAAAAAGTCGACCAATAGTGTAACAGTTTAGCATAAAAAGACTTACATTAAAGTTCATAATTTATGGTTGTAATTCAATACATTCTTATTTAACTAATTGAGTGTAAGGTTTTAATATCTAAATTGTATTTCCTATACTAGGCTAAGTGACTATGGTTTGGTGCCACCTACTTGTTTCACAAATTCCTAACCAGAATTGATTTGTGTTGTTCTTCAAAAGATCTACCTCAGTGCAGATCCTTGCAACGCTTGGCTGGAAACTGCTAAGGTGGGGCCATTGATCTTCAAAAGCTTTTTAACAATACTCTCAATGGATGTCAGTGTCATGACATTAAACAGATGCAAGGGGAGATGGGGAAGAGAGATTTAATCCGGAACTTGAGGAGGAGATACCGAGAATCCATTACTCCCACAGAGAAATCTAAACGAACATGAGGAGGATTTTATGTATATTTTGATGGCGTTAATGGATGGACGACAATAAGAACTTTTAGCAATAAGGGCAAATCGAAGAGGGGAAGAGAGATGGCTAGTCTCCTCTGAAGAAAAAAAAAGAGCAGGTTCCCCATGGTGAGATGAAATCTGTTTGAGTGTCACCAGGCTTAAGAACCGAAGAAGAAGGGGAGTCCAGAGACCCCAAAATCTGAACAAAGGAAAGGGGATCCAGAGGTTTGGGATCAGCCATGGGAGGTGCAGACCTCTCCTTAAAGAAACCCTAATTTGAATGAATGTTGGTTCAAATAAATACAACATAAACAAAGACTTTACTGCTAACTGAAAATTAAACTTGATTGATGGCTAAATAATATTCAAGCCCCCTTCCTGCATCCCTAAGAAGTTATATGTGAATATTTTTGACATATGGAGTAGAGACTGTGTAGGTTGTTATCAATGTAGTCATCTGATTCAAATTTCTGTTTTTGGCTTTCTGTATTAACTTTCTAAAGTAGATTGAGGGTGTTCTTTGAAGAGTCTGTAGAGTTTGGCTTGCAATTTTATGTACTTGTCTGAGTTGTCTCCTTGTTTTCCTCCGTGTCTTTGGAAAAGGCTTCATACAACAGGTCTGTTAACCTTGTCTCTGTATCACTTAATGCTGTGGAAATGAATAAGTTAAAAGGGTCTCAATTCTTGTTGTTTCCGTTAGCAGTTTTCTTTTATTATATCCTGTAATATGTGGCTAATATGCTGAGATAGTTATTCAATGATTATTTTCTTTGGAACCCAAATAATGCTCTACAGTTTCTTAATGATTCACAGGCAAAATCACCTATTAGGACTTTAGATGAACTTAATGTTTCTGAGGTAGTTTCAACTCCTCACTTTCCTTCTAGCATGGAGAGAGGACAAGCTAGTTCTATGGAGCAAGATCCACCTGCATGCTCTAATACATCAGAGACTGACCTGCCCTTTAGGACTAAAATTCCCAGACATAATAGGGTAGGAATCGCCACTAGTGGAAGTGGTGAAGGATTTGGACGAAGGAGAAAACATCGTTGCTATGTGATAACAGCTCGGGCACGCTCTTTTCTTTACCATCAGGTCAGCGTTTTGCTCCTTCCACCTCTTGTTTTATTTGTCTAGGAATGTGTGAGTTAACAGGATATGCCGGCATTTAGTTAAGCATTTTATATAATTTCAAACAATTATCAGTTTCTTAGTATTATTTTTCCAGTTGTTGAGATAGTTGTCTTTTTCTTGGATAAGATGATGCACCCTTGATTACTTTTTCGCTGTTTGTTTTTTCCTGTTATTGTATCATGTGTTATCTTTGTGACTTGAATGTTTAATTCCTAGCAAAAACATTTGATATGATGGGCACACAGTATATTTGACCTATGGTCTCTGCATTCTGCATTACTAGTAGATAAATACAGGACGATGGGATATATGAGCTTGTTTTATTAATCAAAAGTTTATTGCCCATGGTGGGGCTAAGATGCTGAATCACTAACCTCGATACATTAGTTAATAAAATCTCTCCGAATAACAAATAGGTCTCAAAAAATTTATAATATGGTGTTCTCTTATAAACCATATCAAGACCCTACTATCTTCTTCTTTAACAATGCCTTACCCCAATTATTTAGGGTTGGTGTTGTGATGGGCGTAAATCATAAAGCCCATTGCCTATTATGTAACTAGTTTGTACGTACATGTTTTATACTCTACTAGGGGTATTTATGTTCACACACATTTAATTAATAAAATATGGAGAGTGTATCCTCATTGGATTACTCTCTCTTTCTGAGAAAACTTGTGTGTTCTTCTCTTTACCTCTTCTTCTTCCTTCTCTACTACACGGCTACACCACTTGGTTTTTTTTTCTTCTATGGATTTGTCTTGGTATCAGGGCGAGGTAAGTATCACAAATTACTCGAGATCAAGAGGGGCACTAAATGTAAACGAATTTCATTGCCAACAGCTGCTAACGTCAGTTGATTGTACGGCTGATGTTAGCAGCTGTACGGACTGGTCTTCCCTTTAAAAAATTGTACCGATAAGCGGAAACTGTTTTCCAGGAATTGTGGTATTTTTTAAGAATTTTTTGAAGATGTTCTGATGGTTTCTTGGCACTCGAAGTGATTCCCAAGAAAAAAAAATCAGTTTTGATGAATCTGTTTGATGCATAGATAAAAAGTGGTTGCTTTTAATTTATTAAAATTCTGAAGCTATTGAAATAAGCTTGGTCTGGAATATGGGCCTATGAAGATTTGAAGCTTGTGCATCAATTTTCTAGGGCATAGTTAGCGCCCCCATGTGTTTTTGGCTTGGTTGGACTGTAAAGTCCTATATTTCTCAAGTGAAGTTGAAACATTGTGTGGGGGCTGTTTGGTGTTAAACAGCTTTGTTTCATTCCCTTCGTGCATTGGTTGAGTGTCTAAAAAAATCAAGGTTTACTTGAATGTACACTTATTGTTCTGGAAGTGACCTAATGTTAGAAATTAGTGGAATGGAAGGAAGCTCATCAGGTGCAAGAGGCCTAGGGACTCCATCTTATTGGGTTACACCATCCGAAAATATTAATTTGCATATTACATCGGTAAAGTTAGATGGTGGAAACTATTTGGAGGATACCCAGTCAGTCAAAATATTTATTGGAAGTCGGGGTAAGCTTGGATACATAAATGAAGGTTGGTAGAACCCAGTTTGCCCGACGACTCATTTGATAAATGGGGGTCAGAAAACTGAACAAATATGTTTTGGTTGCTATATTCCATGCTGCTCCAGATTGTTAGGGGTTTCCTCTTCCTCCGGACAACCAAGGAGATATGGGATGCAACAACTCAGACCTATTCTCAAATATGTAGTGTCACCTGGATCTATCAGTTTTGTTCTAGGAGATTTGTCACCTCAGGCAAGATGAGAACCCTTGCCTTACTACATTGCCCGCCCTTGAGGTATGAAGTAGGACGATTTAGATTATTATCAGACATATCATCGTATGTGCATGACTGGTGGAGAGCAATATCACAAGCTTGTGGAGCATAGCAAGATTTTTGAGTTCTTAGTTGGATTGAACTCAAAGTTCAAGATGTTGCGAGTTCATATCCTGAGTAAGGATGAGTTGTCATCTCTGAGTTAGATATATACTCTTGTTCAGGGTGAGGAGAGCAGACAAATAGCTATTGAACTCAAAGTTCAAGATGTTGCGAGTTCATATCCTGAGTAAGGATGAGTTGTCATCTGAGTTAGATATATACTCTTGTTCAGGGTGAGGAGAGCAGACAAATAGCTAGGCGTATTCTTGTAGGTAGTTTAGAGCACTCAACACTAGTGTTTGCATCACAGTCTCAAAGAGGAGGCAAAGGAAGTATCCGGAAACAAAAAGGTAGCACAAGTTCAGATGAGAAAGACAAGCTGAAGTGTGATCATTGTGGGAGGTCGCGTCATACCAAAGAGACCTGTTGGGACTTGGTTGGAAGACTAGCCAAATTCAGTCGTCCTGGATCATCTACATTGCATACTTCTTCCTCTACATTACTAGATCAACTTGCCCTTTTCTGCCTACTCAGTCTCCAAGGAAGATGTAGTTCTTCAGGAGGAGCTTGAGAGTCTTTGACGTTTCTTTGCTCAGATGGATCGTTCTTCTCCATCTTTCACTTAACTTCCCTAATCAGGTATCAATGTTGCTGCTTCCGCCTATCATTTAATTCATTTTCACCTTTGCCCTCTTTTGGGTACCAAGGTATTAAATTTCGGTTTTGGTATAAAATTCGGTTGTTAAGAAAGTTGACACGTTTCGAGAAAGTTTAAGGAAGTCCTAAGGAGTTATGTAAAAATTAAAGAAGTCTAGGAAACTGTAGAAATCTTAGATGAAACTTTGGAGATTCAATACTTAAGTATAAATACACATCTAGAATTCATTATATTATTAATGCAAGCATGTAGTACTCAAATGTAAGAATCATGTTAAATGACATGCGTTGTCTGCTTGTCTTAGTCGTAATTTGTTCTTGATATTTCTCTATGTTGTCAACTTTTTCGAACTATATTTTATCTTCTTTGTCAAGTGAAGGGAATATTAGATATTTAACACCATTTTATTCTCTTTAATTTTCAATTATTATCCATGTTAATTGTTTTAGAAACCTGAAAAACTTATGAATGTACATTAAAGTTGATAAATAATTTAATTTCAAATTAGTTTCTAAACCTATTTTAATCTGCAATTGATGAGCTCAATGTTTTTACAAGATTGAATCAATATGTGAAGATGAGGAGATGAGTAGTTAAATAATTTTTAATTTACGAACTATTAGGATTTTTTTAATTATTATTACTAAAAAGCCCTTATTGTGCATAATACACTAATAATAAGATTATAATTTATAATAAGGTTAATGCTAACCACATTCTAATATTAAAAATAAAATTTATAATAAGGCTAATGCTAGCAACACTCTCTTTTAAAGCTAATTATATATGTAATAAGGTTAATGGTAGGGACATATGACTTTCCTTATGAAAAAGTAACTAGTAAGTTTACTGCGAGTGGAACTTACATTACCCTTTTAAGTTAAAACTTAAATGCCCTTCAATTTATAGACTTTTCTGTACACTTCGGTTAACTTCCACCGAAGTTCTTTATTTTCTCAACACTTTTTTCTATTTCGATTGAAGTTTACCACGAAGTTCAATATTTTAAAAATACAAGTGCATTTTGTTTCGGACAGCATGGAAGTCGACTCCATTCGAAGGAAGTTGACCGGATTGAGTCAATTTTTGACACCATGCTGGGTACTCATGGATCATTGATTCAGGAACCTCTGATCATATGCCTAGTAAGTATATTTTTTCGTCATATGCTCCATGTTCCAATAATGTGAAAGTCAATGTCACTGATGGTTCCCTTTCCTTTGTCTCAGGAAAAGGAAATATCAATGTTTTTCCTAGTCTTATCTTGTCATCTATTACATGTTCCCGATTTTTCTACTAACACATTTTTTAATCTATTCATCTTTTACCAAGATTCTTTTCATTGCTCTTTCTTAATACATTTAACATGATCTAGGTCTCAATTTTTCTTCTTATAATGTTTGCTACTTTTTGACATTATTATCCAACTTTATACCCAACTTATTATATTGGTCATCATAAACTTATATTTGGCCTTTTATTACTTTCTAAGCTTCATTTTTTATCGTTCTAACTTTTCCTTATTTTAGTGGGTTGATGCTTGGTTGATTATTGTTTGAGAGAAGAAGATGGAAGGAGGAAGAAGAAGGAGGGAAAAAGAGAAGAGTAGAGAAAGTTATGTTCTCCCCACTCTTGTAGACTTATATTCAAAACAACTTAAAAGGTTTACAACTTGATAAATTGGCCCAAGGCCCAACAAGAAGAAAAATAATAAGAAGAAGAATGGGAGAGCTCATAATAACAATTACAACACTCCCCCTCAAGCTGGTGCGTATATGTCACACATGCCCAGCTTGTCAAGAATATCATCCAAACGATAGCCAAGAACCTTTTGGTTAAGATATCCGCGAGTTGATCTCTGGTCCTCACATAAGGAGCATAGTTACCAAGTACGGGTATAATATGGCAATGATCCGTTCGGGAGTATGGGTGTTATATGACAAAAACATGATAAGAGTACGGGAAAATTAAAAAATAATTAATAATTATAAATAAATAAAAATCATGATATTAATGAGTAAAAATCATTTAATATGGAATATGTGTTTAACACGGTAAAAGTACAGCAAAAACACGCGTATTGTACGCGTTTAATACGTAATTCATGTATTATACGGCAATACAGATAAAACACGTAACACGACAAAAGTACACAGTTTTAAATGGCGACCCCCTCTAAAATTATTATACGGGTATAATACGGGTGTTTGATAACTATGATAAGGGATGCAAATTTCCCTAGAATTGAGTTTCTCCTTGATGAAGTGATGATCAACCTCAATATGCTTTGTTCTGTCGTGTTGCAAAGGATTGTGAGTAATGCTAATCGCGGCTTTGTTGTCACAGTATAGGTTAATTGACTTATCTACATTAAAACCCAGCTCCCGCAAAAGGGCCTTTAGCCAAAGTAGATCACATAACCCCACGAGCCATGACTCTAAACTTAACTTCAGTACTAGACCTTGCAACAATTGCCTGTTTCTTGCTTCTCCAAGTTACAAGATTTCCCCCAATAAGCATACAGTACCCGGAGGTGGATCTCTTATCAGACACAGATCCCTCCTAATCTGCATCAGTGTAGGCGTCTACTCTCAACTGTCCATGGAAGCTAAATAGAATACCTTTTCCTGATGAGGATTTTAAGTACCTGAGAATCTTGTACACCGCCTCTAGATGAGAGGTTTTTGTGGCATGCATAAACTGATTCACTATGCTCACAACATAGGTAATATTTGGATGAGTAAGGCAGAGATAGATTAGACGACCAACAAGACGCTGATACCTTCCTGTATCACCAAGGGGTTCCCCATTATCTTCTGCTAGTTTGTGGTTTTGCTCTATTGGAACATCCTAAGGTTTACAACCTAACATCCCTGTCTCTCTGAGGATATCTAAAACGTACTTCCTTAGGGAGATAAAAATACTTCTCTTTGACCTGACAACTTTTATCCCAAGAAAGTACTTTAATGTCTTCAAGTCTTTAATCTCAAACTCTGTGTCCAGTTGGGACTTTAACCTCCTTAATTCATGTTCATCATTCCCTGCCAACACTGTCATCTACATACTCAATGAGAGTTGTCGTCTTCCCTTGATAGTGTAGAATGAATAGGGTATGGTCTGTTTGGCTTTGAGTGTAAGGCCCCCTTTTCATTACTCCACTAAACCTTTCAAACTAGATCCGAGGAGACTGCTTTAGACCATACCAGGCCTTCTTTAGTTTCCACACCTTTCCTTGAGCAGTGGGAAACTTGAACCCAAGAGAGACATTCATGTAAACTTCTTCTTCTAAGTCTCCATGAAGGAAGGCAGTCTTTACATCAAGTTGATAGAGGGGCCAGCCTTGATTGGCTGCAAGGGAAATAATGACCCGAATGGAATTCATCTTTGTTACAGGAGCAAAAGTCTAATGGTAGTCAATTCCATGAGTTTGAGTGAACCCCTTGGCTACTAGTCTGGCCTTGTATCTTTCCACAGACCCATCTGATTTGTGTTTGATTGTAAACACCCATTTGCTTCCAACTAGTTTCTTTCCCTTTGGAAGATCTACAAGCTCCCATGTGCCAGTTTTGTCAAGAGCCTTCATTTCCTCATACATCGCATCCTTCCACTTAGGATGTGTTAGTGCATCAGATACACTGCAAAGCAGATACCGAAGAAAAAGGAAGAGGCAAAGGTACGATATGAAGCAGATAAAGAGTTATAGGACACAAAGTTAGAAATGAGATGTTGAGTGCAAGATCTAACTCCATTTCTAAGAGCAATAGGGAGATCAGAGTTATCAATAGGAACAGAGTGGGAGTTAGAAGCATTACATGGGTCAGCAGGATCTGAGAAGGCCTCTTGGCAGGGGTCATGAGATATAGGTCTTGGTCGTCGAGAGTAGGGCTCCGAATAAACCTTCTCACTCCCAACATTAACAACAGGAGAATCTAGAGTGTTAGTAGGAGAATCATGAATATCAATAATAGGGAGTGGAATAGGAGAAGACAACGCTGCAACATCATGAACAATCTCCCCCTGGAGAGGAGTCTTCGAGGGAGAGAAGGGGTGTCTTCAAAAAAGGAGACATCCATGGAAACAAAGCGCCTCTTGGAAGAGGGGTGATAACACTTATAACCTTTCTGAGTGGGGGAATACCCAAGGAAGACTCCACATCACCACGGGGGTCTCATAAGTAGTAGGAGGATATACAGGTCCCAGTGGCGGTAGCAACATGAGCGGAGGAATCTCCAAACCCTCTTGAGCGAGCCCCTCTCTGTGTAGGCCTGCCATGTAATTGCCAACAGTGATCTCGAGTAGGATGATTCCACTCACAGTAGTCGCATTTCAATCTGTCCTTGTCATCATGTGAGGCACCATTAAACCGATTACTTCAACCTCTAGCATTTCCTTGACCTCCTCCTCTTCTACCACGATGGGAGATGGAGGGAAGAGCAGACCTCTCAGGGACTACTACCGTTCTTGGAGTCATCACATCTTTTCTTCTCTCTTCACTCTGGAATCACGACCAAGGATCTGAGAGTGAGCATTTTCATTCTCTTAGTTCAATCCTATAAGAAATTTAAAGATCCGCATCCGTTCAACCCATTTTCGAAAAGCCACAGCATCGGCATCACAACTTGGTTGAAAGTCAGAGTAATGATCAAACTCTTCTCATTTCTCCCTTAGCTTCGCATAGTACATTGCCAAGGGCAACTCCCTTGACGAGTTTGAGAGATGTCCCGTTGGAGCTTATAAAGTTGGGCAAAATTACCTACTTTCGAGTTGTTTTGGGAGAGAGTTTCCCACACATCCTTAGCGGTCTTTAAGAACACCAAACCCCCTACTAATTTGGGGGTACCACAGAATTGTTGAGCCACAACATAACAGTTAAATTCTATTGATCCCATTTGGCATGTGCAGGATCCAACTTTGGTGGCTCTTTTAGGTTTCCAAGGAAGTAACCTAACTCACCCTTAGCTCCAACATACATGTGGACCGATTATGCCCAATGCACATAATTCTCACCATAAAGCTTGACAGTTTTGATTTGCAAGTGAGGGTTGCCATTACTTGACCCCTCATAGCCTACTCCGACACTTGGAGGTATCACATTTGAGGTTTGATCTTCTTCTGACATATCCTTTTCTTCTAACATAGCAAAGGCGAGATGAAATGACCTTGACAAATTTCTGACATAGCAAAGGTGAGATGAAATGACCTTGACAAATTTCCAAGCACCAACAAAGAGCCCAATCTCCAAAAAATCTTCTCCAATACAATGGAAAAGTGAAAAAACAAAACAATGAAAGTATTAAGAAATCACTTCCAACAAGGTCAAATCCCCTAGCAACAAACCAAATGATTCAAAGTCATCCTCCAGATCTTTGGAGTCCAAATAAGGGACTGTCCAGCACTTTCCAGCCATTAAACACACACAAAATGGAATTTCTGTGGAAAATCGATAGCCCTAAGAAGTAGAAAACAACTTAACACTCATTCAAGACTTCATGGAATGAAATGAGGCCATTTTAGAAGGATAGCCACCAAAAAAATGACCCAAAAAGATGTGATACCAAACTAGAAATAGTTTATAGAATCACAATCATCATCAAGCTAAAACATGTATAATTTCGAATGTTTTCTGATTTTTCTGAAAAATCTATATACTTCTTCAATACTTCTCCGAATTACATGAGATTGGGTTCTAAAATAATCTAAAATCAAGATCTACAAGAACCAACCTTCAAATCTTTCCCATGGAGGTCTTAGGTCGTGACATCAGCCGTACGGCTGGTAGCGACAGCTCGTCCCCTTCTTCTAGATTGGCTGATTTACTTGAACTCTTGTTAAAAATGCTCTGATACCAAGTGGGTTGATTAGGGTTTGAGAGAAGGAGATGGAAGGAGGAAGAAGGAGGGAAAGAGAGAATAGGAGAAAATTACGTTCTCCCCACTCTTCTAGACCTATATTCAAAACAACTTAAAAGGCTTACAACTTGATAAATGGGCCCAAGGCCCAACAAGAAGAAAAATAATAAGAAGAATGGGAGAGCGCATAATAACAATTACAACAATTTTTAGTTCTTTCATAAGTCTTGTAGTAGGACCTCTTTCTCTAAATGTCTTTTTGAATGTTATTATTTCACCCCTAGTTTCTTTACGCAATTGATATTTTTTAAGTTTCCCTCAAAATCTCTTTAAACATTGTTTTAATACAATTGGCCCCATTTATCCTACATTGTTGCAGATTTTACTTTTAAATTCCATGTTCGTAATTGGCTTTTCCCTTCAGATTCAGTTAAAATATATTTTCACATTATTTTAATCCAGTTGGTCATTTCCTCCCACCTCTTTAGTTTTTGCTTCTAAATTCTGATTTCCTTCCTTTAACAATTTATCTTTTTTCATTATAATTTTTGACCCAGCTATAGACTACCAAAAATTCTTTGTCCATCGCCCTCGGATTGATACTCTCATATAACTTTCTATTATCAATTCTTCTTTGTATTCTCTTTCTGTGTACAAGGAAGCCTAAAACCGTATCTTTAAATTAAGGGGAAAAAACTCAATTAAAACTTCACATAAAAACATTTATGTTCTTAGTAACAAACCCTAGAATTCCTAGACAATCTTAATCATCCATAAATTTTTTTTATACCCATCCAATCAGGTTTGGAAGGGAGAGACTGTTCCAACCCTTTTCAAAACTGAAAGAAGAAGAATACAATTGCCACAATGGGGTCTTGTGTTTGACCCCCCCCCCACACGTGCCCCTAAAAACCTCCCCCACATAGGAAAAGTTGTTCTAGTCATAATTTCATTTGAGATCCTTTGAATCAAAATGTGAGAAAAGGGTTTATAGACTTTAGAAGAGCGAAAAGCTCATTGAAGCTTGATAGGATCTTATATGCTACTTATAACTGTGGACACCACATCTTGTTTTGTCTCTTATAATCTGACTCTCCAAAAGGCTTGATTGTCCAAACCCTAGGTCTTTTTTATCCTGTTAATTCATCAAATTGGGTCATTGTCAACAATGGCTTATGGCAAATATCTGGGGTCGGCAACATGAATCTTATACCACCATTTGATTCTATTAAAAGTCATAACTCGGTAAAGTAACGTGTTATCAAATCATTCGTCACTAACTCCACCAGCCACATTTTTAGCCTTCTCACCCTTTTAGAGCATTCAACTTGCACCAATTCACTTCTTACCGGCAAGGTTTGAAATTTCGACGATATGTCGATATCTCGCACGAGATATCTCGATCCCGACGGGTTTCGAAATATCTTAATCCTGTATTTTAGTTTTTACAAATTTTGTAAATTTCGATCGAAATTTCGTATATTTCGGTCGAAAAATTTTCTACTGGTTTTTTTTTTACATTTTCTCACACGGTTTTTACAAAATTTCGTATATTTCGACGAAATTTTGTATATTTTGACGAAATTTCGTAGATTTCGATCGAAATATTTTCTACTATTTTTTTTTTTAAAATTTTTTAATTTTCTGTTGTTTACTTATTTATACTTAAGTTGTAATGGTCATTTACAAAATAGAATTTATGTTATAAAATAATAATTTTAAATGCTTCTTTATAAAATAATTTTATTCTTATCTATATTTCAAAACCCTCCCTCCGATTACACTAATTAGAATAAATTTTTTTTTAAAAATTGCATAAATGACCAAATTACCTCTATGTTGCAAGTATTAACCTAATTATATTTTATAAATTAAATATTATTTAACTATTCTTAGTATTGATTTTTATTATACACAATAAAAAATTCAATAAAATCTTGATACAATATTTTTAATTTTAACTATTCTTAGTAATGATTTAACTATTCTTAGTATTGATTTTGATTGTATTTGAGTTAATTGTTATGCTTGATTGAGAAATGAATGCAACTTTTTATGTAAGTTACATCAATATTAGTGAATCATACATTGTCGTCAGCATCAGCGCACGTCTTTGGCTCCCTTCTCATTGCATCTCTTATATACATTATTGTTTTTGTAATTTTTTTGATTCTCAGATGTGTATTAACATCTATTTTAACATTTCCTTAAGTTTCATTGAAAAATTCCATTTTTTCACTATCTTTTTCAAAATTTTCCTTCACGTGTGATTTTGTTCCTTCAATATCGATATATCTTGCGAAATATCCTCAATATATCTTTTTTCCATGGCTCGAAATGACATGCGAAATCAAAATTTCGAACCTTGCTTACCGGGGTTGTTATTTGTCTTCATTGGATGTGTCCAAAACCATCTCAACTTGAGTAATAATTTGTTTGTTTGAAGGGGAAATGTTGTGTATAAGAAAATTTTCTTAGAAATGATTTCTCATTTTTTATAGAAATTTTTTCCCTTAAACATGAAGTAAAACTAGAGAATTATTTGTCGTAAAAACTATTTTACAGCATTCCAAACACAAAAATAACCTTTTCTCCTAAATATTATTCAGTGCACCTATTTTTCCTCCTAGCAAATGCAGCCTAAGTGAGAAAATAAAAAATACCAAAATACCCCATATCCAGTATTTCGTCTTGTCTTCCTATTTTCAATCCCTACTATATCTCTGACAATTTATCGAAATATTGAAATCTTCACGAGTAGAATTAAAAATTGGAACCAAGCCAAGGAAAATTTTGTCTTCTAATGCTGCAAATGTTTTTTCCGAAATAAGAAGGCGATTGATGTTAAGACCAAGGTTGTTAAATCGTAATCGAATTGTAAAATCGTTTTAGGACCGATTCGATTCAAATCGGGATTCAAATTGTAAATCGTAAGATTCAATCCATTTCTTAAAAATAGTTTAAAAAATACAAAATATCCAAAAGATTTCATTCATATTTATTGATAAAAAAAAGTAATGAACATTTCATTGCATACACTATAAAAAACACGAATGAACTCCATAAAACGAAAAAAAAAAGAAAACAACGTAATATCATTAAAAATAAATCAACAAAAGTAAACTCATATAATCATATTGTATGAGATCAAGTCTCAATAGACTTGTACAGTTAAAAAGACTAATAAAATATACTGTCAAGTTTTCCCAAAATCCAACTCCAACTTTCTTCTCCCTCCTTTCTTCCATTTTTTTCCCCCCGTTTCACAGCATGTTAGCAACAGAGAGAAAACTCAAATAGGAGTTTTGGCATGTCCGTAACATGGGTTTTTCTATTTATTTTCTCTTCTTAAAAGACATAAAGTACTTTTAGAAAATCAAAAGAATAAAAGTAAAAGGGGTTTCGTGCTCGAATCACATGAATCGTACGATTTGAATCACAAATCGTAATCTGAATCACAAATCAATTAGGATTTACCCAATTAAGATTTTCACCTCCGATTTGAATCATTTTGCTTGGGATTCAAATTGAATCGTAGGATTTTAATCGTAAGGACTTAACAACCATGGTTAAGACACATAGCGCTGTCTGAGAGTTGTCTATGTGTGTGTGTTCATGCATGCGTGTATATATATATATTTATTTATTTATAAATAACCTTTTGATAATTTTTTTCCAAGTTTATTAATGGTGAATCAAATATTTGCAAGAGAAGTGAAGAGTTAAGACATATTTTAACTTTATTCCAATCATATGCCTATGCCTCCAGGTAAGGAACTACAAAGAAGAACCTATCTTGATTGTTTTTTCAATCATTTAATTTCTTTGCCTGATGTCCAATTCATTTACATATAGTCCAAAGTACTGTATCCACTATTTGATGAGTCAAAACAAAATATCGAACCACTTAGTTGAAGTCCTCATTTCCAGGGCACAAAACCATTGAATGGCTTCCATCAAAGACCGCCCCCTACCCAAGACATCCATCCAACTATAAAATGAAGAGACCTGAGGTAATGTATATGAAAGATGTGAGTCTAATAATAGATAAAGGCTAAAATTTAGTAAAAGTTAAATCTATTGAATGGCCTGCAAGGGCACAAAACCAACAATGTCCCACTTGCATGTTGCTCAAATGCTTCACATACAATTCTTTGGATAACTGGTATGCAAACCCTCTTTAGTGCTCTTTGATATCATTCCCTTTTCCAGCACTGTTGTATGAACCACATTGATTTTCCGCTTGATGTGCTTAGCTTTCTCATTGATCCTTGGGTCTTTGGTCTGGCTAATGGTTGATGAATTTTCGGTGGGTCCAAAACTTAATGGGCATCATAGTTGTCAAGGCGATCAGGTGACTTGAGGCGATAAGCCCCATGAACGCCTGAGTTGGTAGCCTCAAGCCTGAGGCGCCCGAGGTGTTGCCTGATGAACTATTTGTGCAGAAATTTTCCCTAATATGAAATCTATGTTTGGTGCATTTTCTTTTATAAGAGACTCTACATTCATATAATTACATCATTGTCAAGACATACTTTGATAGAACCATCGCTAGATAGTTCTAAGAATAATAAAGAGGGATTTCAAGTGTTGGAAAAAAATTGAATAAAAATTAAGTCTACAATGACTACTGAAAGAGGGGAGAGAGAGAGATTGTGAGTGATAAAAAATAGACATCCCAAGAGGAAAAAGAGGAGAGAGAAGCGAGAATATAAGACTGAATAAAAAATAGAAAATAGCCTTTCTTTTTATCGATTATACTCAAGATAACTAATAAAAATAATATTGATAAGTAAAATATAAAACTATAGGGTTTGCATAAACTATAAAAGATTCCTTTAAATATGAGTTTAAGAGAGGTTTTTTTTTTTTTTTGGGGGGGGGGGGGTAGAAGGAATTTGAGGCATTTAAAGGCTCTTAATTTTTTAGTGGGCCACTTGAGCTAGCTCTAAGTTAACAACCATCGAAAAAAACAAATGAGGACTATATGGTCCACCCATAAACAGAGGGAGAGTGACCATTTGGTCCACCCATTGAGAGAGAGAACAAGTTAACATGATAGAAACATACTTGACACCGTTCGTCGTTTTTTTCTTCTTCTATCAGCAAACTTTTTTTGTTAGATATACAAATACGAACATATTATATTGTAAAAGACATGAGAAGTATATAAAATAGTATATTTTTTTGTTACCGTACAATCATATTCAAATAAAATAAATTTTTATATCCTCAAACAATAATAATATTATATATATATTAGATTTTTAATAATGACTGCCCGAGGCGGCCAGTCGCCTGAGCCCAGCAAAGCGCCTGGTCGCCTAGGCAACCGCCTGAGGCGACGCCTTTAACAACTATGATGGGCATCTGAAAAGAATTTCCTGAGGCACACTTCTTGAAAGACCCCATTCATTGCAAGCAACATATTCAACGATGGTAGACTCCGCAATACATTTTTTTTTCCCTTTGCTGAGTTTATTTATCGAAGAACCTTAAATGGGATTTTGCATAAAAGAGAGATTGCTGGCCTTCAATACAGTAGGATCTAGGCATCGACTGACTAATTTAATCGACTTATGATGCTCTTCTTTGTTTGTTTGTCGGGATTAGCATCAAATTATGCAATGCCTGAGGAAGAGTATAGCCTTAAATGGGATTTTACTCTTAGAACCTCTAGGGTTTGATTTCTATCTATTGGTATTTAGTATAGAGTATAGCCTTAGGAAGTCTGTGGAACAACTTTACATGCCCTTGTAGCCCAACTGACTGCTCCACAGTTTCAAGTAAATATGGAGCCTGAAGTATGGCTTCTTATCATAACTATTGACATTAAAATATGAGTCTGTATTTGTGAAGGGCTATGTTATTACCACAATGGGATAAAGATGGTTCATAATTTGTGGACCAATCCAAATTAGGAAACCCAAATAAGGAATAATAAAAAATCACTTTACATTTAAAGTATAATAATTTTTAAAATAAAACATGAAAACATCCCCTCGTGTCCCCGTATTTGATGCTGACATCGGCACCCGTGTTTGTGTCTGTGGAACATAACTATAGGAATAAGCTGATAGATCCTCATCTAAAGGGAACCTTTTCAATTGATTTGTAACTTTCAATTGTCCTTATATATTTGCAACTTTGTTCTCCATTATGGTTTATGGATCTCTAGAGAGTTACCTCCCCAACTCCAGAGGCCTCCCTCAAGACTGTCTGTCATCGCCTCTCTTGTTCATCTTGCTGACAGGAGACATTGAGTTGGATGATGGATGGGTAGAAAAATGCAATTTCAATGAAGGATTTCTGGAAGGGCTAGACAGACCGGAAGATCACTTACCTTCAGTACACAGATGATGCCATTCCTTCTTGACCTGTCTAGTGATTAGGTGGCAAGCATTCGTGCAGTTCTTAGATGTTTTGAGGAGGCTTCTGGTTTATGCATCAATTTAGTTAGAAGTACTCTTTTTAGAGTAGGTGGTGGAGAGGATGGGTTTTTTGAGGATTGTGCTCGTATCATGGAATGTTGCCTTGGCAAGCTTCCCACCAGGTCCCTTGGCTTACCTCTAGGTGCAATACCACTAGCAAAAAGTATCTGGTACTCGGTGCTGGAGGGGTTCGAGCAAAGGTCAGCACAATAGCATGTTGGAAGAAGAATCTCCTTGCTCTTGGAGGCAGGATACTGTTTATAAAGAGCATTCTGACTATTATTCTGGTGTTCTATTTGTTGATAGTTAAGGTGTTGGCATCCATTTCCATTAGTCTTTAAAAGCTACAGAGACTTCTAGGAAGGAAGAGGAGACACGAGATTTCACCTGGTCAGATCGGAAGGGTTTGTTGCCCTAAGGGAGAGTATGTTACGTGAACTGGGTTTTAGTAGGGAAGTGGCTCTGGCATTTCAGCTCGGAGGACATGGCTTTATGGAGGAGATTCATAGGGATTTAATTTGGAACTACTTGTCAAAATTTGGATCGAAAACAAGTCACATCTTCATGCGGGGTCAGGATTGGAAGGGGATAATGATAAAAAAAAACACAGGAGTCATTTCTGGATCAGGTTTCTTTTGCCACTGGCAACAGAAACAGGAGCAGGTTCTCAGGAGATGATTGGTGCAGGGTTGGTAAGTTATGTGCCTTATGCTCACTATTATATAGATTGGCTGCCTCTAAGAATGGTTTGGTGCTAGAACTTTTAGAGAGATTCAACGGGGAGATCGCTTGAATCCCAGTTTTAGGAGGAACCTTACAGACAGATTGAGGAATGGCTTCTACTCCTAAATAGGTAGAATGGATCAAAGATCAACCCCAACATAGGTGATCAAAGGATCAGGAAGGGTAGTCTGAAGGGAGGCTTCAGATCTAAAGACTTCTACGATTACCTTCTTCAGAAAGAAGACGAGGAGATTATCAAAAGACCCCAGTTCGAAAGGATTTGGACGGTCCAGTCCTTCCAAAGGTGCAAGCCTTCATTTGGGTAGTGGCTCTGGATATGAATATATGATCCCCTAGCCGTCCACCATTTTTGAAGTCGAAGGGTGAAGATTCTGAATGTGTCGTATGTGCCGTAATATAAAGATGGAAATGTAAAGCACCTCCTCTTTCATTAGCTGACAGCCTGGATCGTTTGGAGCTTTTTTTTCTCTCTTTTTGGGCTTTATTTTGTCACCCCAAGGGAAGCAGGGGATATGATGCTCAGCTAGCCCGAAGGTGTCTTTGGATGAAGAGGCAATATTCTATGGGAGGGAGGGAGGGAGTTTTCAAGGGTACCAAGGCTTCCTTGCCCAATTAGTTTCTTCCATTGGGAGTTTAGTCAAAGCGTCTAGGCAACGCCTAGGCGATAGGGGGTTCGCTAGGCGAGGCGATGCTTAGGGGTTGGTTAGGCGATGCCTAGGTGATCAAAATTTATTTATTATGTTTATATTATATAAGAATTAATGAGTGCCCGCTTAGATCATAATCTAGGTGATAGGGGTCCTGGCTAGGCGAGGCGGTGGCCTAGGTGTTGTCTAGGCGACATTTTGACTACATTGTCCATTGGATGGTGCTTGTCTAATTGGACAACACCAAGCCAAGAGTTTTGGGGGATCATCTATTGTTTTTTTTATAAATAATTTGCTTGATAGATACAGTCATATCATTTTTTGACAAATTCTGATTCTATGTAGAGTGCTTTTCCGCTGAGAATTCTTCATTCCTCCATCACTTGTAAATTCTCTTCTTTCTTGGTGAAATTCAGATTGGATCTTAATATGCTCACCATGGTTCCCAATTCACCAGTTATAAAAGAATCCAAAAATCACATCCATATTTTATCTGACGGACCTATATTTGGGCTTAGATCTACTTTAATCAAATTGAATCCAGATCTTGATATGATCCATTGGCAGCCTTACCCTTTAGGTGGTTTTTCTCTAGATCATTCTTAGGGAACAAAGATCTGTCCAAGGAGTCAACACATTTCTATCCTTACATCTCTGCCATACTAGAATGACTCAACACTATGAACATAGAACTAAGCAGTGTAGTCAAAATGTCGCCCAGGCTACGACTAGGCCACCGCCTCGCCTAGCCAAGACCCCTATCGCCTAGATCATAACCTAGGCGGGCATTCAGTAAATCTTATATAAGATTATATAATGTAGATTAAAAAAGTAAATTTTGGTCGCCTAGGCATCGCCTCACCTAGAGAACCCCATATCGCCCAGGCATCGCATGAACGCTTTGACGACACTGGAACTAAGAGGAGAGGAGCATCCTGGCTTTCTTTTATGGAGAGTTCTAATGCAAAGACGAACAAAGCTGCTGGCTTTTGTTTTACGGAGAGTTCTAATGCAAAGACAAACAAAGCTGCTGGCTTTTGTTTTACGGAGAGTTCTAATGCAAAGACAAACAAAGCTGCTCCAAGGTTCCTTCATGCTTAAGTGCTTACTGAGCCACAACTTATTTTCTTAGACAAGCCTATATAATTCCCTATGAGAATAGCATCTGCATAGAGCACTAGTCTCGAGGCATGAGGCATAAGCCTCACAAGAAAGCTTCATGTTCTCTCATTTTAACAAATAAATAAAATATAAGAAAAATTATAAAAAGATTTAAAATTTTAATGAAAGGTTATAATATATATATATATATATATATATATATATATATATATATATATATATATAAATTTTATTGCGAAAAGATGGAGCTAATAATTTCTTGGCATCAATAATTCTTGGATCTGGAATAGTATGATCAGAATGAAAGGACGAAGATGGTACTGAGAAAGAAATATTCGACAAAGGAATTGACAAGGCAGTTTCTTTTAATTGAAAAAGATAATATGAAAGAGCTTCAACAGCTTTCTCATGTTGTTTGGAAGAACTGGTTCTAAAAGTTGACCAAAGATTATCAACAATTCTTTTTTCTTCTGGGGAGAGACCAAAAGTAGAGAATGGAAATCGATTACGAGGATCATCAATATCATCAAGGTGAATATTACCAAAACATCGATCAGCCATCTGTAAAACAAAAATCTTCAATGTTAAATCAGAACCGGTTAGCATATTTATAGATAAAGGAATACAACCTGTACGATAAAACCTAAAAACAAAATCTCGATCATTAAATTTGAAATAAATTCCTATATCATTTATCTTGGAAATAGGCTGTATAAGACTAAGAATTGGAAGTCCTAAAATCATTTCTTGTCTTAAATCTTTAACTAATAAAAATGATTGATTGATAGATAAATCTTCATTAATGACAAAAACATCAGAAATCTGGAATTTAATATGCAAAGGCATGCTATTGGCTGCTAAAACTATTTCTGTTGCTGGTTCAAAATATCTGGAGGGAATTAAACTTTCTCTAATACAATTTGTCTCTGATCCTGAGTCTATCAAAGCAATGGCCTGAAAGGTATAACTATTCTGTATACAAACTGTAATTATATATGTACATTGTGTGTGTTTGTGTGGGCGCACATGTACACAGGAAATACTATATAAATTAGTTAAAACAAATAATAAGTTTTAAAAAATGACATTTTAGTCTCGGTTGTGGATAAAAACCTAATTTTAGTTGATGTATGAGACATACACCATAGACATAAAGCAAACTTTGAGTTATGAGGCATGTGGCTCATGTGAATCTCATGGGGTTTAAGCCTCAAGGCGTTTTCCTTAAGCCTCGCCCGAGGCGAGCCTCGAGGCGTAAACCTCGCATGCTTTTTAAAACACTAGTAATAAGATAAGAGTCCAAAGAAACTGAAAGCAGCGACTGACTCGGTAAAGTGCTTATGTTAACTCCGGATGCTCGCTAAAGCTCATAAATCAACTTGTGCAGCCTTTAGACTATACGACTTTCAGTAGCCGCGGAAGAACCTTGACTCTGATTCATATAAATATTTATAGGAAATATGAGAAAAGAAATAATGTCAGTAAATGCTCTTTAATGGTGTTGTGTTCCTCTATAATTTGTTTAGCATTAATTTGTGGGCTTAAAATAGAAAGCTCAAAGAAAGCAAAAGATGTTATCAATGAGGATAGAGCTAAAAAGAGATATATATATATATATATATATATATATAACTGAATATATTATATTTATATTTATATATATTACTGTTTTTTTATTACTATTAAATAAGAAGTAAACTTTTTTTTTTGGAACCGAAGGTATGGCTATTAATAATGCTGAATTGCGGCACAGGATTCATGTTGCCGACTCCAAATATTTTAGATAAGCCATTGGCAATGATGTTTTATTATTCTTGGAAAACTATCAGAGCTAAACTTAAAAGTTACATTAGGATGCTTTCATCTTTTTCCCCCCTTCACTGTTTGATTCTTAGGATCTATTCTCAGAAATTCTTATTGAAATTTATCCAGATCAGACTACTTGTTGGCGTTCTAAAGGCGGTTGGCACTGGGGATCTAACAATTTCCGATGGTGCGTTTTTCCTCTCTTAACTTTTTTCCTGTGCTTTTAACTACATTTGAAAATTGATGTCGGTTCTTTTCTAGTTTTATCTTGGACTAATTTCTGTGTTTTAAATTCAATAAACATTTCAGTTGAAAGGATCCTGAATGCAAAG
The DNA here is from genome assembly GCA_015143295.1 of Tetracentron sinense. Lineage (NCBI taxonomy): Eukaryota > Viridiplantae > Streptophyta > Magnoliopsida > Trochodendrales > Trochodendraceae > Tetracentron > Tetracentron sinense. The sequence goes on from CM026552.1 coordinate 54,206,914, forward strand.
ACGGTGACTGCTGCAAGTCCTATGGCCCCTGCTTGTGGTCTCTATCTTGGAAATGTGAAATACGAGCTTCCTTAGGATTTGAAAGAAAATTGCCTCTCATTCAGAAACATTCCATGGACTAATACTATATAAAATAATCTTATCTTCTATTCTAATTTAATTGTAACTTTTGTTGCCTAACGCCGAGGGAATGACCAGTGGGAGTTTGGTGTCTTTTGACGTAAGGATTATAAGCAAGTGCTGCAACGGTGAGTGGGAACATGATTTTCAAGAACAATAAGAAGCTGATTCTCAAGAGCAATAACAAATCATGAAATGGAACAGACCAAAGCATTTTTTGTGAGGATCAACTGGCAGAGTTGTCTACATCAGCACCAAGTTTGATAAAAGGTTGGAAGCTGGATTCAAATTAATAGTGGATTTAAGAGTTAAAAGACGTGATTTGTAGGGTATTAAAGTTGTTGGTTTGTCATTATTTTCTCAATCTAGTAATTGTTTTTTTTTTTTTTTCAATCTAGTAATTGTTGTATACTACAGTATAGCAGCCCCCTGAAGGTCTGGATCAATGAGTAGATAAATTCTTAAAGCAGAAGTTGAATACAGTTTATAGTCTTTGAAATTATTTGGCTATAGAAAGATTACTATGTCAGAGTTAGTGATATCCAAGGTATCTATCAAATTGAACTTTAATTACTAATTATTTTTCACTAATAGAGAACATAGATAAACACGTGCTCCGTCCAAACATATTAGTTCTTGTACTACTAAAATTAAAATATTTGTATTTTACATGGGTAAATAACACAAACGTAAACAATGATTATAGGCACAAACATATGGCCCCTTACCAAGGTTTAAATTACGTTTGAAATCATACTGAATAAAAGTTTGGGTATAATGTAAAAAGTCATAAGCACTTCGTGGGAAAAAAAATCTTTCTTCATTTTTCTTTGGCTTTTGAGGATTTATATATCCTCTGTAAATTTCATACCAATATTTAAATGGGACAGAAATCCTGACTCAACTGATCTAACCTTTTGTTTTGAATTTAATTTAATTTAATTCTTCTTGATGGTGGGTTTTTCACTCTTGCCACGTAGGTGCCACATCAGCACCAAACCAAATTGACACCTCGATGAATATTTGTCTCATTGACATTCTGGAATAGCCCATGAAGCATTTTCGTCACACTGGTGGGGTCGTAGGTTTGGTGGTCAATAGGAGACTAGGTGGGTTGACACCATAAAAGGCACATTCGCATCATGTATCAGGAGCAATGGGATCATTGGTGTTAACTTAGTTATCACCGTATGATTGAGAGAGAGATGATTGGTCCAAATATCAATAGATAATGGGTGTGGTTGCATTTAATGACTTATAACCATTGAGAAATGACCCATAACTACCACTTAATGAGATGACAGTTACAAAAAATGCCTTGAATGAGTAACTCCCGCATATGAATTAGCATAAAAGGGACCTCTCATTCTAGCAAAAGAGCACTTCTTGGAGAACAAATGGAGACTCTCTCTCTCCTTGGCTTCCCTCTCTCTCTTCTCCTCTCTCCCACATTTCCTCTTCCTCTCCTCCCCGGTTCCCATGACAAGTGCAGCGCCATCCGTACGACCCCTTGAGGTTTAGGCGGGCGGTTGGGACGATCCCTTGACGAAAATCACCTAGTTACATTTGGCGACTCCATTGGGGAAGTCTATTCTGACTTGGTTCATTCTTCTCGTTGGAAGGAGATGGAGCAGTGTAAAATCTCCTTAGATCCAAGAAAGATCAATGGAAAATAATGGCTATTGACGAGGATTTCAGAGAAAAAAAAATCTAGAACCTATTGGATTTATTTCATAAATCCTTGCACAAGTTAGACAAATAAACAATTGAATAACAAATAATATATAAGCATATGTATATAACCGAATCCCGCAAGTTGAGAGGCGCTCGAAAGAGTCTTTCTTGAAGATAGTCGAAGCCTCCCGTGTGCAAGGGAAAAGTAGCCCTATCTCCGGGATACAACTCAACTTGGATACAACCGACCAATCCCTACGATTTTGCAATACTCGGCGGATTGTGGTGCACCAAACCTCTTTTAGTGTATGCCCGAATAATTAATAAAATCCAACAATAGATTAATTAAATTTATGAAAAATCTATTTTCATAAAAGAATTAATCTAAAACATTGAAACATGATTTTTAGTCCAAAAAATCATTTTAGAAATCAGTCCAACTAATTAAACACCTTGTTTAATTAAAATTATCATTTAATTGAAAATCAAGTAAACCACAAGTTAAAAACATTTATTTAGCTTAACAAAATCGGATTAAATCATTAATCTGTTTTAATCCAGAGTCTAGGCCAACCATATAGTTTTCTACCATAATTTTGGCAACATAACGGTATATGAACCGGAATGATCCAATTGGTTGAGTCTGTTTGACCCATCTCAATTCGATCAGTCAAGTTAGTTTAGTCTGTAGACCAACCGGTTAGACTATCTATTAGAGGGGTCTATTATGACAACACTGGGCGGTCTAATTTAGCCATCTCATGTCGATATGTCAAATTGGTCAGTTCGAAGACTAACTGGTTAGATTGATCTGTTCGAATGGGTCAATCTTATAGACTACCAAAGAGGCTAACCCTTTTCAGGTTTGCCACCATGATTGGGCTACATGTAGCACCAATCTGTGATTAACCATTTCTGAAATCACACTATTCTCTTCAATTGCATCTAGTCCAATCTGAACAACGAACGGGCCTATGGTTCGACCTTCTTTGGTAGACTGGAAATGGAGGTCTTCTTCCTCTTTGGACGGGTCTGTCTTCTTTCTCTGGACGGATTGATTCCGGGCTCTGTTTGCAATCTAGCAGAGTTTCTGGGTTCTCTATTCTGTTTAGTGGGATTGAGCCTTTTTAACTCCTCCTTATATAGAGCCCCAAGTGGTATGACACCTTTTCGTTGGGCCATAACCACCCTAACTACCCACATGGGTTGACCGAACTCACCCAAATCTGTGTGGGTCACACTCACACGGCCCACCACGTGTCTCTTCGGGAGCACACGATCTCAGTTCATCTATCCGACGGCTCCAATCTGATCAGACAAAAGAAGAAGTGACCATTCGTGACGATGAGCACTTGCAAAGTGCACCTTATAGCTCCCAAAGCCCTTTGCACGCGCACGCCGCATGCACGCTCGCTCACCGAAGTTATGGTCTAAAGACTAGGAAAATAGGAGTCTCCTATAATTTAAAGAGTCTCCTACATCACAAGATTACACTCTAGTAGAGTTTTAAAACACTTATAAAGAAGAAAACTTTCTTCTGTTTTTTCGATGTGGGACTATGTTTTCAAAAAGAAAACACACAAGTGAAATGAACTTGTCTCACAAGGAGAACAAGCTTCAAGTCACCTTAAAAGCAAAAACACCATACTTTTGATTTAAAATAGGGATCTATTTGAAATAAAGCAAAACACTTTTAGGTTTAGGGACTAAAAGCTAATATTAAAAACTTAAAGAACCAAATTTTAAATATTTTAAAATTAGATTCAACAATCTCCCACTTAATTTTAAAATTATTAAAAATATTATAATATGGACAATCTAGGAAATCATGTGCATAGATGAAGGTGTCTTTCGACTTAAACCCTCACTTAGTGCAAACAAGTTAAAAACTAGTATAAGATCAGAATAGACAGAACCTTGAATTGCGAACTCAGATTACTAATTGAACCTATTGCACACACAACCTTCCAGAGGTTATTGTGCATAGAGTTCAGTACTTTTACATCTGTACTGGTCCCGTCTTACTAAGAGATCTAGAGTTTAGCCTAAACTCATAGAAAGGGACAAACTTTCGGCTCTCACAAAGGTGAGTCTATCTAGAGTGATCATGTAACACTCTCATCCATTTAAGGCTTTAGTCACTCATTAAAAGAATTCTTAAAATTCTTAACCTTCTTAAACAAGATAATCTGTTGGTTAACAACCTACAGACAAACACACTATCCACATCATTACAGTTAATTACATACGCTTGTTATCCCATTGAACCTGAGAAACTCATCATGTTGGGTTTCTACCTAGTAAAACATATTACAAGTCTTTCAATCCCATTCCTCTTTATGTCTTTATCCCAAGGTCCGTGCCAAGTCCCTTGGATAAAGGATCTGCTAAGTTCTCTTTCGACTTAACATATTGAACGACGATCTTACTGTCAGTTATCAGGCCTCGCACATGATTGTGCTTTAGATGTATTTGTCTAGACTTGTCATTATAGTTCTCACTATATGCCTTCGCTTGGCCGCCTGATTATCATAATAAATTGTGATAGTCGGCACAAGTGTGCCCCATATCAGTACATCTACCAATACGCTCTTAAGCCATTCAGCCTCCTCTCCTACTGACGAGAGAGCAATAAACTTTGATTCCATAGTGGAATGAGTTATACATGTCTATATCTTTGATTTCCAGGAGATGGCTCCTCCTCTTATTGTGAAAATCCAGGCTGACACCGAATTGGACTCGTCCGGACATGAGTTCCACGTCGCATTGCTATACCTTTCAAGTACCGTTGAAATCTTTCCATAATGTAATTCATATGATACAGTACCCTCAAGGTATCTCATGACTCGCGTCAGTGCTTTCCAGTGCACATTACTTGGATTACTAGTGTATCTACTCAGCATTCCCATTGCATGGGCAATGTCCGGCCTTGTGCAGTGCATGACATACATGAGTTTGCCTATCGCTTGGGAATATTGTAACTGAGAAACATTTCTGCCTTGGTTCTTAACCATTTTAAGGCTAGAGTCTACTAAAGTAGGTGCAGGAGAGCTGTCGAAGTAGTTGAATCTTTTCAGAACTTTCTCAATGTAGTGAAAGTGCTAATCCTTGATGCTTTGAGTAATCTTGATCCCCAAGATAACATCAGCTTCACCTAAATCTTTCATATCAAAATTGGATGATAGGAATATCTTAGTGTTGACAATACTCAAGATCCATTCTAAAAATCAGCATATCATCTACATAAAGACATATGATAACTCCAGAGTCTCCATCAAATTTACTATACACGCAAAAATCTCCACCATTAACCTTGAAGCCTTCAGCGAGGAGAATCCTCCTGAACTTGACATGCCATTGCTTTGGAGCTTGCTTGAGGCCATAAAGTGACTTCAACAGTTTACTAACTTTCCGGTCATTCTTTGCAAGAAAAAAACCTTTTAGCTGATCTATATAGATCTCCTCTTCAAGTTCTCAATTTAGAAAAACAGCCTTGACATCCATCTGATGGATAATAAGGTCCTTGATTGTAGCCAAAGCAATTAGGAGCCTAATGGTGGTGTGCCTAGCTATAGGGGTATAGGTATCAAAGTAATCGAAGCCTATTCACTGTTTGAACCCCTTAGCTACTAGCCTCGCTTTACAACCTATTGGTTTGCTGCCTGGGCGTAGATCCACAAGAGTCCAAGTGTTGTTGGAGAGGATAGAGTGCATTTCGTCGTCAATTGCTTCCTTCCAAAACACGACGTCATTAGATGATATTGCTTCAGCATAGCTGACTGAATCTTTCTCGATTAAGTAAACAAAATTAGGATTGAAGTCCTTAGGAATTCTACTTCTTGAACTTCTACTTGGTTTAATCTCTTCAGGAACTTTTGGTTCCTTCTGCTTGTTACTTGACTCAGGCTGAACCCCAACTAAATCCAAACTTTTCTTCATCAGGAAGACATTCTTAAAGAAATCTGCATTAATTGATTCCACAATTGAATGCGGTGATGGTGTCTCTAGGTTGAGGAACCTATATGCTTTGCTTGACAATGAATATCCAACAAGGACACAATCAGTACCTCGAGGTCCTACCTTTGGATTATTCAAATTTGGGACTCTTACTTGTGCTAAACAATCCCAAACTCTGAGATACTTTAGATTAGGCTTCCTCCCTTTCCATATCTCATATGGAATATCCTGAGACTTTCTTTGAGGAACTCTGTTCAAAATATGGCATGCTAAGAGCAATGCCTCTCCCCATAAATTGTCTGGGAGACCAGAACTGGTTAACATTGTGTTGACCATTTCTGTTAGAGTTCTATTCTTTTGTTTGGTGATCCCATTCTGTTGCGGTGTATATCGAGCAGAAGTCTCACGCTGGATTCCACTAGCTTCACAAAACTTAGTAAATTCAGCATCCAAGTATTCGCCACCTCGATCTGATCGAAAGATCTTGATCTTGTCTTCACGTTGATTTGCAACCTCGACTTTGAATACTTTGAATTTCTCAAATGCTTCATCCTTAGTACGAATCAGGGAGACGTATGTGAACCGTGAAACATCATCAATGAATGTAATAAAGTATCTCTTTCCTCCTTCGACTGAACATCAGTCATTTCACAAATGTCTAAACGAGTTCTAAGATTTTGGTTGATCTTTGAACTCCTTGAAAGGAAGATCAAGTGATCTTGCATTTACTGCATGTGATACCCTTTTCTGGTTTATTACTCATGGCATTGGAAATTAATCCAAGATTAGTCATGGTTTTAATCTTCTTAAAATTTACATGACCTAACCTACCATGCCATAAGTCAAACGACTCCGTAATATATGCAGAAACATAATTTATTTCATTGATAACAGTGAGTTTAAACATCCCAAATGCAGAGTACCCTATCCCAAAGAAAAACCCCATTCTTGGTGAGAACACATTTATTTGTTTCGAAGACCATCTTGAAACCATACTTGCTTAGCAAAGAGCCTGATACAAGGTTCTTCCTGATGTCCAGGATGGTGGCAGCTTTGTCACAAAAGCCCTAACATGGAATTTTTCATTCATAGTCATTCCAGATGATACAACGGCATGGGCGATCTTCTGGAATTCTTGAACTTGATCCAGGATTGGCTTGTTATCCACCATCTTGAACTCCAGATATTTTACAACCTGAAAATTCTTGGTGTTGGGATCCTTAGAAATGTAGACGGCCTTGAGAGTTTCCCAAAGTTCTCTTGCTATATTCACCTTCTTGTAGAACTGATCGTAAAGAGCATTGGAGAGTGAGTTAAAGAGATGATTGCGGCAATCATACTCGTCGTCGTACAACTTCTTTACATATTAATTGCTTTCTCCATTGCTGCTTTCTCTACACCGGTCCAGAATGGATGACGAGACATAATTCTGTAAGCACATAGAGAATGTTAAGTTTTCTAAGAAAATACTCCATCTACTGGACCCAACGATTGTAGTTCTGTCCTTCGAATTTGGGAACAACATTGACTAGTACAAGTTTGGGAGTAGAACTTGTCATTTTGCTATGATTTAATCTGCAAAAGGGAATAAACTATCTTCATATTGTTGGATTTATTTCATAAATCCCTATACAAGTTAGACAAATAAACAATTGAATAACAAATAATATATAAACATATATATATATATATAACCAAATCCCGCAAGTTGAGAGGTGCTCGAAAGAGAGACTTTCTTGAAGATAGTCGAAGCCTCTCATGTGCATGGGAAAAGCAGCCCTATCTCTGGGATACAACTCAACTCGGACTCAACCGACCAATCCCTACGAGTTTACACTACATGGCGGATTGTGGTGCACCAAACCTCTTTTAGAGTATGCCCAAATAATTAATAAAATCCCATAATAGATTAATTAAATTTATGAAAAATTAATTTCAATAAAAGAATTAATCTAAAATATTAAAACATGATTTTTAGTCCAAAAAATCATCTTAGAAATCAGTCAAATTAATTGAATACCTTGTTTAATTAAAACAACCATTTAATTGAAAATCAATTAAATCACAAGTTAAATACATTTATTTAACTTAATAAAACTGATTAAATCATTAATATGTTTTAATCCAGATTCTAGACCAACCATATAGTTTTCTGCCATAATTTGGGTAGCATAACGGTACATGGATCGGAATGCTCCAATTGGTTGAGTCTGTTTGAACCATCTCAATTCGATCAGTCAAGTTGGTTTAGTCCATAGACCAACTTGTTAGACTATTTGTTAGAGGGGTCCATTATGACAACACTAGGCGGTCTGATTTAGTTATCTCATGTCAATCTGTCAAATTGGTTCAGTCCGAAGACTAACCGGTTAGACTGATCTATTCGAGTGAGTCAATCTTATAGAGTACTAAAGAGGCTAATCCTTTCGGGCTTGCCACCATGATTGGTTACATGTAGCACCAATCTGTGATTAACCATTTCTGGAATCACACATTGTTCTGTTCAATTGGATCTAGTCCAATCTGAACAATGAAATGACCTATGGTTCGACCTTCTCTAGTGGACTGGAAATGAAGGTCTTCTTCCTCCTTGGAATGGTCTGTCTTCTTTCTCTAGACAGACTGGTTCCTGGCTCTGTCTGTAATCCGATAGAGTTTCTGGGATCTCTATTTTGTCTAATGGGCTTGAGTTTTCTCAACCCCTCCTTATATAGAACCTCAAGTAGTATGACACATTTTCATTGGGGCATAACTACCCTAACTACCCATGATCCAGATTCATTGAATCTAACCACTCCAACTATTAACCAATGGGTAGCATGGATAACCCAGGTCTGTTAACCCACATCGGCCGGGCGAACCCACCCAGATCCATGTGGGTCACACCCACACGGCCCGCCACGTGTCTCATCGGGAGCACACGATCTCGATCCATCTATTCGATGACCTCGATTTGATCAGACAAAAGAAGAAGCGACCAATCGCGATGATGAGTACGTGCAAAGTGTGCCTGAAGAAGCGACCAATCGCGATGATGAGTACGTGCAAAGTGTGCCTCATAGCCCCCAAAGCCCATTGCCCTTTGCATGCTCGTTGTGCGAGTGCAACTCAAAGAGAATACACAACACAAGTGAAATGAACTTGTCTCACAAGGAGTCCAACATACGCCAGGGCTTTGTCCCAATGGTAGTGTATCCCCTGCTTTAGGGGGGAGGTTTGGGGTTCAATTCCTGCGAGGGTGGGAGTCGTTTATACTCTCCACCCGCCCACTAACCGACCGAACAGATACTAACACCTAATCCGGCGTTGCGGCCTAAACGTATATCTTGTACCAAAAAAAAACAAAAAAAAAACAAGGAGACCAAGATTCAAGTCACCTCAAAAGCAAAAATACCATACTTTTGATTTAATATAGGGATCTATTTGAAATAAGAAAAACACTTTTAGGGATTAAAATTTAATATTAAAAACTTAAAGAACCAAATTTTAAACATTTTAAAATTATATTCAACCGAACCTGCGTGGTTTTGGGTGGGGCAAAGTTTTGTAGGATCACTGATTTAGCTCCTTCTTTGCATCACGATTCCATAGAGTAGAATTCAATTTTATCTGAAGCAATTTCAACTAGTCGGGCTATATATTTCCCCATTGCATGTGAGAAATCTCAAATTAAGGAGGTCGCATTGAAAGGAGGGACACTTATCACATGGGTATGCGGTGAAGATCTGCATTGGCGAATTTTAATCCTTGTCTGTCGCCGTGAAATATTCTGTTGAGGCGAAACTATGTCCCCTCGCGAAGAACAACAATCCATGGATTCAAGAAAACACTCTTGAAGCTCACATAGCAGGGATTACTCTCACCAAATCTCCGTACTTTCGTTAGAATTTCAATTCTATTATGCTATTTCTCGATCTTCCTTTTTTAAGTTTTCATATCATTAAATCTCTGCTCAGCTAACTTTACTGTGAAGAGGAAATACCAATTATAGATTCAAAACCGCCGGTTTTGATCGTTTCATTGCTTGCTTGCTTTGACAGATCTGTAGAGTTGGGGTGATCTATCTGACAAAGGCTGCAAGTCCCCTCCCCCTTGCGTGGATTTGGAAGCAAGCTAATGCCCAATAGCTACTTTTTTTCAATCAAAAAAAAAAAAAAAAAGCTATTTTTTTGACTCAAGTAGAAAAATCTGGATGCTTCACAGGGTAACCCTGGACCAAGATATTTAAAATAAAGAAATTTGAGAGAGAGTGGATCTCTTTTGTCAAGCATCACCAGTCCGAATGGAACAGTTGCTTGTTGACAAATGTACAAAACTGAACTTAAGCAACCGGTCACTGTACCAAATGGCCCCCCAAAGACTTCTTACATCAACATCAGTCTCTATTTCCTTCCAAACCGGACTTTGTTAGAGTTATGCCATCATTTGTGGTAGCGTATCAAGGAGTGTAAAGCAAAGGACTTTGCTACTGAGACCCCATTAGGGCCGAGACCATGTTCATAGAGCATTGAATTTCAGGTGGGGCCCATTTCACATGATGGGCCCTACCTGAAATCTCATACTCACTCTTAGAGCATGGTCTCGGTGGTCTCTTCCTAAGGGGGGTCTCAGAAGCTTTATCCTAAAACAAAGGAGTATAAATGGGAAAGGCCTAAGGCCATCTAAACAAAGTATGCTTGAGAAGTTTGGGCCAGATTGTAGGCCCAACTCTTCATTATGATAATTCAAGTTGGGTGGGCCAAACAATATGGGGGGTATTGCTCGGATGAGAGATTCTTGTGAAGCCTAAATTCAACAAAAGGGACCGTTTGGCATCAAATCTGGCGATTCTCTCATTCTGAAAAAGAATTAATTCTTATAAGTTTTGATTCTTATAATCAATTTTGTACTGTGAATGCATTTGGTAACTGTCCGTTATAATCAATTATGAAGAAAAGAAATAACAGAAATACGTTTGGATGAAAAAAAGAAAAAGAAAAAGAAAAAGAAAAAAATTTATTTTAGGCATTAATATTTTTATATCATCAACACATATTAAGTGTCATAAAATACCAATTTTTTATTATTTCTTATTTTTCTCGTCAATTTTGATGTTTATCTCGTTTGTTTTAAGCGTGTTTCTCAAAATTGATTCTGAAAAACGATTTTTTTTTCCTTAAAAATTGTGCCTAAAGCAGGACAATTCTTAAAATTGTTCTTACAAATGACTTGCCAAACGCGTTTAGACTGTTTCTCTTCCCGGGATAAGAAAAATCATTCCCAAGGAACAATGCCAAACAGCCCCACAGTTTATGGCGGTTGGTACAACCCATCTCAATTCACCGAAGGAGGGTGCGTGAAAGTGGATCATGTCTTAGTACCCAAAAGCCGCCTTGCGTACATGGAGACACCACATCGAGCTAGAGGGTATACCCAATCTGGAGATCAGAGCACGAACGCTCGTTGTGTATCAATGATGCCTTACAAACCGCACAATCGGGTACACTTGTTCCTTTAATGATTTTGCTTTGCATAGTCTTCGGCATATACATATATACATTTATAGAGTAATGATGTATGGGGGCAGACTAATTTGGGCCCAAACACAAAAAAAATCACGTGGGCATGATACCCTGGATTGAACGACACCTACTTACTGTCGAAACATCTCCGCACTCATATTATAAGACACTAAAGCTGTGCTATATAATAGATTCATCAAATGGAATGGGCATGAACTCAGTTATCCTGAAGTGTCACACCCGTTTGATGCTTAGCCCATAGAAATTTCTTATACATGCATTGAGTTTGACTATTCTTTCACTAAATTTTGGAACCCTATCCCAAACTGCATTCACAAGGTTTGAATCATGACTATTAACTCAATCACATGGATCCAGTGCCTTGGGTCCATTAGTATCTATGTTGCCATTTAATTTGTGTTAGCCCCATTTTCCAGAGCTAGTTTCTGTGTTAGATTTGATGCCGCTCATAAAGCAGGCTATGTTTATTTACACGGGCTTGTTACTGAAAACACACTTCATGACAGTCCACATTAAAAGTGTATGTATTCAGCAATCGTGCCACACAGGCTTAATGCCCAGAGTTGAATGGCACTTAGGATGCCCCATGATACCTACATCACTATTCAGTTAGATTGTGTTAAGCTCGACGCCATATATCAAGTGCCTCTGCAGTATCTACTAATTGTGTTAAATGGAAGTGACTACGATCTTAATGGTGTATTTCAATCTTGGCGCTCGAAATGGTATACTTGGCGAATGTGATTCCGTTAAACTTGGAATTTAAACTTCTATAGATCTTGCTTAAGCTTCTATAGATCAAATTTATAAGGCGAGATGCCTTAGGTGGGGTGACATGAATCATACCCTTGATATTCATAAAGCATGATGCCACGAACTCTTTAAACTTGCTATTTATTTTGGGTACCTATGGGAGACATCCTAGGCTCTATGTCCATACGGAGAGGGGGGCTAAATACATCTATGCATATACAATTGATAATCTTGTACAAACGATGTGCCACGGGTCATGATAGCACTCAAGAAGATTGATAAAGACACTAGTTTATAACTATGCTAAATATTTCTATTATTTTATTTAATGTGATCACTTTGTTTGATTTAATGCAAGTTTGGTTGCATCCTCGATGCCGGATAATTACAAACTTGTCAAATAGCACATTGGTCAACTTGCAATTTGATCAAAGGCAATACTATGACACAAAAAATCAAAATTGCTTGACATCTAAACTTTTTATCACTTACATGATGCTTGCACATTCAAATTCTTCAGTTTTTCTAAATTAACTGAATACAGCTAGTTGTTTTATGTGCTGACATCGGCCTAAGGTTGCACTGGTTTTGGTTTATAATCGAGTATTATATTAACATCACTTAGCTTTGCTACTAATGTTACATTTGATGTTTCTTTTGAAGAATAATCCATCATACTATGAATTTTGTCATCAATGGCTAATCCTCAAAGAGATAATGTTTGATTCAACAAATAGTTCCGATGAACCGTCAAAGGGCCATGATACCTTCGGATACACCACCTCAATAGGCCTTTGTGACTTTGCCATGACGCCTTGATATGTGATACTCAATATGCCATTGCGCCCTTGGCATGATGCTTTCATACGGGTCATGCACCTTTGAGCACATTGCCTCTATGGGCCATTGCGCCCTTGACATGCTGCTTTCATACAGATTATGCACCTTTGAGCACATCGCCTCTGTGGGCCATTTTGCCCTTGGCATGTCATTTTCATACTGGTCTTGCACCTTTTGGCACATCGCCTCGATGGGCTCCTATGCCCTTGGCATGTCGCCTCACATTGCATCTTTACACCCTTTGGCACATTGCCTCAATAGGATCCTATGCCCTTGACAGGTTGCATTGCATCCTTGCATCCTTCGGCACATAGCCTCAATAGGCTCATATGCCTTTGGCATGTCGCCTCCTTGTGGGTATCTTCACTATGTGGGTCCCTACGCTCTTAACACATCACCTCAATGAGGAAAATTATGCTTTTACCGTCTATGGACTTCAATGTTTCTTATAAGAATGCTACTTGTTTTTGCAAGTCATAAAGACTTCAAACTATTTCAAATGGATGTAAAAGTGCATTATTAAATTGTTATATTTCAGAAGAGGTATATGTTGAACAATCCCATTGCTTTGAAGATCATAAATTTCCTAATCATGTATTCAAATTAACAAAAGCTTTATATGGATTAAAACAAGCTCCTAGAGCTTGGTATGATAGGTTAATTGGTTTCTTGCTTGATAATAAATTCATTAGAAGAAAAATTGACACAACTTTGTTTGTGAAATCCGAAAATAATAATATGCTCATTGTCCAAATATATGTAGATGATATCATTTTCAAATCTACAAATGAATCTTTATGTCAACAGTTTGCTAAAATTATGCAAGAAGAATTTGAAATAAGCACGATGGGAGAATTGACCTTCTTCCTTGGACTTCAAATTAAGCAAATTAATCAAGGAACTTTCATTAATCAAGTCAAGTACACTAGAGAGTTACTTAAGAAGTTTGATATGGAAAATAGAAAAGAAATGGATACTCCTATGAGTCTATCAACCAAACTTGATAAAAATAAAAAAGACAAAAATGTTGATGAAAAGAAGTATAGAGGCATGATAAGAAGTTTACTGTATTTGATTGCAAGTAGGCCAGACATCATGTTTAGTGCATGCATATGTGTTAGATTCCAATCTTGTCCAAAAGAATTACATATGATGGTTGTCAAAAGAATTTTTAGATACTTGCTAGGCACAATTGATTTAGGATTATGGTATCCAAAGAACACATACCTTGAAGTAGTTAGTTATTCTGATGCTGATTTTGCTGGGTGCAAAGTTGATCGGAAAAGTACAAGTGACACTTGTCACTTCTTAGGACACTCACTAGTTTCATGGTTTAGTAAGAAATAAAATTCAGTAGCTCTATCTACAGCTGAGGCTGAGTATGTAGCTGCTAAGAGTTGTTGTGCTCAAACTTTATATATGAAACAACAATTGGAAGAATTTAAACTTTTCTATAACAATATTCCAATTAAATGTGATAACACTAGTGTCATTTGCATGATTAAAAATTTCATTCAACACTCAAGAACTAAACATATTGAAATAAGATATCACTTTATTAGAGATCATGTTCAAAATAGGGATGTTGTGTTAGAATTTTTTGATACAAATAACCAACTTGCTGATATATTTAAAAAAATCCCTTCAATATGATAGATTTAGTACCTTGAGAAGAGAACTAGGGATAAGCAAGCTTAATGATCATTTATGATATCAAAAGATGTCTAGTGATGCTTAATGTTTATTAAAAATCAAGTTAAGTCCTTAATGATTTTATTTAAAATAATGATAAAAAATGCTAAATTTTGATTGGATTGATTAAATATGATTAATGGTGCTTAAAAGAAGTATTGGAATGGTTAATTAATGAAAAATGAATAAGTTATTGGATTAAAAGAAAACATAAAATTTCAAGATTTTTTCTTCTATCCAGCCGACTAAGATGGTGCATCCAGCCGATTATATAGTCGAAATTTAGGCAATGAATTTTTTATCCATCCCGCCGACTAGATGGTTCATCTAGTTGACTAAATGGATTGAGTTATAAATATAACCCCCGAAATTCCCAAATTGCCCGATCATTTTAAACATTTCCTATTCTAAAATCGTTTGGTCTCCTTCTCTCAAAATCCTTTCTCTTCATTTCTAATCCTTCCAAACCTCCATTAATCCTTCCAAACTCCTTCAAATTCATTCAATTCAATTCGAAATGGCTAGAATAAAAAATCCAAATGAAGAACCAAACCCTAAAAAGTAGAAATCAACAAAAGGAAAGTTCGTAGCCTCTTCCTCTTCCAAAGAGAGATCTTCAAGCTTCAATTTAGACAAATCTGAGAAGGCATTCAAGGAAATCTTCAGCCAAAGAACAGTGGTCTATGGTTAGTTCCTTGACCCAATCACTCTAGAACTTTGGGGTTTAGGAAATATCACAGAGCTCTAAAATGACTCTCTTTTCTTCAATCCAGTGAGCCGATGTATCCAAAGCTTGTCAAGCTCTTCTACACTCACTTTGAATATGATTCTTCCACCCACCAAATCACTTCTTACCTTTGTGGGAAAGAAATTGCTTTTTCTTGTGGCAAATTTGCCACACTTCTTGGACTTCCTGTAGGTAATTTCGAATCCTAGATAGTAATGGAATGGATTGTCCATGAAGGATTCAATCCCGTGGAAGCCTTAAAACTCATTTGTATCAATCAAGACTTCACTGAGGCTTTCCAACCTCGAATCAAAGACTTCACTCTTCAAGCCAGAATTATTCACCACATCATCTCATATAACTTAATTTCTAGATCAGGCAATAGGAATTATCTATCCTATTTTGACGTGATTTTAATGTGGTGCATCCTCACCACTCAGCATATAGATCTTTCCTATATGCTTATTCAAACCATGGTTGACAGTGTGAAGAAGAAGACTGCATGCCTTCCCTATGGCCAAGCTCTCACACATGTTTTCAAGTATTTTGACCTTTCTTTGGACTCCTTCTCTGGTCCCTCCACCATCATGAGGATGGGCTACCAGTGGCACAATGTTATGAAGGTTTGGGTACATAAGCTCCCTATTTCCCAGACATCCACATGTGCTCCGCTAGTCAGCCACCTCTAGCTCCTCCTGCTCCCGAGTCTGCTCCTTCTAGTGAGCCTATTCTTCCTATAGCTCCTGGTCCACCATCTTCCACCATCCCTACTGAGACTACTACATCTCCAATAGTAGCAACAGTAGAGCCTCACTCTCCTGAGCATTTTGTTTAGACTCCAGTACTATCTTCAGTACCATCTCCTGTACCTCCACCACCCAGAGTACCTCCACATCATTTTGAAATAGGTGGATCCTCTACTCAACATGAGCTCCTTGTTAGACCATATTTTAATAGTGATCTCCTTAGTCTAATGATGGGGAAGATTGACTCTTTGAGCTCGAGCATGATCAACTTTCAGACCAAGATCAGGGTAGAGAGAGGTTAAGTTCTCTAGAGTCTATTGTTGCTAGCCTCCATATCGAGGTCAAAGGAAATTTTGAGTTTGTAGAGACTAGATTAGAGGACATCAGTGTTGAGATGAGGATCATCAAGGAGAGAGTGGATGCCACCACTTCCATCATCTAGAGGAAAGCAGTAGACACTGTTGAGTAGTTTGTTCAGATGGATGATGCGATGTCTATCATCAGAGGTAGGACTGAGTCAGTTGATCAATAGCTCAGGACTCAGGCACCAATCCTTCAGTAGGTAGCTTCTTTGATGGGTGCTCAGGCCCCTATTGTTTACTAGATGGCCACTCAGGTGTCAAATTTAGCTCTTGAAGTAGTAAAGATCAAGACTCAACACATTTTTGAAATCAAGAAGCCAGTAGATCTTCAGCCATCATCTAAACTATCAGAGGTACTCGAGGCATCTGGATCTTCAAAAGCACCCCTAATCACTACTCTTGATTCCAACTCCTCTAGTGAGACCAGTGATAGTAGATCCTCCGAGGATGCTCTTTTTACAAAGAAGAAGGAGAAGTAGAAGAAGATATAGAATTTTTTTCCCTTGCATTTTGTGTATGTTTTTTGATGATGCCTAGGGGGAAAAGACTTCATGAAATGGAATGTTAATTTTTTATGGAAAATACTTTTTGTGAAATGAATGATGTAACTACAAATACTTTTTGTATGAAAGTTGACTATGACTCATTTCCTATCTTTGATATAATGTTATGATTACTCCTTGAATGGTTTGAATACTTCCTAGAATTGTCTAAAATTGCTAAGATTTGGCCTCATGTACCTTCAAATGCTTAACATGATTATTTTTAGTATTGTTTGGTATCATGACCATGAAATGAATTGTCTAAACTATGCAAAATAAAATAAACATGTCATAATTATTTAAGTGCATATGTTTAGGGGGAGCTATCCTCAGAAATTTTATTGAAAATACATATTGAGGGGGAGCTTAATCCTATTTCATTGTATTATTATGTCATCATAAAAAAGGGGGAGATTGTTAGCCTCAAGATTACAACCTAAGGTACCCTTATTAATTTTGATGATAACACAATAATGGAATGCCCATTGTGGTACTAATGTTTTTATTAAGTGTTTATAAAATTCAAATTACAAGAACATTAGCACATCATTTAAGGCATGAAGCATGAAAATGACTCAAGGCAAATCAAAATAGATCCACTCAAGCAAGTCCTTTAACCATATGCAAGCCATCAAAAATCAAGATAAAAGATCACTCAACCCAAAGTCCAAGTCGGATCATGAACAACTGTAAAGTCCATGTTTTGTATTGGCATATTCTGGTGTCAAAAAAAGTGAGTCTAGGTGTTTAGGAGTGGTTCTTGTGTCATTGTCGTCAAACATCCACGACAAGTGAAGTTGAAGCGCGTTGAAGAATCGCTTGATCCACTCGGATGATCATTTCCTTCATAGGATGGTAAGTGACCTAGATACCATATGACCATAGGTGGGATTTGACCTATAATGATTCTAACATGATGCCTTAGGTAGTAAGTGTCCTAGTCTAATCATACGGACCCTAGGTGATAAGATAAGTTGTGCAAAACAAGTTAACAATGCTGAAATTTTTTCAAAAAACTAAGGTTGCTTGTTTTACACATATCTCCCAAACCGTAGCTTATATTTTACTCTATAATATGTCAAATCGACCGTGTCAAAAATAGCTACAACTTTCATGAAGGGACTGAGATCTGAAAACGAAGTTTTAAACCCTAGGTGATGAGATAAACAGTACAAAACTTGTTTTAAAATCTGAAATGTTTTCAAAAAACCAAGGTTGCTTATTTTGGGCATATCTCACAAGTCGTAGCTCAGATTTTGCTCTATAATATGTCAAATCGACCGAGTCAAAAAGAGCTACAACTTTTGTGAAGAGACCGAGAACTGCAAACAATATTTTAAAATCTTTTTTAGCCTCAGGGTCGACCCTGGGCGTTTTGGGTCGACCCTGAATAGCCAAAAAACTCTATGAGGATTTTGGACAGAATGTAGTTTTTGAGGGTCGACCCAAAGGGACCTTTTGGTCGACCGAAGGTTTATTTTTGGTCGACCGAATGTGCCCCATGGGTCGACCCTGATATGGGGGTTTTGCTAAAACGATTCTTTGGTTTCCTTCTTTGGTTTTTAACTATTTTAGCAACTTCTAAGCATGGTTTTCACTTCCCTATTTATATAGAACCCTTCCACTTCGTGGAGCACAACTTAGGGAGTGTGTGGAGAGGGTTTTTAAGTTCCTCCAGAGGTTATAAAACCTATGGAAATTGGTGCTTTCCTCCCCTTTTGTTAATGCTTTTAAACCTAGAGTTTGCAAGCCTAAAGCTACAATTTTGCTTGTTTGGAGTTGTCCTTTGATGGAGTCCATCTAGGTATTGATTTATATCAAACCATCAACCCGTTTTGGATAGAACACCTTGGATGGAGTATTCCAGAGCCTTTCCAAAGGAGATCGATCCGAGAAGGATCATGGTAGAGTGATTTGGTCGGTGGATTCCGAAGCCGTCATTGACGGAGATTGATTGGAAGATCGTGAACTGTTTTAGAGACACAAAGAGAAGTACAAGCGGCTGCGGTTGATCACGGGACTTGAGAGTACGTGGTGAATTTTTGAGGTGTGGAGGACTAAGAACTGAAGGATCATGGTGTCTAGTCCGAAGAAGTCAAGTTCGAGTCTTGTAAGTTCTTGTTTACTTTGTCTTAATGGATTCTCATGGCTGGACTAGGTCCCATGGTTTTTCCCGGAAGGGTTTCCACGTAAAAATCCTTGTGGTTTGCTTGGTTTTCTTTATTCCGCACTTGATTATCATCTTCCTTTGAGTTAAATAACTTAATTTAAAAACATCAAAAAGGGTAGACAGACTATTAGGGAAACCTAACCAACCCCTCGAACTTGTAGATTCTCAACTCAAACATAGATTTGGGATTCATCGAATTGATTTTCAACAACAATGAAGGATCATAAAGATAAATTCGAAGTTAAAATGAAGATCTCAAGATTAGAACTATTATTAAAGATCCAAGAATCAAGTTTGAAGACTCTCTAGAAAGTTTTTAAAGTTTATTTTTTAGTCTTTGAGAGTACTTAAGACCAATGTAAAAAGTCCTCAAAACTTGGTGTTGAAAAGCTCACAAACTTAGAATGACCATAGGTACCTTAAGACCTAATTGAAAATCCCTTTAAGGACCTAAAAAGTTGGTAATTATCTTGTTAAAGATAAGGTCCCGGGTATCGCTTTCACTAAGGCTACTATTTTCTTGATTTTCTGTTAGGTCGAGCAACTCCAAAGAACGCTCTTGATCGCTCCTCAAGGACCATCTTTAAGATCTTTAAAAATGGATTTTGTACAGAAATTACACCATCCAGTCGACTAGATGGCGTCATCCAGTCGACTAGATGAAGACCAGAATTCATTTTGGCCACTGTGATCATCCAACCGACTAGATGACCCATCCAGTCGACTAGATGGAGTCATCCAGTCTACTAAATGAAGGCCAGAATTCATTCTGGCCACTGTGATCATTTAGTCGACTAGATAACCCATCCAATCAACTAGATGACCTGAAATACGTAATAAATGCGTAGTAACGGCTATATTAAAATGGCTAGTTTGCATTTATTATCCTCCCAACGGTCATAAATCCTTATGGGCTATAAAATGAGATCACTTGTGAATGAAAAACAACTATTGATCAATCTATAAACACTCATCATTCACTAGAAGCTGATTTTCTCACATCCTTAATGAAAAACCCAAAAATCTCCAATCTTCTGTTCCTGAGCTATTCGACTCCAACTGTTGGGTGATTTTATTAGATCTTCAAAGAGATCTTATCCAGATCATCTAAGGAGCATATTTCAAAATTGGAAACTCCTCATACTTGTTGTATTGAGAAAGTTAAGAATTGGTGGATTCTTAAATTGAAGCGGGAAGCTTCGGAAAAAGTCAAAAGAGGGTGTTCTCTTGCAAAGTCAGGTCTAATCCTTACCCGGAAAAGGATTGTAAATGTGTGATTTTTACCCAAAAAAGAATTGTAAGGGTTTGAGATTCACCCGGAAGAAGTCTGTGTGATTAGTGAAATTGTGGTGAATCCTCTAGCGGGTAGCTTGAGGCGGAGATGTAAGCAGATTACCAAACCTCGTGAACAAACTCCATGGTTTTGCTTTCTCCAACTCTCTCTTTAATTTTCTTCATTGCTATAATTTAGAATTGTTAGTTGCATTCCCTTATTAATTTTAATTCTACAAAAATGGACTTAGTAGAAATGTAAATTTGCCAATTACCCTATTCATCCCTCCCCTCTAGGGTCAATGCTTGGGCAACATCTTTCAATAACTCAAGTAACATCGTGAATGATTTGTCGCTCCATCCATTGAGACACTTAATGTGATATAACGGAATGATAAAAGAAGGTTTTTTGAACTTTTTACATTTGGGATATAAATCTTGATCATCATCTTCCACTAGCTTATAGAATTTAGCTGCTTCTGCGTTTGGACTCTCTCTTGTTTCACTTGTCCCCTCATACACTGTCACTTTGTTTGCATGATGGGCCCGAATGTCCCGTGCAATATCCCGTGTATATCATCAAATATAAGGTTATTCTCCTCTCTCACCACTTGGGTGGTAGAAGATCTAGGATGCGGTCTTTCCTCGTGAAAAATCCACATAGCCGTGGTATTATCCTGATCGAATCCATCGTAAATCAAATGCTCGTCCACACTGTGTTGTATCCAGTAATATCGATTACAACATTTTTTACATGGGCACTTGATAGTACTGTCATCATGAGTTGACTTACTAAATGCAAAATCCAAGAAATTGTTCACACCCGCTTTATATACATCACTTCATCTGTTTGCAGAAACCCAACTTTTGTAATCACTAACAACTAACAATAGAAGACAATATTCTATGAATGAAGTTGATGAGTTTATAAGCTATTATTATGAATGAAATTCCATGATGATGCCTCTATGATTTAAAGCTTTCTAAGTATATATATAATGATGCTCACAAGTCTCACATGTACACAAATCTCACATGAATCGAATTTCTCATAAGTTGGATATTTCTAAGTTGATAAGAAATGTTTTAAGGAAAACTCATAAGTGATTATGCCAAACTTTGGGTTGGTTTCTAAGATTGGTTACCCATGCTCATAAGGATCACAATGTCTAAGATCGCTCATAAGTCTCTAAGGATCTCATAAGAACTCATAAGTGCTCTATGCTCATAAGAACTCATAAGCTTTCCTAGGAATATCAACTGTACGACAATGCTATTATGTGTAGATATATATACTGTATCAAATAATGAAATGTTGATACATCTGGTTTCCAAGTTAGACTTATGGATTACTGTTGTTCTCAGGATACGCCATGAGACACGGCAGGAGGTTATGGGTTCCCGACTTGATTTCAGCACCGCTTTTCATCCACAGACGAATGGACAAACCGAGAGAGTGAACCAAGTCATTGAAGACATGCTTCGGGCTTGTATGTTGGATTTCAGAGGCAGTTGGGAAGAGCACTTGCCTTTAGTTGAATTCGCCTATAATAACAGCTATCAGGCAAGTATCCAAATGACACCATTTGAGGCCTTGTATGGGTGAAGTTGTAGGTCTCCTCTCTATTGGGATGAGGTAGGAGAAAGGAAAGTACTTGGTCCGGAGTTGATTGAGCAAACTGCAAACACAGTTAAGATCATTCGGGACCGATTGAAAGCCGCTCAAGATCGCCAAAAAAGTTATGCGGACACGCGCCGTAGGGACTTGGAATTTCAAGTAGGGGATCAAGTCTTTGTGAAAGTATCTCCTAGCAAAGGGATCATGAGGTTTGGAAAGCGAGGCAAGCTCAGTCCTCGGTATGTTGGGCCTTTTGAGATTATCACACGAGTTGGTGAGGTTGCTTATAGGGTAGCTCTCCCACCTCACATGGCCACAGTTCACAACGTCTTCCATGTGTCTATGCTTCAGAAGTACATTGCGGATCCTTCGCATGTCATAGACTTGGAACCGTTGGAGATTCGAGAGGACCTCACCTTGATTGAAAAGCCGGTTCAGATTTTGGATCGAAGAGATCAGGTGCTTCACAACAAGACAATCCCTTTGGTTCTTGTGCAATGGCAACACCATGCTCGGGAAGAAGCTACATGGGAGCGTGAAGCCGAAGTCAAAGCAAAGTACCCAGAATTAATTGAATGAGTTTGTATAGGTTTTGTATATGTGGCTTATGTTTTGTTTTGATTCTGTAATGCATGTCCCGTACAAATTTTGAGGACGAAATTTTTGTAAGGGGGGAAGGATGTAGAGCCCCAGACTTTTTCATGCTTAATACATGGCACTTTCGTTGCCATTTTGCCTTTACAGAGGTATAATTAATAAATAAGGATGAAATTGGAAATTTTGACACGTCAGAAATGTTCCTTTTCGAAGTACGAACCCAACGCAAGTTGAATCGTCGAAATCGGACGAACGAGTCAAAAGATATGGCCAAAACAGTCTGGTCCTGTAGACAATCGTAGTTCGGACGACGCTAAGGACGTAGCTCGGACGGCGCTAAGGACGTAGCTCGGATGGCGCTAGGGAAGTGCTCTGATAAGGCACAGACAACACATAGGCACCATACTCTGATAACGTATACGTTGTGCATCCGTTGTGCAACAGACAACGTGTACGTTGTACAGCTCACAACGGGTACGTTGTACAGCACAACGGGCACGTTGTACATAAGACAACGTGACAACGTGTTTGGCACTGTTCACAGCACAACGAGCTCAGCACTATGCACAACGTGTTTGGCACTGTTCACAGCACAACGATCTCAGCACTATGCACAACGTGTTTGGCACTGTTCACAGCACAACGTGTTTGGCATTGTTCATAGCACAATGTGTTCGGCACTATTCACACTTGTGTTTTTACAGAAATATCAGTAAGGGTATTATGGTCTTTTGGTCGGTTCACTCTTACCTTAAGAGTTTAACCCGAGCTTTTAGGGCATCATTCGACACTTAGAGAGTTTGAGAGAATAGAAGAAAGGGGAGAAGGCGATTTCAACCTAGGGTTTCCTTTTTGGAAAGAAATCAAGGGGTTCGAGACCCTAGATCACTTCAAGTCCGGTTTTTCTCCAAGATCACGGCTCAAGCACTCGTGAGGAGCATCTCCTCAAGCTAGGGCAGCAACTCACGGTCGTTTTTGGAAGGGGTTTTCTTCCTCACTTGATCAAGGTCGGTACTTATTGCTACCCTCCTAGTGATAGTTCCTCTTTCCCCTTTTATTTCTTTTGATTTTCTTTCATTTACACCTGTGCAAAGAGATGGATGGTTGTGAATGGTGAATGGAGATGAAATGGGCGAATGGATGCCGTGTGGATGATGTGATGAATGAATGGGAAAGGGCATTGTACTAATAATGAACATACAAGTGTGATGTGAGCATAACCCACCTAGAAAAGCATGATTTAGGTTTAAATGAATAATGAATAATGAACACACCATGTTTGATGAAATGCCAAGGTGAGTACAGTGAGTTGTAAATTAGGAATGCATGTCTAATAAATTATGGATATTGCTAGGGCCTATGATAGTGTGTTTTCTTGCTTTCCCTAAATGATATGAATGTTACATTGCTCAATCATTGATGTTATATGTGTTGTGAAATTACCCAAATGTCATATTTAATTCCAAATGCAAGTATGTACACGGTTCCCACGAGCACGGCATGCATGACACGATTTATCGAGGTTTTCAAGAACATGGTTAGAGGTGGGGCATATCCTAAGATATGTTTTACCTCGCTCTTGGCAAGGACAAGTCAATCATGCATTATCATAAGAAGGGTTTCCCTTCCCTCGCAAGTACATACATTATCATAAGAAGGGTTTCCCTTCCCTCGCAAGTACATCTCACAAGGACATCTCACAAGTGAAAGGACATGGCACGGCATGACAAGCATGAGCATCGTAGGAAGAAGGGTCTCCCTTCCCTCACAAGTAGATTACTTTTCCGAACAAGAAAGCATGATACATGACATGACAAGCATGGACATTTAGGAAGAAGGGTCTCCCTTCCATCACAAGTAGTTTACTTTTCCAAGCAAGCATGACATGGCATGACACGCATGACACGCATGATACGATAAGATGAGACAAACATGACAAGTTTTCAAGCACGAAAATGGTGTTTTCAAGTCAAGTCAAGTGCACGAGGTTTTCAAGAGGTTTTATCGGCTTTCTACGAAATACAAGCATGATTATAAATTGCCTTACTTCCTTGTATGATATAAATTGTTCCTGTTCTATATATGCAACTTGCTTCCTACTTTATGTATGCTATCTGTACACTATGACTGTTGGTTAGTATTTTGTACCCGCTGAGTATTCCACGCTCAGCCGTACTTCTTATGTCGGCAGGTTCTGAGGGAGCTGCTGCCCCATTTGATGTTTGTGCTCCTGGTCCATGGGTGGAGGAGGAGTACGTCGAGAAGCCTTTTGAGGAACCTCCCGTAGAGGGTTATCAGTAGGTGGTGTTAGATTCTGAGTGGATTAGCTGTGGGTGAGATGAGAGACATACATTCATGTATTTTGGCGGGTTTGTCCGCACTTTCTTTTGGGTTACTTTTGTATAAACTTGGATTTCCATGTGTATATACTTAGAGGTGGTTAGACTTCCGCTGTGTTTTATAGTTATGTTTCCGCTGCTTATATCCTCTATTGTATATGCTCTGTGGATTTTGCAGGTTGGTTTGTCAAGCAAGTCATGTAAGCCATGATTTGTCGTCTAAAGTTCACTCTAACTCCTAGGGTGGGTTTTGGGTCGCGACAGTGTCGTATCCAGTAATATTGATTACAACATTTTTTACATGGGCACTTGATAGTACTGCCATCATGAGTTGACTTACTAAATGCAAAATCCAAGAAATTGTTCACACCCGCTTTATATACATCACTTCATCTGTTTGCAAAAACCCAACTTTTGTAACAACTAACAATAGAAGAAAATATTCTATGAATGAAGTTGATGAGTTTATAAGCTATTATTATGAATGAAATTCCATGATGATGCCTCTATGATTTAAAGCTTTCTAAGTATATATATAATGATGCTCACAAGTCTCACATGTACACAAATCTCACATGAATCGAATTTCTCATAAGTTGGATATTTCTAAGTTGATAAGAAATGTTTTAAGGAAAACTCATAAGTGCTTATGCCAAACTTTGGGTTGGTTTCTAAGATTGGTTACCCATGCTCATAAGGATCACAATGTCTAAGATCGCTCATAAGTCTCTAAGGATCTCATAAGAACTCATAAGTGCTCTATGCTCATAAGAACTCATAAGCTTTGCTAGGAATATCAACTGTACGACAATGCTATTATGTGTAGATATATATACTGTATCAAATAATGAAATGTTGATACCATCTGGTTTCCAAGTTAGACTTATGGATTACTGTTGTTCTCAGGATACGCCATGAGACACGGTAACCGAGGTCGAGGATACCAGACACGGGGAAATAGAGGTGATGCTCCTTTGGAGAATGAGTAGCCTGACTTTGCTTAGGCCTTTACATCTATTGTAGAGACTTTGGCCATGCTTGCAACTAGGCAGTCGGCTCCCATGCTTGTTGTGGTACCGCCACCTCCACCAGAAAGACCACAGGCAGGAGTTGAGGCTTTTCAGAGGATGAGGTCTCCTGTCTTCTATAGTAGCATAGACCTGATGTTGGCAGAAGCTTGGCTTATGCAGCTAGAGAAGTTGTTTGCAGTTTTGATGTCTACTGAGGTAGAGAGAGTATCGCGGGACACCTTTGTGATGGAAGGTGAAGCAAACCACTGGTGGCGATTCGTCATGAGGATGAGAGACTTGACTCGAGCAGGTCAAGAGTGGTCATGGGGAGAATTTCTTGATGTATTCTTCAAGAAATATTTCCCAGTCGGCGTAAGAGAGAAGAAGAAAATGGAATTTATTACCTTGTAACAAGGTATTATGTTTGTGGCCGAGTATAAGGCCAATTTTTCGGCGTTGTCTCACTTTGCTCTGCAAATGATAGCCACAAAGGCTATGAAAGCCAGAAAGTTCGAAAGGGGCTTGAAGGGCTATTTGAGAAAGAGGGTATCGATGTTTCGACACGAGACATATGCAGAGGTGAACCACAAGGCCCAATTAGCTGAGACTAACTCGAAGGACTTCTTCAAAAGGAAGGATATGGTTAGAGGCCAGTCCAGTAGCTCAGCATAGCTTGAGAAGAGGGCTAGGATTTCCCTATATCAGACTTCCGGGCCAACACAGTTGTAGAGGCCTTCTTTTGCAGCGTAGGCTCAGAGGTCGCCTTTTTTAGCACAGGCTCCTCGCCTGACTACTACGCAGGCTACTCGATATGGGCAGCCCACATCCTCTTCATCACCTTTTGAGGAGTGCACATATTATGGCCGGAGGCATAAGGTTGGAGAGTGCCGGAGGGCTTTTGGTGGTTGCTTCCATTGTGGTGAGCAAGGACATATGATATGAGATTGTCCACTTCACCAGTAGCCAAGTCAGTCCTAGTCTCAGGGTATTTTGACCTCTAGTCAGATAAGATTCTTAGTAGGGGTCCTCACAGGCATCTAGGCCCTCACAACCAATGTAGCCACCTCGTCAGGCAAATCAGGGCCGCGTCTTTGCCATGATAGAGTAGGATGCACTTGCATCTGATGATGTTGGGCAAGGTACGCTCAAGTCAAAATTATAAAGTGTTGATAATGTATTTAAGTATGGGCTATTGGGTGTACAAACATGTTACTTATAATTATTCCAGTTTGTTTGCTAAGGATTGACACTTAGTAAAATTTAATGCATATGCGCTTTACTATGGAGTGAATGCTTAGCCTGTGTGTTGATCGACACTGGATCAACACATTCTTTTGTCTCACCTAGTTTTACCAAGGGCTTTACATCAGAGCTGAGTCGACTACCTCACGATTTATCTATTTCGACTCCACTCGACAAGTCTATTGATGCAGACAAAGTGTATCGGGGCTGCATTGTGCAAGTTGGGCAGCATGAGTTGTCAGTCGATTTGATCATCCTTGAGTTCCAGGACTTAGACTTTGATGTCATTCTTGGGATGGATTGGCTCTCGACTCACCACTGGCATGTGGCGTGTTTTGAGAAGATGGTGAACTTTCAACCAGGTGGAGTGAAGCCATTTCACTTCCAAGGGCTACGGAAGAGAGATATTGCCCGTCTAGCAGCTCTAAGTCTATCACCAAAGGTACGAGACTCCACAGCCATTCCGGTTGTGTGTGAGTATATGGATGTATTTCCTGATGAATTACCGGGTTTGCCTCCTGATTGGGTGATAGAGTTTTCTATCGAGCTTACTCCAGGCGCTGCTTTGATTTCTAGGGCTCCATACATGATGGCCCCAGTTGAGCTTAAGGAGTTGAAGGAGCAGCTTGAAGAGTTGTAACATCTCAATTTCATCCGACCGAGTGTGTCACCATGGGGACCCCAGTGCTCTTCGTGAAGAAGAAGGATGGGTCGATGAGGATGTGCATCGACTATAGGCAGCTGAATAAGGTTACAATCAAGAATCGTTATCCATTGCCTTGGATGGGCTACTTGTTTGACCAGTTGAAAGGAGCACGGTTATTCTCCAAGATTGATCTAAGATCTGGCTATCATTAGTTGAAGATCAAGGCTAAAGATGTTTCCAAGACTACCTTTAGGACTCGGTATGGGCACTACGAGTTCCTAGTCATGTCTTTTGGTCTGACGAACGCGCCGGTGGCTTTCATGGATTTAATGAATAGGGTGTTCAGACTATCTCTAGACCGCTGTGTGATCGTCTTTGTCGATGATATCCTTGTGTACTCTAGGACACGAGATGATCATGATAGAGATCTTCACCTCACACTTGAGACTCTCAGAGAGCATAGCCTGTATGTTAAGTTTAGCAAGTGCGAGTTTTGGTTAGAGAGAGTGGCGTTCCTTGACCACGTGGTATCTATCGAGGGTATCTCAGTCGACTTGATGAAGATTAAAGCCGTGATGAGCTGGGAGAGGCCCAAGAGTGTTACCAAGATACGCAACTTTCTTGGATTGGCAGACTACTACCATCCCTTTGTCGAGGGGTTCTCCAGCTTAGCGGCACCGCTCACGTACTTGATGCGGAAAATGCTAAGTTCACTTAGAGTGACAGGTGCGAGATTACCTTCCAGGAGTTGAAGAAGCGGCTTAATACGGCTCCGGTTCTCACAGTTCCAGAGGGGAGTGGTGGATTCGTAGTTTATAGTGATGCTTCGCTAATAGGGCTAGGTTGTGTTCTTATGCAGCATGAGAAAGTCATCGCCTATGCTTCCCAACAGTTGAAAGATCACGAGAAGAATTATCCTACGCATGATCTAGAACTTGCGGCAGTTGTGTTTGCACTGAAGATTTGGCGGCTCTACCTTTATGGGGAACAGTTCGATGTGTTCATAGATCACCAGAGCTTGAAATATTTGTTTTCCCAGAAGGAGCTGAATCTAAGGCAGTGACGGTGGATAGAGTTCATAAAGGACTATGAATGCTCTATCTAGTACCACCTGGGTAAGGCGAACGTGGTGGTAGACACTCTGAGAAGGAAGCCTCTTGGCTCAGATGATGGTCCACGAGTGGAAGATGTTGGAGGTCATGGCGAACCTCGATACCAGTCAAGTGCACGAGGTTTTTCAAGGGTTTTATCGGCTTTCTACGAAATACAAGCATGATTATAAATTGCCTTACTTCCTTGTATGATATAAATTGTTCCTGTTCTATATATGCAACTTGCTTCCTACTTTATGTATGCTATCTGTACACTATGACTGTTGGTTAGTATTTTGTACCCGCTGAGTATTCCACGCTCAGCCGTACTTCTTATGTCGGCAGGTTCTGAGGGAGCTGCTGCCCCATTTGATGTTTGTGCTCCTGGTCCATGGGTGGAGGAGGAGTACGTCGAGAAGCCTTTTGAGGAACCTCCCGTAGAGGGTTATCAGTAGGTGGTGTTAGATTCTGAGTGGATTAGCTGTGGGTGAGATGAGAGACATACATTCATGTATTTTGGCGGGTTTGTCCGCACTTTCTTTTGGGTTACTTTTGTATAAACTTGGATTTCCATGTGTATATACTTAGAGGTGGTTAGACTTCCGCTGTGTTTTATAGTTATGTTTCCGCTGCTTATATCCTCTATTGTATATGCTCTGTGGATTTTGCAGGTTGGTTTGTCAAGCAAGTCATGTAAGCCATGATTTGTCGTCTAAAGTTCACTCTAACTCCTAGGGTGGGTTTTGGGTCGCGACAGTGTCGTATCCAGTAATATTGATTACAACATTTTTTACATGGGCACTTGATAGTACTGTCCATCATGAGTTGACTTACTAAATGCAAAATCCAAGAAATTGTTCACACCCGCTTTATATACATCACTTCATCTGTTTGCAGAAACCCAACTTTTGTAATCACTAACTAACAATAGAAGACAATATTCTATGAATGAAGTTGATGAGTTTATAAGCTATTATTATGAATGAAATTCCATGATGATGCCTCTATGATTTAAAGCTTTCTAAGTATATATATAATGATGCTCACAAGTCTCACATGTACACAAATCTCACATGAATCGAATTTCTCATAAGTTGGATATTTCTAAGTTGATAAGAAATGTTTTAAGGAAAACTCATAAGTGATTATGCCAAACTTTGGGTTGGTTTCTAAGATTGGTTACCCATGCTCATAAGGATCACAATGTCTAAGATCGCTCATAAGTCTCTAAGGATCTCATAAGAACTCATAAGTGCTCTATGCTCATAAGAACTCATAAGCTTTCCTAGGAATATCAACTGTACGACAATGCTATTATGTGTAGATATATATACTGTATCAAATAATGAAATGTTGATACATCTGGTTTCCAAGTTAGACTTATGGATTACTGTTGTTCTCAGGATACGCCATGAGACACGGTAACCGAGGTCGAGGATACCAGACACGGGGAAATAGAGGTGATGCTCCTTTGGAGAATGAGTAGCCTGACTTTGCTTAGGCCTTTACATCTATTGTAGAGACTTTGGCCATGCTTGCAACTAGGCAGTCGGCTCCCATGCTTGTTGTGGTACCGCCACCTCCACCACAAAGACCACAGGCAGGAGTTGAGGCTTTTCAGAGGATGAGGTCTCTTGTCTTCTATAGTAGCATAGACCTGATGGTGGCAGAAGCTTGGCTTATGCAGCTAGAGAAGTTGTTTGCAGTTTTGATGCCTAATGAGGTAGAGAGAGTATCGCGGGACGCCTTTGTGATGGAAGGTGAAGCAAACCACTGGTGGCGATTCGTCATGAGGACGAGAGACTTGACTCGAGCAGGTCAAGAGTGGTCATGGGGAGAATTTCTTGATGTATTCTTCAAGAAATATTTCCCAGTCGGCGTAAGAGAGAAGAAGAAAATGGAATTTATTACCTTGTAACAAGGTATTATGTTTGTGGCCGAGTATAAGGCCAAGTTTTCGGCGTTGTCTCACTTTGCTCTGCACATGATAGCCACAAAGGCTATGAAAGCCAGAAAGTTCGAAAGGGGCTTGAAGGGCCATTTGAGAAAGAGGGTATCGATGTTTCAACACGAGACATATGCAGAGGTGAATGACAAGGCCCAATTAGCTGAGACTAACTCGAAGGACTTCTTCAAGAGGAAGGATATGGTTAGAGGCCAGTCCAGTAGCTCAACATAGCTTGAGAAGAGGGCTAGGATTTCCCTATATCAGACTTCCGGGCCAACACAGTTGCAGAGGCCTTCTTTTCCAGCGTAGGCTCAGAGGTCGCCTTTTTTAGCACAGGCTCCTCGCCCGACTACTACGCAGGCTACTCGATATGGGCAGCCCACATCCTCTTCATCACCTTTTGAGGAGTGCACATATTATGGCCGGAGGCATAAGGTTGGAGAGTGCCGGAGGGCTTTTGGTGGTTGCTTCCATTGTGGTGAGCAAGGACATATGATATGAGATTGTCCACTTCGCCAGTAGCCAAGTCAGTCCTAGTCTCAGGGTATTTTGACCTCTAGTCAGATAAGATTCTTAGTAGGGGTCCTCACAGGCATCTAGGCCCTCACAACCAATGTAGCCACCTCGTCAGGCAAATCAGGGCCGCGTCTTTGCCATGATAGAGTAGGATGCACTTGCATTTGATGATGTTGGGCAAGGTACGCTCAAGTCAAAATTATAAAGTGTTGATAATGTATTTAAGTATGTGCTATTGGGTGTACAAACATGTTACTTATAATTATTCGAGTTTGTTTGCTATGGATTGACACTTAGTAAAATTTAATGCATATGCGCTTTACTATGGAGCGAATGCTTAGCCTGTGTGTTGATCGACACTGGATCAACACATTCTTTTGTCTCACCTAGTTTTACCAAGGGCTTTACATCAGAGCCGAGTCGACTACCTCACGATTTATCTATTTCGACTCCACTCGACAAGTCTATTGATGCAGACAAAGTGTATCGGGGCTGCATTGTGCAAGTTGGGCAGCATGAGTTGTCAGTCGATTTGATCATCCTTGAGTTCCAGGACTTAGACTTTGATGTCATTCTTGGGATGGATTGGCTCTCGACTCACCACTGGCATGTGGCGTGTTTTGAGAAGATGGTGAACTTTCAACCAGGTGGAGTGAAGCCATTTCACTTCCAAGGGCTACGGAAGAGAGATATTGCCCGTCTAGCAGCTCTAAGTCTATCACCAAAGGTACGAGACTCCATAGCCATTCCGGTTGTGTGCGAGTATATGGATGTATTTCCTGATGAATTGCCGGGTTTGCCTCCTGATTGGGTGATAGAGTTTTCTATCGAGCTTACTCCAGGCGCTGCTTTGATTTCTAGGGCTCCATACATGATGGCCCCAGTTGAGCTTAAGGAGTTGAAGGAGCAGCTTGAAGAGTTGTAACATCTCAATTTCATCCGACCGAGTGTGTCACCATGGGGACCCCAGTGCTCTTCGTGAAGAAGAAGGATGGGTCGATGAGGATGTGCATCGACTATAGGCAGCTGAATCAGGTGACAATCAAGAATCGTTATCCATTGCCTTGGATGGGCTACTTGTTTGACCAGTTGAAAGGAGCACGGTTATTCTCCAAGATTGATCTAAGATCTGGCTATCATTAGTTGAAGATCAAGGCTAAAGATGTTTCCAAGACTACCTTTAGGACTCGGTATGGGCACTACGAGTTCCTAGTCATGTCTTTTGGTCTGACGAACGCGCCGGTGGCTTTCATGGATTTAATGAACCAGGTGTTCAGACTATCTCTAGACTGCTGTGTGATCGTCTTTGTCGATGATATCCTTGTGTACTCTAGGACACGAGATGATCATGATAGAGATCTTTGCCTCACACTTGAGACTCTCAGAGAGCATAGCCTGTATGTTAAGTTTAGCAAGTGCGAGTTTTGGTTAGAGAGAGTGGCGTTCCTTGACCACGTGGTATCTGTCGAGGGTATCTCAGTCGACTTGATGAAGATCAAAGCCGTGATGAGCTGGGAGAGGCCCAAGAGTGTTACCAAGATACGCAGCTTTCTTGGATTGGCAGACTACTACCATCCCTTTGTCGAGGGGTTCTCCAGCTTAGCGGCACCGCTCACGTACTTGATGCGGAAAATGATAAGTTCACTTAGAGTGACAGGTGCGAGATTACCTTCCAGGAGTTGAAGAAGCGGCTCAATACGGCTCCGGTTCTCACAGTTCCAGAGGGGAGTGGTGGATTCGTAGTTTATAGTGATGCTTCGCAGATAGGGCTAGGTTGTGTTCTTATGCAGCATGAGAAATTCATCGCCTATGCTTCCTAACAGTTGAAAGATCACGAGAAGAATTATCCTACGCATGATCTAGAACTTGCCGCAGTTGTGTTTGCACTGAAGATTTGGCGGCTCTACCTTTATGGGGAACAGTTCGATGTGTTCATAGATCACCAGAGCTTGAAATATTTGTTTTCCCAGAAGGAGCTGAATCTAAGGCAGTGACGGTGGATGGAGTTCATAAAGGACTATGAATGCTCTATCTACTACCACCTGGGTAAGGCGAACGTGGTGGTAGACACTCTGAGAAGGAAGCCTCTTGGCTCAGATGATGGTCCACGAGTGGAAGATGTTGGAGGTCATGGCGAACCTCGATACCAGCTTCAGCATTCCTACTTTTGGGCCAGTCATGGCTAACATTATTATTAGACCTTATATTCTAGATTGGATCTGAGAGTTATATTAGTCAGATGCTGAATTACTTGCGTACCGAGGCAAGTCTATTAGTAGTGGCAGTCAGGAGTTCTCCTTGAATGGGGATGGTACAATTACATTCAAGGGAAGATTGTGTGGTCCGACTGATGAGAAGCTAAGATGTGAGATCTTGGACGAAGTCCATTGGTCCAAGTATACTGTGCATCCTGGGGGTACGAAGATGTACCAGAACCTCAAGAGGCACTATTGGTGGCGGAACATGAAGAGGGAAGTCGTAGAGTATGTTTCTAGGTGCTTGGTGTGCTAGCAAGTGAAGGCCGAGCATCAAAGTCCAGCTGGTCTTTTATAGCCCCACCCTATTCCGGAGTGGAAATGGGAGAACATTTTCATGGAATTAATAGTTGGCTTGCTGCAGACGGTAAGAAACTTCGATGTTATTTGGGTTGTTGTTGACCGTTTAACAAAGTCTGCACATTTCCTTCCTTGTCAGACTACCGTAATGCTTTATTTCATCTTGCGTGTCAAATTATCTTAATTATTGTATGAAGTTTATTATTTTGTGTGGGGGATTATCCTTCTAATCTGAGTAAACTCAGACTGTTAATTACCTTCCCGATTTAGGGAAGAACCTCTGATAAGAAGTAGAATAACAAGAAGAACAAATATTTGAATAAAATATTTATTTATTCAATGAGGATTGCCTAGATCCCATGTAGGTGTTACAAGATACCTCATAGAGGTCTTTGTATCCAAAAAAAAGGGGTGGCCATATTGGGGGTTCACCTGATGTTCTTCATTGGTGGGAGATCCTTCTTCCTCCTTGGTAGTTGTTTTCCTGCTTCATAGGTTCTCTGCTTTGTACTTTCCTTTTTTAGGTTCGTTCGTGCATTGAGGGAGTTTCTTGTGAGAAACTCCCTTTTTGTATCTTTTGGAGAGTCCTTTTTGGATTCTCCTTTAACTTCCTCTTTTTTAGGAAATCAAAAGAAGCTAACTCTCCTTAGAGAGGGTCATCTGTCCAAGACAGCTGATTTCTCTTCTCTTATAGAAACCTGGTACGAATGGGAGTCCTTTTTCTTGAAGGACTCCAAATTGGTTTCCCTTTTTGGGAAACCTAGGAGGATAAGACTTCCCCCCAAAAGGGGAAAGAGTCTTATTTTCTCAGAAAAGGGAAGAGATTACTTTCCCTTTCGAATAGGGTGCCATATGGCACTCTATTATTGAAGAAAAAGAGGGGATCTCTAAGTTGAGATCCTCCAAAGCTGGTAGAGAGTCCTCTTTTATCAAAGATTCTTTGCCACGCGATAGTCAGTATCTGACTGACAGCTGGGAAAGGACTGACCTTGGTCAGTCTGCAAGCTAAAAGGGTGAGACCATGGGTCTCACCCACGGTCTGGGTCATTTCCAAAGCCTATTTGGGCTATGGACTAGGTCTAACCTTAGTCATTCCATGAACCAATACAGGGTGGGACCATGGGTCTTACCCTTGGTCTGGGTTAGGCCCATGGCCTTCTTTGATCATGGACTGGGCTAGTCATTGACTGGCCCACGGATGGACTTATAGAGTCTGTCTGCAAAGCTTGAGTGGGGGTCTGTTCGTGAAGGCAAATCCTAACCATGTGTCAGTCCCCTATGGACATACATAAAGGGGTATCCACAGGGCATTATTGCCCTGTTGACAGTATTTAATGCTAGGTGGGCTGGCGGTAAGCCAGTCCATGGCTAGCTGGTGCGCGTGCCTTTGGCATGCATGAAGCCTAACCACCCATTCCATGAGAGTGATCCTGTGTAGGTAGGTAAACCATGTACTCGCCTTGCGGGCGGTGAGATTTCACTACCCACAAATACCCCTCAGGATCTGAACGGCTGAGAATGGTTTAGCCATTCAGATCCTGCCATATGGCAGTGAGTGTGGGGAGGCTTATTGTCTCCCCACTACACGGGCTATACCTTAGCGGACACCCCACTACGATGTAGTGGGTTTCGAGGAGTCCCCATGATGAAGGACTCCAATTGCCAATGCAAAAGGGCTGGGGATATTTCAGTCATCTGGACCGTTCATTTCGAAATGGATGGCCAACATCCAGCGAAGAGGGTCCCTATATAAAGGACCCTTAGCATTCGGAGAAGGTATTTTACCTTCTCCTTCTCTGAAATCAGAGAGGACTTTGGTTTTTCTTTCAGAGTTCTCTCTTTCTTCTCTTTTCTCAGAGAAGAATTCTATTTCTTCTCTTATTCGATCATTCCCTTTTTAAGAGGTGAGTTTGATTATCTTTCTAATTTCGAAGGAAAGAAACTCTTTCTTTGGGTTTCTTGACTTCACAGAAGAAGGGGGTGAGGATTTTCCTCGTCCAAAAGCTTCGGAATGTCCTTTTGGGCATTCTGTTTCTTTTTTGATAGGACTTCCGGTGCCATTACCGGAGTTCTAAGGTTTTCCGATGAGGAAATCCTGAAGGGTCATCTAAAAAGATAACCTCCTGTCTGTAGACTTGTCTGCGGACTGATCTTACCCAAGGACCTAGTTTGCGAACTTTAATTTAGTGTTCGCAGGTACCATACCTACGGGCATTAATTATTGCCCATGGACATTTTGTCCATGGACTTTTCCAAATTTTGGTTAAGTCCAAAAGTTTATCCACGGACTTAGACTTTTCCAAATTTTTCCAAATTTTGGTTAAGTCTAAAAGTTTGTCTGTAGACTTAGACTTTTCCAAATTTTGGTAAATTCCAAAAGGTTGTCCGCGAACAATGATTTTTTTTTAAAAATATCAGTAACTGATATATGTGTATCCTTACTGACTTTATACTCTTTTCTTTTTGTAGAATGGATCTTTTATCATAGCATGCTTCGAGAGGGGATGTCTATGATTGGTTGAAGATCAACGAAACCGGGTCTGCATTCATTTGTTATTTGGAGACTACAAGGGGTCTCATCATTTATAAGACCGAAGTTGTCGACCTGTGTGACTTGGTAAAGCAGATAGCAGAGAGCAATGCCTTAATGTTTTCTTGCAACCTTATCATTAGCCTAATGATAGGACATCATGAGGATAAACTCAATGTCTTGGAGTCTGTTAAGAGTTTAGGTGTTCTTGATGGTGAGTTTGAGCATTTGTTGAAGGGAATACTCTGTATTCTTCCCGTCTGTCTCGATGAAACCTGCCTGGGTTGCTTGCTACTACTGAACAACCACCTCACTGATGTTGAGGGGAATGTTTTTCAAGGTGTTGCTTATTCGGTTTTGCAACTTGTCACGGCTGAGAACATTGAGAGACAATTCCTAGCTCTACTTCCAGATATCATCTCTGCTTATATTGATGGGTTAGAATCATCCCCTGGAGATGGATCAACACCAAAGAGGATGGTGGAAAAAAATTAGTCGCAGGAGGAATTCTATTATGAATAGCGTCCATCAGTATGACGTTCGACCTTCCAACCTTATATTCAAGATACTGCTTGTTTAACTTAGTAGCTTGTTGGGGCTGATAACATATTCTCAAGATACTGCTTGTTTAACTTGAGTGAGTCCTCCAATTTATGTGGAGTTCCCTCATTTTGTTATCCATGAATAAAAGATTTCATTTTGTTTTCCGTCTTATACTCCTCCCTCTTTTTCTTTAATGATATGACTCCCTCTTTATATCTCAAGGAATTAATGTTCTTTTAGAAGAACAGGCTGAAACCATTTTCAAGCTACCTACATACCTATGATAGGATCAAGCCAAACATAGTTTCAAGTAGGGGTGATTTTAGACTCGTAGTTTACAAGTAGATAGTTTTAGTTCATATCTAGGAAGGTTTAGACTTGTAATTTAAGAACAAGTAGGTAGTTTCCATTCATGCCTAGGAAAGTTTAGACTTGTAATTTAAGAACAAGTCTTTGAGAAGTGACGAATCGTTTTAGCTCGTATTCAGGAGCCTGCCAAATTGCTCTAATTTTTGCCTAAACCAACTCCTAGAGTGTTAGTTTAGCGAGCTTTTTGTTGCCCTAATTTTTTCCTAGACTGAGTCTTGGAGTGTTAGTGTAGTGGCCATTTTGTTTCGACCCAATTTTTTTCGCCTAAGCTGTCCTTTCGGATTTTCAACTTAGCGAGTCATTGATGCTCTAATGTT
Organism: Tetracentron sinense; assembly: GCA_015143295.1. Lineage (NCBI taxonomy): Eukaryota > Viridiplantae > Streptophyta > Magnoliopsida > Trochodendrales > Trochodendraceae > Tetracentron > Tetracentron sinense. Next base: position 54,244,612 of record CM026552.1, read on the forward strand.
TGGCTAAGCCGCCCTTTTAGATTTTCAACTTAGTGAGCTTTACTACCCTAACTTTCACCTAAGCTGTCCTTTCGGATTTTCAACTTAGCGGGTATTTTGGTGCCCAAATTTTTGCCTAGAGCATCTTTCGAGATTTTGGTCTAGTGGGCTTTGAGAATCTTACATTGGTCGGGGGAGATACTTTATTGTCCGTCCATTGTAATCAGCAGATATGCTTCATTTAAATCCATTCCCTTGATGATAAGAAGTTCTTGACTTGAGTTTTGGTTTCTTCATCATACACCAGGTAACAGTTTTCCTTGTTTCATCTGTATTGAGGGACAATAATGATGATTTTGTATCCCTGGGGGATATTGTTCTTTTAGAAGAACTTGCTAAACCCAAGTTAATTTTCTTAGGCTACCTATGTACCCATGGTAGGATTAAGCCAAACGTAGTTCAAAATAGGGGTATTTAGATTCGCTTTTTAAGAGCGAATAGGTAGTTTCTATTCATACCTAGGAAGATTTTGACTCCGGTCTTGTATCTTGAAGACTTTTGAACCTTTGATTCATATTTTAAGAGTGAATAGGCAGTTTCCGTTCATACCTAGGAGGGTTTTGTACTTCGGTCTTGTATTCTGGAGACTTTTGAAGCTTTAATTCGCATTTTGAGAGCGAATGGGCAGTTTTCGTTCATACCTAGGATGGTTTTGTACTTCAGTCTTGTATTCTGGAAGACTTTTGAAGCTTTGATTCATATTTTGAGAGTGAATAGGCAGTTTCTGATCATACCTAGGAGGGTTTTGTACTTCGGTCTTGTATTCTGAAGACTTTTGAAGTACCATGAATAGTTTTAGCTCGTATTTAGGAGCCTATCAAATTGCTCTAATTTTTGCCTAGACTGACTCTTGGAGTGTTAGTTTAGTGAGCTATTTGTTGCCCTAATTTTTGCCTAGATCCTTTTTTTGAAGTTTTGGTTTAGCAGGGATTTTGATTTTGACTCTAACTCTAATTTTTGCCTAAGCCGCCCTTTAGGGTTTTCAACATAGCGAGTCATTGTTGCTCTAATTTTTGTCTGGACCGTCTTTTAAAAATTTTGGTCTAGCGAACTTTTCAATCCCTAGGAGTAATATCGCTTTAGGAATCTTGCATTAGTTGGAGGGATGATTTGCTCTCCATCCATTGAAGTCAACAAGTATGCTCCATTAGAATATACCTTCTCGATGACGTAGGGCCCTTCCCACTTTGGTTCGTGGATTCCCTTGGTTCGACGGGTGACGATGATTGGAGTCCTTACCATTAAGACCAAATCCCCTATTTTAAAAGACCTTAATCTTGCTCTTTTGTTGAAGGCATTTGTTAGCCTTTGTCTGTACATCTCTAAATGCTGTTGGACTTGAAGACGATGTTCATCAAGAGTTTCAAGCTCTGTAAGATGAACCTTAGCTGAGTTGTCATTTGTGATAGACTGCTGAATTACCACATGTAGGGAGGGAATTTGAATTTCTAGGGGGAGAACTGCTTCACCATCGAAGACCAGGGAATACGGCGTGGCCTATGTCGGAGTCCGGTAAGTAGTCCTGTATGCCCAGAGTGCTTCGGGTAAGCATTCGTGCCAGTCCCGTTTGCTTTTGTCCACAACTTTCTTGAGGATTTTGTATAAAGTGTTGTTGAAAGCTTCGGAGAGACCATTCGCGGCTGTATAATACGGGTGGAATGGTTCTCTGATGCCAAATTTGGCATATAATTTATGTATCTGGTTGTTTCGGAAAGGTTGCGTGTTATCTATGATGATGCTTTCAGGAATTCCGAACAAATATGTGATGTTGGTCTGGATGAAGTCTACCACTGAGTGGTGTTTGACCTCTTTGAGAGCGACAGCCTCAGCCCATTTTGAGAAGTAGTCCGTTGTGACCAAGATGTATTGATGCTCGGCAGATGATGGTGGAGTGAATGGACCTATGACATCCATTCTCATACAGCGAAAGGCCATGAACATGTTCTCATGTGAAGAGGCTCAGGAGCCCGATGTATAAAGTCAACATGAAGCTAACACACTTTGCATTTCCTTGTATAGTTGAGACAGTCAGTGATCATTGTAGGCCAGTAATAGCCTAATCTTTTCAATTGCATTTGGAGCTTGGTCCCAGATTGGTGGGCACCGCAGATCCCGGCATGAGTTTCTTCCATGGCTTGATCAATTTCATTTTCTGAGAGACACCTCATTAAGATACCATCCAGAGACCTTTTATATAGAGTTTCTTTCAACATCACAAATTTTGTGACTCGTCGACGGACTTCAGCGCGTTTGGCACGGTATCCAGGCAATCGATCATGTTGGAGACAATCGATGAAGGCTATCGCCAGTCTTTGTCTTTTTCTTTGATTGTCACAGAACAAACTATTTCCAGGAGATCAACATCTAGAAGGAGTCTGAGAGTTCTTCTTTCCCTCACTGTGATAGTCAGCACCCTATCCGTTAGTAGAGTTAGAGATGTTGTAAGACCGGCCAAAGCATCGGCTTAAATGTTAAGTCCCCTACGGACATGAAAGAGGCTACTCCTTGGTATTTGATCCAGTAGCTGGTCCACTCTCTTTTGATAGGGAAGGAGGCTGACTCTTCGCACAACATATTCACCTCAGACTTGTTTGATGATGAGTTTCGAATCCCTATAGATGGTTAGTTCATCCATCGGGATCTCAAGAGCCAATTCAAGACCTGCTATCAGGGCTTTATATTCAGCTTTATTGTTCGAGCATCCTTCTGTTAGGGTGAAGGAATAGGGTAGGATTGCTTTGTTTGGTGAGACAAAGACAATACCAATACTTGACTTGTTCTCCTTCGGGTTGATGCGTTTGATTTCATCAGGGCTTCTTGAAGCTCCATCAAAGTGCATCTTCTAGCCTGGTTTGACTCGTACTTGCATAACTTCTTCATCAAGGAGGTCGGTGATCAAAGGCGAGTCTGGAGGAACCAGATGTGTTGCAAGGAAGTCAGCAAGAGCTTGCCCTTTCATTGCCTTTTGTGGCACGAATTCGATTTTGAATTCAGATAGGAGTACCGCCCATTTTACCATTCTACCCCGAGAGAGCAGGGCAAAATTTTATATTTTTGAGAGGATCGGCCCTGGATATCAGTTTTACCGAATGCTTGAGCATATAATGCCTTATTTTCTTCAGAGCAAAGATGAGGGCTAGACAAACTTTCTCTATCGGCGTATATCTACATTCTGCTCTGACCAGAGTCTGGCTTAGATAATATAGGACATTTTCCTTTCCTTGGTCGCTATGCTGACCAAGGAGAGCTCCTAGAGATCCTTCGAGCACTGCTATATAGATGATAAGTGGGTTTCCTTTAGTAGGACCCATGAGGACTGGTGGATTGGTGAGATAAGTCTTAATGCTATCAAGGGAATTTTGACATGCCTAAGCCCATTGGAATGGTATTCCCTTCTTCATAAGTCGGGAAAACGGTTAGCACCTTCCAGTCAAATTGGAGATGAATCTCTGGATATAAGCAAGTCGACCCGCAAGTCCTTTCAATTTGCGTAGATTTCTTGGAGGGGGCAATTCACGATTGACCTTTATTTTAGTAGGGTCAATCTCGATTCCTCTATGGCGTACCACAAAGCCTAGGAATTTCCTAAATGTAACTCCGAACGCGCAGTTTTTCGAAGATCTCTCGAAGGTCATCCAAATGATCGCTTCATTGCCTTGTTTTGACAACCAAGTGGTCAAAATAACACTCGACTTTGTGATGGAGAATATCCTCGAATATGATAGTCATGGCCCATTGATGGGTTGCTCCGACATTTTGAGGCTGAATGACATAACTTTGTAGCAGAACACTCCCTTAGGGGTGCAGAAGACTATAAGTTCTTCATCTTCTGGAGCCATCTTGATTTGGTTGTAACCAGAATATCCATCCATGAAGGATAGGGCTTCAAAGCCTGTTATGGCATCGACCATCATTTCTGTGATGGGCAAAAGGAAGTCATCATTGGGACAGACTTCATTCAAATACCGGAAGTCTATACAAACCCAGATCTGTCCATTTTTATTCTTTATAAGACCAATGTTGGCAAGCCAAGTAGGATATTAAACCTCTCTTATGAATCCAGCTTTGAGAAGTTTATTGACTCCGGCCTCAATTTGAGCAACCAGTTCTAGGCAAGCTCTTCTTTGTGCCTACTTGATTGGCCTGACATCCTCTTGGGTTGTGAGATGATGGACTGCAATTTTTGGATCTAAGCCAAACATTTCTATGTAATTTCAGGCAAAGACATCCTTGTACTCTTTTAAGAGGCAAAGATATCCCTCTTTTTCTATTTGAGAAAGGGAGATACTTATGAATGTTGGCATTGGGTTCTGTTCTGAACCCAAGTTAACTTTAAGGAGATTATCAATTGTTGCTTGACCCCCTGCTTCAAATTCTGGAGGAGTTGGATGAACTTCCATTTCTTCTGGTGGTTCTTCTATAATCATTTCTTCTCCTGAAGAGGAGTCTTCATCTACCGTAATAGTATTTATGGTCTAGACCTGCTCCTCATTTAGTAAAGGATCAGAATTTCCTGACTTAGACTTTTCCAAGTTGGATCCAACCCTATTACTGGTAGCTAAAGTCCTGAGTGCTAGCAAAATTTCATGCTCAACCTGCTCTTTTCCTTCAGTATTAAACCTGTGTTTCTCAAGCATTTTCTTGATTGCTGGATTGTACATAGGCTTCTTCTAGTAAAAGTTCATTCTTCTATCCCTTATGTTGTTCCGGGGGGGTGACTTTGCCTATTTTCCCTACGGAATGGAAAACAATGAGCTTTCCCATAAGAGGAGAAGAAAGTCCCACCGGGCGTGCTAGAAATTTCTAACGCTTTATTTCGTCTTGTGTATCAAATTGCCTCCATTGGTGTATGAAAATTATTTTTTGTGTGGGGGACTATCCTTCTAATCTGAGTAAACTTAGACTGTTAATTATCTTCCCGATTTAGGGAAGAACCTCTGATAAGAAGTAGAATAACAAGAAGAACAGATATTTGAATAAAATATTTATTTATTCAATGAGGTTTCCCAGATCCCATGTAGGCGTTATAGGATACCTCATAGAGGTCTTTGTATCAAAAAAAAAAGAGGTGGCCATATTGGGGGTTCACCTGATGTTCTCCATTGGTGGGAGATCCTTCTTCCTCCTTGATTGTTGTTTTCCTGCTTCATAGGTTCTCTGCTTTGTGCTTTCCTTTTTCAGGTTTGTTTGTGCATTGTGGGAGTTTCTTACGAGAAACTCCCTTTTTATATCTTTTGGAGAGTCCTTTTTGGACTCCCCTTTGACTTCCTCTTTTTTAAGAAATTAAAAGAGGCTAACTCTCCTTAGAGAGGGTCATCTGTCCAAGACAGCTGATTTCTCTTATCTTATAGAAACCTGGTACGAATGGGAGTCTTTTTTCTTGAAGGACTCAAAATTGGTTTCCCTTTTTGAGAAACCTGGGAGGATAAGAGTCTTAACTTCTTAGAAAAGGGAAGAGATTACTTCCCCTTTCGAATAAGGTGCCATATGACACTCTATTATTGGAGAAAAAGAGGAGATCTCTATTTTGGGATCCCCTAAAGATGGCAGAAAGTCTTCTTTTATCAAAGATTTCTGCCACACTACAGTAAGTATCTGACTGCCAGCTGGGAAAGGATTAACATTGGTCAATCCGCAAGCTAAAGAGGTGAGACCATGGGTCTCATCTGCGGTTTGGGTCATGTCTAAAGCCTATTTGGGCTGCGGACTAGGGTCTGACCTTAGTCAGTCCGCGGACCAATACAGGGTGGGACCATGGGTCCAACCCTTGGTCTGGGTTAGGTCCATGACCTTTTATGGTCACGGACTGGGGTAGTCATTGACTGGCTCGCGGATGGACTTATAGAGTCTGTTTGTAAAGCTTGAGTGTGGGTTTGTTCGTGAGGGCAAATCCTAACCACGTGTCAGTCCCCTATGGACTGACACAAAGGGGTATCCACGGGGCATTATTGCCCTGTTGCTAGCATTTAATGCTAGGAGGGTTGGCGGTAAGATAGCCCATGGCTAGCTGGTGCACGTACCTTTGGCATGCGTGAAGCCTAACCACCCATTCCATGGGTAGTGATCCTGTGTAGGCAGGTACACCATATACCTGCCTTGCGAGTGGTGAGATTTTACTACCCAAAACTACGTGCAATTCGACTCAGCTTGTGGCCTTGTACGTCAAGGAAGTGGTTTGTCTGCATGGGGTGCCAGTAAGTATTGTGTCAAACAGGGATCTGAGGTTTACTTTCAGGTTCTAGAAGACTTTTCAGAGCAGTATGGGTTCCCGTCTGGACTTTAGCACTACCTTTCATCCTCAGACTGAGGGGCAGACTGAGAGGTTAACCAGGTTATAGAGGACATGCTCCGAGAGTGCATGTTAGACTTCCGAGGCAGTTAGGAGGATCACTTACCGTTGGTTGAGTTTGCCTATAACAACAGTTACTAAGCGAGCATCCAGATGACACATTTCGAGGCCTTGTACGGGAGGAGTTGTCGTTCTCCTCTATACTGGGATGAAGTAGGGGAGCAAAAGATTTTGGGTCCTGAGTTGATCGAGTAGACCGCAGATAGGGTCAGGGTCATCAGGGATTGGTTGAAGTCTGCCCAGGATAGGTAGAAGAGCTATGCGGACACTCACCGCAGGGACTTGGAATTTCAGGTTGGGGATCGGGTCTTTATGAAGATATCTCTGAGTCGGGGAATCATGAGGTTCGGCAAGAGGGGCAAGCTTAGCCCTAGGTATGTGGGGCCGTTGGAGATCGTCACCAGAGTTGGTGAGGTTGCTTACCGGGTAACCCTACCTACTTATATGGCTGCAATCCACAATATGTTCCATATTTCCATGCTTCGAAAATACATCCTAGATCCGTCACATATAATTGATTTAGATCCACTGGAAATCTGAGAGGATCTCATATTAGTGGAGCAACCGGCTTAAATCTTGGATCGTCGAGATCAAGTCTTGCGCACCAAGACTATTCCACTCGTCCTTGTGAAGTGGCATCATCATTCCACAGAAGAGGCTACATGGGAGCGTGAGGCTGAAGTGAGGGAAAAGTACCCCCCATTTGTTTGTTTAGCATTCTTTGTATGTTTCATGTATTTTGTTCTTTTGTATCTTCTTATATTGTTCTAATTTCGGGGACGAAATTTCTGTAAGGGGGGAGGATGTAGAACCCCGGAACTCGATGGTATAGTGCTGTGAATAGTTTTGTGAATAGTGCTGTGAATAGTGCTTTCAAGGCCTAAAGCCTTAATGTATTTGTGGTTCATGTTTTAAAATAGAAGGAGTTTCTTTGAATGAATTAAAATATGTATGAAAATTGTTTATGGGTGTTAGGGATAAATGAAACAAGAGTATACAATACTCAAGTGTCGTAAAGAGGGATGTCTAAAAATACCCTCAACTTGAGAGAACTCTAGTTTTCTCACTGCTGATTGGAATCGAGTGATTCTTGAGCCATTAGAAAGATATCTAGATCCTCTTTAATGTTCATGTTTATCACTTTTTCATATTTTGAGTGGAAGTTAAATCAAAATGTGGGTTTTCTAGATTTTGTTTGCTGTAATCCCTGACCAGTTACCTTTAGGGCCACTTTGGACCAAGAATATAGCAGAATTAGGAGTTTTATTTTAAAGAACATGTTTTTCCCTTTGAATGACGAGTCGAATACAAGTTGAATTGTCAAAATCTGATAAGCGAGTCAAAAGTTATGGTCAAAATACCAAAGCGAGAGAAACCATAGGCCCAGTCAGGCAATTTCGGCGACGAAATTAGTCGGGGGCCAAATTTTGCCGATAAATTGAACCTAGAAAAGGGCAAAAATGCCTAGAACTTACCACCGACTTTGGGGAGATATTTTGCAAGGACTTTTAAGGGTTTTGGCAACCTTTGGCCTATAAATAGAAGGAGATTTCATGGGTAATTTACAAAACCTTAAGCATAGATTTTTGGGGATTTTTAAAAGAGAAGAAGGAGAAGAAAACTCTGATTTCTCAAAGCGTTGTTCTCAGACCAACGTGAAGCTCAATCCTTGCTTCTTAGGTTTGTACTTCACTATTTTTAGTTCGCATGAATCGGATTTCTCCTAAGTTGGATATTTTTAAGTTGATAAGAAATGTTTTAAGGAAAACTCATAAGAACTCATAAGTGATTATGCCAAACTTTGAGTTGGTTTCTAAGATTGGTTACCCATGCTCATAAGGATCACAATGTCTAAGATTGCTCATAAGTCTCTAAGGATCTCATATGTTCTACAGATCTCATAAGAACTTATAATTGCTCTATGCTCATAAGAACTCATAAAACAAACTCATAAGCTATTAATTTGAGCAAGACCTTAGAAGATTATGTTTTTATACGAATGCTTATAAGGCAATAGTGTTGGAAACTATGGACATTTGTTTTATGCTCTACGCTCTACGATTTCGATAAACTGTTCGCATGGCATTGTTTTATGACATTGTTAGCTAGTGGTGGTACCCGCTGAGTATTTCAATACTCAGCCATACATTTTGATGTCGGCAGGTCCATTCAACATATGCAATCCAGTTCTGATGATGAGGCATATGATGAATTTAATAAGAGCAATAATTCGCCCCTAGTAGGGTGCCATTTAAAACCCATCAAGTGACTGGCTCGTTTTAATTTAATTGTGATTAAACAAAAAAAATTACAGAAAATAACCTAATTGAAGGTTTGTTCATATATTTTGAAATATTACCTTAAAGCTACTGATGATGGGTGTGGAGGTTGGTGGCGCTACTGGTCCAAAGAGAAACAGAGAGAACCTGCATAGAGAGAGAGAGTTAGAGAGCATAGAGAGAGAATGAGAGACTGAGACGAGAGAATATACATAGAGAGCAGAGAGAGAGAGATTACCTGGGTTGAAGATGGCTGGCCGGAGATGATGCTAGCCGAAGAAGATGGCCGGAGAGGAGAAGATGCGAGAGAGAGAGAGAGGGAGAGAGGTCGGTAGAGAGAGAGAGACAAAGACAGAGACAGGATAGAGAGATAGAGAGAGAGAGCACATGCGACTTACCAGATGACAGGGATGGTCGGAGCCGAGAATAGGAGACAAATAGGGTCTGAGAATAGGAGAGTGATTTGGGGGGAGGGAGGAAATACGATTTTTGCGGGTTAGGGATTATAATCTGTATATAAGATTATTAGAGACGAAACTATTTCCGTCTCTAATACCATTTAAGGTTTAGAGACAGAACTATTTCCGTCTCTAATAATCTTTCACAATAGAGACGGATACTTTCCGTCACTAACAACAAATTTTGTCTCTACAAACATTAAAGACAGAAAATATTCCATCACTAATGTATGTTTTATTTATAAAATTTAAATAAGTGTTGGAAAATATATTAGAGATGGCATATTAGTGACATAATTGTTTCCGTCTCTATAAGTCTGTATTAGAGACGGAATGGTTTTCCATCTCTATTGTTCCGTCGCTAGTCGGTAGCTTTGTTGTAGTGACTATTGTGGTTGTCTTGTAGGGGTAAGGTTTTATGTCCCCCATTTTCTTTGCCCTTTCTACTTATAAATGGGTAGGGGTGGCAAAGCCCCTACTCCCTCTAGTGGTTATACTTTAAAAAAAAAAAAAAATCACGATTGGAAGAGAAACCATATGAGTGTTTGCCAAATAAGAATTAGAGGTGTCAATGGAGCTGACCCAATTTTTAAATGGGCTTCATAGGTAGGCTTAAGCGTGCTCTATTATTAATTGAACTACGCTCGGGCTTATGCATGCTTATTATATTCACGCTTGGATGGACCTGAGTAGGGGTATCAATAGGGCCAGACAAGCCCTTGGCCTGGTCCGCTCTTGGCCTAACTTGACCAAATTAAATAGTTGGATGGGCTTGGGCTTAGTCTTAGACTCGGGGGCCATTAGACAGTGCTCTTAATTGAGTTTGGTTGGGCCAACCTGATAAGGCCCATTTATTAAAAACCACTAAACAACATATTTTTCTTCTTTATCCATAAGAGGGATTGTCCTGATTAATAAATAAGTTGACCCGGCCAGTCATTTTAGGCCTAGTAGGGCAGGCGTGTTGACACCCCTAACCTATGAGTAATTCTATTTTTGGGTCAATATTTCAGTCGGGCCTATAGCTTACACGGCTTATGTTCATTTTTATTTTGGAGCCAGTATTCAGTCTGGTCGGGCCTAAGCCAAAAATAGTATTGAACTCTCTATTTTGCTGTGCACTACAATTTTTGAACAAAACCATTCGGAGGTCAAACGATTGTAATAATCTCATACAGATAAAACACTATTATGCAAGTTTATTCTTGTCAGAGGTGAGAAAAATCCTTGATTTGCATCAGTACACTAGGGGAATCCTTTAAAAAAATTAAGAAGACTTCATGAATTTTTAGAGAGTCCAACTTTAGTTTTTACAAGCCCACTCATGTTAGCATGTCACATAAAACATCTCCTTAACTATAATAACCTTTCTCTTTCAGTTCTTTAAAAGAACTTTTATAATCCCCCCCCTCCCTCTCTCTCTCTCTATTATGTGTATGTGTATTTGTGTGTGAATAGGTAGTATATGTGTACATAGGCAACCTTACTTATGGTCATGCGTTTGATTGTCTATGCGTCACACATTTGAGCAACATGTTACACTTTGTTGGGCTAACAAAAGTCCAATGTGAGGCTCCTTCCTTTACACGTGACAAACAATATTCTAATTGAAGATGTGTAGGCCGTCGATTGGACGTTGGAGTCATTAACTCTAGTTGGTCAACATTAACCCCCTAATACAACCTAACATATGTTATAGTTTCTATCGTCCGAACGCCGTAGACTTTTTTTATTAGATTTTTTTTAACGCATATGGAAGGGGGATTCACATTGAGTTTTTTTGTAGGCCCACGGGAATGCCACATGTTATTGAAAGGAATGCCTCATATTTAAGATTGCCTATGCGTTATGCATATGTGACCCGACCTCTCTCTCTATATATATTGTCAATGTCAGCTAAATTATGCTAAGAAGACTTCCAAAGCAAACCCGTTGAAACATATGATAACAACTTGTTTGATGTTTACCCATGGTTATCCATAGCTTCATAGTGGAGAGCAAGGGTCCGCGAGCACAACACATGTAGATGTTGACAGCTTTCTCTTCTCTTGGATTCTTACCCCGACTTCAACCTAAAAAAGAAGTACATGTGGATTTCGACATCACAAAACATGTGAATTAACAGATACGCAACCTCCAATCAATTAAAGAAGAACATCTGAGTGTTTGCACTAATGGTAAGATGTATTTCCTCTTTGGGAAGTGTAAGAGAAAATACCTGATCCAGTACCTTTGGAACACGTGTCTATTGTTGATTGGCTTCTACACTCCTTCTTTCTCAAAATATGGGGTTTGTCTAACCTGCAAAGATGCTCCAATGATCAAGTTCAAGGGTGGATGATGATAGAATGGCTGGAGAATAGAATGAAGGACCAAGGGCTTGCAGAGAGTTCTAGGTCAAAAGTTTGATTGAATTCGGATCAGCTCCCTTTGTCCCAACCAGTGTCCTCTTTATAAGTTTTAGATTACGGTTGGCTAGTTGTGCTGCCATTCCAACTCCTAATTGAACTAGGAATCATTCCCATGCATGTTTGCCTACATTACAAGGGTTTACAAGGCATATTTCTAATGTTGATGGGGTTGACAATCAGTCTTTCCTTCCTAATAGGTGAGCAATGCAATCTCCTACGAGATCCACTTGGGAACTTCTTAAAATAGTTTGAGCGCTGTTATTACAACTCGGATAATCTCTAGTATAGGTTAGGAGGTCTTCATTTTGTCCTGGTGGAATGAGCATCTAGGAAAGGTAGTGTACATTCTATATCTAAGATAGAAGTTAGGGCAGGGGTTAGGTATATTATCTGAGTTGGAGGTCAGCTCGGAATTATGGTCTGCTCAACCGAGCCTAATAATATTCTAAGTGCAGTGAGGTTGGTGTGAGCGGTGTAATGCTTCCACCTGCATACTGATTTTTACCCTTATAAATGATCCTTCTCAGGACCTTGGGATTTTTCCGAGGTCCTAAGAAGTTGAAGCATTACCTAAGTGGAGTCTCGTAGTGCATGTGCGCTTTTGTAGCTCGAAGGGTCGTATCATACATGATGATATTTCGAAAGACTAGTGCATTTAATGTGTCATCGCACACTTGAGAACAATTATTTTCTTTTTATGACGTGATGGTGTTGGACATATATACCCTCGAAAGCCAATACAAGACTTTTCTATGTTGATTAGAGAAAGCATCACATTCACACAACTATATATAAAGGATATTTATAATTGTTAATGTCTTATTTGATGATGACATAATATTCCATAGGTAACATTGTAGGAAAATCATGTAAAGATTGTGAGGAGATATGATTTTCCAGTTCCTTGTAAACCTAATAATGTTCTAAGCCTCTAGAGTACTAATTGGGCGCCGTATTTCATCATGGCTTGCACATGTGTAGTTCTATAAGATAGTGTGATGAATCTCATTCATAGAGATTGTTGACTCTTGACTAACATGTGCGTATATGTAGTAAGTACATAATACTGAACGGGGCACTAGTGGATACCTTATGGAATACACTGTCAGATTGTATTAGGATTAAACCCATTCGAAAAATTGTCCTTAGACCTGAGAGGTTAACATCTTCTTAAACATCTATCTATATGGCTTTGATGTGCCAATCTGCAATGTCTAATACATAGGACTAACTCCGGGTATGTTGGGTATATACACAATGTTTGGAGAATTGTGTAAGCACTCAATAAGGAATCCACTACTCCTTAATTGGAGATAATGATATCAAGATGATTCTTGTTGAACGGAACTGATAAATCCAGTATTGATGCTTTTCGATAAAATGTTCTTCATTAAAGTTGATATTTTTAATATAGAAAAGTATATGTATATGTCAGTTCTTTTCTAATGTTTCTTCGAAAGTGTTTTGAAAGTTTAGTTCAATGAAAAAGTAATCATTAGAAAGAGTTCTATTCATAGCTAGGGGCTAGACAGTGAACTTGTTCCAATCCTAGAAGCTTATATGTGATATCGGATTGTGGAAGGATTTATTTGTAAATATATTGTGAGATAGTACTTGCAAGCAATTCTCTAATTTTTGGAGGTTGATCACAATGTGTTAATGGACATTATTGTGTTTAGTGGAAGCCTAGGGATTTAGATAGCATTATATGAACCTAATGAAATTATTGGAAAGTGTTTCCTAGCAACAAGGCTACACTCTAAAGGTGGTGCATTTGGCCCCACAGCCGGAAATAAGAGATCCCTTTAGATCCTACACACTAGGACATTCTGAAAGCTTTTAATTTAATTAAGAATTAAATTAATTAATTTCTCCATGTATTTCATTATATGGTATAGTGAAACTCTTATAGGTGAAATCACATAAGATGTGATTAACCAAATGAGTAGGACCCATGTGAGATTTTGATAAAGATCAAAAGGTGACAACATGAGATGTTATACACAAAAAAGGGGCATGAGATTGTGGGGCCCACCTAGGGTGGGATGCCCACATTAATAATAATTCTCTATTATCTTTAATTGTTAACTCATGGTTAGTTACTAATTAAAGATTTGTTTCCTATTTGGATTAGGAATACATAATGGAAATTAAATGGGACTTCTAATTGAATAGAAGAGTTTCTATTTTGATTGAATTTGAATTTCGATTTGATTTGATTTATGAATTTTCAGATTTTTATTTGATTATGAGAATCAATATAGTTTTGGTATTCGTTTCATAACTCTATGACTGTAACTCCAATTTTGGTCTGATAGTACATCGTTTCGAAGCTGTCGAAAAGATTTACAACTTTCATGAAGAAACTTTTTCCAGAATCAATCGTTTTGAAAGTCAAAACCTCATTCGGCAATTCAAAGTAGGATAATCATAATAAAATTAGAAAGATAATTCTAATTAGATTAGAATTAGAAAGAGGAGTTTTACTTGAACTACAAGTTAGCAATCAAGGATTCTATAAAAGGACCCCTTTGTGTGGAACGCCCAACACAATTTTGAGATTCCTAAAATCCCTCTTTCTCTCTCCCTCAAAAGAGCAAGCCCCTCTTTCTCCCTCTTTGGGTTGTATGACCACCTCTCCCATCTTCTTCCTTTTGGTTAGTTTTTGATCTTGAAGAAGATCAAGATTGTTTTTTTAAGGATCAAGATTGAATCTTTGTTGATCAAGAAGAGTTCTTGCGATCAAAGAAAAATAAGAAAGATTATAGAGCTTGGATTGGAAGGGCCATTAGCTTCCATTAGAGAAGTTTTGGAGATTCAAAGAAGGTTCGTGTGAATCGACAGGAGGCTTTACACTTGAAGAGCTTTATAGGTATGGTTTCTCACACCTTGATTTAATATGATCATAAGATGGTCCTTAAGAAGATTTTGATTAGATCAAAATCAAGTTTGAATTAAAAAATCATGCTTCAAATTTTTTTATATTCATCTCTTTCATTGGTATCAAAGCCTACCTTATGATCTATTAATTTTATGGTGTTATTGCATGTTTTCCTTTTGATTAAAATCAATTAGATATCCATAGAGACTTCAGCCAACACATATTAATGAGTTTTTATTTATTAAATGTTAATTAATAAATCCCATGGTGTTTGACACCTCTTGCTTGGGCGTTCTTGAAGATTAAAGCTTATTTCGATTTAATTTGATTCATGGATTTTCTTATTTGTATTTGATTATGAGAATCGATACAGTTTCAGTATGTTGGCCATAACTCAATGACCATAAGTCCAATTTTGGCCCGTCAGTATAATTTTTCAAAACCCTCAAAAGGATCTACAACTTTCGTGAAGAAAGTTTTTCCAGAATCAATCATTTTGAAGTTAATAACTCAGTCGAAAATATAAAGCAGGAAAAAGAGTTTTCTAAATTAATTTTCCAAGAAGCTTTCATATTTTTCCTTAATTCTATATTTAATTTGAGAGCATGGGATGCTATTAAATCACATAATAAGCTACTATTTAATTAAATCGTTTAATTATTTGATTCAAGAGCATGAGCTGACATTTAATTAAATTATTTAATTATCTGTTTCGAGTCCACAGGCTTTTTAAAAAAAAATAAAAATAAAGCCACTTAGAAGAAGTCGGGGGTTTGGAAGACCCCTACCAGTTTATTAATAAATTAAGAATAGGGGGGGACATAAACCTTACCCCTTCAGCCGAACAGACCAAAAAAAGAAAGAAAAAAAGAGGAGGGGACATACAACCTAATCCCTTACAGACACAAAAATAAAAGAAAAGACAACAAGGGGGGGGGGGGGGGGGGGGGCATAAAACCTTACCCCTATATAGCAAAAAGACAAATAGACGATTACATACTAATTTTTCTGAGACTCCCTACCCGTATTTTATCCAGCTGAATTAAACCTTTAATTCTATTTGGCATATTATCCATATCAAAGGAACCCGAATTTAACCTGCTACAACCAACATTAGCCAGCGCATCTGCCACTGTATTCGCTTTCCAAAATATGTGATTGAGAGAGAAATTATCAGTCAAAAGGGAAGAAATTTTGTGATTCCAGTACCAAGTTTTCCAATTACTTGAAACTTTACCAGCCCAATCCTCAGCCATGCTCTTCGAATCAGAATCAATGATAACATTATATAAATGCAATCTCTTACAGAGAGATAACCCATCAAGGAGCGCCCGAGTTTCAGCAATGTAATTTGAACAAATACCATAATGAGAGAAGATACACGCAATAAAATTACCATGATGATCCCTAATAATATCCCCTCCACCTGCATTACCATGATTACCTTTTGAAGCACCATTAATATTCAATTTGAATTTTGTTCGAGGAGGGTGCAACCATTTAACAAGAATCATACGAAATTTACAAATAGCAGGAGCACGAGTAGGGAATAAAGGAGATAAATCAAAGTGTTTATTCTCAAAAGGTGAATTGATTTCCCACACTTTTTTAGTGATAGTATCTATAATAGCTCTATTAGTGCGAGTTTTTGCATCATATTTGTGCCTACATCGCTCTATCCATATTTCCCAAATGATCAAAGCCGGCAAAAGAGAGAACAGATCATTTTTACGGTGAAAGGCTGCTCTAAACCACTTTTTTAAAGCACATTGGATAGAATCTTGCTTACTGAATGGAATAAAACACCAGGAAGCAAAATATCTCCAAACTGAAGAAGCTAGATCACCCGAAATCAAAAGATGGTTAGTATTCTCAACACTAGACAAAATGCAATAACAACATTTACTAACCATCAGAATGCCATTCTTCTGAATATTCAAATTAGTAGGAATAGCACAATGCATGACTTTCCAGCAAAATATATTGATTTTAATTGGAATAATCTAGTTCCAAATATACTTAGGCCAATCAAATTCATTCCCTTTAATTCTAATCTTATCCCAAGTTGCTTTAACCATGAATTTACTAGTAGGGGAGGGATTCCATATAAATTTATCAGCTTTATCTGAGGTAGAGAAATTGTCATCTTTAATTGCTTCTATGATAGTAGAAGGAAGTAAATGACTTACCTGATTGAGATACCAATCTCCTTCCTCATTGAGAAGCTGAGAAATAGTAGGAGGAAATTGAGGATTTCCAGTAGCAATGGATATAAGATACTCCTCTTTGAACCATTTATCAAACTAGAAATTAACATTGTTGCCATTTCTATAAGAACAGAAGAATTAGAGAGCATCACATGAAAAACTCCGCAAATATTAGTCCAAAGCTTAGAAGAACCCCTGATGGGCAAAGCATTCCAAACATAATCAATATGGTATTTAGCTTTGAAGAATCTCGTCCAAAGACAATTTGAAGTATATATTTTCCAAGCTTGCTTAAGATGAAAAGCCTTAGAGATTTCAACAATCTTTCTAACTCCCTGACCTCCTTCCAATAAGGGTAAAGAGAAATTCTTCCACTTCACCCAATGACGCTTCCTTTTTAAATAAGTTTTATCCCAGAAAAAATCAGCCAAAAGCTTATTAATTTTAGAAGCTATTCCAGTTGGAATATTTATACTTGAAAGGATATGCACCGGAATAGGAGAAAGAACATGCTTGAAAAGGATAAGCCGAAGCAATTTCCCAACCCATCCAGCAATACAGTTTTAAATCTTCTCAATAAGGGGAAGGAAATAATTAAGCTTTTGACGACCTTTAACCAAAGGAACTCCCAAATAAGTGAATGGAAAATTCTTGAATTGAAAACCGGTTCTATTAGATATATCTCTTTTTCTGGCTGGTTTGAGATTGTCAGAGCAATACAAAGAACTTTTGTCTTTATTGATTTTTTTCCCGGAAGACTCATATTTTGAGAGAAAATCAAAAATAATTTTAATACTCCGAGCACTACCATTGCAAAAGATGAGTGAGTCATCTGCAAATAAAAGGTGAGAAACAGCAAACCCATTTCTACCTGTAGAATGAGAAGCAGCCTATTGATATATAATATTCTTGAGACCTCTACTAAGAACCTCTTCAGCCAAAATAAAGAGAGAGGGAGAAAGAGGGTCACCCTGGCGAAGACCTCTAGAACTGGAGAAAAAACCATGAAGCGCCCCATTGATAATAACCAAAAAGCTTTGGTTTTGAAGGAAACCATTAATAAGGTTAATAAAAAAATTAACACTAAATCCAAACTTCTTTAGGACTTCAAAAATAAAATTCCATTCCATGCAATCATACGCCTTTGCCATATCAAGCTTTATAATAAGATTTCCTCCAAAAACTTTCCTATCAATACCATTCACCATTTCTTGAGCAATGGTGATATTCTCCGTAATATTCAGCCCTTTTATAAATCCTGATTGTTCTTCAGAAATAATGTTAGAGAGAATAGAAGCCAGCCGACCTGCTAACAATTGGGAAAATATCTTGTAGAAAAAGTTGCATAAACTGATAGGCTTATAATCAGTGAAAGAAGATGGATCATTGCACTTTGCAATCAAAGCAATTGCAGTAGCATTAACAACCTTTGGGATAATTGGATTTAGGAAGAAAAAATGAGCTTCCATCACCAAATCTGTTTTGATAATATCCCAACACGTTTGATAAAAGTGGCCATCAAACCAATTTGGCCCAGGAGCACTATCTTCTGCAATACTGAAAACTACCTGTTTAATCTCTTCTGCTGAAGGCATTCCAGTAAGCATATTATTATCTTCTTCAGTGACCAAAAGAGGAATGTGATGAAGAATATCATAATCAATAATATTTCTCGAAGAAGTACGAAGATCCTGAAAGAATTTAGTAGCTGCATTCCCAATGTCAATGTGATTATCAATCCACTCATCCAAAGAGTTTTTAATTTTATGGAAACCATTTCTTTTTCTTCTTTGATTGGCAATAGCATGGAAGAACTTGGTATTCTTATCACCTTCTTTAAGCCACTTTATCCTGGATTTTTGCTTCTAGAAAATTTCCTCCTGAATAATAGTCTTCTGCAGATCATCTTTCAAATTGGATAGCTGATTTTCAATAGAAGAGTCCCAATTCTCTTGGAGAATAATTTCTGTAGCACAAATTTTCTCCTCAAGTTCTTTGATCTTAACAAAAATTTTGCCAAAGATCTCCTTGTTCTAGATCTTAAGAGATATTTTGAGTCTTTTAAGCTTTAAAAAGAAAGCAATAATAGGGTCAGCAACAATATCAATAGATTAAGAGTCAGAAACTATCCTTGTGAAATCAGGATGACTAATCCACATCTTTTGAAATTTAAAAGAAGAAGGATTTCGAACTCTATCATTTTCAAACATGAGGATAAGAGGAGCATGGTCCGAATTGAGTCTGGATAAATGAGTAACCTGAGGCACTAGAAGATTATTACTCCAATCAACATTGTACAAAATCCTGTCCAGTCTGGCATAAATTCGGTTAGGACCCATCTGATTATTGCACCAAGTAAACTTGTTTCCAGAATAACCAGCATCAATAAGGCCCATGTCATTGATGAAAGCATTGAATTCTTCCATAGATCTCATATTGGGATCTCTTCCCCCAAATTTTCTCTGGAATTTGCAATGGCATTGAAATCACCATCAAAAAGAAGAGGACCATTTAAGTTAGATAAAAACAGAGATAAATCATTCAACATAATCAATCTATCATTGTTACAACATTGGCATATATAAAACCACATCGAATCATGTCCAAATCTTGGATATGCACATCAACAATTAGAGCTTGATCAAGGGAAGCGTATAGAGAGACTTCCAACCAATCTTTCCATAAAATTGAAATTTTATCATGAGTAATGTAACCCGACATATTAAGACGCGCTTTAGACGCTAGATTCCCAACCCTTCTAATATTCCACAATAATATACTAATCATTGGAAACTATATTATTGTCTTTCAACAAAATTGGAGCTTGTGCTCTAGATCTTGTGATTCAATCCGAGGGGGGGATCCCTTTCTTTTGTTTATGATTTGAAATCAAATCTTTTTCTTCTCCAATTTTGGAAAAATTCTTGATATTCTAAATTTGAGCAAGAAAAGCTTTACCTTCAACAATAAAATTTTCTATATTAGCAAAATAAAATTTTTGTACCTCATGGTGAAATTCCGAACTAGAAGAAGAGAGCCAATTGATATCTTTCGAGATCTTAGTTGGAGGAGGGATAGAAGATTGTGTTCTATTCTTCTTAAGATTCAATCTGATTCTATTAGAATCTATATTTCTAGTATCATCATCTTCTACGATCGTATGAACACCAATCAAGGCTTTATCAGCATTAGAAACGGAATGGATCCACTGTTAGATTCTGCCACAATAATATGATCCTCTTCTAAGACCGTATCAGCGTTTGATTCCAGAATGGGTGCACTGTTATCACCTACTTCAAAAGTCGATAATTCCTTATTTGCTGGATTTGTAATCTCCTGTTCCGCATCAATATCTTTAGAATTTTCTGAATTCAACTGAACCTCATCTTCGTGACTGGAGTCTCCATATTTTCTATCCACATCAGTTTTATTCTTGCTGTTCTCCCCTCCTTTGTTGTTATTCTTTCTCACCCATCTTTTTTGCCCTTCCTTACCGATTTCTTTGTCCAACTCTTCAGCTCCTTCCTTGTTATGCTGTTTATGAGCAACACGGCAAGCAGAATCTGGATGACCTTGCTTGCAATAGTACGTGCAATAGGAGAACTCTTTTTCGTATATAATTTTTAGCCATCTACCAATAGGTCCAATACCCAGCCATATTCGATATGGCTTATGCTTCGTAACATCTAGATCAACACATATCTTTGCTTTATTTGGTCTCGTTAACATCTTAGTAGGACCATCCAAGCATAAGACTTTCCCTACTGCTGATCCAATAGATCTTAGAATTTTTTCTTGGTATAGATGAATAGGGAGATTCGGTAGCGAGATCCACATGGGGACTATTGAGGGTTCCATACCTGAACTGAATGTTGGAGTCCATTTAATAAAACGAAGGAGAAGACCATTGATATAGTAGTATTCCTTGAGATAAATGGTAAGATAATCTTCTTTAGCCGAGAATCTGAGTAGGAGATGTCGTGTATCTAGCACTCTAACATGGTAGTCGAACTTCAAGTGAAATTTTTTCTTGAAAAACTCTCGAATGGCTGGGAAGGAAGGCCTCCCATAAGATCATTTAGCAACTAGAGAAAGCTTTAATGGAGTTGCTAAACGAGCAGATTCCTCTGGAGTAAGAAATAGTGCAGGTTCCCCTTGATATGCCGCAATGGATTTAGTAATATTCACTGTTTCAGGAATCAAAGATCTGGACGCATTAATCACTTCAATATACGATTTGTCTCTAGCAATTTCTGCATAAGATGGAGTAGGATCCGGTGGCCGAGATGATGAACCCCCTATGATGGGGCTGGTGGCCATGGGAGAAGCCATGAAATCCTAGACGAAAACCTTCAAACCAGATGCTAACATGCACCTAATTAAAAAGCTTGCTAACTTGCACCTTTAGAGCATAAATTTGTTCCCAAAAATACTAATTCGAGGACAGCTATCCCTAAACCTTCTTCTGAATGGACCAATGTAGATCTTGATCGAGTCCACAGGCTATCATTTAATTAAA
This sequence comes from Tetracentron sinense, assembly GCA_015143295.1. Classification (NCBI taxonomy): domain Eukaryota; kingdom Viridiplantae; phylum Streptophyta; class Magnoliopsida; order Trochodendrales; family Trochodendraceae; genus Tetracentron; species Tetracentron sinense. The sequence goes on from CM026552.1 coordinate 54,265,755, forward strand.
TGTTAATTATGATATCCTTTATAGTCCCCAAAAAAGTTTATGGTAATAATACCATAATTATTATAGTTGATTTGGATCAATTACGTGTTCTTAGAAATACCGGCTACATAGTATTTATAAGTTTTCATTTGATTAATTGTTAATCAACTAATTACATAAATGGCATTGGTTGAGATAATGGGTGTGAGCGCGGAAATTTTACTCATGGGAGATACCCTCACGGGTGTGTGAAGGTTGAAATAAGAGTCGCCACCTATTTATTTAGAAGGGATAAGTCCCCTGGGTTTAGATAAGGTCTTAGTCTGCGAGTGAGATCAGGGTAAGGGGTTCAGTTAAGTCCGGGGAAGGTGTTAGGCACCTCGAGGCTTCCGTTTTACAACGGTTCCGTACTCCCCAGGTATAAGCCAATTAAAGTCAATCTTGTTCAAAATGTCGGAGTGTTTAAGTTAACACTAATCCAAGAAAGGAAAAGCTAACTGGGGTCGAACCCGGGTTGGGTTGCCTACGTACTCATAGAGTGAGACCAGATCGAGTGTAATTCTGGCACGTGAGCCTGTGCCGAGGCTAGGGGCGTGTGTGTGCACCAAGGGTGGCTAACATGGACTAGTTTGGTAGACTAGGGTTTGATTGACCGAAGAAGGTCAAGTGCAAGGTATTCAAGCCTGGTAGACTTAGGGGTAGTCCGTAGACTAGGGTAGAGCTTGGCCAGGGTTAGGATTGCTAACCGGGATTAGGCCAAACTAACCACAGTTAAGGGGATGTGAGTTTTAGCCCGGTAGGCTAAGGGGAGGCTTTGTAGGCCAAGGATAAGTCCGATAGAGTAGGCCGCAAACCGAAAGTAACTGCAATTAGGGTTGCTAACCAGAGTTAAGGGGCGGTCTAACTGTGGTTAGGGTTGCTAACTATGGTTAGGAAATGGTCAAAGTCAGTTTTATGGTCCAAGTTGATTTTTTGATTAATTTTCCAAAATTTGTAGGGTTAAGGGATGTTTAACCGTGGTTAAATATTAACCGGAGGTGCATTTAACCACAATTAAGGGTATGGTTAAGTCCAAGGTGGACCCAGGGGGCTAGGCAGAGCCTAAAATGGCCTCCTACCAGGCTTGAGCCCCTGCAAAAGCCCAAAATCAAAATAAATTTAATGTCAGTAATGGTATTACTGACATTAAAAAGGTATTTTTAACCTTAGTTTTGCAGACTGTTAACCAGGGTTGGTGCTAACCCTAGGTGAACTGAGATCAGGGATGTGAAGAGGGGACACCAGGAAAGAGTTCTAGCATGATGTGGGCCGAGGAGATGCTTGAAGTGGGCCCCATAGAGGTCCAAATACACTGTCCCTGAAATCACATATTGGCTGTATATAGACTACCGCCAATATGCACGGTGTTGATTTTCCTGAATTTAACGATGGTTAAGGCCTAAGCATGGATCTGGAAGGACCAGGTTAGGTCAAGGAGAATGAGAGGGGTTTAACCTGGGTCCTGGACATGGACCAGGGCCCACCTAAGTAGACTACAACATGCTTAAACAGTAAAGGCCAGGAATGGCGGTACTGTGTTTACCACAATTCCTGGTTTTTATCAAAACTATGATAGTGCCCATAGGGGCTATACACAGGGGATACCAGAGATTCCCTCATGATATGAGGAACCCCCAGAAGGCCTGTGGTGGTCTGAGAAGCTCAGTGGAGTGGTTTATACCCATAGGGGGTTCCCCATACCTATGAAGAAGGTGGGGGAATCCCCTGTGTTGAGTTTGAATTGAATGCAAGCAACAACAAAGAATAAAAAAATCCCCTGGAGATGACCAAGGGCTTACAATGATTGTAAAAGAGGAAAAGTGGGGGTAGGGGATGCCCTACCCGAATGCTCTGTTTTTGCCAAAGGGTGGTGGCCTGTGCACGGTGGTGGTGCACACTGGTAGTGCTTTTATGAATAGGGGAGGCTTGTAGTAGGCCAAGAGGGATCCTAGGAAGCTTTCAGAAGGTTGAGATGGGTTTAGAATCTAGGTTTTTCAGCAGGGGTTCACCTATGGGGGTCTTCGGATCAGATTATAGTTGAGGGAGACTGGGATTTTACAGAGGAAGGTCTAGGGACTTAGTGGGGATTAAAAAAAAGGGGGATATGGTGGTTGGACCTCCCAGAGGTTGAGTGAGGGCTGAGACATGATGGTGGGGTGTGCAGGAGGTGTACACAGACTGAAAATTGGGAAACTTAACAATGGCGGTAGATGGTCTACCGTCATTGTGCAACTAGGCATAAAATATAATGGTGGTAGATGATCTACTGCTATTACAAAAACAGACCAAACAATAATTGGCGATAGATGATCTACCGCCAAACTAAGATCTGCTTTGATTTGGGCCTGAGCCATGTATACACAGGTTTGGGGTTTTAGGCTTAGGGTTTTTGGGCCTTGTGAGGCCAGGTTAAGGGTTCAGGCCCTAATGGCCATGGATTTTAGGGTTTAAGCCTTAAGGGCTCGAGGGTTAGGCTAGGGCTCGATTTTCGGACTAAGGTTTAATTAGGGCCGAGTCCTAGGTTTTTAACTAAGGTTGAGTCCTAGGTTTAAACTAGGGTTTACCTAGGGTTTAGTTGGGGTTTACCTAAGGTTAGGGTTTGGTTCTAGGGTTTTCTAGAGTTCGACTTAGGGTGAGGCCTAAGACTAACTAGAGGCTTACCTAGTGTTTAGGGGACTTGGCAGGGAGTACCTATGGTTAAAAGACCTTAACCATGGTTAGACAGGGGTGTAGATTTTTGTTGGAAATTTTTGTTCCCTTGAGAGGATTTTTCTGCTCTGCCGAACTCTGTGGGAAAAGTTTTTAGAGTGGCTTTGGTTCTACTGCGGATGGTTTGACTCTGCGTGGGGAGATCGGGGGAGGTATGATCCCTTTTTGTGACCGCACCTAATTTGTTAGGTTGCCTACGTACCCTTTGCAAGATCAAGTCATGACGTAGTTGAGGTAAATGCCACAGATTGGTAAGGGAAGGTGTCCCTGAAGAGTTTATATGAAAGAAAGGCTGTTAGGCTTAAAGGGAATAACTAGCGGATTTCATTGATTTGTAAAACGGTTTTACATTGAAGGGGATGAAGGGGTGTCAAAGTTGGCTTCCTATCCTTTCCCGAAGTGGCTAAAAGTGCAAGCATTTATCAGACAAAATCTTTAAGCGCTATACTTTGATATGCCGATTTGATTAATTCAGGATCCGCTGATTGGTCTGATACTGCCCCTGACACATGCTGGGCGAGGCATTTACCCATGACTAGTAGATTTGCGCAACTCTTCTACAGTTGTTCATCACTTGTTTGGGTGTCTGCTCTACTTCATGTTTTGACAAACAAGTTACCCTCCTACTCCATGCATTGATGATGACGGGCATTATGTCGGATGACTGGAGATGTGTTTGCCCCTTGCGCTTGATTACCCCTTACCCCTGGCGTGGCGAGGTCTGGACCTTTGCATTCGGAATTGCTACCCCGCCTTGTACAGGATGAGGTTTCTGGATGAGAATTCTGCTTTCCATTGTTTTCTACCCCTAAGGATTGTGGGTCTGATTATCTGTTTAAGAGACCTCTTATTAAAGCAAATGAGCTTAAGAAGTGTTCAGCTATGCTAGGCAAGTATGATGAAACTCTTGAGGAGGAGAGTGATTTTTCATTGATTTGAAAGAGTTGAACTCTGGACTGGACTCGTACAAGGGCTACTATAGCCGACTCTTACGGAAAGAAAATCCTAACTTACACTGGGCTTGGCTTTGATCAACCGAACTTAGCTTCTTGCTTTTCGGTCTCCTTTTCAGATGAGTTGGTGAAGACAATGCTCTAGGTGGCATAAAGACAGCTTGATGATGGGTTGATGAGGGGATAGGGTTTTAAGGAACACCAGTTACCAGACACATAATCAAGTTTGCCCTTGTCGATTAGGTCTTCAAGTGCATGCTTCAAAGAGATGCAGTGATCAGTGGAATGCCCAGGGCCTTGATGAAAAGGACAGTGTTCATGCTCATAGTAATTGTGGTTCCTTTTGGCTAAGGGTTACAATGGAGTTGGTCCGCGGAGCATGATCAGCTTCCTTTGAACGAGAGTCGATAGGAATTGGCCGAGTGGAACAGGTGTGAAGTGTTTGGGTGGTATCCGCTCTTTCGGAGGCTTGGCAAGTAAACGGGCGGAAGGTTTCGGTGGTTATGCCACTGGGTTAGTTGTGTTTGTTTGAGAGGTGGGGCTGATCCGGATTTGGCTTTGTGCCACCTAGAGCTTGTAGAGAGCAGTCGTCATATCTTGGAGGAGAGACTTGATTTCCTTGATGTCCTGCTCTCTTGACGGAGGAGGGTCGCCGAAATGATTTCTTGGCTGTTCGATGCTTCTCCGTGCTCCATTGCTTGGGTCCTTGAGTTACTGCTTCAGTACGATAGGATCTGAAAATATAGAGTGAGTCAATACCGGGGGTAAGGTTTGTGAATCTAAAATGCATGAGCATGCGTGGGTTAGACCTGATGAATGAGACTCAAAATCCTAGACAACATTCCTGCTGATATAAATAGGGTGAAGGATGGACGTAGTTTGTATGCCAAGATTAGGTCACTTCTGAGAATGCTGCTAACTATATGATGCATGGATAGAGTTAGGTTCACTTTACAAATGCATGAGTGATGTTAGGTGTAGTGCAGTGCCAATGATGCTTTGACTAGGATAGAGTGGACTCTAGGGACGCTAGTGCAAACAAGGAGGGTGCATGGATGATGCAGTGATGCCTGAGGGGCATAGTGCAAATTTTTGTGATTAGTGTTGGGGTAGCATTGTGAATGGAGTGACTTGTAGGCTAAAAGTGCATGATTATGATGCAATGAAAAGGGTGTTAGAGAGGACTTTGCATTTGATGTGCATGAAAAAAGTATAGGACTATGACTCAAAAAGGAGAAAAAGACTCGATTCTAGGTAGGTCCGTTCGGGATCGCAAAGTCAAGTGGTTGGGCACACCGTCCAGGTCCCTGATCTACTGCTGGAGGGGTGTGACCTCAACCTCCATGAAAGCAAGGCTCTTGGTAGCATTGAACATGTGGTATCCAAATTGTTGGATACGGGAGGTTATCTCTGCCCTTGCACCATCAAACTGATCCTGATAGAAATGCAACTGGAGCCGGATGATGGTTGTCTCCTTGGCATCGCCTTTCCGCTTCTTCTGACAAGACTAGATTGTATGCTCAAGATGCTCAATCTCCTGCTGCATAGCCTCCAGTCCACGGTCCTGCTCCGCTTCCTATAGCCTAAATGCTTGTTGGGCTTTCCGAAGCCGCTTTTCTTACATCTAGATTTGGAGCTGTCTCTGTCCAGGAAACTACCTTTTCAGCTAAGGGTATGATTTCATGTGATGGAGCTGAGGCTGGTGTGGAAAATTCACTGGGCATAGGTATAGGAGATGGGATGTCAGGGTCTTCTATCCAAAGCCGGTATGCTACATTTGTAGATGGTCCTGATGTAACCACAAAGTCAAGCCACTGATCTCACCTGGAACTTTGCCAATCTGACTGGAATCGACTAGTGAGGTGATCGAAGTGCAGTGTAAAGCTGATGAAGTCATTTCCCTGCCAGTCTATGACTGAGATGTGCTGAGGGAACCTAAACTGGTGGAGGACTTTAAGTGGTACATAGGCTATTGAGCTAGTTAGACTGGCAAGGATCATGTATCGTCTTCCGATGATGACAACATGAGGTAGCCCTCTGAAGACTAGCCATTGCTACACGATCTCCTCCTCTGACAGGGTTCGGAGCGGCTGGTAGAGCATTCAGACATTTGTCATCGCTATCGGACCTCTTTCTGTGAAATCTTTCGAGGTAGACTGTAGGCTTTACGGAGGCCTTCTGGTACTGATATGATTGTAGGCAGGTGTCCTACCGATCAAAGATGTAAGAGAGGTGTACTGGCATAGAAGATGCCCTTTCTGTGGTTTGCCGACTGGTTGAGAGCTATGAGAAGCTCTATTAGGATGACTGGTATAACTGAGTAGGAATTGTGCATGTCCTCGATGATCCTGACTAGAACTGATTCGATAAGTGAATGACACCTCGGGAATACCAGCTGAGACATGGCTATTAGTGCGAGGGCATTGAGTCTGGGAAGTTCCATTGTAAAGGAGTCAGGGTTCTACTTGCACTTGTTATTCTTTTCAAGAAAAGACATGGGTATCCAAGAGCCGTTAGGACCGGGCAATAAGCAGGCGGACTTGATATGCAAGAACCTGGATAGGTCTGCCTGATATGTTGTCTTGTAGTGCAGTACTATGACTTTGCCATCCGTGTGTAACCCTAAGATGTATTGAATCTCTTCTAGTGTTGGGCAAAGTTCACTCTTACCAAAACAGAATACCATGTGAGATGGGCTCCAACACTGGATAGCAGTGTTTATGAGGCGTGCGTCTGGGTTAAGCACAGATAGGTCTAGGATAGTTCCGATTTTGTAGTATTAAGCCCAACCGAGACGCTGACTCGAGGTAAAGGCTCCAATTGCTTTCTGGAGATTATCATCACATGCCCCCTGAGAAGTTAGATGCCCGGGCTGTGACGGTCGACCCATTGACTGAACAATCTCTGAAGCACCTGCCATCTACCTAGACAATATACAGACTCTATGAGTGTACTGTGTATGTAGATGGAATGCAAAAGATGATGCAATATTTTTTATTTTTTATTTGATTGGGTGTAACGAGGCACATGTGATGTGATAGGGCAGACGAACGGAGGTCTGACGTGCTTTAGCCTAAGTTGTTGGAAACCGAGGGACCTATCAGGTCAAGGTTGGGGCAGGCCTAGTGAAGGCCTGTCTGCCTGGGATTTGGACCCCATATGCTATGTCGGAAATGTAAATCCCTAAATAGGTGTTGACAAATTCCGTGATCATTAGATAGGTCAGTTGAGTCGAGTCGTCGAGTCATGTTTACCTTGTCAGAAGAGAAGAGCTAAAGCTTAAAGAAGATTGAAGAAAGTGAAGAAAAAAGCTCCTACTCCGGATCTAGACAGGTAATGGACTTAGAGACCCCTACCTAGGTTGGATTTGACTTAGATAACCCTAAAAATACCTAGGAGGATAGTTTTAAGCCTACCAAAGTTATTTGATCTTAGTTGAATCAAATAAAAATAAAATGAAAATGGTTTTGGAAAAAATTATGTCTCAACCGATCGCTCGGTATGGCGACCGATCGATCGGTGGCCTACCGAGCGATCGGTGGCTATCGACTGGACCAAATTTTTGTATGGGGAAATTTTCCAGAGAGATGATTTATAACCGAGCGATCGGTCATTAGAACCGATCGATCCGTTTTGAACCGAGCGATCGGTAGTGAGCACCGATTGATCAGTCCCCGTAAAAAGAATTTTTCTTTTTCTGGATTCTTTTTTTAAACCCTATATAAACAACTTTTGAGAGACCTAATTCGTGTCTTTGATATTTTTGAAAGAGTAGAGGTCTGAGAAACTCTTCTAGGGTTTTTCTTATTGCTTTTATTAGATCTTTGTTGATCCCTCCTCTTTCTTAGATCCTAGAGAATGCAAGTATAGATCTAAACCTTTGATCTTGCATTGTGTGATCTCAGATCTGTATGAGATCCCTCTAGGGTTTGAAATTTACTAAATTGATTCACAACCCTACACCTTGTGTGTGTGTCCGGTGTTTGATCCGGAGCCTTCGTGGAAGGAGATCGATCGTGTGTGATCGTGGTTTTGAAGTCGCTTGAAAAGATTTGGTCGGTGTGGAACCGAAGCTGCTAAGGCGGAGATCGAACCTGCTGGTTCGTGGAAATCAAGAGTAAGAGTCTATACCTAGAAACGTCGTTTCTGTTTTGGTAAGGTCTTGTCTTGTACTTGATATCTTTTCATAGTGAAGTTTATTGCTGGACAAGGTCCCGTGGTTTTTTCCCGTTAGGGTTTTCCACCTAAAAATCTTCTGTGTTTGATTTGTGTGGATTGTCTGATTGAATTATTCATTGATTTCTAAACATATTAATTGAAAAATTAAAATTGGTTAGAAATTATTAGATAGACCTATTCACCCCCCCTCTAGGTCTTAGAGATCATTGATCTGGATAAAACTCAATTGGTATCAGAGCTTGTTCACTGATAAGGCTAATCCCTTAAGTGTGATCCTGTATTATCCGTGATCATGAGTACTCTAAGAGAAGGAGGATCCGTCTCTCGTCCCCCACTTTTTGATGGAAATAATTATGCATACTGGAAAGCTAGAATGAGAGCCTTTCTCAAATCTATTGACGAGAAAATTTGGATGTCTATACAGAATGGGTGGACAACGCCCATAAAAACTGTAGGTTATTTGACTGTCGTCAAATATTCTGATGAATGGACCAGAGAAGAGCTTGATTCAAGTGGATGGAACACTAAAGGTCTCAATGCTATCTTTACTGCAGTCACTGCTGAGGAATTCAGACGAATTTCTTCATGTGAAACAGCAAAGGAGGCTTGGGACATTCTTGAAATTACCCATGAGGGTACTACCACTGTTAAAATCTCAAAACTCCAAATGTTAACCACCAAATTTGAACATTTAAACATGGAAGACAATGACACTTTTGATGAATTCTATGCAAAACTTAGTGACATTGTCAACGCTAGTTTCAATTTAGGTGAGAAAATATCTGAGTCCAAAATAGTTAGAAAAGTCCTTAGATCTCTCCCTGAGAGATTTCAACCCAAAGTCACTGCAATCGAAGAAAGTAAAAATGTTGACTCTCTGAAGATTGAGGAATTGGTTGGATCACTCCAAACCTATGAACTCAATCTACGTCCATCCAAGAAGAATAAATCTTTAGCCTTGAAAACCATCAAGGAAACTTTGGATGAGGATGACAGTGATGGAGAAATGAATGAGGAAGAAATGGCTCTTTTCGTTAAAAAATTTCAAAAATTTTTTAGAACGAAAAAGAGGTTTAATCCCAAACAGGGAGGAAAATCTTTTGAGAAGTCAAAGTCTAAGCCCTGGGAAAACAAGAAAAATTCCAAGAGTGGCGACAAGAAATCCCAAGGTGTTCAATGTTATGAATGCCATGGCTTCGGTCATATTTCACCTAACTGTCCTAACAAGAAGAAGAGTAAGGGCAAGGTGATGAATGCCTGTTGGGATGACAGTGATTCCGAGAATGAAGAATCGGACAGTTCCTCTTCAAGTGAAGATACTGGAAATCATACGGCTTTCACTGTTTCCCTTTCTGGGATTCTTGAGACTACCTCTGCGGTTGATGAAAAGGATAGAAGTGATGAGAGTATTCATACTGAGTCTAGTGATGACTTACAGAAGAGTCAAACTGACTCTGAAAGTGATGAAGATTTGAAAACAACTTATGATAAGTTGTATGCTGAAAGTTTGAAACTGACTAAAACAAAAATCTCTTTGAGCAAAAAACTCAAACTCATTCAAAATGAAAGAGATATCTGTAAACTAGTAGCAGAAGAGAAGAGTGCACTAGTTAGTCAGTTGGAAAATGAAAAAGAAGCATTTGTTATAAAAGTTCAATGTCTTTTGGAAGAGAATGTCTCATTGACTAATGTGGTAACACTAGCTGCCTAGATGAATTAGTTAGAAAGTATGGATCAAATTCGAGTAGATCTGGGATAGGACATGTTGACACACCAGCTGGTCCTTTAGCTATTGGTACAATGGCTAGTGCAGTGTTTGAGCCAATACATTCTGATCCTAAAGAAAATTTACCTTCTACATCAAGTACTAAGGCTTATACAAATTTTGTAAAGCCCAGAAATACAGCTCATAGAGTGAATGCTTTAAGGAATCAAATTCCTGTTAGAAGAAATCCTCCTCCTCTTCCAAGATTCATACCCACATGTCACTTTTGTGGTGTGAGAGGTCACATTTGGCCTAATTGTAATGCATTTAGGAGAGCTCCCTGAAATGGTTCATGGAACCAAAATCAAAGTCAAGGGACTCTTCAAAGGCAGATTCAGGTTCTAGCTGAAAAGTCTAGAATGTTGAGCGATGATGTTAATAGAATTGCTCAAATCTCTAGGACAAGAACTGGTCAATTTATTCCAAATGATTATTCAAGAGGAAATAATTTGACTTATCAAAAAACTAGAACTGAACAAAACAGAAAAAGGTCAAGAAGGACAAAAAGGAAAAAGGTCTCTACTACACAGATTAATGATCAAAGATCTAAACAAAGTTTAAAGACTGTGTATGTAAGAAAGGAAGACCTTAGTGCTTTGTCATTCATACTGCCTTGAAAGCCCAAAACACAGAAATGTGGTACTTCGACAGTGGGTGTTCTCGGCATATGACAGGTAACAAGTCCTTATTTATTCAATTTGAGGACTGTCCAGATGGGACTGTTACTTTTGGTGATGGAAGCAAGTCTTTAGTCAAAGGAAAGGGTATCATCGATTCACCAGGCATACCTAAATTAAAAGATGCCTTGTTTGTTGAAGGACTAAAAGCTAATTTAATTAGCATAAGTCAACTATGTGATGATAATCATGCTATGCACTTTACCCAAAATAAATGCTTAGTCATTAATGGTAAAGGTAAGTGTGTTCTAGAAGGATTGAGAACCACTGACAATTGCTACGGCTTAACTCCCAGTCCTATTCCCTCAAATGTCTGTTATAAGACTAAAATTGAGGAGGTTGATTTGTGGCACCGAAGACTAGGTCATATGAACTTCAAAGACCTATGTAAAATCTCTAAGCAAGAGCTTGTGAGAGGTGTTCCCAAACTAGGAAAGCCTTCTACTACTGTGTGTGGGCCATGCCAAATTGGTAAACAAATTAGAACCCCACATAAGAAGACTTCAAGTATTGCTACTTCATATCCACTGGAATTAATTCATATGGATCTAATGGGTCCTACAAGAACTGAAAGTCTAGGTGGAAAGCGATAGATCCTAGTTATGGTTGATGATTTCTCAAGAATGTCATGGGTGGCATTTATAAGAGAGAAATCCGATGCTTTTGACAATTTCAAAAGTATTTGCTTGAAAATTCAAAATGAGAAAAGATGCCCAATCACTCGAATTCGAAGTGATCATGGAAAGGAGTTTGAAAACTCTAAGTACAACGACTTTTGTGATGAGTCGGGTATCAAACATGAATTTTCTGCACCTATTACACCTCAGCAGAATGGTGTAGTAGAGAGGAAGAATAGGGTTCTCCAAGAGATGGCTAGAGTTATGCTTCATAGCAACAATCTAGCTTCTCATTTCTGGGCTGAGGCAGTTAACACTGCTTGCTATATAGTTAATAGAGTTTTTGTAAGACCTGGAACAAGGAAAACCCCATATGAGTTGTGGAATAACAAGAAACCTAGTGTCAAGTACTTTCGAGAATTCGGAAGTAAATGCTATATCCTTAAGGATAGAGAGCAACTGGGCAAATTTGAATCCCGGAGTGATGAAGGGATATTTCTTGGATATTCCACCAATAGTAGAGCTTATCGAGTGTATAACTTGAGAACCTCTACAATTATGGAGTCCATAAATGTAGTTGTGGATAACTCCGGTGTTGAATATGTGCAACTTGAGGATGATGAAAGTGCTGAAAATGAAAATGTTGAAACTGTTTCAACTCCTCTTATTGATAAGCAAACATCTCCATCAAAACCTACACATCCTAGGGTAATGAGTCCTCACACCCCCACTGATATAATTGGTGATGTTGAAAGTGGAGTGAGAACGAGGAAAGAAATTGAAAATGAAGTTAGCTACATTTGCTATACTTCATCTTTTGAACCCAAGAATGTAGCTGAAGCTCTTGCAGATGATAATTGGATAAATGCAATGCAAGAAGAGTTACTTCAGTTTACTAGGAATGATGTTTGGTATTTAGTACCTAGGCCTAACAATATAAATGTGATAGGTACCAAATGGATTTTCAAGAACAAATCTGATGAAAAAGGTACTATCATAAGAAATAAGGCTAGGTTAGTTGCACAAGGATACACCCAAATTGAAGGTATTGACTTCGATGAAACGTTTGCTCCTGTAGCCAGGCTAGAATCAATAAGAATTCTTCTAGCTGTGGCTTGCCATATGAAATTCAAACTTTTTCAAATGGATGTTAAGAGTGCCTTTCTGAATGGCATTCTACATGAAGAAGTCTATGTGGAACAACCAAAATGGTTTGAAGATCCACATCACCTTGATCAAGTCTATCGACTGAAAAGGGCTCTCTATGGTTTAAAACAAGCTCCAAGAGCTTGGTATGAGAGGCTGACTACTTATCTCTTAGAAAACGGATTTTCGAGAAGGGGAGTAGACAAAATCCTTTTCATAAAGAATGTGAAAGGTGATATTGTCATCGCCCAGATATATGTTGATGACATAGTGTTTGGTTCCACATTAGACTTACATGCTCATTCATTTGCTGAACAAATGAAAAATGAATTTGAAATGAGCATGGTTGGTGAGCTCAGTTTCTTTCTTGGTCTTCAGATCAAGCAATTGGATTCTGGGATCTCAGTATCTCAAATCAAATATGCAAAAAATCTAGTGAAGAAATTTGGAATGAGTTCTGCTAAGCATGTAAGGATTCCTATGAGTTCTACTACAAAACTTAGTAAAGATGCTACAGGCAAAGGTGTTGATCAAACTTCTTATAGAAGCATGATTGGTAGTTTACTCTACCTAACTGCTACTAGACCTGACATAGCCTTTAGTGTTGGTGCTTGTGCCCGCTACTAGACCTGACATAGCCTATGTGTTCTTCATGTTCTATTTATGTCATAGAGCTATTTTTTTTGTTATTTTCTTTAAGTAATAAAAATCCAAAAACATTCAAAAAATTGAAAAATATTGCAAAAAATAATGTGTTTGTATGACCTTATTTGTCCTATCTTTTTGCTTAATGTTATTTCCTTGAAATCATATTTAACCATATAATCCAAGGATAAATATTTCATAGGATTGAATAAAATAGGATAGTTCAATTGTTGGTTCGATCTTGTGATTGAATTTGGTCATGCTAATTAACCTCAGTTAGAGTTGAGCATACAAAGATGTTCTAATTTGCACATGCACTCTGACTGATTCTTTAGATGGTTTTAGTTCCTATTTAAAGGTTCTGATATTATACCATATGGTTCCCTAGATTAATCAAATCTAGAATAACCAATGTCATAAAAAATTCCATAAGGTGAGCCCCCTAGTTATAAAAATTATTGACATGGAGAGGACTACCTGTGAGTTTGTGTGATAGCTACTAGTGAATGCAAACAGTGAGTAATGGCTACCTAGACAAACAGTAGGTATCTATATGGATTGCTAGTGTGAAAGCCCCTACTGTCATTAGAAAGAGCTACCTTCTCACTTGAGTGAAAGTCACCAGTGTGCTAAAAACTATATATGTGTACTCCAAAAAGAATTTTCACAATGAGTACAATTTGACTGAAAAAGAAATGAAATAAATTTGTTAGTCAAATTTGGGGTAAAAATTGCTCATCATATAAATATGGATGATTATTGGTTTTAAAACTAGTTTTTTGAAAATTTTAGAGTCCCATTTGAAATATAATGTCAAAATCTAGATTAAGGAAGGAAACCAATTCAAAGAGTCAAGTAATGAATTTTGATTTCATACTCACATTACTTCTAATTGTATCTTGACTCTGATTGTGAATTTGATGCAAATACCATATTTAATCACCGGTGAAAATCAATTAATGTTTACATAATCCTTGTTTATGCCTATACTTGATATATCAATTCTTGGGTGATTATTATTTATGATTTTTATGAAATCACATGTTGCATATTTTTTTTGGTCAGTTGGTCATTTTGAGGTGAAAATGAATTTTCAATGTTCCATTGTTTGAGGGGAGAAAAGGTTTTAAATGTAAAATTTTTGAAAAGTTTTCAGACCACCGATCGCTCGGTTCTAAAGACCGATCGATCGGTCTTTCGTGAACAGAGTTATAAAACCCTCATTTCTATTTTTTTGTTCACTTGTTCTTCGACCTCCAGAGCGATCCCTCGGTTCCTACTCCTCCAAATCCTCCATACGGTCATTCCTTTCTATTCTAAAGGTTTCCCAAGCATCTAAAAGGTAAGATTTGTGCATTTTCTTCGATTTAGATTGATTTTCTCATCTAGGGCATCGTTTTCTTGCATTTTCTTCCATGGATTTCGTTTTGTCGTTAATCCTTCTTGCCTATCTCATGTCTGGCGTTCCCAAACGTCGGAGGTTGGTCCTCAACAACCAAGAGGATCCTCCTCAAGATGAGGAAAACCTAGAGCCATTTACTTTCACTCCAATAGGGCATGGTATTTCCATTGGGGACAGGCCAATTCGTAGAATGATTGATTCTACTGCTGAGAATCGCCAAAAGGCTTTGGCTGATAAAACTCGTAAAAACAAGGGTAAAGCCTCATCTTCTCATGCCATTCGGTCATCTTCTTTCATTAATCCTTCGGCTGCTCAACTTTACCATGAATATTTTAGCAAGAAGGCTATCATGGTTGAGCGAGGAATTCAAATTTCAGACTTTGATGATTATTACCTTCCTAAGCTCATTGCCGATCGTCAATGGGAAGGTATTCTCCATCTATCATGTCCAGCTCCTATTCAGTCGGTTCAGGAATTTTATTCCAATTTTTCTGATATCAAGTTGAAAACTTGGTCTTTCAAAACTAGAGCTTTAGAAAAATCTGTGGTAATAAATCCTGATATGATTGCTACTATTCTTGGTTGTCCTCGAGTTCCAAATGCTTATTATCCTTATAGATATAAGACTGATGAGGATAAAGAAACCATGGAACAAGTTGTTACGTTTCTAAGTGGCACTCCTTCATTTTGGGTTGGTTCTCTCATTGAAGTGTCTAAACTCACTAGGGATGCAAGACTTGTAAACCTAGTCATGAGTGCCAATATCCACCCAAAGGTTCATACTGCGGACCTTAGGGAAGAAAGAGCTCGTTTTCTATTCAGTCTTCTTCGTGGGCATGATATTGATCTTGCAGCACATATTATCGATTTGATGATCCAAGCTCATCGATCTGACACTGTAGTTGGAGCCCTTCCTTTTGGATCTCTTATCACTAAGCTTCTTGGTTCACAAGGGGTATTTGCACCTCCTGGTGTTCCTACTCGAGTACCGAAGGGTCCAATCAATAAAAAGACCCTATCTCAGAGTTTCTCACATGCCTCAGTTCGAGATACAGAGGAGGGAGCAGAAGTTGGTGCTGGGTCATCTCGTCCTCCTCCGGCCACTATGGATGATCTTGCCAGGATGATGCGAGAGATGCAGATGGATCTCCGGACTCATATTTCATCATACGAGGAGTTTACTACAGAGGTTCGTGGTAGACTTGGATCTCTCGATGCAGCCGTGCTAGGAGTACAGAGAGATGTTCGGGATTTTCGAGCTTACTATGAGTCACAGCTCACTTCTGATGATGAGCAGGAGTGATAGTTCGTGATAGGAGTTTATCTTAGTCCATTGTCGAGTGATAGTTTTTTGTATGACATTTTCGATGTATTATGTCTTGGTTGTACTTAGTACAAAACCATTTGGATCTTCTTGACTTGTTATGGATGTATACAATTCAATGGTTTGAGATCCTTATCTTCTATCTCATCTCATTTGAATGGTTTATGCATTACTTTTCTAATCCACCTTTGGCATTTCGAGCCAAAATGGGGGAGAATGTGTTGATAGTATTATAGATGTTATGGATGAGATTTTGGTGTTAATGTGTTGGATGAGGTAATAAATGTTTTGGATGATGTTATGGAATGCTTAACCTGTTATGGATATAGTATTGTGGAATTGTGGATGTTATGTTATACATATTTTCATTCTTCCAATATTTTATCCCATATTTTATTTCCCATGCTTCACAGGTTTTTGATTTAGCATGTACAGGCAAACAGGTTCTAAGTTTGGTGAATCATGACAAGCTAACATGTCAAAAGTCCTGTAATCATATTTTTTTGTCATGTAAAGGTCAATTTTCCATTTTTGAATCAATTGGGAAAATTTGAACCTAGTATATGAATTAGTCTTGTTTTGTCCCGGAATTGCCAAAGGGGGAGATTGTAAATCCCTAAATAGGTGTTGGCAAATTCCGTGATCATTAGATAGGTCAGTTGAGTCGAGTCGTCGAGTCATGTTTACCTTGTCAGAAGAGAAGAGCTAAAGCTTAAAGAAGATTGAAGAAAGTGAAGAAAAAAACTCCTACTCCGGATCTAGACAGGTAATGGACTTAGAGACCCCTACCTATGTTGGATTTGACTTAGATAACCCTAAAAATACCTAGGAGGATAGTTTTAAGCCTACCAAAGTTATTTGATCTTAGTTGAATCAAATAAAAATAAAATGAAAATGGTTTTGGAAAAAATTCTGTCTCAACCGATCGCTCGGTATTGCGACCGATCGATCGGTGGCCTACCGAGCGATCGGTGGTTATCGACTGGACCAAATTTTTGTATGGGGAAATTTTTCAGAGAGATGATTTATAACCGAGCGATCGGTCATTAGAACCGATCGATCCGTTTTGAACCGAGCGATCGGTCCCCGTAAAAAGAATTTTTCTTTTTCTGGATTCTTCTTTTTAAACCCTATATAAACAAGTTTTGAGAGACCTAATTCGTGTCTTTGATATTTTTGAAAGAGTAGAGGTCTGAGAAACTCTTCTAGGGTTTTTCTTATTGCTTTTATTAGATCTTTGTTGATCCCTCCTCTTTCTTAGATCCTAGAGAATGCAAGTATAAATCTAAACCTTTGATCTTGCATTGTGTGATCTCAGATCTGTATGAGATCCCTCTAGGGTTTGAAATTTACTAAATTGATTCACAACCCTACACCTTGTGTGTGTGTCCGGTGTTTGATCCGGAGCCTTCGTGGAAAGAGATCGATCGTGTGTGATCGTGGTTTTGAAGTCGCTTGAAAAGATTTGGTCGGTGTGGAACCGAAGCTGCTAAGGCGGAGATCGAACCTGCTGGTTCGTGGAAATCAAGAGTAAGAGTCTATACCTAGAAACGTCGTTTCTGTTTTGGTAAGGTCTTGTCTTGTACTTGATATCTTTTCATAGTGAAGTTTATTGCTGGACAAGGTCCCGTGGTTTTTTCCCGTTAGGGTTTTCCACGTAAAAATCTTCTGTGTTTGATTTGTGTGGATTGTCTGATTGAATTATTCATTGATTTCTAAACATATTAATTGAAAAATTAAAATTGGTTAGAAATTATTAGATAGACCTATTCACCCCCCCTCTAGGTCTTAGAGATCATTGATCTGGATAAAACTCAGGAAAGTAGAGTTGGATGTAGTTTATTACAAGCACAAGTTTGACTCATTACATGCCCCTTGGTGGGTGGTTATTCGGGTGAATGTACCCGTGTAGTCAATCAGGATTAGGAATAGGTACAGGATACAAGCAGGTTAAGGTTTATAGTAGCCCTCTTTGGTTGGGCTTCTTGTAGACTACATCCTAACCTAAGTTATATGTATGAATGCTGGTTTGATGCAAGTGTGTTCCTTGCAGGATAGAGGAATCACATAACACCGTATATGTGACTCCCCAGTATAGAACATACCTGAAAATGGACGATTGGTGAAAGTAGGAGCATTCAGAATCTTTTCCTGAGGGTAATCACCTAATAGGAGTAACTTCGCGGACCTCCAAGACATTTAAGCCACTGACACTAAGGATGATCATCTAGCAGCCGTTAGTATAATAAGCTTGTCTACTAAGTTGAGTGAGATAATTACACTACTATGACATCTATGGCTGCACAGTACACAATTAACCAAGAGATGTAAAAATGATTAGTGTTAAATTAAACGCTTAGGCATCTTGAATAAGATTAAGGTTTAAATGGCTTAAACCTGGGAACCTGGACGAACCTCTCTCACTCTCCCCAACAAAGTCGCCAGAGCTGTGAGCATGGAAATTTTACTCACGGGAGATACCCTCACAGGTGTGTAAAGGTTGAAATAAGAGTCGCCACCTATTCATTCAGAAGGGATAAGTCCCCCGGGTTTGGATAAGGTCTTGGTCTGCGAGTGAGATCAGGGTAAGGGGTTCAATTAAGTCCGGGGATGGTGTTAGGCACTCCAAGGCTTCTATTTTACAACGGTTCCGTACTCCCTAGGTATAAGCCAGTCAAAGTTAATCTTGTTCAAAATATCAGAGTGTTTAAGTTAACACTAATCCAAGAAAGGAAAAGTTAACTGGGGTCGAACCTGGGTTGGATTGCCTATGTACTCACAAGGTGAGATCAGATCGAGCTTAGTTCTAGCACGAGAGCTTGTGCGGAGGCTAGGGGCGTGTGTGTGTGCACCAAGGGTGGCTAACATGGACGAGTCTGGTAGACTAGGGTTTTATTGACCTAGGAAGGTCAAGAGCAAGGTATTCAAGCTCGGTAGGCTTAGGGGTAGTCCGGTAGACTAGGCTGGAGCTTGGCTAGGGTTAGGATTGCTAAACGAGCTTGGCCAGGCTTAGGATTGCTAAGGGGATGTGAGTTTTAGCCTGGTAGGAAAAGGGGAGGCCTTGTAGGCCGAGGATAAGTCCGGTAGACTTGGTTTTTAGTCCTGGTAGGTCGTAAACCGAAAGTAACTACGATTAGGATTGCTAACCAAGAGTTAAGGGGGGTCTAACTATGGTTAGGATTTCTAACCAGGGTTAGGAAAATGCCAAAGTCAGTTTTTTAGTCCAAGTTGATTTTTAGGATTTTTTGATTGATTTTCCAAAATTTGTAGGGTTAAGGGATGCTTAACCGTGAATATTAATCAGAGATGCATTTAACCATAATTAAGGGTATGGTTAAGTCCAAGGTGGGCCCAGGGGGTTAGGCAGGGCCTAAAGTGGCCTCCTACCAGGCCTGGGCCCCTGCAAAAGCTCAAAATCAAAATAAATTTAATGTCGGTAATGATATTACCGACATTAAAAAGGTATTTTTAACCTTAGTTTTGCATACTGTTAACCAGGGTTAGGTGCTAACCCTAGGTGAACTGAGATCAGGGATGTGAAGAGGGGACACTAGGAAAGAGTTTTAACATGGTGTGGGCCCAGGGGATGCCTGGAGTGGGCCCCACCGAGGTCCAAATACACTGTCCCTGAAATCACATATTGGCGGTAGATGGAGTACCGCCAATATGCACAGTGTTGATTTTCTTGAATTTAACCATGGTTAAGGCCTAAACATGGACCTGGAAGGACTAGGTTAGGTCAAGGAGAATGAGAAGGGTTCAACCTGGGCCTTGGACATGGACTAGGGCCCACCTAAGTAGACTAGAACATGCTCAAACAGTAAAGGCCAGGAATGGCGGTACTGTGTTTACCGCCACTCCTGGTTTTTATCAAAACCATGATGATGCCCGTAGGGGCTATGCACAGGGGATACCAGGGGTTCCCTCATGATATGAGGGACCCCCAGAAGGCCTGTGGTGGTTTGAGAAGCTCAGTGGAGTGGTCTATACCCATAGGGTGTTCCCCACACCTATGAAGAAGGTGGGGGAATCCCCTATGTTGGGTTTGAATTGAATGCAAGCAATAACAAAGAATAAAAAAGTCCATTGGAGATGACCAGGGTCTCACAGTGATTGTAAAAGAGGAAAAGTGGGGGTAGGGATGCCCTACCCAAATGCTCTGTTTTTGCCAAAGGGTGGTGGCCTGTGCATGGTGCTGGTGCTGGTGCACACTGTTAGTGCTTGTACGAACAGGGGAGGCTTGTAGTAGGCCAAGAGGGATTCTAGGAAGCTTTCAGAAGCTTGAGATGAGTTTAGAATTTGGGTTTTTCAGCAGGGGTTCACCTATGGGGGTCTTTGGATCGGATTACAGATGAAGGAGACTAGGATTTTATAAAGGAAGGTCTAGGGACTTAGTGGGGATTAAAAATAAGGGAGATATAGTGGTTAGACCTCCAAGAGGTCGAGTGAAGGCTGAGACATGATGGTGGAGTGTGCAGGAGGTGTACGCAGACTGAAAACTGGGAAACTTAACAATGGCTGTAGATGGTCTAACGCCATTGTGCAAACAGGCATAAAACATAATGGCGGTAGATCATCTACCGCCATTACAAAAACAGGCCAAACAATAATTGGGGGTAGATGATCTACCGCCAAACTGAGATCTGCTTTGATTTGGGCCTAGCCCATGCACACACAGGTTTGGGGTTTTAGGCTTAGGGTTTTTGGGCCTTGTGGGCCCAGGTTAAGGGTTCAGGCCCTAGAGGCCTTGGATTTTAGGGTTTAAGCCCTAAGGGCTCTAGGGCTAGGCTAGGGCTCGGTTTTTGGACTAAGGTTTAATTAGGGTCGAGTCCTAGGTTTTTAACTAAGGTTGAGTCCTAGGTTTTAACTAGGGTGTAGCTGGGGTTTACCTAGGGTTAGGGTTTGGTTCTAGAGTTTTCTAGGGTTCGACTTAGGGTGAGGCCTAAGACTAACAAGAGGCTTACCTAGGGTTTAGGGGCTTGGCAAGGGGTACCCATGGTTAAAAGACCTGAACCATGGTTAGACATGGGTGTAAAAATTGGGTGCTTACAATGAGTTTTATCTCAAGTGAATTTTAATTGATAGAGATCAATTATTTTATGGACATTTAACACTATTGTTTAGGGTATTATTTTATTTAATTGTTAAATCGATTAATCCCTAAAGTAGTTGGCCCTTATGGAAAATTTTAAATTAATCTATTATTGATTTTGAATTTAATTTTGGAATCAATATATGAGGATATTAAAAATTTGCAATTTGCTGATTTTTATTTAGTATTTTAATAGTTATTAGATTAAAATAATATGGAAGAGATGAGATCCCTAGGCTATCCAAATATAATATGATTTTTTTTATTTGTTTATTAATTGAGGAATGGGAGGATGAATTTTAGGGTTAGATTAAAACCTTAAAGAAATTGTTTCTCTTAATGATTTTTCTAGCACTAAAGGAAAATAGTTTTCTTTTAATGATAATCTAAAGCCCTAAGATTTCATTCTATACATGCTTGCTTTATTAATTACTTTAGGGTTTTTCTATTAAATGTTAATAATGACTTTAACCATAATGGAAAGTGTTTCCCTAAGGTTAGCAAAAACTCTTGTTGAGGTTATGGACTTTCTAAGTTATTTTCAATGTCATATTATTATTCGTAGTTGATGAAATTCCTTATTTCAATGAACTCTTTGACCTAGAGGGGGGGGGGGGGGGGGGGGGGGGGGGGTGAATAGGTCTACTTAAGGATTTTTACAAATTTTAATTTTATGCAATCACACACATTCAATCACACATGAACGCGCAAAACTTTTTACGTGGAAAACCCTTCCGGGAAAAACCACGGGACCTAATCCAGCACAAATTTCACTATGAGATGATTTGAACAATACAAGACTTGAATCTTACCCAACCGGATACGACACACCGTTCCTCGGTATCGATTCCTCAGCTTGCAAACCACAAACTCAACACGTTCAATCTCTGCAACAGTAGCTCCGGTTCCTCACCAGCCAATCTTCCTCAAAGCGATCTACCACAATCTCTGAATATCGATCTCCGTCCTTGACAGCTTTGGCTCAAGCCAACCAATAATCACAGTGGAGTACAAGATGGGTTTTAGGGTTTGTAGAAGCTCTAGGGGGATCACTTCAATGATTGAGGATCATTCAATGCAAGTATGATATGAATGAAGAACTTGCAAACCCTAGAGAAGAATTAATGGAGAGGGAGTGGAATGATTTCCAGAGTTTTGATAGAATCAATGGTCAGGGTCGACCCTGAGGTGCACTTTTTCATATTTTTATTCATTAAATCCTTAGTGCATTCCTCCACTAAACCTATGCTTTTTGGAACTAATTTCCATGATTTTGGGCATTTCCAAGAGGGTGATTTTTAGTCTTATAGGTCTCACTTACCATCCTAAAGCTTGAGCCAATCTTGGATGATGGAGCTTCATTCTTTTTCATGGCTTCTTCTTCGCTTTACTTTGAACCGGATGATGACCTAATGAGTATACAACCTTTTGGACTCGGAATTTTGCCAATATAAAAACTTGACTTTACAATCTCCCCCTTTGGAAATTCCGAGACAAAACATACAACATGATTGAAGAACATGACATTACAGACTCTCTTAAACCCATGAAAAATATAGAGAATGAAAAGTACATGACTTTAGACTATTGAACATCTTCTATGAAGCAATATTCCTTTCGAGACCAATGTGGAATGGATCAACCCTGAAAAGCTAAAAACACACACAATACCTTGTAAAGCATAGGGAACTTGCATAAAATGTACATCAATAAATGCAAAGAACACCATGCTCTATCATTTGAGATCTCCCCCTAACTATGAGATCCCTTATGATAAGAAATGTAGGCATTAACAATAAGCATGTGAATCAGCCCATGTTAAGCAGTGCACCATGTGCAACATGAGAATAAAGTTCAAGTGTGAATCAATGCATCATGAGATAATGATACATATGATAATGATAATGCAACACAAAAATTTTACACATCTTCTCCCCCTTTTTGGCTTGAATTACCAAGGGGAAGCAACCTCACAGAGGAACATCCCAAGTTGTATCCGTAGACCATAAATAGAGTAACGGAATACCAAAAAGTATAGTCATCAACAAACTATCAGAAATATAGTAGTAGCATCCCAAGTACATCAGCATAAGGTGCACAACACCAAAGCAAAGGACTCATAACAGAAGGAATGACTAGCTAACATCCAGCAGAACTAGGAGTAAAACAATGCTGGAAACATGGTCGCAAGGAACCCTAATCAGCCTGTCACGGAGGAAAATGGTGAACGACATCATCCTCATAGCGAGTACGGAAATCACGAAGCTCCTGGCGAGATGCCTACACAATGTCAGAAAGTACGTCAATCCTGCGATTGGTCACCGAAAAAATCTCCTGAGTAGCTGCCGTATGGGTGTCAAGGCGTGCATGAAGGTTGGTGGTGAAAGTAGACTGAGCAGCCGACATATCAGCAAGCATGTGAGCCATGGACCTGAAAGAAAGTGGACCCGGAAGGGGTCTAGCCTGGCAAGGAGATGAATCGGCAACCGTAGCCGAAGGAGCGATATCATTATCAATATCATCCTCATGCTCAGGCATCATGGCATAAGACAAACTACTGGTCAATGTGCTACCACAGATGGGGCAAAGGGAAGGCTTGGTAGCCTCAGAAGAACTAGCCTTAATGTCCTCAGTGAATAGGATTTGAGTAATGAGGATACCAAAAGGAAGAGCGGTATGCTTTTGAGTTACAATGACAGCTTGAAGGATCAAGTCAATAATGTGGGCACCAATATCGATAGTGTCCCCAGTCATGACACAGTCATGGTGCCCTATTCTATTACGTAGTCCTGCAACATCTGTTTCATCCACAGAAGTTGGGTGCAACAACTGTCAGTTGTACTTAGCCTTGGCAGTAGACAAGGAGATGAAATTCTATTTTTTGCTAAACCAAGTAACTAAACAGTTTCCAACATAGAAGCATCCTCCGGTGGTGCTTTTCCTATCATCAGCATTTCCAGTCCAGTCGGCATTGGAATATTCAACAACCACGGCAGTAGTATCAAAGGGATACCAGAGGCCAAAAGATAGAGTTCCACTTACATATCGAATGATACGTTTGATAGCTAGTAAGTGCGACTCTTGGGGGCTTGCTTGATAGCGAGCACATGCTTCAACACTAAAGGCAATGTCAGGACAACTGGTAGTTAGATAAAGAAAACTACCAATCGTACTTCGGTATGTGGTTTGGTCGACACTTTTGCCTGACGCATCTTTGCTAAGTTTAGTGGTGGTGCTCATTGGAGTGCGAGCATGTTTAGCTGAGCTCATGCCAAATTTCTTTACAAGATCTCTGGTATATTTGGTTTGGGATATAGAAATCTCATTGCTTATTTGTTTGACCTGCAGACCAAGAAAGAAATTTAGCTCATCGACCATGCTCATCTCAAATTCATTCTTCATTTGTTCAGCAAATGAGTGAGCATGTGAGTCTGATGTGGAACCAAAGACAATATCATCAATATATATCTGAGCAATGACCATATCATCCTTGATGTTTTTAATGAATAGGGTCTTGTCTACTCCCCCTCTTGAAAATCCCTTTTCTAAGAGGTATGTAGTCAGTCTCTCATACCAAGCTCTGGGAGCTTACTTCAAACCATAGAGAGCCCTTTTTAATCTGTAAACCTGATCAGATGATTGGGGCCCTCAAACCCTTTTGGTTGTTCCACATAGACTTCCTCCTGAAGAATGCCATTTAGAAAGGAACTCTTGACATCCATCTGAAAAAGTTTAAATTTTAGATGACATGCCACAGCTAGCAAGATTCTAATTGACTCTAGCCGGGCAACAAGAGCAAAGGTTTCATTGAAATCAATGCCCTCAGTCTGAGTGTATCCCTGTGCAGCTAACCTGGCCTTGTTTCTTATAATGGTACCATTTTCATCAGATTTGTTATTGAAAATCCATTTAGTACCAATAACATTTGTATCTTTGGGCCTAGGAACTAAAACCATACATCATTCCTTGTAAACTGATTTAGCTCTTCTTGCATGACATTTATCCAATTTTCATCTGTGAGAGCTTTAGTTACATTTTTGGGTTCGAATGTAGAAGTATAGCAAAAGTGGCTAACTTCATTTTCAAATTGTTTTTGAGTTCTCACTCCACTTTCAAGGTTTCCGATAATTTCAGTTGAGGAGTGAGTTATCATAACCCTAGGATGTGTAGGTTTTTTAGGAGGTGACTTTGAAGGTGATTCATCTTTTGATTTGGATGTTGAAATTTTCACACCTTCATCAGCATTATCATCCTCAAGTTGCAAGGTCTCAGATCCTGAGTCATCAACCACCACATTTATGGATTCTATGACAGTAGAGGTTCTCAAGTTATACACTCGATAAGCCCTACTATTTGTGGAATATGCAAGAAAAATCCCTTCATCACTCCAAGAATCAAACTTACCCAATTGCTCTCTATCCTTAAGGATGTAGCATTTACTTCTATATATTCGAAAGTACTTGACATTAGGTTTCTTGTTGTACCACAACTCATAGGGTGTCTTCCTAGTTCCGGGCCTAGTGTAGATTCTGTTTACAGTATAGCATGCAGTGCTAACTGCTTGAGCCTAGAAATGAGCAATAAAGTTGTTGCTGTGACGCATCACCCTAGCCATCTCTTGAAGTACCCTATTCTTTCTTCCCACAACACCATTTTGCTGAGGTGTTATTGGTGCTGAAAATTCATGTTTAATGCCCGATTCATCACAAAACTCATTGTACTTAGAGTTTTCAAACTCTTTTCCATGATCACTTTGAATTCGAGTGATAGGGTATCCCTTTTCATTTTGCACTCTCAAGAAAATACTCTTGAAGTTCTCAAAAGCATCTGACTTCTCTCTTATGAATGCAACCCATGACATCCTTGAGAAATCATCAACCATCACTAGGATATATCGCTTACCTCCTAGACTTTTAGTTCAAGTAGGACCCATGAGATCAATGTGTATTAATTCCAGTGGGTGTGAGGTAGCGATATTTGAAGCCTTCTTGTGTGGGCTTTTAATTTGTTTGCCAATTTGACATGGCCCACACACAGTAGTAGAGGGCTTCCCTAGTTTAGGCACACCTCTCACACGCTCGTGTTTTGAGAGTTTGCTTAGGTCTTTAAAATTCATGGTACCTAGCCTCCTGTGCCACAGCTCAACTTCTTTAAGTTTAGACCTGTTGCAAATTTGAGAAGAACCATCACTTGGGATTAAACCATAGCAATTATCAATGGTTCTTGACCCTTCCAAAACACACACACCTTTGTCATCCACAACAGAACACTTGTTGTTGGTAAAGTGGACAGTATGGTGATCATCGCACAATTGACTTATGCTGATTAGATTAACTTTCAGTCATTTTACAAACAAGACATCCTTCAGTTTTGGAATGCCTGGGGCTTGGATGACACCTTTTCATTTCACAAATGATTTGCTTTCATCACCAAAAGTAACAGTCCCATTTGAGCATTCCTCAAGATGAGTGAAGAGGGACTTGTTACCTGTCATGTGTCTGGAACATCCACTATCAAGATACCACATGTCAGAATTTTGGGCTTTCAAAGCGGTGTGAATGACAAGGAATTTTAGGTCATCCTTTCTCACATTGATGAACTTAGACTTTTGGGGAACCCTACTGTCTTTGTTCATTTCATTTGTAGGCATGACCTTCTTTTTGCTAGATATCTTGTTCTTCCCTCTTTTCTAAGAGACCCTAGTATTTTGGTTCATCCTGTTACCTTCTTCATGATGAGCATAAGAAGTGTCACGACCATGATGCGTACTAGAGAGTTGAGCAATTTTCATCACTTCTTCACTCAAACTCCTAGACTTTTCTGTTAAGGCTTGAATTTGCCTTTGTAGATTCCCTTGATGTTGAGTTTGATTCCATGAACCATTCTGGGGATTTTTCCTAAAGGCATTGCAGTTAGGTTGGGTGTGATCCTTCACCCCACACTGGTAGCAAGTGGGAATGAACCTGGGAGGAGATCTTTTAGCCTGGGGCTGAACTTTAGTTCTCTCAGCTTCAGTTGAGTTTTTACCTTGTCTAGAAGTGACAAAAGTTTGGTACAACTGAGAATTTGGCATCTTAGCTTTTGATCCTGAGGAGTTGGAACTCACAAATCTTGGATTTTCATGTATTGGCTCAAATGTTGCAGTAGACATTGTACCGACATTCAAGGGACCAGATGGTCTGTTTGGATGTCCTATACCGGACATGTTTACTATTGAGCGCTGCATACTAACCAGTTTATTCAGGATTTGAGTGTTGCTAAGGAGTCTAGCTTCTTTTTGGAGTTTAGTTACTTTCTTAGGTAGCCCATCCTTAACTTTCAGAATATCAAGAAATTTCTTTTCTAGAAATCTAACTTTTGCAATAAGGTTATTTCTTTCAGATTCCAATTCTAAAATGCGAGTCTTTGACTCTTCAGATACACACATGGAGTTATCTTCCTCAATTTCTAGAACCTTGATCCATTTGGATAGAGAGACATTTTCTTCCTCAAGGTATTCTATTTTGGACACCAGTTTAGCTTTTTCACTCTCAAGCTGAGATACTAGAGCATTCTTCCCTTTTGCTTCTAGTTTGCAAAAGTCACTTTCTTATTGAGCAATTTTAAGTTTTTTGTTCAAGGAAATCTTTGCTTTCTTCAGCTTGAGACTTTCAGAAAACAACCTTTCATAGGCTGTATCCAAATCTTCATCAGACTCAGAGACAATGTGACTCTGATCATGATCTTCACTAGACTTACTCACTTGATCTTCATCACTCTTCTCTTCATGATTAGTCGGAGAATTGACAATCTCAGATAGGGTGACAGTGAAAGCCATATGGTTCTCAGATTCCTCACTTGAGGTGGAGCTTTCAGATTGTTCATCCTCAGATTCACTGTCATCCCATGTGGCATTCATCACTTTTCCCTTACTCTTCTTCTTGTTAGGGCAATCAGGTGAAATGTGGCCAAAGCCTTTGCATTTATAGCATTGAATGCCATAAGATTTCTTGTCAGTTCCTTTAGGGACTTTCTTGTTATCCTAAGGTTTTGACTTTGGCTTTTCAAGAGGTTTTCCTCCTTTTTTAGGATTGAACCTTCTATTTGTTTTCGGGTATTTTTGAAATTTCTTAACAAATAGAGCTAGCTCCTTCTCTCCTAACTCAGCATCATTGTCATCTTCATCCAAGGTTTCCTTGACAGTTTTCAAGGCCACAGACTTGTTTTTCTTGGATGGTCAAAGATTGAGTTTGTAGGTTTGGAGTGATCCGACCAATTCCTCAATCTTGAGAGCATCAACATTCTTGCTCTCATCGATGGCAGTGACCTTAGATTGAAACCTTTTCGGTAAAGATTTAAAGAATTTTCTAACAATTTTGGGCTCACTAATTTTCTCACTCAGGTTGAAACTGGAATTAACAATGACACTTTGTT
This sequence comes from Tetracentron sinense, assembly GCA_015143295.1. NCBI lineage: Eukaryota > Viridiplantae > Streptophyta > Magnoliopsida > Trochodendrales > Trochodendraceae > Tetracentron > Tetracentron sinense. The sequence continues at coordinate 54,293,695 of CM026552.1, forward strand.
TTGCATAGAATTCATCAAAAGTTTCATTGTCTTCCAATTTCAGATTTTCAAATTTAGTGGTGAGAATTTGGAGCTTTGAGATCTTGACAGTGGTGGTACCTTCATGAGTCATTTCCAGAATATCCCAAGCCTCCTTTGTTGTTTCACAAGAAGAAATTCGTCTGAATTCTTCTACAGTAATGAAGGTTATGCTTTAGCATTACCCTCAATTTTAAGGAGCTTTAGTTTTGTCACCGTTCAATAGAATCAAGCAATTCTTGAGTTTTTTGAAAGGTATTGGAACCCTTTTCGAGGTCCATGTTGATCACTTTTCTGGATTTTGAGTTGAGGTAGTGTCAAACATCCGATTTCCAAAACTGGGTTGGCTGCAAAATTGGACTGTCGCAACCCATTGCAGATCAGTTAGCTTTAAGGGAAAAATGGTCCAAGAGTAAAGGAGAATTAGAATTTGTGCAAAACATAAAAGTTGTTCTCCTTCGAAAGAAAAATCTAACACAAGTTGAATCGTCAAACTTTGACAAGCGAGTCAAGAGTTATGGCCAAAATACGAAAATGCGAAAAACTAGAAATTTTATGCAAAAGTTGTGATCGCTCGTAGGGACCCTACGAATGATTGTAGTGACACTACGAATGATCGTAGAGTTGCTACAATCGATCGTAAAGCCCCAAAAAATGCTGGAAACTCACAGGTGAAGCTACGATTGATCGTAGGAAGCTACAATCGATCGTAGAAAGCTATGATCGATCGTGAATAGCTACGAGCGATCGTAGATACGCAATTTTACTTTCTTTTATGAGATTTTTGGGGCTTTTCACCCCTTGCACTATAAATAGAGGATCATTAGAGGGTTTTTGGCTTACCTTAAACCTAGAGAGACTAAGAGGAAGTGAAGGAGGATTGAAGAAGGAAGAGATCTAGATCAAGATTGATCTTCCCAAATCAAGCAAGGGGTTTCTTCCCTTTTCAAGGAGGAGTTCTCCCTCAAGTTTGGAGCACCTCCTTTAATGTTTGATCCTTACAGACCAAGAGGGGTTTTCAAAGAAAGGTTTTCTCCAAGATCAAGCTTTGATCTTTAAGGTTAGTACACCTTACTAACTCCCTTAGCAATAACCTAGGTTTTCTATTTTAAATGATGATTCTTGATCTCATGTCTTCTTCCTTTTGAAATGTGCTATTTCCATAAAATGTAAATAAGATAATAATGAATGTTGTGATATGGGGATGGATGAGGGGTTAAGGCGATTGGATGCCGGGTTGTATGAAGTGTGAGTTGTGTGATGAAAAGGGTGGAAGGGCATTCTACAAATAATGAACCTACCTTCATGATGTGATGGAAAATATGCACTAAAAAGAGTAAATGAAACTACCAAGGAATGTTGCACGCCGAGTGTTTGATAAAATGCCTAAACTAGGAGTAAATGAATTAAATGAAGAAAATGGGAGTTGGCCTTATGCACTTGTTCTTATAAATGATGAATTGACCAAATGCCATGTAGATTACCCAAATTCTCACATGCTTATACTATGAATTGAATTGCGATGCACTATCCTTCATGTCATACATGTCATCATGGTTGCCACTATTGACAAGCACACAAGCACGCATGCATGCATGAACCGGGTTTTCCAAGAGTATTTGTACATGATAAATCAAACAAGGAAACAAGCATATGTCAAGGAGGTTAGTAGCCCAAGTGAAGGGTACTAGCCTCTGGCTCACAAGAAAATGAAATAATTACATGTCAATGAGGTTGGTAGCCCAAGTGAAGGGTGCTAGCCTCTGGCTCACAAGAAAATGAAACAATTACACGTCAAGGAGGTTGGTAGCCCAAGTGAAGGGTGCTAGCCTCTGGCTCACAAGTGAAGGAAATATCATGGAGGTTGGTAGCCCAGGGATGTTCTGGTGCTAGCCTCTAGCTCACAAGTATACAAGTCAAGACATGAAATCCTAACACGACAGACATGCATGCATGATTTTCACAAGCAAGACCGAGACATGAAAAGGGTTTCTGAACATGAGTTTTATCGGAGTTTTCGCATTCATGCACTTATGTCAAGATATTGATATTGCTTCATGTTCAATACTATTTATCTTATGCTGCTAATATTGCTTTAATTGATATTTTGTATCATGTACACTGTTGTTGTGCTTTTTTTATTGCTATGGTTAGTTAGTGGCTTGTACTCGCTGAGTATTCTATGGTCAGCCGTACTTTTATGTCGGCAGGTACCGTGGAAGTCCTCGACCCTGAGCCTTGGGTCGAGGAAGAGTATGTAGAGGAGAGGGAGCCACCTATTCCGTTGCAATCTCAGGAGGATATGGATTTGGTCGTGTGGCCATACCTCGACTACTGTTGAGAGGAGAGTTTTAGAGAGTTCTTGTGTATTTTGTCGGATGGGCATGTCCACCTTTACTCTGATTATGTTTTGTATATGATAACTTGGAATACTATTTTGGAGTTATAGAAGAAAAGAAAAGTTAGTTCCCGTTTCCTCCGCACTCTAATTTCTATTGTATTATATCATGTTTAGCCTTGTTCATTACAGAATGGTTTGGCAGGTACGTACAGTCGCTTCTAAAGTATCCCTTAACTCCTAGGGGGTATTTTGGGGCGTGACAAGGTCTTCCATCTCATTATGTCTGTCGTGCACGTCAGGATTCTGAGACATTCTTCCGCCAATCGATGTGTGTTGTAATATGTCTTCTCCGTGATAAAACCAGATTTTATAGTTAAGGTCAAATCCATAACAGATCATATGGTCGTACGCTGTACCTCTCTCTTGATAAAGGATATTGTTGCATTTGGGACATGGACACTTTATATTGTCATTGTTATCAGTCGCTCCATGAGCTAATGCAAACTCTATAAACTTCTTCACCCCTTCAATGTATTCCTTTGAAACCCTATGTAACCAAAAAAATATCATATGCTTAGATGCTCATATTTTATCATTCTAGGTTTCGTCAAAACTTATGACAAATAGTATCTTGACTTTCCAATCCAACTCCTATCCATGAGGGATGAGATGAGATTTCTAAGTCCTACTTTGTTAGTTATTCTGAGAAATAGCAAATGTTGATCACATCAGTCAATTGCAATAAAACAGCTATCGAATGACTTCCCCATCTACACAATATGTATGCATGCATGCTTCCTATCATTTTCAACTTCTCTTCTAACGGGTGGGGTGTTCCTATCCTATTCAAGAATGCATAATCTCCAATATTCAGTTGCTCAAGTGCTTTGTTCAATTTCAAGGAAATTTCGGCAGCATTTCCCTATGGTTCTCCAAGCACACAACTTAGACTAGGGCCAAGCATACCACATAGTCTAAATATGTACCCAAAGAACAAGAGAAACAACTGCCAAAATTTTCCTCAATCTGGACAAACAATAACCAACTAAATATACTGAAGATTATGCATTCCCAAACTGTCCAACCGGACAATTCAAGAATCATATACAGAAAAATACACTATATCACAAACAAAACCGAAAAGTTGTTAACCTGCATTTAGCCCCACAAGAGAACTAAATGACATAGTTTACAACTAATCCGTCCAAATAGGTGATATAAGAAATGCACTTGTCACGCAATGATTGTTGAACGGAAAATCTAAGCTTCAATGCATGGATGAGTATGAACCTATATGAACTTAAAATTCCATTTAGTCATTGATAATGACCTAAATAGGGTAATATGTACATTATCTGCTCCAACATTGACATATAACATAGAGATCAGAAAGAAATAATATAACCACCCAAACAGTTAACATAGACCACGAGGTTTAGTCATGCATGCACTATACAAAGTGTACTAGATCAAACGGGAACAAGGATGTTAACAATTAAGTAAGCACAAGATACATACAATTGAACTACAAATCTTACTGGGCATATATACACTCACCTCCCTTGAGGTTTGATGAAATTTGAGAAACCTCCCTTCTAGTTATGAAATTACATTACCCTTCCCTGTCAGGGTCTTAATACTAACACTGTTAATTGAAGTTACCCTTTTCCCATTTTGCCCCTATTACTTGAATACACATTAACTATGATTAAGATTTACTCACCCCTAGGGTTTATCCATCTAACCTTAGTTTTAGGGAAAAAATAACCTTAGGTTGGTTATGTTAAACCGCAATTAAAGAGGGCTCTACAAGCCGTCATGTGTCCCTTTTAACACCCACTAACTGTGGTTAAGATTCACTTATCCTCAGGATTCAATAATCTAACCTTGGTTATAAGAAAATATAATAAAAAAATATTAATCTTCGGTTAGTTTTGTTTAACAACAGTTAAAGGATCTCTATAAGCTACAATGTGTCCCTTTCAACACCGGCTAACTTTGGTTAGAACTCACTCACCCCTAGGGTTCATCCATCAAACCCTGGTTTTTAGAAAAAAAATCTTAGTTAGGTTGCTTATGCTTAACCACAATTAAAGGGAGCTCTATAAGCCGCCATGTGTCCCCTTTAATGCCCACTAACTGTGGTTAAAATTCACTCACCCCTAGGATTCATCCATTTAACCTTGATTCTTAGAAGAAATAAAAACCTTAGGTTGATTATGCTTAACCACAATTAAAAGGGGCTCTACAAGCCACCACTTGTCCCCTTTAACACCCACTTAATTGTGCTTAAGATTCACTCACTCCTAGGTTTAATCGATCTAACCTTGCTTTTAAGGAAAAATTAAACATATTAACCTTTGGTTAATTATGCTTAATCACAGTTAAAAGATCTCTATAAATCGTCATGTGTCCATTTTAATACCCACTAACTATGGTTAAGATTCAGTCACCCCTAGAGTTCATCTATCTAATATTGGTTTTTAGAAAAAAAAAATATATATACTTGATTTTGGAAATATATATTAATCTTAAGTTGATGTCATTGAACCCTAATGGTTAGTTAATCAAAACCACGATTGATTTGGGTTAAAAGGGACACGTGTTGGTCAATGGGTGCTTTTGAACTCTCCCCATATCCAATCACAATTGGCTGTGATTCTATCTCTACGATTAGGAATGGGGGTAGGTGTCCTTAAATTTTGAATTTGTTTTTTTTGCGTTGAGATCATATTCAATCACGATTGAACTTTCCTCGAGTTCAATCACACCCACAGGTTCAACAATCTAACCTTTGTTTTTAGAAAAAAAAATTAACCCTAATGGTTTAAAGTTCTTAACTAGAATTTAAAGGGGGTTATGTGAGTGTTACTATCTGAATTCAATCACAATTGGATAGGATTAGGACTCATAATTATTTATACTAAATTGTTTAAGTATTTTTTTTCACAGTCTAGGGTTAGGGGTTAGTATATGTTCTAGCAATGTGTGAAGAAATCTCAATAAGAAAAATTTTCAATAGTACTTAATAACAACATAATTTTGCATAAAAGTCATTATATATATATATATATATATATATATATATATTTATTTATAAAAACCAATGTTAGATTAGATGAACTCTAGGGGTAAGTGAGTGTTAACCATAGTTAGTGGGTATTAAAAGACTAGTGGGAGAATTTACATCGAAGATTAAGCATAAAAATATGAAATTAAACTAGTAAAACAATATATCTAATTTCATAAAAATATGAAATAAACTAGTACAACAATCTATCTAATTTCTGTAGTTAGATAGATTGTTGTACTAGTTTCATGGAGAGACTAGTGGGAGGCTGGGAGCATTAATTTGATCTTGGATTGAACATTTTAGATTTTGGGTCGCCTTTGAATTTAAACTTGTTTATTCGATGAATGACAAAATTATCTTATTTTCATGATGGGGAATTTGTATTAGAGTTGTCTTATTTTGAGCTTTCTTTCTAATTTTGATGGTTTAAGGTTACTAGATAATATATTGACTTTGTTTAAGTAAATTAAATATTTAAATTCAATTATGAAATGTTTGGTGTGGACAGTTTAACCCAACTAACCTGACCCAGTCTGCATCATTAACCAGCCCTCAGGTTGAGATCGGGTTGGGCACCTTGGGTTGAAAGTTGGGTCACAGTAGGCCATGGGGAGACAGCTTTGCTCTTAGATAGGGCTTGGGTTGGTCCTAAGCCTGTGACCCATCCCGCTCGCCCAAGTTGCACCCCTATTCAAGGGTAGTAAATATACACCTAGTTGGATTAGGCATTCAAATCCAAACAACGGAATTCCCAGGAATTGTAACTCTAATGAATTGGATTTTAACCCTTAATCAATATATTGGGTGATTTTTCACAAGTTTCATCCGAAACAATCTAACCCCTTATATTTATGAACTATGTTAGAGACCCCTTATCCAAAACCAAAAGAAACATTTCAAATCCAAATTTAATATTTTTCCAACATACTAGGTATAAATCATCCCTTTTCCTCAACACACAGATAGATTCCAAATTAAACATATAAAATGTAATATTATAGGGGAAAGATAAAGCACAGATTAATTAAAAAATCAACCACAAATAAATACCATGACCAACATGTCTCCAAAAAAGAAGAAAGATAAATCCTATTATAAATTAAAGTTCAACTCTATCAAAAATCCTATTTTTATACACAAAAAAAGGAAATGGTGAAAACCCCACCATTAATAACTTAAAATATTCTGATCACTATATTTTCATAAATATATGAGTTTTAAAAGCTCAGGGTCTCGTAAGGGGAAGTTTTTAATCTATCTAATTTCATAGCTTGTTGTACAATAGAATTTAATCACATAAATTAACCTAAAAATATGAAATTAAAAATCATCTAATTTATCCAAAGATTAAGCATTAAAAAGCACATTACCTAATTAACCTAATTATATTTAATACTAAAAAAATTAAACTAATTAATTATTGTAATCTAAAATAAATGGGACTTACCTACTGTTGTCGGGGAGGAGAATGCTGTGGAGCTGTTGGAGGTGGCCGAAGGTGGCCGAAGGTGGAGCTTCCAGGTGAGAGAGAATGCCGTGGAGCTATCGGAGGTGGCCGAAGGTGGCTTGCATGCATAGAGAGAGAAAGTTAAGAGAGAGAGTTAAGAAAGAGAAAGCTAAACACTAAAAAAAAAGCTTGCATGCATAGAGAGAGTGATTACCTAAGCGTGGAAAGGGAAGAGCAGGTGGCAGAAGGTGCCGGATGTGGTCGGAGGTGGCCGCTGAGGAAGAAAGGGTCACAGGAGGTAATAGAGCTGCCGGAGGTGGTCGTCGGAGAACGTGGAGTTGCCGGAGGTGGTCGTCGGAGATCGTGGAGTGGCCGGAGAGCAGGCGGAGAGCATGAGAGTAAGAGAGCAGGCGAGAGCAGGAGAGCAGAGAGCAAGAGAGAAGGGGCGGAAGAAAGAAGAAAGTATCGGGGGTTTATTAATTAAATTTCACGACGGTTACATTATAACCGTCATCATATATCAATATATCACGGCGGTTATATTATATCCCCTGCCCCATGTAAAATATTAACGACGGTTATTTGTATAACCGCCGTGCCATGTTTGCCGTCAATGAGAAGGCAGGAAACCAAAGGGCTAGAGGTAAAGCCTTCCACAACGGTTATATATATACCTGCCGCCATATAGTACATACCACGGCGGGTATTAATTAACCGCCGTAACTTTTGTTCCGAAAACAGTCATGGACGGCGGTACTATAATACCGCCGTGGTATACATTATGTTGTGGCGGATTTTCCTAACTGCCCCCAAAATTCCGCCGTTACAAGCCATGATTTTTGTAGTGACATAACTACTTGTGAGTCCATATATAGTGGGATTCCTTGTGAGTTTTGAAATGATCTTAGAACTTGTCACTTACCAACCCATAGTTTGGCTTTATCACTTGTGAGCTTGTGAGAATTCTTTTAATCAAAATCTTGCTTATGAACTTTTGGAAATACCCTTTTTTTGTGAGAAATCGTCGGATCATGCGAGACTTATAAACATCATGCTAGACTTGTGAACATAAGGTGCATATAGTACTTGTGAATATCATGGTGATCTTAGAAAACTTGTAAACATGACATCATATTCATAAAAGATCAATACTAGTGATAGCTTACATCTTATATCCAAATCATCATCCAATCCATTCAAGAACAACCTTAAACATAGTATTTTGCCTTAAAAATAATAGCACAAGGTAGGTAGTAAAGTGTATCTACCTTTCTAGATCAACCCTTTGACCTAAAATGCTTTAGAATGGTTGAGAAGTGAGAAGGAACGCCTCTGATGTTGAGAAATCGACTTTAGAATACCCAACAATCAAAACCCCCAAGCTTCTCTCTTCTTCCTCTTTCTTCTCTCGAACTTTCTTCCAAAAAATTTCACTAAGGTTTGTGGTAACCCTAGCCTACGAAATTGGGCTATTTATAGCCAAAGGGGATGAGTTAAAGACTCAAACACCCCCCAAAATATCCCAGGAGGTCGGCCATAGGCCAAAAAGACACCACCGGTCATCCGGTAAAGAGGATCGGTTGACCGGTCAAAAATCACCTCTTTGTCCAAAAACCCCATTCAAATTTTCGTGCCTTCGGTCGACCGGTGAAGGCATTCGGTCAAATGGTCAAGATTCGGTCGACCAGTAGCAAATTCGGTCGATCAGATTTGCTTGTTTTTCCCCTGTTTCTTGGTTTTTTTTTTTACGCTGTGCTTTGGTTCTTTTCCCCTTCTTCTAGTTACTATTATACTTATTTTACTTTAAAACATATAAGTTAATGTCTTTCATTTCATTAACTTTAAGTTTTAAATTAAAATAAGGAAGTACCCCCCATTTGAATCCAATAAAAATGCTTAGAAATTCCAATTCTGCATAATTCAAAATCTGAATTTTAGGCAAAATTCGATAAATCTGGTTCATTGTAACTTTTCCCATTGTTCGAAAACCATTCTAATCATATGAATAAAATCCCATAAAATCAACTAAGCTTAGTTAACCTATAAACAACCATTACTAGGACTTTTTACCTCAAAATTCGGAAATTTACATTTCATGGTTACTATTCACCGCACTATTCTCAACACTATTCAAAGGCTATGAAAATGAGATCCGAGGTTCTACATCCTCCCCCCCTTACAGAAATTTCATCCTCGAAATTAGGATGATCCTACATACATGGAAAAATATAAAACAAACAACTTTACATACACAAACAAGATACTACGCAAACAAGTGAGGGTATCTCCTTCACTTCAGCCTCGCACTCCCAAGTAGCTTCCTCCGTAGAATGGTGCAGCCACATCACGAGGACTAGTGGGATTGTCTTGGTACGCAAGACTTGATCTCTACGATCCAAAATCTGAGCCGGTTGCTCCACTACCGTAAGATCCTCTCGAATCTCCACAGGATCAAGGTCAATGACATTCGAAGGGTCTGGCACATATTTCTGAAGCATGGAAATATGAAAAATGTTATGGACCCCCGCCATGTAAGGAGGTAAAGCCACTCTGTAAGCGACCTCTCCAACGCATGTGATCACCTCGAAAGGTCCAACATACCTCGGGCTGAGCTTCCCCCTTAGAACATCTTTGTATGCTCAACTCTAACTGAGATTAGTTAGCATGACCAAATTCAATCACAAGATCGAACCAACAATTGAACTAGCCTTTATTACTCAATCCTATGAAATTTAACCTTGGAGTTAACATTCAATTATGATTTCAAGGAAACAAATTTATGCATAAAGATAGGAGAGAAGGTCATACAAACACATTATTTTTTGCAATATTTTTCAATTTTTGAATGTTTTTGGATTTTTATTAATTAAAGAAAATAAAAAAAATAGCTCTATGACATAAATAGAACATGAAGAACACATAGGCTATGAAACAAGTACATCTTTACTCAACTCCCGCACAAACCTATGGATTTCCTAAGGAGTTCAAACCTAAGGGAATCTAAGGGTTTTGTTAGAATGTCAGCAAATTGATTCTCTGTTTGGACATACTCTATAGACACAATCTTTTGCTCAACAAGATCACGGATGAAGTGATGTCTTATGTCTATGTGTTTTGTGCGAGAATGTTGAACGAGATTTTTGGAAATATTGATAGCACTAGAATTATCACAATACACAGTCATAGTGCTCTGTTCAATCCCGTAATCATTCAACATCTGCTTCATCCACAGAAGTTGAGTGCAACAACTGCCAGCTGCTATGTACTCAGCTTCTGCAGTGGACAACGAAATTGAATTCTGCTTTTTGCTAAGCCAAGCAACTAAGCAATTTCCAATATAGAAACATCCTCCTGAGGTGCTTTTCCTATCATCAGCATTTCCGGCCCAATCGGCATCGGAATATCCCACTATCGTGGCATTTGTATCAAAAGAATACAAGAGGCCAAATGATAGAGTTCCACTCACATATCGAATGATACGCTTAACTGCAAGCAAGTGAGACTCTTTTGGGCTCGCTTGATAGCGGGCACAAGCACCAACACTGAAGGCTATGTCAGGTCTAGTAGCAGTTAGGTAGAGTAAACTACCAATCATGCTTCTATAAGAAGTTTGATCAACACCTTTGCCTGTAGCATCTTTACTAAGTTTTGTAGTAGAACTCATAGGAGTCCTTACATGCTTAGCAGAGCTCATGCCAAATTTCTTCACTAGATTTTTTGCATATTTGATTTGAGATACTGAGATCCCAGAATCCAATTGCTTGATCTGAAGACCAAGGAAGAAACTTAGCTCACCAACCATGCTCATTTCAAATTCATTTTTCATTTGTTTAGCAAATGAATGAGCATGTAAGTCTAATGTGGAACCAAACACTATGTCATCAACATATATCTGGGCGATGACAATATCACCTTTCACATTCTTTATAAAAAGGGTTCTGTCTACTCCCCCTCTCGAAAATCCGTTTTCCAAGAGATAAGTAGTCAGCCTCTCATACCAAGCTCTTGGAGCTTGCTTTAAACCATAGAGGGCCCTTTTAAGCCGATAGACTTGATCAAGGTGATGTGGATCTTCAAACCCTTTTGGTTGTTCCACATAGACTTCCTCATGTAGAATGCCATTCAGAAAGGCACTCTTAACATCCATTTGAAAAAGTTTAAATTTCATATGGCAAGCCACAGCTAGAAGAATTCTTATTGATTCTAGCCTGGCTACAGGAGCAAAAGTTTCATCGAAATCAATACCTTCAATTTGGGTGTATCCTTGTGCAACTAACCTAGCCTTATTTCTTATGATAGTACCTTTTTCATCAGATTTGTTCTTGAAAATCCATTTGGTTCCTATCACATTTGTATTGTTAGGCCTAGGTACTAAATACCAAACATCATTCCTAGTAAACTGAAGTAACTCTTCTTGCATTGCATTTATCCAATTATCATCTGCAAGAGCTTCAGCTACATTCTTGGGTTCAAAAGATGAAGTATAGCAAATGTAGCTAACTTCATTTTCAATTTGTTTCCTCGTTCTTACTCCACTTTCAACATCACCAATTATATCAGTGGGGGTGTGAGGACTCATGACCCTAGGATGTGTAGGTTTTGATGGAGATGTTTGCTTATCAATAGGTGGAGTTGAAACAATTTCAACATTTTCATTTTCAGCACTTTCATCATCCTCTCGTTGCACATTTTCAACACCGGAGTCATCCACAACTACATTTATGGACTCCATAATTGTAGAGGTTCTCAAGTTATACACTCGATAAGCTCTACTGTTGGTGGAATATCCAAGAAATATCCCTTCATCACTCCGGGATTCAAATTTGCCCAGTTGCTCTCTATCCTTAAGAATATAGCATTTACTTCCGAATTCTCGAAAGTACTTGACACTAGGTTTCTTGTTATTCCACAACTCATATGGGGTTTTCCTTGTTCCAGGTCTTACAAAAACTCTATTAACTATATAGCAAGCAGTGTTAACTGCCTTAGCCCAGAAATGAGAAGCTAGATTGTTGCTATGAAGCATAACTCTAGCCATCTCTTGGAGAACCCTGTTCTTCCTCTCTACTACACCATTCTACTGAGGTGTAATAGGTGCAGAAAATTCATGTTTGATACCCGACTCATCACAAAAGTCGTTGTACTTAGAGTTTTCAAACTCCTTTCCATGATCACTTCGAATTCGAGTGATTGGGCATCTTTTCTCATTTTGAATTTTCAGGCAAATACTTTTGAAATTGTCAAAAGCATCGGATTTCTCCCTTATAAATGTCACCCATGACATTCTTGAGAAATCATCAACCATAACTAGGATGTATCGCTTTCCACCTAGACTTTCAGTTCTTGTAGGACCCATAAGATCCATATGAATTAATTCCAGTGGATATGAAGTAGCAATACTTGAAGTCTTCTTATGTAGGGTTCTAATTTGTTTACCAATTTGGCATGGCCCACACACAGCAGTAGAAGGCTTTCCTAGTTTGGGAACACCTCTCACAAGCTCTTGTTTAGAGATTTTACATAGGTCTTTGAAGTTCATGTGACCTAGTCTTCGGTGCCACAAATCAACCTCCTCAATTTTAGTCTTATAACAGACATTTGAGGGATTAGGACTGGGAGTTAAGCCGTAGCAATTGTCAGTGGTTCTCAATCCTTCTAGAACACACTTACCTTTACCATTTATGACTAAGCATTTATTTTGGGTAAAGTGCACAGCATGGTTATCATCACATAGTTGACTTATGCTAATTAAATTAGCTTTCAGTCCTTCAACAAACAAAGCATCTTTCAATTTAGGTATGCCTGGTGAATCGATGATACCCTTCCCTTTGACTAAAGACTTGCTTCCATCACCAAAAGTAACAGTCCCATCTGGACAGTCCTCAAATTGAATAAATAAGGACTTGTTACCAGTCATATGCCGAGAACACCCACTGTCGAAGTACCACATTTCTGTGTTTTGGGCTTTCAAGGCAGTATGAATGACAAAGCACTTAAGGTCTTCCTTTCTTACATACACAGTCTTTAAACTTTGTTTAGATCTTTGATCATTAATCTGTGTAGTAGTGACCTTTTTCCTTTTTGTCCTCCTTGACCTTTTTCTGTTTTGTTCAGTTCTAGCTTTTTGATAAGTCAAATTGTTTCCTCTTGAATAATCATTTGGAATAAATTGACCAGTTCTTGTCCTAGAGATTTGAGCAATTCTATTAACATCATCGCTCAACATTCTAGACTTTTCAGCTAGAACCTGAATCTGCATTTGAAGAGTCCCTTGATTTTGATTTTGGTTCCAAGAACCATTTCGGGGAACTCTCCTAAAAGCATTAAAAAATTTTCGAAATTTTTTAACGAATAGAGCCATTTCTTCCTCATTCATATCTCCATCACTGTCATCCTCATCCAAAGTTTCCTTGATAGATTTCAAGGCTAAAGATTTATTCTTCTTGGATGGACGTAGATTGAGTTCATAGGTTTGGAGTTATCCAACCAATTCCTCAATCTTCAGAGAGTCAACATTTTTACTCTCTTCGATTGCAGTGACTTTGGGTTGAAATCTCTCTGGGAGAGATCTAAGGACTTTTCTAACTATTTTGGTCTCAGATATTTTCTCACCTAAATTGAAACTAGCGTTGACAATGTCACTAAGTTTTGCATAGAATTCATCAAAAGTGTCATTGTCTTCCATGTTTAAATGTTCAAATTTGGTGGTTAACATTTGGAGTTTTGAGATTTTAATAGTGGTAGTACCCTCATGAGTAATTTCAAGAATGTCCCAAGCCTCCTTTGCTGTTTCACATGAAGAAATTCGTCTGAATTCCTCAGCAGTGACTGCAGTAAAGATAGCATTGAGACCTTTAGTGTTCCATCCACTTGAATCAAGCTCTTCTCTGGTCCATTCATCAGAATATTTGACGACAGTCAAATCACCTACAGTTTTTATGGGCGTAGTCCACCCATTTTGTATAGACATCCAAATTCTCTCGTCAATAGATTTGAGAAAGGCTCTCATTCTAGCTTTCCAGTATGCATAATTATTTCCATCAAAAAGTGGGGGATGAGAGACGGATCCTCCTTCTCTTAGAGTACTCATGATCACGGATAATACAGGATCACACTTAAGGGATTAGCCTTATCAGTGAACAAGCTTTGATACCAATTGAAATTTATCCAGATCAATGATCTCTAAGACCTAGAGGGGGGGTGAATAGGTCTATCTAATAATTTCTAACCAATTTTAATTTTTCAATTAATATGTTTAGAAATCAATAAACAAGTCAATCAGACAATCCACACAAATCAAACACAGAAGATTTTTACGTGGAAAACCCTAACGGGAAAAAACCACGGGACCTTGTCCAGTAATAAACTTCACTATGAAAAGATATCAAGTACAAGACAAGACCTTACCAAAACAGAAACGACGTTCCTAGGTATAGACTCTTACTCTTGATTTCCACGAACCAGCAGGTTCGATCTCCGCCGTAGCAGCTTCGGTTCCACACCGACCAAATCTTTTCAAGCAACTTCAAAACCACGATCACACACGATCGATCTCCTTCCACTAAGGCTCCGGATCAAACACCGGACACACACACACAAGGTGTAGGGTTGTGAATCAATTTAAGAAATTTCAAACCCTAGAGGGATCTCATACAGATCTGAGATCACACAATGCAAGATCAAAGGTTTAGATCTACACTTGCATTCTCTAGGATCTAAGAAAGAGGAGGGATCAACAAAGATCTAATAAAAGCAATAAGAAAAACCCTAGAAGAGTATCTCAGACCTCTACTCTTTCAAAATATATCAAAGACACAAATTAGGTCTCCCAAAAGTTGTTTATATAGGGTTTAAAAAAGAATCCAGAAAAAGAAAAATTCTTTTTATGGGGACCGATCGATCGGTGCTCACTACGGATCGCTCGGTTCAAAACGGATCGATCGGTTCTAATGACCGATCGCTCGGGTATAAATCATCTCTCTGGAAAATTTCCCCATACAAAATTTGGTCCAGTCGATAGCCACCGATCGCTCGGTAGGCCACCGATCGATCGGTCCCAATACCGAGCGATCGGTTGAGACAGAATTTTGTTCAAACCATTTGTCTTTTCATGTTTATTTGATTCAACTAAGATCAAACAACTTTGTTAGGTTTAAAACTATCCTCCTAGGTATGTTTAGAGTTATCTAAGCCAAAACCAACCTAGGTAGGGGTCTCTAAGTCCATTACCTGTCTAGATCCAGAGTAGAAGCTTTTTCTTCTCTTTCTTCAATCTTCTTTAAGCTTTAGCTCTTCTCTTCTGACAAGTTGAGCATGACTCGACTCACATGACCTATCTAATGATCACGGAATTTGCCAACACCTATTTAGGGATTTACACCCCTCTTACCAAACCTCATAATTCCTTGGCTCGGAGAAATCTTCACAAAGACCCGATCCCCTTCCCGGAATTCCATGTCTCTGCGGCGAGTATCCGCATAGCTCTTCTACTTGTCCTGGGCAGTCTTCAACCTCTCCCGAATGACCCTGACTATCTTGACAGTCTTCTTGATCAACTCAGGACCCAAAACCTTTGTCTCTCCAACCTCATCCCAGTAGAGAGGAGACTAGCAACTTCGCCCATACAAGGCTTCGAAAGGTACCATCTGGATGCTCGCCTGATAACTGTTGTTATAGGCGAACTCAACTAACGACAAATGATCCTCCCAACTGCCTGGAAGTCTAGCATGCAAGCTCTAAGCATATCCTCAATCACTTGGTTCACCCTCTCGGTCTGCCCATCAGTCTGAGGATGAAAGGTGGTGCTGAAATCTAGCCGAGAACTCATAGCACTTTGAAAGCCCTTTCAAAACCTGGAAGTAAACCTCGGTCTTGATCAAAAACAATGGTAACTGGTACACCGTGCAGCCGAAGCACCTCCTTGGTGTATAAGGCTATAAGCTGGCTTATGTTATACGTAGTCCGATAAGGTAAAAAATGTGTAGACTTTGTCAATCGATCAACAACAACCCAGATAGCATCAGAACCCCTTGCCGTCCTTGGCAAACCAACTATGAAATCCATCGAGATATTCTCTAATTTCCATTCCAGAATAAGGAGGGACTGTAAAAGACTTGCTGACCTCTGATGCTCGGCCTTCACCGGCTGGCACACCAAACATCTAGAAACATACTCCGCGACTTCCCTCTTCATGTTTCGCCACCAGTAGTGCCTCTTGAGATTCTAGTAAATCTTAGTAGCTCCAGGATGCACAGTGTACTTGGATCGATGAGCCTTGTTCAAGATCTCATTCCTCAACACCGCGTCGGTGGGAACACACAACCTGCCTTTGAATGTGATGGCACCATCACCGTTCAAAGCAAACTCCTGACTGCCACTACTAACCGGCTTATCTCGGTAAGCAAGCAACTCTGAATCGGAACCCTGTAACTCCTTAATCTGAACCAGGATATAAGGCTTGACCGTAAGACTAGCCATGACTGGCCCAAAAGTAGGAATACGAACGCTAGTATCGAGGTTTGCTATGACCTCTAACATCTTCCACTCGTGAACCATCATGTGAGCTAAGTGTCCAGGAGGCTTCCTGCTAAGAGCGTCTGCTACCACATTCGCCTTACCCGGGTGGTATTGGATAGTGCAGTTATAATCCTTCAGAAACTCCAACCATCTACGCTACCTTAGATTCATCTCCTTCTGGGAAAACAAGTACCTTAAGCTCTTGTGGTCTGTAAACACATCAAACTACTCCCCATAAAGGTAGTGACGCCAATTCTTCAACGCAAAGACCACTGCAGTAAGCTCTAGATCATGCGTAGGATAGTACTTCTCATGGTCTTTCAACTGCCATGAAGCATATGCTATGACCTTCCCATGCTGCATCAGTACACATCCTAGACCGATCAATGAAGCATCGCTGTAGACTACAAAACCACCGCTCCCAGATGGGACTGTGAGAACAGGGGCTGTAGTGAGTTTCTTCTTCAACTCCATGAAGTTTTCCTTGCACTTCTCGCTCTAAGTAGCGTTCTTCCTCGTAAGATAAGTAAGCAGAGCTACTAAGCCAGAGAACCCTTCCACAAACCTCCTATAGTACCTGTAAGGCCGAGAAAACTACGAATCTCGGTACCACTCTTCGGCCTCTCCCAATTCATCACTGCATCTATCTTCGTAGAATCGACTGAGATACCATACCACATGGCCAAAGAACACCACCTTCTCCAACCAGAACTCACACTTGCTCAATTTAGCATACAGGCTATGCTCTTGAAGAGTTTGCAACGTAAGGCGGAGGTCTCTCGCATGATCATCCCATGTCTTAGAATACACAAGGATATCATCGACGAACACGATCACACATCGATCGAGAGATGATCTAAATACCTGATTCATCAAGTCCATGAAAGCAGCCGACGCATTCGTCAGACCAAAAGGCATGACCAGGAACTCGTAGTGCCCATATTGAGTCTTGAAGGCGGTCTTAGAAACGTCTTCAACCTTGATCTTCAACTGATGATACCCAGATCGAAGATCAATCTTAATTTCAGAAGAACTTCGCTCCCTTAAGCTGGTCGAACATTTCATCTATCCGAGGCAATGGATAACGATTCTTGATCGTAACCTTGTTCAGCTGTCTGTAGTCAATGTACATTCGCATCAACTCATCCTTCTTCTTCACAAAGAGTACAGGAGCTCCCTATGGTGAAACATTCGGCCAAATGAAGCCAAGGCTCTCTACAATTCCTCCAGTCGCTCCTTCAACTCCTTAAGCTCAATAGGGTCCATCCTGTATGGAGCCTTAGAAATCGGAGCAGTACCAGGAGTAAGCTCAATAGTGAACTCTATCTCTCGATCAGGAGGCAATCCTGGTAACACCTCTGGAAATACGTCCATATACTCGCACATAACCGGGATAGCTGTGGAGTCTCGCTCCTCTGGTTTTGATAGACTTAGAGCTGCAAAACGGGTGATGTCTCGCTTCCGTAGCCCTCGAAAATGAAACGGATTCATCCCAACTGGTTTGAAGTTCACCATCTTCTTGAAGCACGCTACATGCCCATGGTGAGTCGAGAGCCAATCCATCCTAAGAATGACATTAAAGTTTAAGTCTTGGAACTCAAGGATGATCAGATCGACTAGCAACTCATGCTGCTCAACTTGCACCACACAACCCTGATACACTTTGTCTGCATCAACCGTCTTGCCGAGCGGAGTCGAAATAGAAAATTCCTGGGGTAATCGACTCGGCTCTGAGGCAAAGCCCTTGGCAAAGCTTGGCGAGATAAAAGAATACGATGATCCAGTGCCGATCAACACTCAGGTTAAACACTCGCTAACGAGAAAGGCGCCTGAATATTTAAACTAACTTACATCAATAAATTTCACAAGTCACATATATTATATAGGTAACATGTTTGTACAAGCACATATATACATCACAAACAATCAACATTTCACAAACTTAAACAATTTGATTTGAGCGTACCTTGCACAACATCATCTGATGCATGTGCATCTTGATCGGTCATGGCAAAAACTTGACCCTGATTCGCTTGACGAGGTGGCTGGGTGGGCCGTGGAGGTCGAGAAGCCTGTGAAGACCCCTGTTGTGTCGTCGGCCTAAGTGGAGGTCGGACTCCCTGAGGTGTGGCCTGCAACTGCCTCTTCGGGCAATCCCTGATCATGTGGCCTTGCTCACCACAATGGAAACAACCACCCGAGAGTTTACGGGACTCTCTTGTCCTGTGTCTCTTGCCACATGTGGCACACTCATCAAAGGAAAACGATGCCAAGGAAGCTGGCGGCGCATACCTAGGGGCCTGTGAAAGAATAGAGCGCGGTGCCTGTGGGGCAAAAGGAGGCCTCTGAGCCTGCATAGGCTAAGAAGTCTGGAACGGAGCAGTCCTAACCCTCTTCTCATGAGGTGTGGAGCTACTGGACTGACCTCTAGACATGCCCCTTCCGAAGCTACTGTCCCTCCTCTTCAGAAACTCCACAAAATTCCTCTTGGTGATCTTCGCCTTCCCCACAATATCCTTTCAGGTCTCTACTTGGAAGATAGAAACCCAATCCCAAATAAAAGACCACAACCCATCCTCAAAATTTTTGACTCATATACTCTCAGTAGCGATCATATGTGGAGCAAATCTTGACAATCCGATGAACTTCACCTCATACTCGGCTACACTTGTCTCTCCCTGGTCGAGGAGCACAAACTCTCTCACCTTCTGCTCTCTGACAAATCTAGGGAAATACTGCTCATAGAATAGATCTAAGAACTCTCCCCATGTCCAGGGTAACCCTGCCTTTGCAACATCCCTCTGCCTTTGGGTAGCTCTCCACCAATGTTTGGCTTCACCCTCCATCATGAAGGAAGTCCACTCAATTCGCTGCTCATCTGTACAATGGAGGGCCTTGAAGATCTTCTCCAGCTGCATAATCCATGTCTCTGAAACCAGGGGATCCAGAGTCCCATAAAAAGTAGGAGGCTGCAGTCTCCGAAAAACCTCTAGTCCTGAGGTGTGATGCACCAGAGGAGGTGCAGGAGTAGCAGCAGCAGCAGCAGGCCTAGCTACCAATATAGCTAAGGTTTTTGCGATCGAACTAAAGGCCTGAGAAATTTGGCTTGCTCATAGTCGACCTGAATCTCTCCCTCAGACCTTCTGGTCTGGTAACCTCTACCTCGAACGCCACGTCTCATGGTAACAATCCTGAGGACAATAGCGAAACGTCAAGCTCTTGAATATTGCAATTCAATAATTACTTAGTGCTTTATATAAGCATCGTATACATCGGAGTATACACATAAAGCATAAGCATACTACAGAGTCCTAGTGAAGCTACAGTCTCGTATTTCGAAGTTCATCTGAGTTCTAAGTTCAACTCAAAGAACACCATAGCCCTAAAACCCAGAAGTAGGTTCTACCTTGGATAACAATATCAGTTCTAGGGATTCTAATTCCTAAGCTCTGATACCAAGTCTGTCAAGACCAAAAATAGCCCCTAGGAGTTAGGGATACTGATAAGTGCTTAATTTTGCTTAATTTTCCTCATTTAAATAAGCATTATCATACTTCTTTGGTTTATATCTTCATTTTTACACGTAAAGTGGTGTATTTTCTCCTCACCATTGCGTTGTCCTCTTTCTCTTAATTTTCATGATACATTTGCATGTATTTATACATGTCTTGGAAGGCCGCATGCAAAATATTTTTAAGAGAGACTTATTACGTGTATTTATTTTTTGTAGGAATCCTAACCCCAGATTACTCTCGGGATTCAAGAAGTCCAAAGTTTCAAATAGCCCATGTTCAACTCAAAGATCTAAAGGAGTTAGAGCCCAAAGTGCAAAGCCCAAGCCAAAAGTTCAAGAAGCCAAGTCTCAAGTCAAAGAGTCAAAGCCCAAGAGCAAAGCCCAAGACCAAGTATAGAAAGATTCTACAACATGGCTGGAGAATCTTAGGAAGATATGGATTAATATGATTTTGGCATAAAAATGGTGGAATTCTCTTGAATTAGAAAGAAGAAGTGTGCTATATTGATGTTTCTATTTCAGAAAAAAGGAGAAAGCCTATTTTGGTCACAAGAACTCTTTATTTTGGGTGGATTTTAGAATTCAAGTAAGGAGCTTAATGGAGGTCAACTAAATCTACAAGAAAGGCAAGAAATTTCGTGGATGGCTAGAGGAGTGCTATTATTTAGCAACCAATCTCAAACAAAGAAGGAGGATTTCCCGGATTCCCGCCTAATCTGGACAGTACTTACTAATTTGGACATAACTTTTGACTCAAAATTCGGATTAAGGCAAGGTTTAATGTTTTGGAAAGAATACTTAAAGGGGAACAAAATTGTATTTCACAAAGATCCCCTAATTCAGACGTTTAAGGGGTCAAAACATGTCATCAAGAGGAAGGAAGTGTAATTTTGGTTGGAATTAGAAGTTTCTCTTTTGTTTTTCTTTCCCTTCTCTTCTTCCCTTTAGTCTATATAAACCTAAAGTGAGAGACTTTTGGGGCTCTCTCTGATCTTTTCTCATTCTCTTTTCTCTCTTCTTCTTTTAGTTTATTTTGGAGTTATTTTATTGTAGTGTTTGGAAAACCATTAAGGAGGATGACAACTCCAAACATGGTTGGCTAAACACCCTTCTAAGGTTAGGGATTTGAAACCTTTTTCCAATTTATGTGGATGATGTGGATGGTTTGATTATTTATTTTAATTGAATAATTTTCTTAGTTTGGTTAATTGTTCCTCTCTATATATTCTTTGATTTCATATGATCGAATGATATATGGAATGCTTGGATCCCCTGTGAGTTGGATACAAAGTGATTTTTTATTTCTCTAATTATTCAATTGAATTTAATGGTTAGTGGTTTTATCGTATAATTTTCCATCTAGATTAAATTATTATTTAATTCTAGATGTGTTTTCATCCAAATCTAAGCATATGGAGGGATAGATGGATTTTCCTGAAACCTTAGACCTCTTTTTCATTGCTTCACAGTAACAGTGATTTTTGCTCCATTCTCATTGAGTGGAAAACTGATTTTAAATCTCTTTTTTCTCTAGATTTCGTTTCCTTAATTCTTGTTGCACAATAGTCAATCCCTGTGGATTCGACCCTGTGCTCACCAGATACATCAACTGTGTCACTTGTGCACTTGCAAGTATATTATTTTTACTCTTGATTTTATGTCCATTAATTTGGATTAAATTAAGTTGTAACAGATACTTTAGCTCGGACCGCCGTATCATACCATCCTGTATGACACATAAGGCACATGTATTTACAATCCTGTCAGAGTACACAAGTTACAAAAAATAACGGAAATGATTTGTAATAAAATACTCCTATAATTCAGTCCAAGTCTGGACCAACTGAACATATCCAAAAATATGGAGTGGACAAGTCCCACTCTCAACATACACAAAATATCAGTAGCATTCCTCTCATTCCCTCAATAGAAATCAAAGTCAAGCCGCCTATCCAGTGATCCATCATCCTGGTAATGGTCCATAGAGGGCTCCGGATCATAGTATTCTTCCTCTATCCAAGGCTCCGTGCCACAAACATCGAATGGAACACGTGCACCTACCGAAGTCAATAGTCGGCTGAGCATGGAATACTCAGTGATATACAAACTACTAACTAACAGTGAATAATATCATGAATATACATAACCTTAGAGAATAACATTCGTGAAAGTAGTTACCAAAACCTTTTTCTTAATAGTATTCGCGTGAAAACAAAACCAAGTAAATCTTGTCATGTGATAATCATATTCTTGTGAGTTCTTGTGAATTCTTGCGAAAGTTGTGATGTGAGCATGCGAGGATCTGAGTATGCATGATTACTTGTGAACTTGCGAGCTTGTGAACTTGTGAGCTTGTGAGACATGAAAACTTGTGAGTCCATGTATTGTGGGATTCCTTGCGAGCTTTGAAATGATCTTAGAACTTGTCACTTACCAACCCATAATTTGGCTTTATCACTTGTGAGCTTGTGAGAATTCTTTTAATCAAAACCTTGCTTATGAACTTTTGGAAATACCCTTTTCTTGTGAGAAATTATCGGATCATGCGAGACTTATAAACATCATGTAGACTTGTGAACATCAGGTGCATATAGTACTTGTGAATATCATGGTGATCTTAGAAAACTTGTAAACATGGCATCATATTCATAGAATATCAATAATAGTGATAGCTTACATCTTATATCCAAGTCATCATCCAATCCATTCAAGAACAACCTTAAACATAGTATTTTGCCTTAAAAATAATAGCACAAGGTAGGTAGTAGAGTGTATCTACCTTTCTAGATCAACTCTTTGATATAAAACGGTTTCAAATGGTTGAGAAGTGAGAAGGAACGCCTTCGGTGTTGAGAAATTGGCTCAAGAATACCCAACAATAAAAACCCCCAAGCTGCTCTCTTCTTCCTCTTTCTTCTCTCCAACTTTCTTCCAAAAACTTTCTCTAAGGGTTGTGGTAACCCTAGCCTACGAAATTGGGCTATTTATAGCCAAAGGGATGAGTTAAAGACTTAAACACCCCCCAAAATATCCCAGGAGGTCGGCCATAGGCAAAATAGACACCATCGGTCGACCGGTAAAGAAGATCGGTCAACCGGTCAAAAATCACCTCTCTGTCCCAAAAACCCATTCAAATTTTCGTGCCTTCGGTTGACCGGTAAAGGCATTCAGTTGACTGGTCAAGATTTGGTCGACTAGTAGCAAATTCGGTTGACCGGATTTGCCTGTTTTTCCCCTGTTTCTTGGTTTTTTTTTTACACTATGCTTTGGTTCTTTTCCCCTTCTTCTACTTACTATTATACTTATTTTACTTTAAAACATTTAAGTTAATGTCTTTCATTTCATTAACTTTAATTTTTAAATTAAAATAAGGAAGTTCCCCTTATTTGAATATAATAAAAATACTTAGAAATTCCAATTCCCCATAGTTCAAAATCTGAATTTCCAGTTTTAGGCAAAATCCGATAAATTCGATTCATCGTAACTTTTCCCATTGTTTGAAAACCATTCTAATCATATGAATAAAATCCCATAAAATCAACTAAGTTTTGTTAACCTATAAACAACCATTACCGAGACTTTTTACCTCAAAATTGAAAAATTTACATTTGATGGTTACTATTCACCGCACTATTCATAGGCAATGAAAATGAGATCCGGGGTTCTACACTCTCATTGCATGCAATCAGTCAGCGTACATTTAAGCACCCATATGCTGATGTGTAGTCTCTACTACAATAGTTTGAGATAAGAGTACATCTCAACTATTGAGAATATCTTAGCATTGTGGCAGCCATATAAGTGAAGTGCCCAGCTTCACCCATAGCTGTGACTATATAAGGAACTGGAAAGCTATATCTGCTTGTGATAGTCTCATCACATAGCTTTCCTACAATATATCCTATGGACCTTTATCGATATCTCATATTGTATAGATAATCTCATGATCATGGTCAATTACCCCTAATGAATACACAATAGATAAAGAAAATTTCTCTATTAATCTAATTAATAAGAATCTTACAATCTAAATGACTTTTCTGGGCATCATGTCTAACAATCTACCACTTGCCCTAAAATTCACTATATCATAGATTTCAATCCCATACTATCTAAGTATGTTACAAATACTCTATCTGATAAAGCCTTAGTCATCGGGTCAGCATCATTAAGTTGAGACCTAATCTTTGTAACAATAATATCTTGCCTCTCAATGATCTCACGAATGAGATGATACTTCAGCTCCACAAGTTTTATCTTCTTGTGGCTCCTAGGTTCTTTACTATGAGCTACTACACCATTACTATCACAAAAGAGAGTCATAGGTTCAAGTGCTAAAGGAACATTTCCTAGCTCTTGCAAAAACCTTCTGAACCAGATTGCTTCTTTTACTACTTCAGAAGCTACAATATATTCTGCTTCTATGGTGGAGTCTACAATACTCTTCTGCTTTATGCTGTGCCAACTGATAGCAGCACCACTCAGTGTGAACACATACCCAGATGTGGAAGCTCTATTGTTCGGATCAGATTAGAAATCGGAATCAGTATAACCCAATCCAACTAGATCTTTTGATTGAAAAGTAAGCACATAATCCCTAGTCCTTTTCAGGTACTTCATGATGTGCTTCACAACAGTCCAATGATTAACACCTGGATTGCTTTAGAACCGACTAACAACTCCCACTGCATGACAGATATCCGGTCTAGTACATAGCATGGCATACATGAGGCTCCCAACTGCCGAAGCATAAGGACACCTCTTCATCTTCTTGATCTCATCAGCTGATGTAGGAGCCATCTTTTTAGACAAAGTAACACCATGTCTAAAAGGAATGAGAGTTGTCTTACAATCACTCATACTGTACCTAGACAAAATCTTATTTATGTAGGAAGTTTGGCTCAATCCCAACATTCGACATTTTCTATCTCTTAGAATCTTTATTCCGAGAATATAGGATGCTTCTCCCAAGTCTTTCATTGAGAAATGCTAAGAAAGCCAAACTTGACTGATGACAACATCCCTACATCATTCTGAATGAGTAGGATGTCATCTACATAAATAATTAGGTATACTACCGCTCTCCCACTGTCCTTCTTGTATATACAAGATTCCTCTAAATTCTTTTGGAATCTAAATTCTTTGATCAAAAGATCAAATCTTTGGTTCCAGATTCTGGAAGCTTGTTTCAAATCATATATTGACTTGTTAAGCTTGCATACCATGTTCTCTTGGTTAGGAGAAATGAAACCCTCAGGTTGCTTCATATAGATGTCTTCATTTAACATTCCATTAAGGAAAGCAGTTTTGACATCCATTTGTCATATCTCATAGTCATGGTGTGCAGCTATAACTAGCAATATCCTGATGGATTTAAGCATAGCTACAGGTGAAAAGGTATCCTCATAATCAACTCCTTGAATTTGAGTGTAACCTTTTGCAACAAGCCTAGCTTTATAGGTCTCCACGTTACCATCGACACCCTTCTTCCTTTTGTAAATCCATTTGCATCTAATTGGCCTTATACCATCTGATGGATCTACTAAAGTCCAGATGTCGTTGTCATACATGGAATTCAGTATTTATGGTTTTATTCCATTGAGTTGCATCTACATCTAATGTAGCTTCCTGATAAGTATTATGATCTGTATCTTCATCATCAGGGGTAACTAGATAAACCTCATTATTGTAATACTGAAGTCTATCTAGTGGTCTAGAAACTCTTTCAGACCTTCTTAGTGGAATCAAATTAGAAGAATCAATAGTAGAAGGATTAGGCTCATCTTAGACACTGGCTGTGTTGTCTTTCATCTCATGAAATTCAACTTTCTTAAGAAGATCCATTTCTTCCTCCAAGAAAGTGGCATGATTCCTAACAACTATTGTTTGGTCTGCCTTGGAGCAAAAATAGAAACCTTTAGTTTGTTTTGGATATCCTACAAAGTTTCATTTTTCTATTATAGATTCCAACTTAGTGGGTTCGAGTTTGCGAACATGCGCAGGACAACCTCATACCCTTAGATGTTGTAAACTAGGTTTTTGCCCAGTCCACAATTCATAGGATTTAACCGGTATAGACTTAGAAGGAACCTGGTTCAGAATGTAAATGGAAATTTGTAAAGCATACCCCCAAAGATAGGAAGGTACATCGGCATGGCTCATCATAGAATGAACCATATCTAATAAGGTCTGGTTTCTTCTTTCAAAAACCCCATTTTGTTGAGGTGGTGCAGGACTTGACCATTGTGAGATAATCTCATTATCCCTTACGTAATCCATAAAATCGTTCGTGAGGTATTCACCACCCCGATCTGATCGAAGTGTCTTTATGGAATTGTTTGTTTGATTTTTAACTTTCAATCTGAATTCTTTGAACTTTTCAAAAGTGTTAGATTTGTGTTGCGTCAAATAGACATATCCATATCTAGAATAGTTATCGGTAAATGTGACAAAATACCGGTATTGCCCTTATGCAACAATGTTAAATGGACCACATACATCACTATGTATGAGTCTCAACTTTTTTTCAGATCTTCCTACCTTTTTAGGGTAAGGTGTCTTAGTCATCTTCCCTTCGAGACAAGACTCGCAAGTAGGGAGTGGTTCTACCTTGAGAAAGTCAAGGGGACAATCTATTACCAACCTCTTGATCCTATCAAGATTAATATGACTAAGTCTCTTATGCCAAAGATAAGTAGACTCTGTGCAATGTCTCTTTATTCCAGACATTCTAAATGATGAGGCATTGTCACTTTGCAAACATTCATTATTTACCAAAAGAAATATTAAATAAAGACCATTAATGAGATTACCAGTAATCAAAACCATTCCATCTTTCTTAATTTCAACAATTGAATTAAAAATGATAAAGAATCCACAAAGTAAAAGTCTAGATACTGAAATCAAATTTCTATTTGCAAAAGGCACATAAAAACAGTCTTCTAAAATTAATGTCTTTTCATAAGGTAAATAAAGAGTAAAACTACTTATTGACTTGACTGCAACTTTTGCACCCGTGCCAACTTTAAGCATCTGCTCCTGTCTTGTCGGTTTCTTGGTTTCCTTGAATCCCTGCAACCAATTACAAACAAGTACAGTGGATTCAGAATCCACGCACCATGAATTAGGGAAACCATCTAGAAAGAATGACTCAACAGTAATTAGTACTTCAAAGCATCTCATACCTTGAGTATTAGTGCCACCCTTCTTAAGAGTTGTGAGGTAAGTCCTATAGTTCCTCTTCCAGTGGCCTATTTTACCACAGTAAAAACACTTTCCCTTGCCTTTGTTATCCTTGTCAACATCTCCTGAAAAACCTTTGGCAACTTTTGCCTTACCCCAGTTGTCTTTAAACTTCCCTTTACCCTTGTTTCTCTTCCTTTTCTTTTCAGACACTATCAGAGGTATAGGTCTTTTAACAAATTAACATAATTTCACCATCAATATCCTTTCTGATCTCATCTTCCACGGCCAATAGTGAGTCTAGCAACCCACTACAAGTTATCTAATACTTTTTTATACTGTAATTCACTACAAACAAGTTGAATGACCGAGGGAGTGACTGTAGAATAGTGTTGATTTTGGTGATATGATCTATCTCTTCACTATACATCTCCAGTTCTTTAATAAAACCCATCATCTTCATGATGTGTTCTCTGATTGAAGTTCCCCTTCTCATTTCGGTGGTGAGAAGAGATCTTAATGTTATTTGTTTGGCAGACTTATTCTCTTCACCAAACATCTCATGCAGGTGTGGCAAAATGTCAGAAGTATTATCCATATGCATATGATGGTTATACAAAATAGTGGATAATGATGCTAACACTCAATCTCTTGCTATCTGATTAGAACGATTCCAAAAATCAGCTTCAGCTAACAGATCTGATGTTGAATCCGGGAGAACCATAGGTTTAGGAGTTGTAAGACATAGAATAAGCTTTTCAGTAGAGAGTACCAGGTATATTCTAAATTCCCAGTCTACATAGTTAGTTCACACTAACTTTTCATCATGAAAAATATCAGTTAATGGGTATAGGCCTGTCATGATCTTCAAATGACAAATAAGATAGTATTAGGGATCTATTGAATTCATTATTTACTATTAGATTATGAGAATTTTTCTAATAGTATTGCCAATTTAGGAAGTATCAATTGACATCGAATACCTAGACACTGGCTTAATGTAATCCTGCCTTTGGGCATAATATCACATCGCCTTGAATAGGTAGATAGAAACTATCTTCTCCATTTTCACAGATCTCATCTTGTGAATCTTGAAGCATTTGATCTACTGTCTAATCTATAAGGGATATTATACTTACGTTTTGGCGTTATCGTATGACATCTCTTATTCATGTGCCCACCTACCATCAACCTAATAAACACCTAGCGAAAGCTCACGCTTTGGCGTTATTGCTCCCACTATTTTCTTATGAAGTTTTCACCATGTTTTCACATAGGTGAGAGTGATTGGGCCCGGCTTTGGCCTGTCAGCTTACTCACACTCCTCACTATAAAATCACATAGTGTATGGTAGAAGGTCATAATACTTAGGGACTTGTCCCCAGTCTTATATACACATGATATATCAATGGGCAATTATTTCAACAAAATAATTAAACATAAATAATCAATAGATATCATCTCATGATCAAACAAGCAAGTTTCATCTCATGATAATTAAACAATAATAAACATCATATGAGATTAATCGATATGGGTCAATAAAAAATTAAAATGCATGGATGCAAGAGAATGAGATAAGAATAAAGGCAATTTGCAAACTCCTCCGCGATCCCTTCCTTTATCATCTTATCGAGATCATTATCGCAGCATCCTCCTTCACAACATCTCCAGCAATGCATAATATGGAAATTAAATGGCATTACAAAAACTAGTTTTCTATTCACCATTTTCAAGGAAACCGAATGAATCTGCCCTTTACAAATTTGTCAAAATCCTACTACATATTATCCACTAATATGAATGCATGATAAACAATTTATCATAGATTAAAATTGACCCATAACTGTAATCTCATACAATTAGATAAAACATGGTGATGGAGTATTTTTTTCTGAATTTTTAAAAGATTTAAAAATTGATAACAATTATCAATTTGCTCGATAAAATCTATATCTTATATAGATCAAACCCCGGAAATTAAAAAAAATTATATTTTCCTCAAACAATTTTCATAAAATTATTTTTAAAATATAAGATAGAATTTTCTTAAATCTCTACAGTATTTTATTCTTAACTTGAATGCAAGATCTTTTCTCGAATGCAAGATCCTTTCATAAAGATTGGTTCTATTATTATCCAAGATTGGTTCTACTACTATCCAAGATTAAAATAAAAAATTAAGAAAATTGAAAATCCTAAATATTAACTCATCATAAAATAGGGTTTTATAATTTTTGAATAAAATCTATTTATAGGAAAAATCATTCATCAATTATTTTAAAAATTAATAATCATATATGAAATGATCAAATCATTTAAAAGAAAATTTCAAAATAAACTATTTATTTCGAAATTAATTATATCACATATAATTATAGTAGTTTTTAAAATTATTTAATCATTATCATTATCAAATCTCATTTGATAATTAAAAAAAAAATTATTTATTTATTCATCTCATGAACAAATAAAATAAAACTAGAGCATTATTAAATAAATAGAATTAAATTCATCTCATGAATTAAATTATCTACTTAATTATCCTTTAAAATAAATAAAAAAAATACTCATTAACCATGAGCTTTGATACCACATGAAGGGAATCCAAATAAAAATATATATGCGGAAAACTGGATCCCGAGGATCTTTACACCATAGAAAGCAACTAATACTATCTACATGTTTTAGTAAAATTACCTCGGTGAATGATGTTCACCGGTGAAGCAAAAACTAACTCGAACCGTTAGAACTTTTTGTAGAGATTTCTCGAAGAAATACTCGATTCTTGTTCTTCGTTATCCCCGTGAAGCCTTTGAATCTTTTCTTGGTCTTGAAGAAACAAAGAGAAGAGGAAGAGATGTTGGTGTAGACTTTCTATCACCCAAAAGCTTAAGGGTTCAAAACCGTAGCTTCAAAACTTGAAAACACCAAAGGGAGGGGCTCACGAAAATTGAGGGAGAGAAATCTCCCTTGAAGAAGCTCAAGGTTTTGGAGAAGGGAAGAGAAAAATTAATCAATAATTATTTCTCCTACGGTTAGTGATTTTATAGAGATTAGCTTATTCTAATCGTACACAAATTAGGAAACATCCATTTTTAGATAGTTACTAAATAATGGACTTCTAATTAATTCATAATTAATTAGTTGTTATAAACCTTCTAATTTGGGATTCCTTTTCCTAAAAGGATTCCATAATTAAAGGGGGTGTAACTAATTCCTAGATTTTAGGAATCCCAACAACCTAACAAACTCCTAACAATCAAGAATTATATTCCAATTAGGAAACCCCACAAAGGGGTGGGCGCGAGCTATAAGGGGGTGTGAGGCCATGGTGCTTGGTCTCCAAGTTTTAATAAAACTCCTCCTTTTTCTCTTTTGTTTCTTGTTTTCCAAGATTGGAATCTAATCCCATAATTTAAGGAGTTAATAAATAATAATTAATTAACTAACATTATCCTAATCTAATTAGGAAACACATATTGGGCGCCCCACCCATGGGATTTATTCCATGGGCTTGGGCCCACTAATAAGGTCCATACAATTATGGTTTTATGGATATGAGTCAAACTCATTTCTCCTTATTTAATGTTAATTAAATAATTATAAATTTTATCCTTTAATTTAAATTAAAAATTAATTTAAACTATAGATTAACTTTTAATCCATTTTATTAATGATTAACATTTAATCTATTATTGAGTTTGTATTTCTTATGTGAGCATCTCCACAAATTGCTCTGAGACATTCTACCCTTGCTTACCCAATGTTATCCCATTGACCCTAAATATGAATTACATCGGAATTGCAAGTAACGTGAGATATCCATGTTGCAATTGAATCCCAGTGTAAGAATATTAACCATTAAGGATCCCGCCACATGAACTTTTTAATTTGATCATTCCAATTACACTATCCCTAATGGGCCTTCGAGATTATTTATACTATCTAACTCATAGCCCATTACACATCATCCGGGTTTCCAAGACTTCTGATTAAGTCATGAGAAACATTTTCTCTTGTAAAACATTTTGAGAAAAACTTTTGATAAGTATAATATATTTTAATAAAAATATATTTCAAACTTTTTTGATTTCAAAATCACATGCGTAGGATTTAAGCTTAATCGACTGTCTTACCCGGAACTTGGATAATCTCTCAATTCAATGAGCATAGATTTCTTGTTTGAAATTCATCATGACTCGAACAGCTTTCTGACTATCCAACTGTCACTGTATCGTATTTTCTAAAGTAGAGAATACTTTGGTGGAATCAAAACAGTCAGATTATTGCTCAGTTATTAATGAACTCATCAGATCTAAGGATCATTGAAACTGTTCAATGTGAATGAGAGATCAACTATCTAATAGCATGTTTATGCAAGAGGTCTCTCATTGCATGCAATCAATCAGTGTACATTTAAGCACCCATATGCTGATGTGTAGTCTCCACTACAATAGTTTAGGATAAAACTACATCTCAACTATTGAGAACATCTTAGCATTGTGGCAGCCATATAAGTGAAGTGCCCAGCTTCACCCATAGCTGTGACTATATAAACAACTGGAAAGCTATATCTGCCTGTGATAGTCCCATCATATAGCTTTCCTACAATATATCCTATGGATCTTTATCGATATCTCATATCGTATAGATCATCTCATGATCATGGTCAATTACCCATAATGAATACACAATAGATAAAGAAGATGTTTCTATTAATCTAATTAATAAGAATCTCACAATCTAAATGACTTTTCTAGGCATCATGTCTAACATTTTAATCACGGTTTAAAAAGACCCATGACTGTTTATTGTATGTTTGCAAGGTTTTGGAGAAACAGTGATTGTAATTCCTGTCTACTAATACATCCTAGTTCATTAACAAAAATATAAATTCTCCTTTCGTTTTTCTAATATAGTTCTTCACTACCGTGATTATTATCCTTTTGTATTTTAATTTTTCTTCTTTGATATTTAATGTATTTATTTCCTCTCCCTAGTAAGGAATAACATATTGCAGATTTGTACAACATATAATGGATATATTTATTTTCCTTCCAAAACATTGTGTTCTTTCTGAAGCTCTATTTCTTGTTTAGAAGGGAAATATGATGATCATTATTTTTTCTTCTCCTAAGCTCCATTTCCCTAATCTTTGTTGTTTGCCCTCGGCTGAACTAATACAAGAATCATCCAAAGATTACTTCTTGAGCAAGTTTGGTTCAAATTACGAAGGAGATGATGAGGTAAAGTCTCTTCTACGGGAAGTGACTTATAGGATCTCTTTCTTGTTTGTCATTAGTAGAACTCATGCTAGAAGCATCCGTACAGAGCAAGTTGGGTTCAAATGACGAAAGAGAAGATGAGGCATAGAAGTTCTTCCAAAACTGAATCTGAATTTTGGAATTCTAACGTTATAACACCAGGGATGGAATTTATGTATAACTTGTTTATGTAAATATCCAATAATTTGTTATGTAAACATCCAATAAATAGTACTACTTTATGTAAACATCCAATAATTAGCAAACATCCAATAAAGAGTTTATTTCTCTTTTATTTGATAATCTCTTGTTTTATTTTTTTATGAAAAAATATGTATAAAAAATGTGTTTTTTATTCTATTCGATTGAATATGAAAAAAATATTATAGATTCTTTTTTTCCTTTGCAGTTTTTCTACAACCAAGCTAATAGAACATTTCACTTTACAATAGAGGAATGTCAAAGCTGCAAGGATTTGTTAGTTAGAAACGATCACGATTATATAAATTCATAATCCTTACAACAAACGATCACGGTTTTTTAAATCACCCTGATCTTATAGTAAATAAACAATTACAATTATTTAAATAACAATATCTCATATTCCATAAACAATCACGATTAACTAGAAACAATGATTGTAAATAAGGTGATCTAGTTAACACGTGTTGTGATTGATTGATCACAGTAATTTGATCTTTACTGATAACATTATCTTCTAGATTCAGCGATAAAAAATTTAATCAAGTTTTTTTAGAGTTACAATCCCTGTTGCTTTTAATAGCCATTTTTTTAAAGAATTTTCCTGAACTATAAATTTGATCACGGTTATTACACTAACGGATAATAATCGTAGTCTTTTGAAGTCTTTTCATTTTCTAAAGTGCCCCTAAAATATGGTATGTGCCATGTTCTGGCAACCATGAAAGAAAAAACCTTCACGATTCTCTTGGATTTGCCCACCCCACCCCCTTAATAAAGGCATGGGATTGCCTCTGGCAAATGCCAAAAAAATGGTCTCTAGATCCACATATCATCGAACATGTGGCGATAAAAAGGGCTAAGATATCAAGTGGGGAGAAGTAAAAAACATGGGGAGAAAATGAAATGACTTCTCCCCCTTTTTATCCCCACATGTTGGATGATGTGTGGGAAGCCAGTGACCATTTTCTGGCATCTGCCAGAGACAATCCCATGCCCCTAAAAAATAGACTTTGCTCACATAGTGGGTGGGCAAAGGATTGTCTCTAGCGATGCCAGAAAATGGTCTCGGGCTACCACACATTATACGACATGTGGCGTGAAAAAGGGGAGAAGTCATTTCATTTTCTTCCCATGATTTTGACTTCTCCCCACTTGATATCTCTCCCCCTTTTCTCACCACATGTCGCATAATGTGTGGAGAATTCAAAATCATGGGGACAATGAAATGACTTCTCCGGCCACATGTCACACACATTGTGGTAGCCGAGACCACCCTTTTTGGCTGGCCAGAGAGAATCTGAGGCCTGGTGGATGGGGAGAAGGGTTGTAGGGCTTTTCACTGCAACCTATGGGTATAGATGAGTCATGCTATGTCGTCACCGATAGTGCTAGCATCACTTTTTTTAAGACTCACTCTCTTTTTGATTGGAGAGAGTGTTAGTGGAAAACATGTGTCTTTATCTTAATGGAAGACAATAACACATGTTTGGTTCATAAAGAAAGTGAATTTGAAAGAAAGTGAGGCTAGCATTGCCCGTGTCGTCACTAAGCCCTACCCTTTAATCTAGTGGAAATAGAATCTTTCTTAGATTCACCCAATATTACTTTTTTTTTCCCTTTTATCTTTCCCAAAGATGTTGAAATGCAGGAGGTAGGAAATAAACCTGAAATATGACTTATTAAGCTCATGGGTTGACAAAAAGAAAGGAATATGAGTGCTTGTTGAATGTTCATAGAAATTCCAAAAAGATGAGATGTCTATTATATATCAACTATATAGCACTTTGGTGTGACCCAAGGCAATGCCCACAAAGAAACCCAAGTGGTAAGATTCAAATAAGGAATCAACTAGTCTTGTTCCCCAACATTATCGACACGTTTTGGTTTTGTTATAAAAACAAAAGAATCACTCTCTCTCTCATCTTGTAAATAGAAATCTAAGTGAAACATCTAGTGCGGTAGTAAAGTGCAAAGATGACTCATGATCACTAAAATAAGTAGGGCTCCATATGTAGGCTACCCTACAACAATGATACCCATTAGTCACTCTCCCCTTTTATTTGTGCCTTCTCTCTTGATATTCCTCTCATGGTTCTCCCACTAAAAGACCTTTGCAAATGAAATTTTAAATTACCTTGAAGTCCATGAACATGGCCCTTTCACTTACCCAAACTGACTGTTCACGTCTAACTGGATTTGAATCATTCTTTGTAAGCTGTGGAAATATTACAAAACAAATTAACGAGAAATTTGACTAGAAGCACCAAAGTACCCTTATCGTAATAACATCATTGCATAGGATTTCCATTGTTCCTACATAGTGAAATATGGTCTCTAAATTCCAACACATGTGACAGTTCGGATGCTGCATCTTAACGGGTTTTGATGGTTTTAGTTGATTAACTACAAAATGCAGCAACACCACCATTGTTCAGCACAATTTTTCCCTAACGCGTCCGGCAGCACGAAAGAGAAGCCATAATGCATCAAAAAAAGACTCAAAACCTACTTCTTGCCCCTTGTGAAACCAACCCAGGTGTTTCATGCCTTAGTTTGTGCCCAGAAACTCTATAAGGACAGTGTAAACCACAATACTTTCTCAAAAGAAAGGATTTAAATTGACACATTTTTGTAGTCCAAAGTGTCCGAAAACATAAGTAAATAATTGCGCAAATAAAAACTCGAATGAGAGAACAATAAACTCAAGAGTGTGATGTACAAAAACGTCGCAGCCTGATATAAACTTGCACACATGAGAGGAAGCTTTAACTTGTGATGAGGCCAGGTAGTATATGCTTTGAAGTCTGGAGAATTTTCCTCTAGTAGTAGTAATATAATAAGTAAACCAGAACTAAACCCCACTCATTAATTGAAAAAAAAATGAGCTTATATAAAAGCATGACCTAAACCATGTTACAAGTTTCATCTAATTAATGTTTACAAAGAACTAAGTAAATTCAAGAAAAGTATGAAATTTCAGGCTTTTCATTAATCACAGGGTAGTCAGTTGGTATATACTGGCTTTCAGGCCTAAAAAGTGGTTCAACTCAGCCGAATCACGAGCTGAATTGCTCAAAATTCTCGAATAGTTTAGTCGCCTGAGATCATCACTACTTGCTGCAAAAGCTCGTGGATAAAGAGACAGGGAACTAGTCCTTTAGGTGGGTAGTAGACCCACATTTCCATAGGAAATTAAAGACTCTTGACTAATCTACAATGGGGTGTAATCGAGTAGTGGAGGGGTCCGAAGTCCTAACGGCCTCTGCTTGTCCCTGGCGAAGCCAGAAAGGGCTCTCGGGGTTCCATGCATTGTGGGACAGTTGGCGTAAAATTGGGGAGAAATCATTCCATTTTCTCTCCATAATTTTAACTTCTCCCCATTTGATATCTCTCACCCTTATTCTCACACTTATTGCCACTTGTCTTATTATGGGCGGAGAAGTCAAAATCATGGGGCTTATCTCCATTAGAGTAGGTGAAAAGCGGTAGAGAAGTCAAAATCATGGGCCTAGAATAGGTGACAAGTGGTGGAGAAGTCAAAATCATGGGGCCCATGATTTTGACTTCTCCACCACCTGTCACCTATTCTATGGAACCCCGAGAGAAGCCCTTTCTGGCTTTGCAAGAGACAATCCAAGGCCAGTCCGCCTCAGATTGTCTCTAGCGAAGCCAGAAAGGACTCTCGGGTTCCATACATTCTGTGACAGTTGGCTTTAAATGAGGGAGAAGTAATTCCATTTTCTCCCCATAATTTTGATTTCTCCCCCATTTGATAGCTCTCACCCTTATTCTCACACACTTATCGCCACATGTCTTATAATGGGGGAGAAGTCAAAATCATGGGCCCCATGATTTTGACTTCTCCACCACTTGTCACCTATTCTAGGCCCATGATTTTGACTTCTCCACCACTTGTCACCTACTCTATGGAGACAAGCCGTTTCTGGTTCGACAGAGACAAGGCAAGGCCATTTTTATATGTTAGTTTTACTTTTCAAAAGAGAAATAAAGTAGAAAGAGCATGTTGCAGTAAGAGTCATTGTCCCAACGTATGTCGCCAAAGAGCACAGGTAGTGTTTGTCATTCCTGCCATGTCTTTTCAATTGCACAGTGGCTTTTGTAAAAGAGGATAATCCGCTCCTCCCTTGGTGAGGCGGCATCTGGCCCCCCTCCAACCCGACACGTCCCTTTTAACTCCCTTTAACTCTGGTTAATATTTTTAACCTTGCTTTTTACACAAAAAAAAAAATCCTAAGACGTTAAATATTAGATCACTACTCAGTGGACCCATGGGTCCATTTCATATCTTACCCCATGTCCTCGTGTCCTTTTTAACACCCCTGTAACCCTAGTTAAGCTTAACTAAATTGAAACTAAGATTTTGGTTTTTTTTTTTGAAAAACCATGGCTGGATTGCTTAACCTTAGGGGTGAGTGAATACTAACCACAGTAGGTAAGTATTTAAAATTGGGACGTGGACCAATGAGGACGTCCCCTTCGGTTATAAAATGGGAATCCCGGGTACGCTTACTATTTTCCAAAATATTAAGCCTAAGGGTTAGAGAATCTTAACTATAACTAAAGGGATTAAAAAGGGACACGTGTCAGTTAGGGGCGAGACGTTGCTCCCCTGCTCTACAAAGCGAGCTATTTTTCTTTGTAAAAAAAATAGGGGGCCTTGCATTGCATACCTACCCTTTACACACACTCTCTCTCAAAACATTTGAAGTATAAACGATAGAGATCAATATTGCTTTTAAGTGATACTATCTATCACATTTATATTCTGATAAAATATAAAAGAGGAGCACTAAGCAGAAGATGGACTCTAAGTGTGGGTGCAATACCTGGCGTTGTTACTCCTTCAATAAATTTTTTAAATGATGAATTTATTTTTTATATTGGTTCTAAAGGTAATATGGAAAAATAGCGACACTTATTGCTACAAAACTAAGAGCTTGAAAGTTTGTGACTAGACCTAGCATTTCTTCTCAAATATAAAAGATAAATGTCATTAGACAGTGAGATTAGATTCTCAAGATCCCAGAAATCTAATTTGACAATTTCACATCTTTATTTGCTTACCCTATGTTTGGTTGCTGAGAAAGAAAGTGGAAAGAAAAGGAAAATGCTCAAATGAAAACT
Organism: Tetracentron sinense; assembly: GCA_015143295.1. Classification (NCBI taxonomy): domain Eukaryota; kingdom Viridiplantae; phylum Streptophyta; class Magnoliopsida; order Trochodendrales; family Trochodendraceae; genus Tetracentron; species Tetracentron sinense. Next base: position 54,331,402 of record CM026552.1, read on the forward strand.
AAGAATTATATTAGAAATCAAACATTTTCTTTTCTTTTCTCCTTCACCTAAATTCTTGGTGATCCGTACCGTCAACAAATCAATTATGAAATTTATTTTGGCTACCGAACCAATCCCAAAAAATAAACAGTTTTTGTAGAGATTAAAAATAAACTACAGAAATAATTAAAATAATAGATCAAGGACGCATGATTTTTTTTAACGTGATAAAACCCCAATTTAGGGAAAACATCAACGATCAAATAAATAACAAAATTTTCATTATCAAGAAATTAGAAAGAAGTACAAGGATATTTTGAAGACCACTTACCTCTTGGTACTAGCCCCACAAATACACCCAAAATCCCTTCTTCTCTATATCTTTCCTCCTCTTCTTTCTCTCTTAGCTAAAAAGAGAACAAGAGCGTCCCCTTTTGGTTTTCCCCCTCTTTTGATAAAAGAAACCCCAAAAGAATAATTAACCCACAAAATTAGGAGTTTGAAAATTTTCAAACTCTTCAGTGTGAGAAGCGGGGTTAGTGAGTGGACCCCACACATCTCCCACTCCAAAAGATCTCTCACGGATCACTTGGCAACCAAGCAAACTTAGTGTAATGTATGTGCATTGCGTGAAGGACAGGCACCCCCTTGATTTTGGGTTTGAAAACTAATCATTTTTTGGATCGAAGATGAGGGGTCAGTGGTTAGTAGGGCTACTTACCTTCAGGCAGATATTTCAACTATAATGCACACCAGTGGATTGGAACCCGGAACAAAAGTGTGGTCAAGCCTTAGCTTCCCAAAAACTAATTATTTTAAACACACATAATAGGCCAACACACTGACGGACTCATGAGACTGAACTCAACACATCTCTACGAAAGAACCTAAGTAAAGAGGAAGGGAGCCTTATTAAGACACGGGAGGTCTTCAATGCCTAACAATCTGGGATTAAATTGGTAACAACCAAACTGTCTAAGGGGTTTTAAAGGGATAATAGGAAATCTTGCATTGCCTATAACTCACTATGGTCCTGGTATTTGAATACTTGAAAGAGGACTGCCCAACTGTGTGTCAAGAAGTAGAGAGACAATGGGATAACAATTTCTCTAGTTGCCTTTCCAATTATTAGAGATAGTTTAGAGAATAAAAAAGTGGTGTAATAAGGTGAAATGAGATACATTAGGTATGTAAATCCCTAAATAGGTGTTGGCAAATTCCGTGATCATTAGATAGGTCAGTTGAGTCAAGTCGTCGAGTCATGTTTAACTTGTCAGAAGAGAAGAGCTAAAGCTTAAAGAAGATTGAAGAAAGTGAAGGAAAAAGCTTCTACTCCGGATCTAGACAGGTAATGGACTTAGAGACCCTACCTAGGTTGGATTTGACTTAGATAACCCTAAAAATACCTAGGAGGATAGTTTTAAGCCTACCAAAGTTATTTGATCTTAGTTGAATCAAATAAAAATAAAATGAAAATGGTTTTGGCAAAAATTCTGTCTCAACCGATCGCTCGGTATTGCGACCGATCGATCGGTGGCCTACCGAGCGATCGGTGGCCATCGACTGGACCAAATTGTTGTATGGGGAAATTTTCCAGAGAGATGATTTATAACCGAGCGATCGGTCATTACAACCGATCGATCCGTTTTGAACCGAGCGATCGGTAGTGAGCACCGATCGATCGGTCCCCGTAAAAAGAATTTTTTTTTTTCTGGAGTCTTTGTTTTAACCCTATATAAACAACTTTTGAGAGACCTAATTCGTGTCTTTGATATTTTTGAAAGAGTAGAGGTCTGAGAAACTCTTCTAGGGTTTTTCTAATTGCTTTTATTAGATCTTTGTTGATCCCTCTTCTTTCTTAGATCCTAGAGAATGCAAGTATAGATCTAAACCTTTGATCTTGCATTGTGTGATCTCAGATCTGTATGAGATCCCTCTAGGGTTTGAAATTGAATAAATTGATTCACAACTCTACACCGTGTGTGTGTGTCCGGTGTTTGATCCGGAGCCTTCGTGGAAGGAGATCGATCGTGTGTGATCGTGGTTTTGAAGTCGCTTGAAAAGATTTGGTCGGTGTGGAACCGAAGCTGCTAAGGCGGAAATCGAACCTGCTGGTTCGTGGAAATCAAGAGTAAGAGTCTATACCTAGGAACGTCGTTTCTGTTTTGGTAAGGTCTTGTCTTGTACTTGATATCTTTTCATAGTGAAGTTTATTGCTGGACAAGGTCCCGTGGTTTTTTCCCGTTAGGGTTTTCCACGTAAAAATCTTCTGTGTTTGATTTGTGTGGATTGTCTGATTGAATTATTTATTGATTTCTAAACATATTAATTGAAAAATTAAAATTGGTTAGAAATTATTAGATAGACCTATTCACCCCCCCTCTAGGTCTTAGAGATCATTGATCTCGATAAATTTCAAGGTAGATTTGAAATTGAAAAAGATTATGATCAATTAGTTTGATTTGATTATGATTAAATTTGATAGAGTTTCTATCTTGAGATGATGTAATATCTATATAAACTCTCTACGGGGTCATTGTAAATCATCCAAGAATTCTCAATAAATCTCTTTTCTATCATGGTATCAGAGTCAGGTTGATCGGACCTTATTTTGAATTTTTCTTTATTTTAATCTTGTTTTTCCAGAAATTAACCCTTTTTTTTTTCAAAGTTGCAGCCATCACCAACTCTAGTTGAAATTTCTCTATCATTAATATCACTGATTCCCCCCCCCCCCCCCGCAACCAACCGACTTCTCTTTTTGTGATATTGGGAGAGATCATGACGGTCTATTTAGTGGACCACCGGTTCTGACAGACTCTAAGATGAGCAAGATGCGTTAGTGATAGACTTTACACATAGACGATGACCACCAACATGCATGATTGGATGTTCCGGCCACTTATCAACAAAACTCAAATGATCACGTGCTACTTTTTTTGTAAAAACTGCACGATTCTTCTTCAAAAGACCATGCGATTGTGGGAGGATATTAGAGATAGTTTAGAGAATATATAGTGGTGTAATAAGGTGAGATGAGATACACTCATATCTTGGTAGATTTGAATTTGAAAAAAATTATGATCAATTAGTTTGATTTGATTATGATTAGATTTGATAGAGTTTCTATCTTGAGATGATGTAATATCTATATAAACCATAAAGGCCTCTATGAGGACATTGTAAATCATCGAAGAATTCTCACCTTATTACACCAGTCTGTATTCTCTAAACTACCTCTAATATCAATTATATAGACTGTTAAATATAAGCAAGTTACTTAGCTCTGATGCTGTTATAGGACAACTGTATTTGGAAGTTGTGTGATGAACCAACTGAAAAAAAGTGATACAGTCGTAGGTTTTTAATGGATTGTTTTTTCTAATCACACAAATTAAGTAGGAAGAAGAATCTGAGAGACTTATACTGAGTTTGTTGAGGCAAGGATAGGATCAATTCCACTACAAATTTCCTGATAGATTTTTTTTTAATTTTGTTTTTAGGATAGAAACGAATAGTGTAGATGAGCACGCTGGTCAGTGTCTGTGATGTGTAATGTGATCTCAACCTTGGGGTTGCTAACCATAAATGTATTTCAGTTTCAATGGAGCTTGATTATGAGGAAGAAGATGATGCCCACAATAGATTTGTCGAATTGTATTATATACCAATGTTACAAGAGTTGTATTATTTGACACACAAGACTTTTTATTTATGAAATATATGAGAGAGAACAATTTAATCAATCGGGAAACACATTGGAGGGACTATTGAGAGAATATTCATGTCATCCATGAAACCATTAGCTGTTATCATAAATGGTATAAGTTTCCTTAATTTGTCCCTACAAGCTAATGCTGGGACTTCCACAATCTTGCTTCTGAGCTCTCCAAATTTGGTTCTTGACAACCCTATGGTTTGCAGTTTGAGAGGTCCTGGGAATAAATTGGATACGAAGATCACTGTTGATGACTCATTCGCAATCGAAATGATAATCAGTTTCAATGAGCTAAGTATGCGCAAGAAATATTGTTTGTAGAAATATAGGTTGTGCTGATGTAGTCTCCTTGAATAATTGATGGTTGAGAAAGGAATACACCAAGACATGAGGCAAGAAAGTGGTTCAAGAATCTATTTTCTTTTTATAAGGGCTAACAAAAATCACTTATTTTGGCTTTTTGACCCATATTGTAGGGTCGATCTCAAAGGATATGAATGATCTCTCATCATGTCATACATATGACTTCATTCAATATGAATTTTCATAGAATTCTATATGTATTTATGAGATCAAGTATGAAATTCTGTCTACTCACTTTGAATTGAATATCCGTTTCTTTTATTTTCTTGCTAGGATTGACTTGTACTTTACATATTAATAGGATTGAGTCCTTGGATTTCCAAAATAGATAAAAAGAAGTACTTTGAATCATTACAATTTGGGTTAGATGAATGAGTTGCAGGAAGATCTGTCTAAGAAGTGATAAACCATCATTTGCTAAAACTCGAGTAGTTTCTTGAAAACTTGTATCGGATACAAAATTTGGAGTATTAAGAGATGCCCTTGTTATTCTCAATAAGATGGCTCGGTAATAGAATGCTTCTTCCAAAGTGCAAAGATGTTTGACTAATGGAAATCTATGAAGCAATGAGAAGCTCAATCACAGGGTCTCCCATAGAAGGAAGGTCAACCATGAAAATTCAATGGCAGTACAAGCGAGGACTCAATACTTTGCCTTGACAATATTGGATCGTGAGACTATATAGTTATTGTTTTAATTTTCAATCTTCAGTATAAATATTCAATCTGTATTTAGTAAAATTTCTGTAATAGTAATAAAGTAAAGAACACATAATAATTAATAACTTACTTGTTTCAGAATTAATGGAAACAGTAGATCAAGTCAAGTAGAACTCTCTCCTTAAGACATATTTCGTCCCTTGCAATGATGTTTACGAACTTCGGACGTCTATCTCCTAGGATAAAATGATATTCACACTGTCAAAAGAAGCACTGCAATCTAACTGTCCAGCGAACCAAAAACCATGCAATATATCTCTCTGAACAGACTTTGTACTCTCTGAACAAACTCTGTAATATGAGGAGTAGAATGCAACAGACAGGGATTTTTTCTATATCGAAACAACTAGAGGAGGATTTGTATTTAAAGGCAAATTCATGCCTTTTCAGAACAAGTGAAGAGACACGAACCGGTTCTCTCATTTGAATCGCCCAACAGTAACAATCTATTAACCGGAAAATTAATCTAAAATTTAAATAAATTTTCTCCAAAAAATAAGCAGACCAATTTAAGCCCAAGCCGACTCGGTGCGGGGCGGGGCAGCGGCAGAGTGCGTGCGTGTGTGTGGTGATTCAACCATGGAGCATGGGCTCACTCCTTCGCAAAATTTGGGTGCCTAAGGGCCCAACATAAAGATCCAATCCTTGCTTATTTATACCACACAAACGATTCATATTTATCCGATGTGGGATTATTCATTGTTACCAACTACTCATTGATGTCATGTTTAAATGACTCACTTTGAATACAATTTCTCATTCACCTATTAATGACTTTGATTAATCAAATACATGAGATTAAAGTCCACATGGAGATGAACACATTCCCCCTTGGTCCTACCTAAAAAGGTGTCACGCCCCAAAATACCCCCTAGGAGTTAAGGGATACTTTAGAGGTGACTACGTGTACCTGCCAAACCATCCTGTAATGCAAGAGGCTAAACATAATATAATTCAATGAAAATCAGAGCGCGGAAACTAAACATAAGTGCGGAAGCATAAGCCAACTTTTCTTTTCTTCTATAACTCCAAATAGTATTCCAAGTTAGCATATACTAAATACAATCAAAGTAAAGGTGGACATGCCCACCTATCAAAATACAAAAAGGAACTCTCTAATCCTCTCCTCTCAACAGTAGTCGAGGTATGGCCACACATCCAAGTCCCCATCCTCCTGAGACTGCCATGGGATAGATGGCTCCCTCTCCTCTACATACTCCTCCTCGACCCAAGGCTCGGGGTCGAGGACATCCACAGTACCTGCCGACATAAAAGTACGGCTGAGCATGGAATACTCAGCGAGTACAAACTACTAGCTAACCATAACAATAGCGAAAGCATAACAACAGTGAGCAATACAAGATATTAATTTAAAGCAATAGTGAAAGCATAAGATACATAGCCATATCTTGACATGCGTGTATGAATGCAAAAACCTCGGTAAAACTCATGTCTCGGAAACCCTTTTCGTATCTCGGTCAAATCATGTATGTGTATCGTGTCTTGTCTTGTATTTCATGTCTTGATTTGTTCTTGACTTGTATACTTGTGAGCCAGAGGCTAGCACCCTTCCTTGGGCTACCAACCTCCTTGTCATGTTCTTGTTCCATTTCTCTTGTGAGCCAGAGGCTAGCACCCTTCCTTGGGCTACCAACCTCCTTGTCATGTTCTTGTTCCGTTTCTCTTGTGAGCCAGAGGCTAGCACCTTTCCTTGGGCTACCAACCTCCTTGTCATGTTCTTTCTTGCATTTCACTTGTGAGCCAGAGGCTAGCACCCTTCCTGGGGCTACCAACCTCCTTGTCATGTTCTTGTTCATTTCACTTGTGAGCCAGAGGCTAGCACCCTTCACTTGGGCTACCAACCTCCTTGTCATGTTCTTGATTCATTTCACTTGTGAGCCAGAGGCTAGCACCCTTCACTTGGGCTACCAACCTCCTTGTCATGTTTCATTTTCTTGTTTGCTTTATTATGCACAATTTCTCTTGGAAAACCCAATTCATGCATGCATGCGTGCTTGTGTGCTTGTCAATAGTGGTAATCATGATGACATACTTGAATGGGCGGATCACATGACTATGACATTTCAATCCTTAACATAGTGGTATGAAAATTTTGGCAACATATAGCACATTTGAGCAATTTATCATTTCTAAGAACATTTACACAATTTCTATTTCCATTTTCTTCATTAAGTCCATTTATCCCTGGTTTAGTCATTTTATCAAACACCCGGTGGGCCACATTTCTTAGTCCTTCCATTTCCCTTATTTAGTGCGTATTTTTCATCAAGACATCAAGGTACATTCGTTATTTGTAAAGTGCCCATCTTCCATTTTCCTTTTCACACATCACACAACATCCATACGGCATCTAATCGCCTCAATCGACATCTCATCCACACATTTATTCCATTCCCCTTATCTTGTTTATATTTGTTTAGTTAATACAATGCATAGGGAAGGAAAAGCATAATATATATAATCACCATTTACACTAGAAAACCTAGGTTATTGCTAGGGAAAGTTAGTAGGGTGTACTAACCTTGAATCAAGGCTTGATCCTTAGTAGAAACCTTGATTGAAGCTCCAACTTGCAAGAAGAAAGATCCTTGCTTGAAGAAGGCTTAGTGTGGGGAAAACAACCTTGAAGTTGCCGTAGAAAACGCTGCCCTACCTTGGAAAAGGAGTCCCACACGAGCTTGAGGTTGGATTTTCGAAATCCAAGCTTTTAGGGATGCTCTTGGGTGCTTAAACCATTGATCTTACTCCCAAATGGAAAGGGGGCTTTGGAACCCTAGTTTCTTCTCCCTCTCTCTCAAATATCCCTAAGTGTTGTAAGTGAGGCCTCAAAGGGTCGAGCAAACCCTTATGGGTAAGGGTTTAACACCCAAAAGACGAAAATGCCCTTACTGAAATTTCTGCAAAAACGCGAAGACCGAGCGATCGGTGTTAATGACCGATCGATCGGTTGCCTACCGAGCGATCGGTGTTATTGACCGATCGACCGGTCAAAAACTCACTCTCTGGAAAATTTCCCCATACAAATTTTCTGACCGTGCGATAGCTACCGATCGATCGGTTATGGACCGATCGATCGCTGACTGGACCGAGCGATCGGTTCTCTGTATGTCTGGACTGTTTTGACCATATCTTTTGACTCGCTCGTCGGATTTCGACGATTCAACTTGCGTTGGGTTCGTCTTTCGAAAACGCACATTTCTGACGTTTCGGAATTTCCGATTTCTCCCTTATTTATTAATTAGACTACAAAAAGGGCCAATTAGCTATGAAGGTGCTATTCATTAAGGATGAAAAAGTCCGGGGTGCTACAAAAGGTGTGTGGGACCACATTAATTTGAGCTCAAAGTTTGGAAAAACTCATGTCTTTCAAAGTCATTTTCTTCCAACAATCCCCGACATGAATGAAATTGAAGAAAACGAAATGCAGTAATATGTAAAAACCAGAGAGAGTATATAATAGGAAACATCTTGCATAGGATAAGTAGTTTTAGCCTTAAACCTTCCCTTGTGTAAGACTATCGGATTTACTGGCTAATTAGTGAACATGATGTCTTGAACTATTCAGCCATTGTTGTAAACCAAGACAATAGTATACACACCGGATATCTCCAAACATAGTTTAGTTCTCATTGTTGTGTTCATTTTGGCCCTGAACAATTTCTGGATTCATGAGTGCTCTAGAAAATTTTTAGTCAAATCAATTCTCATAGAATCGGCCCAGTTCACACTCACATAGGTGATTCTTATTAAGAATATTTTGCTGTACTCCACTTAGAATTCCAAGATATAAGAATCATTAAAAACATATTTTATCCTAACACGATGCAGATATCACTTTCTCATTATAGAAATGGGTAAGAGATATTATCTCATAAGTGATCAGGTTGAGTCATACACAACTTAGTTGTCCCTTTGAACCTAGATCTTGGGATATCTAGCCAACTAGTTTGGGTTACCATTGTGAAAACTATTAAGTTATAGACATTAACCCCATTCCCCTCGATGAGTTATTTACTTGCTCTCTTGATAAACCTTTGGTAAAAGGATCAGCAATATTATCCTTTGACCTTATGTATTCTAAAGATATTATTCCACTTGAAAGCAAATGTTTAACGGTATTATGTGTACGATGAATGTGTCTAGACTTTCCGTTATACATGTGACTTTGTACTCTTCCTATCGCCAATTGACTATCGCAGTGTGTGCAGATAGCAGACACGGGTGTAAGCACCCCATTTTTGCACCTCCTATCCCTCTTCCCGCTTCTTCAAAGGCTCTAATGTTCACCCAAAGCCCAAGCCCATTTGGCCAAACTTATACCCAAATAACCCAATCAAATCCAATTACCAAATTTCATTACCCCAAACCCAAGTAGTCAAGCCCAATTACCCAATTGCCTAAGCCAAAGCCTATTTACGATAGCCCAAGTCCAAAAGTCATAGTCAAAGTCCAATAACCATAACCCATGACCCATCTACTAACAACCCATGATCCATAAGATCTAGTGCACATATCCATATCCACCTAACCTATATCCTACAACCTATGTCCATATAACTCATAGTTCACTCAACCTATCAACTCTCTTACACCCCTTACAACACTCAGTCCATCAACTCTCTTACACTCCTTACAACACTCAACCTATCAACTCACTTTATAACACTCAACTCTTTACCCATTAACTCCTTTTATCCACTATGTAAAAGACACCATCCAACCTCTTAGTTTTCCTATAAATACCAATCTCTTAGCCCCTTAGATCCATCTCTCATAACCCCTAGAAGGTTCCCACCCACTTGTGTTTCTCTTGAGTTTGAAGAAGTAAGAAGAAACTAAGGTTTAGAGTTTAGAAAGAATTCTAAGACTAAAAGCCTAGAGTTCTTCACTAACTCTCCTCCTTTGTGGATTCTAAACAAAACTCTTACCTCTTGGAGCATTGAAGAAGAATTCTTGGAGGAGTAAGCACTCCTTCTTTCATCATCTTCTCTTCTTTTTTTATCTAATTTTTATTTAGTTCTCTCTTCTTGGTCTCTCATTTCTCAAGCATAGTTAGGTCTCTCTACACCAGTCTAATGGTGTAGAGGGACCCCATATTAAAAGTAAGGAGATGTTTTTTTTTTCTTTTCTTTTTCGTGTACATATTTTTTCTTTTTTATGTACTCACAAGTGTGGATATGGGTAGGCCCATAGAGAGTGAAAGCTAAAGTTATACCTCTCTTTTCATTTTGTTTCTTTTTTGGGATTCTAGTCTTCTTTCTAAAAATTTTTGTGAAAGCTTATCCCCTCTCTAACATTCATTAGAGAGATATTACATCATTTATAATGGTGTAAATGAACCACCTTAAAAGGAAGAGGATGAATTTTCAATTTCTCTACTTGTCTCTTCTTTTCTTTTCTTCTTATTCTTCATGTTTTATTTTGAATGGGTAAAAGACAGTTTAAGGACTTAAAAGAGGATGTTGTCCAAAATGCCTCATGCTAAGACAATTATATTTGATTTATCATCAACACCAATCTAACAAAATAGGTTTTGGCAATAGACCATCTACTATTCATAATGCAAATATCTCTCTTTATGTCATAAATACAATCTTTTAGTCTGGCTTCTCCTTGAAATTCTTTTAGGTTAAATTTGACTTTAGTTAAGTTTGCAAAACCCTACCTACATGAAAATCCAAAAAAACATGATAAAATCTCAAAATACAAAAAAATTCAAATATAACCAAAATACCAAAAACATTCAAATAAAATATCAAAGTACCAAAACATTCAAATATCCCCAAAAAAATATAAAAAATACAAAAAGACCAAAACGAGACTTGTAGGACCTCATTAGCTTTGGTTAGCTCACCTAACCATGGTTAAATTCTCTCTAACCACGGTTAGACTTAACATTTGTGCACTTGACCTCCCCGGCCAATCAACCCTAGCCCCCGGGCTAATCCCTAATCCACCCTTATGCACACACACAAACCCCCTAGCTTTGGCACAGCCACATGTGCCAGAACTACGCTCGGTCTAATCTCACCTTGTGAGTACATAGGCAACCCTAATCGGGTTCGACCCTAGCTAGCTTTCTCTTTTTCTTAGATTGGCATACTTTAAATACTTAGACATTTTCATTAATATTGACTTTAATTTGACTTAAATTTAGGGAGTAGGTAACCATTGTAAAATGGGGGGTCCTAGGGTGCCTAACACCTTCCCCAGGACTTAATCGAACCGCTTACCCTAACTCTAATTGAGACCATTACTCTTAAATCCAATCTCGGGACCTATCCCTAAGAATGAATAGGTGGTGACTCTCAGTCAAACCAAGTGGGTAAAAATCCATGTTCACAACAGGTTTTTGCCACGTCGGAATATCTTCTAAGAATTTCCGAAGTCATTCAGCTTCTTCTCAAGCTTTGTCTAATGCAATGAATTCAGATTCCATTATAAATCGTGCTATACACGTTAATTTGCTTAGAAGATTTCCATGATATTGCTGCATCTCCCAATGTAAAGACATATCCACTTGTGGATTTTGAGTCTTTAGTATCTAATATCCAATTTGCATCGCAATATCCTTCAAGGACTGCTAGATATCTGGTGTAGCACAATGCATAGTTTAGGGTAAATTTTAAATTTCTAAGAACCTTCACTATGACTTTCTAGTGGTCTTCCCTTGGATTACTGGTATATCTACTCTGTTTACTTATGGAGTATGCTATATCAGGACATGTACAGCTCATCACGTACATCAAGCTTCCTATGATTCTAGAATACTCGAATTGAGATATGCTTTCGTCAGTATTCTTGGCAAGATGAACATTTCCATCTATTGGAGTCTTTGCGAGACGATAGTCGTACTTGTTAAAATCTTCAAGTACTTTCTCAATATAATGTGATTGAGATAAAGCATATCCATCAGATGTTTTGGTAATTTTCATTCTTAAGATTACATTTGTCACTCCCATGTCTTTCATGTCAAACTGTTTGTTCAACAATTTCTTAGTAGTTTTGATTATTTGATCATTACTCTCCATGATGAGCATGCCATCCACATAAACCATATTATGACATATCCTATATCTATGTTTTTCACATAAACACATTTGTCACACTCGTTGATTTGAATCCATTTGAAATCATTGCATTGTCAAATTTTTCATGTCATTGCTTCGATGCTTGTTTCAATCCATAAAGTGATTTAACAAGTTTACAGATTTTCTTTCCTTGTCCTGGAACACTAAACCCTTCTGGTTGTTCCATGTAGATTTCTTCATTTAGATCACCATTTAAGAAAGCCATCTTAACATCCATTTGATGAATTTCAAGCTTTTTTAATGTAGCAATCGCTATCATCATTCGAATGGATGTTATTCTCATCATTGGAGAATACGTATCAAAGTAATCTAGTCCTTCCTTTTGACTATATCCTTTGACCACAAGTCGTGCCTTGATTTTGTCAATTGAACCATCTGCTTTTATTTGCCTTTTGAATATCCATTTATATCCAAGAGGCTTACATCCTGATGGGAGATCAACCAACTCCCATGTATGATTATGCAAAATTGATTCAATTTCACTGTTCACGACCTTTTTCCATAAAGGAGCTTTAGGACTTGTCATAGCTTCCTTAAAAGTTTGAGGCTCATTTTCTAACAAAAACATTAGAAAATCTGGACCAAAAGATTTTGAATTTTTAGCACGTTTGCTATGTCTAGGTTATTCATTTTTACCTTCAAGGTCTTGGTTACTACTCATAGTAGTATCCCTTGTTCTTTTAACAGAACTAGACTCTTGTCCAAATTTAAAAGGAAATATATTTTCAAAGAAATACGTATTCCTTGATTCAATAATAGTATTTACATGCATATCAGAATTCTCAGATTTGTGAATCAAAAATCGATATGCACTACTATTATTTGCATAACCAATGAATATGCAATCAGCAGTTTTAGTTCAATCTTAGTCGTTTTAGGACTAGGAACAACTACTTTAGCCAAACACCCCCACACTTTTAATTATTTGAAAGTAGATGATCTACCATTCCATATTTCATAGGGTGTTTTGTTGATTACCTTTCGGGGTATCTTATTTAGAATATAATTTGCAGACAGAATTGCTTCCCCCCACAAATTCTGAGGTAATCCCAAACTAATCAATATAGCATTTATCATTTCTTTTAAGGTTCTATTTTTCCTTTCAACAATACCATGTTGCTAAGGTAAGGTGTTGTTGTTTAGTGTATAATACCATGTTCTGAATAGAAAGCACCAAAAGGTACTTCATATTCACCACCTCTATCACTTCTTATAACCTTAATTTTTCTGCTAAGTTGATTTTCAACTTCGACTTTGTACTGTTTAAACATATCTAAAGCTTCATTCTTGCTTCTTAAAAGGTATACTTTACAATATCTAGAGCAATCATCAATGAATGTAATAAAATATTTCTTCCCACCTCTAGTTTGTACAAATTTTAAATCACATATATTTGTGTGAATTAAATCTAAAGGTTCAGTATTCCTTTCAATTGATTGGAATGAAGTTCTCGTTAACTTTGCTTCCACACAAACTTCACACTTATAATTTTGATCAAAATTACATTTAGACAAACATCCTAAGTGTATAAGCTTACATAAAGAATCATAATTTACATGTCCTAATCTACCATGCCATAAATTAGAAGATTCAAGCAAGTAACTAGAAGATGCAAATACATTTTTATTCATATTCTTAATTGGTACAACAGTCATTACATTTAATTTGAAGAGCCCATCGCTCATATAACCCTTTCCAACATACATTCCACTTTTGGTAAGGACAAATTTGTCCAATTCAAATGCTAGCCTAAACCCATGCTTACATAACAATGATCCTGAAACCAAATTTTTTCCGGATGTCCGACACATGGAGCACATTGTTGAGTGTAAGTTGCTTGTCCGAAGTCATTTTCAGCACCACTTTTCCTTATCCTTCAATTCTGGAAGTTGAGGAGTTACCCATGAAGAGTTGTTCTCCATTCTCTACTACTTGACATGAAGACAACATCTTCTTGTCAACACAGATGTGGCGAGTCGCTCCTGTGTCCACCCACCATTCTTTGGGATTGTCAATGAGGTTTGCCTCGGACACTACAACGGAAAGGTTTATATCATGGACTCTATTTGAAACCATGTCCACTTCTGTGAAATTTTCTTGTTGTAACTTGTTTGACTTACATGCTTGCTTTTACAATCCTTAGCGCAATGCTCGGGTTTATCACAAATGAAATATTTTCCGGTGAACTTGAATCGTTTGTTGTCTCCACCTTTAAAGCCTTTTGAAGAGCCCTCATTGAAATGTCTCCTCTTTCCATTAGACTTTTTTCCTTGTTCCACAACATTTGCCTTGGACTCCATTGGAAATTTTCCGGTTTTCTTTTCAGAAATTTGGTTATCCTCTTCGATCCTCAATCGCACAATTAGTTCCTCCATTTTCATCTCCTTACACTTATGCTTCAGATAGTTCTTGAAATCTTTCCAGCCCGAAGGTAATTTTTCAATCATGGTGACTACCTGAAAAGATTCACTCGAAACCATATTATCTGCATGAATGTCATGCAGTATTAATTGTAGATCTTGAACCTGACTGATAACAGTCTTGGAGTCTGACATCACATATTCCAGAAATTTTCCGACCACGAACTTTTTCGCATTAGCATCTTCTGTCTTATATTTGATGTCCAAGGAATCTTAGAGTTCCTTTGTAGTTTTGATAGGACTGTAAACAATATACAGTATATTATCCAGTCTATTGAGGATGTAATTTCGACATAGGAAAACAGAATTTTTCCATGCCTCCACAACAGCAACCACTTGCTTATCAGTTTCTCACACCTTCAATGCAGGAGCATCTTCTCTGAGAAACCTAGTCAGATTCAGAGTTGTAAGATAGAACAACATCTTTTACAGTCATCTCGCTATCATCTCTTAAGCTTTGTTCCATTAAATTTTTCTGGCTTCTCACCATGGTTCACAGGAACAGTTGGATGCAATGGGGTATTAATATCAGTAGGGGCAGTGACGGAGTGATTTGAAGTAGACATAATTTTTAATGTACAGTATACAAAATTCAGAAATTAAAAACAGTATACAGAATTTAGAAAATTTAAAACCAATATACAGAATTCAAAAATGTAAAACTGTATACAGAATTCAGAAAATTGAAATACAGTATAAAGGATTGAGAAATTTTAAAAACCAGTATACAAAAAGTAAACAAAAGATTGAAAAAATTGAAATCTGTCTTAAGATTGTTGTTTTAATTTTCAATCTTCAGTATAAATATTCAATCTGTATTTAGTAAAATTTTTGCAACATCAATTAATAAATAACTTACTTGTTTTAGAATTAATGGAAACAGTAGATCAAGTCGAGTAGAACTCTCTCCTTAAGACAGATTTCGTCCCTCGCACTGTTGCTTACGAACTTCGAACGTCTATCTCCTAGGATACAATGATCTTTACACAGTCAGAAGAAGCACTGCAATCTGACTGTTCAACGAACCAAAAATCACGCAATATATCTCTCTAAACAGACTCTTTACTCTCTGAACAGAATGCAACAGACAGGGATTTTTTCTATATCGAAACAACTGGAGGAGGATTTGTAATTAAAGGTAAATTCATACCTTTTCGGAACAAGTGAAGAGACACACACCGGTTCTGTCATTTGAACCGCCCAATAGTAACAATCGATTAACAGGAAAATTAACTTAAAATTTAAATAAATTTTCTCCAAAAAATAAGCAGACCCATTTAAGCCTAAGCCCAAGCCCGGCCCGGGTTGGTGCGGGGCGGGGCCGTGCGCGTGTGTGGTGATTCAACCATGGAGCATGGGCTCACTCATTCGCAAAATTTGGGTGCCCAAGGGCCCAACATAAAGATCCAATCCTTGCTTATTTATACCACAGAAATGATTCATATTTATCCGATATGGGATTATTCATTGTTACCAACTACTCATTGATGTCATGTTCAAATGACCCACTTTGAATACAATTTCTCATTCACCTATTAATGACTTTGATTAACCAAATATATGAGATTAAAGTCCGCATGGAGGTGAACACATTCCCACTTGGTCCCACCTAAAAGGGTGTGTGGGACCCACATTAATTTGAGCTCAAAGTTTGGAAAAACTCATGTCTTTCAAGGTCATTTTCTTCCAACTATAGTTTCTTGCAACTCCATTAATTATATTAGGACCCAGATAGACACAAAACTCACTTGAAAAGCGGCAATTTTTAGGCCTATCGGTCAATGCATTAGAGGAAGCAACCAATTTAAGAGAGGAGCCACTTTGAAATGAAAGGATATAATCAAGTAGTGCTTTTGATGTACCGGAGGATTTTTATGACAATAAAAAAGGAAGTGGTAGGCATTGGGTTTCTATTAGGGTTCCTTGGATCATCCTAAAATGGCATTGTAACATTGCAAAAAGGCCTTGACAAGGGTGATGGAGATTGTTGAAGTCATCATAGTATTATTTCATTCTAATTGAAATAATTAGTTTGATCAGTACCTTTTGCTCGTCCGGCCAATTCCCAAAAAAAAAAAAATCATGCCTTGTTATGAACTCCATAGTATCCCACCAAAATCATCATCAACTAATGCTTGTCGGAATAGCACAATAGTGAAGGCCACCTTCACTAGTAGGGTATCCCTTTAAGGAAAGGGTGACCTTAGAAACTCTAGGGTGTGTTTGTTTGGTGAGAAAATGAGTAAAAGAAAAGAAAAGAAAGGAAAAGAAAAGAAAAGAAAAGAAAATTAAATTTTCTTTCAAAGTAACCATCAAAAGATGAAGGAAGTTTTTGAGAGAAATTTTGTCACTATTGAGAAAGTGCAAGAAAATGAAGGTGTGTTTTTTGCACACCAAACACAAGAAAACTCACTTTTCTTATATTTTTTATCACTTTCTCGCCAAACGAACACACAGTTTAATTAGGGTATGTAGGGAGTGTTCGTTTGAAGAAAAAATGGGTGAAAGAAAAGAAAATTAAAAAAAGGAAAAGAAAAGAAACTACCATTTTCTTTCAAAACAACCATCAAGAGAAAATATTTTTGAGAGAAAGTTTGTCACTTTTGAGAAAGTGCAAGAAAATCAAAATGTGTTTCTTGCAAACCAAACACAAGAAAAGACATTTTTATTTTACTTTCTCTCACTTTATCGGCAAACGAATGAATCCTTAGGGTGCATTCGGTTGGCGAGAAAATGGATTAAAGAAAAGAAAATAAAATAAAATAAAGGAAAAAGAAAAGAAAATTAAATTTTCTCGCAAAATAACCATAAAAAGATAGATGCAGTTTTTGGGAAAAAGTTTATCAATATTGAGTAAGTACAAGAAAATGAAAATATGTTTCTTGCAAACCAAACGTAAGAAAAATGCAAGAACACATACTTTTCTTTTCCTTTCCCTCACTTTCTTGTCAAACAAAGACACCCTTATGCTATGTTTGGTTGCTGAGAAAATAGATGAAAACATGGAAAAGAAAAGAAAATTTTGGATTTTTAATACAATTTTTAATTGTGTTTTGTTTAATTTTCTTTTCTTTTCCATGTTTTTACATATTTTCTCGCCAAAGATAGGGTCAGTGTCAACTTAAAAAGGTGTTGTAAAATTACAAGTGGGTTTTGACAAGGACAGTAAATAGATACCGCCAGAGGTCATCACAATTTTTTTTTTGAAAGTGTTACAGAGCCTAGGGTGCATTTGTGCCAGTTTGCAGTGTGGCGAGAAAATGTGCGGCATTTAGGGCACGAACTTTGCCCTAGTAGGGTGCATGCTTATTCTCCTAACATTTCTCCATTCTATTATGTATAAAGCTTCTAGGACAATAAGACCCTAAGACTAACCCGGACCGAAGTAATTAACTTAAGGCATAAAAAAATCTAGGGTTTTGAAATTATATATACGATTTATTAACTTTTAAACGAATCACATATAAAAACACCAATATTTTTATAAGAATGAGATAAAATTAAATTAATGAATCTTATAATTTTAAAAAATTCATCTTAAAAGTTAAAAACCTAGCATTTTAAATGAAATTTTTTTTTTAAAGAATCTTATAAAAATAATGATTCTAGAAAACAATGTTTTATTACCAGCAAAGTCTTGATTAATCGACATCCTAACAAAGTCTAGTATTGAGGAGTGTTTGGGTGAAGCTTATTAGGGTTGAGGAAATTTGTGGTTGTGTTTGTGTGTGTGCACGCGTGAGTGTGTGATCTTTTTTCTCATGACTGTAGCTTCCCCTTGTGGTGTTGTTACCTAAACCTAAAAAAAAAACAAAGTCTCAGTATTATGGCCTAGAGAATTTCTCCTTAGACTTGGATCATCTCCGGTGCTGGATAGGAGATTGCCAGATCAACTCCCATTGCGTCACATATCTCAAGTGCACCACTAATCACTATCAAGGTGTTGAGCATGCACGTAAACCAACGCCTTGGTTGGCATGCAGGGGTGTGTGATATCATGGGAGTGGATGCTCGACAGTCTCACCGCCAGTACATACTGGACGTGTCATTTCCTTTAGTTTTTCGAACCAATTGTAATGAGAAAGTATTGTGCGAGCATCACCAAAATTTAAAGTATTGTAGGATCATTGCCAACATTTACACACATTCAGTGTCCTTCCCCAAAAGTAGTTAGCATCATGCGCATTTACACCATCTCTGGGAACATTTTTCTACATATTCCATACCTTCATTATTTAAAGGTGGTAATCAGTAAAAAAAAAAAAAAAAAAAAACAGTCGGTCTATAGGTACTCCCAAATATACTCCCGAATATACTCCCTAATCTTAACCGTTTATAACCAACAACTAAGGGCCAAGATTTGAGTTGGCTTATTTTGTCTTTTCTAATGCCACATCAGCTCTAATCCTAACCGTTTAATAATTAAGATATACAGTTAGGATTTGGGAGTATATTTGAGAGTACACTTTGGGAGTATCCCTAGACTAATTCAAAAAAAAAAGTACAAGCACTTTTGGACATGTTAAATGCACGTATGGTTTTTTTTTTTGGATAAATTACATTGACCTCCCTGAGATTTGACCAAATTGCAAAAACCTCTCATTTTGTTTTTTAAATTGCACTGTCCTCCCCTAAGGTTTGGCGAAATTACAGAAACTCCTCCTCTTGCTTTTAAAATTACACAGCCCTCCCCTACCAAACTCGTCAAGTTGACGCCGTTAATACTTGAGGAAACAACAATGTATATCCAAGTTGGCTAACTTCAAGTAGGCATGGCATAATCAAAATGGAAACTGCTTAATTGACCACGCATTCCGCTATGTAGCGAAATGTTGGTCCTCATTGGCCCACAACCCCCCTTTTAACACCCACTAATTGTGATTAAGATTCACTCATCCCTAGGGTTCATCCATTCAACCTTAGTTTTTAGATAAACAATATTAATCTCAAATTAGTTAAGCTGAAATCATAGTTAAAAGGGGTTAAAGGGACACGTACGTGAACATGGCGGTCCACTAGATGTTTGACCATAGGGTCTTCTAATCATTACGTAATAAAAATCCATCTATTTCAGTAACTGCATACAAACGGAAGAGACCGAAACTTAGATAGAGGGGAGGGCAGTCTAATTTCAGAAACAAGAGTAGAGGTTTTTGCAATTTCACCACTCCTCAATGAGGTAAATGTAATTTTAGGAACATGAGGGTAGGTTTCTGCAATTCCACAATATCTCAAGGGAGGTTAGAGTAATTTTAGAAAGTAGAGGGGAGGTTTCTACAATTTCACCAAACCTCAAAGGAGGTCAGTGTAATTTACCTTACTTTTTTTAAAGAACGCTTATAATTCTAAACGTTTTTATAATCACCCCTCTTTTGAAAAAAAGAAGAAGAAATCGGCCCACTTATTCCCCTCATTTTGTTTTAGGAGAACAGTACTTACCCTTGTTTCTTTCTACCAGCTAAAAATAAGGGAGAGGGCTTAAATACTGAAGCTTTATCGGTTGTTTTTGCAACTGGGAAAAGTAAGGATAGGTACTATTGGTCCCATAAAAAGTGGGAAAAGAGAAATCGAGGATAGCATTCCCCTTTGTTTTGTGTGTTTAAATATGAGGCGGAGGTATGCTTCAAGAGCCTTGAGTAGAGCTCTCCCTTACGTGTCAAATGGGTGGTGCTCTTGTAATCAAGGAGAGAAAAGTATTTACAAAATTACCAATATATTTTTTAATAATTATAAGATTGTCACCATCTATGCATTAAAAAGGTGATCTCTCCAAGCAAGACGATCCGCCTCATATTAACAATCGGGACAATTTTAGCATCACTTTCTTTACGGAAAAGACATGTGTTATTGTCTTCCATTAAGAGAAGGACACGTGTTTTCCATTAACATTCTTCAATCAAAAAGAGAGTAAGACTTTTAAAAAAAAAAGTAATGCTATCCATATCATCCTATCAAAAATCCAATCAAAAAAGGGTGAGAATATTAGCAATCCTCCCAACACCAAACTTTGATGACTGCAGTCCTTGCGAATCCCTCTCTTATAATACTCCCATACCCACATATTTTCTCACACCAAAGCAGTGAAGAACCTCTTCCTCAAACGCACACAGAGACACCCTCAGAAACACAATCTCAAAACGAAAGACCAAACAACTCTTGTACATCTTACACAAATCTCTCCCTTCTCTACAAAAGACCATTAACGACCTCTTCTTCTATATCTTACGTAGTCCCAGAAAAGCTCTCTCTCTCTCTTTCTCAAGAAGAAATAATAACAGAAATCGTACGTGATGAACACACTTCTTGAAACGGCCACAGAAGATAAGGAACAACAACAACAACAACAACAAGATGATGAAGAGAAAGCGAAAAATCAGCTTGGTCCCAAAACAAGGGAGACAGAGCTGAGACTTGGGTTCTCTGTAAATGGTTCTGGGCAAGCCATGGGTGTGGAGACAAAAGGTGGTAAACGGCTTTCTACAACACATGAAGAGCTTACGACGCTTGTGGTGAAACAAAGAAATGGAGCCAAAAGATGGTTATCTGAAACACAAGATGGTCCATGGATTCTTGGACCTAAACAAGAGAATACTGCAGTTTTCCCGCTGAGCAACCCTTCTCCTCCACTTTCAAGGTCGGCTTCTTTTCCCTTAATCCACTTTTCTTTTTCTCCATATTTTTCTTATTGGAAAACACCATTAGAATCACCATTCGCAAAGTTTTCATATATCGTCATTTTCTCGGAAATTAAGGGGAAGTTGGAAAATTCTTTGGGAAATATAGGTATTCTCCTGAGTTTGAAAAATGCTAGGAGACAAATATTTTCAGTGTGTTTGCTTGCTGGATTGGATTGTCAAGAAAATGAATTATTTGCCAGAAATAGTCCCCCCCTATCTAGGGCTACTTTATTTTCCATTTATATCATGGGAAAATATTTATTTCATTTCAAAACGAATAGAAATTAATTCCGTGTTAGAAAAAAATTCTTCCCCAATTTTTCCTCCAATGACGGTGTGTATATCCCTCATGTGTGGTGTTCAGTGTTTCATTCCTAGAGTGAGGTGTCACAGTTGACACCCGATTCCATCCTATTGACCAATGCTAAATAGGGTGGCTAGGACAAGTCGAAAGGGGAACTATTGATAGAAACGATGAATACTAAATCAAATGCCTGTGGACACATCCCGTGTCCCAGAAGAAAACTGCAGTAATGAAATATATAATCTAAATCTACTGTTTGAGTGACATTACTCCTATATTTCCTCTATTTATTGAAGTGATCCTATAAAAATATCAAAGTCTATATATATATATATATATATATAAGCATTTAAATAAGCCTTTAATGGGTGCTTCTTTTTAACGTGATATGTGGCGGGTTTCAGAATTTAACTTTGGATGTCAAGACGGGTTTTTAGAGAGACACATGGCAAAAAAATCAGTTAAATCGGACATTTATAGACCGTCCGATCAAACTTTGGAAAATCAATCATTTCTATAACCTAATTAGGGTCTAGTGAACTGTAGGGATTAATGCTGACAAATTAGGATCTATTCGCATAGTCTAAATACATCAGATCAAACTGATTTTTTAATACGTTTTTGCGTGTCATTTTTTTAGAGGGACCGTTCATTAAAGGCTTTAATGAGCATTAATAATTAGGAAGCTTCCCTATATATATATATATTGGGAGAGGTACTAATGAATCATGCTCATTGAAGCTTGTAATGAGTGGTCCTTCTAGAAAAATGGCATGTGGCATACTTCTTTTAAATCCAACCGTTAGATGTTAAGTTGGGTTCATTGGATACACATGTCAAAAAAATCAGTCCGATCGGACTTGTTTAGACCGTCCGATTAAATCCTAGTTTGCAGCATTAACCCCTTAGGGTTCACTAGACCCTACTTAGGATATAGAAATGACTGATTTTTCCTTCTTTGATTAGACGGTCTATAAATATCTGAACGAGCTAATTTTTTATCACGTGTCTCTCGAGCAACCCGTCTTGACATCCAATGGTCAAATTCCAAAATAATTTGCCACTTATCACATTATTAGGGACTGCTCATTACAAGCTTCAATGGGCATGGCTCATGAATGATACTCTCTCTATATATATATATACATATATTTCTTTACTAGTATTGATTTTATATGAATTTTTACTATTTTCATTTGGGAAGTGCTATTGTCGGCAAACACACTTGATGTCCTTGGGAGACACGTGGCATTGAGAGGTGCTTTTGCTACGCGCATTAACTGGTAGTGGCGCTTGCTTTTTCCATCTGATCCTGGACCAACCTCATGAAAGGGGAGTTGCCACAGTAAGGAGTAAGGGTTGCAGTGATCTGGGGTCATGCTAAAACAGATCTTAACCATATTGATTTTGGCAGAGAAAGAAAGCCTTTTCACTGTAGACGGAATCATTAATTCTTTTATGTTGGCTGTTTCATTTCTACCAAACCATCATTCATTCAACTTTCTTTCGAAAAAAGAAAATTAAACCAGCCCAGATTTTTTCGAAGATGCGGCTAGGGCCAATACAAGCAATGCCACTACTGAATGTCAATGAAAGAGGCTGGCCTAATAAGCACTTTGGCATAGCCTCTATGGGCCCAGGCTTTATTTTATTTATTTTTTCCTATTATTTTTTGTCCACGATTAGTATCTTTAATTTCTAGGTATTAACAAGCAGGTGGATATTTTAACTATTGCATCTAGGGGTAGGGCATATAATGGTTGATTGAAAATGTTCGTAATTGTTGATAAATTATTGGTGAATAATTAGGTGGGTACTAAGTATTTTGGGTCTAAGGGGAGAGGGGGGATTGGGGCATAACCCCCGAATATAAACAACCGAGGTATGTTTCCAAGGGAAATGCTACACATCCACTGGCTGCATAATGTGACACCTTATGTTTAAACAACAAGAATTTTCACGACACACATTATGTTTCCTTAATCGATTGCACAAGCAATTCCTGGTGTCATGTTCTGTGGGCTGAGTAGATATGTTATTGCGCTTAAAACAATTGCGACAAACACTCCCATGCATGCTTCTAAACAATAGAGACCAAAAACTATCTTCTTTTTTTTTCTTTAAAAGTTATATACACAAAGTATTGGGATTCATGAATATGAGATTGTTTCAAGAATTAATCCCATAAAAGTTATTTTGAGGGTCGTCATGAAGATAAAAAAATACGGGATTATTTCAAGAATTATGTAAAACAAAAATAGAATATCCTCAAGTCACGAGGGAATTGCATGTATAGAGATTTAAAAAAGAATCGATTTGATCCAAGTTATAATCTATAAGAGATTCCCAAAGTTGTTAATAGAGGGTAGACCATGAGGAATCAAAGAATCACAAATCAATGTACAAAAAGACTTTAATTCTGTGAACCAAAAATTCAACATTGCTATTACAAGAATTGGAAAACCTTAAGGATAACCTAATATTCTTACATAACTTATAGCTAGACAGTTAAAGAATAGAATTTCATTTCGAAAGGAAATGAAAAAAGCTACTGAATTAAATGAACCAGCAAATACAAAAGGAATTCAAGTAGAAATTGCAGGTCGTATCGATGAAAAAGAAATTGCACATGTGAAATGGATCGGAGAAGGTAGGGTTCCCCTACAAATCATTCGAGCTAAAATTGATTATTGTCCCTATACAATTCGAGCTATTTATGGGATAATAGACATCAAAATTTTGACATTTGTAGATGATGAATAATGGTCCTTTCCTTAGTTGCGGAACTTACCCTAGGATCAATCGAGAACAAATAGATGGAAACAAAATGACAGTGACAAAATAAACAAGAATGATGCAATCACACCAAACACAAGCAATTATATGGTTCGGCCTAAGCCTACGTCCATGGATGATGATGATTGGAGTTCTTCACAATGAAAAACACAAAGAGGTTACAGAGGTCACTCTCTCACATCCTCTCAAACAGATTTTCTTTCTCTAACTAGAGAACCCGTACCCAGTTAGACCCATAATTAAAAACAGATTCCAAGTATAAATAGGAAACCTCCCAAACTGTACAAACTGTATGGACTCCTGTTTGCATGTACCAGAAACATTTCGGGCTGCTATCAACATGTGCGAAATAAGGTATAAGTGAAAACGAGGAGCCAAATGTGTACAGTCTTCTAGTTGGAGCTAACACTCAACATCCTTGTCTTTCAATTCATGGAACAAATATGTCAAACTCTTTATTCTTTTTTTGTTCAATCAAAACAAAAATGAGCAATTCTAATTCTATAGTATATTTGCAATGCTTTAGTGTGGTACTTGTTGATTTTTTATTTTATTTTAGGGTGAGAAGCAATAATAGATTGGCCCATAGTATGAACTAATAACCAGCTCATTTCTTAATATTATCTAGATCCAAGGAACCAATCCCTATATGATGTATCGATCATATCGTTCTATCAACCGAAAAAAATTATAAAGGAAAAAAATTTGATTATGAGCAGTATTGAAGAGAAGATAAAGGGATGCGGATAAATAGAAGGGTGAAAGAAATATATAAGGAGAATATGAATGATATATGATCCCTAAATGTATGGCCTATGATTCATCTCATAAATGATAGTATAATAAAGAACCAATAGTAATTTTTCCATAATTAAATGATATGCTCACTAAAAAAATAAAATAAAAAGCCTTGAGTCAATAAACACTGAGGATATTGCCAAATTTAAGTAGGAGCTCCATTGCAGAATTCAGGCCTAGCTATTAATCAGCAAACGAGGGGAACGACAAAACTTGTGATTACAGAAGATTCTATTGAAAATTAATCCTAATGATTCATTGGGTGGGATAGCAGAATAACCTAGTAACCATTTTGATAATAAAGAAACTTTCTTGTATCCCCTTAAATCGAAAAATAATAAAGAAACTTTCTTGTATCCCCTTAAATCGGAAAATACTGTGCTATTGCCTTTGTTTGAATATATATATAAGAAATTAACTTCCTTAGTTGCAAAATATCACTCTAATCAGACATTTCTAGACCATCTAACCAAAGGCCAAAAAATAAGAGATTTCTATAACTTGTCCATTCAGACTATTTTTGTCATGTGTCTCCAAATTGACCTACCATGACATCCAACAGTTAAATTCCCAAAAAGTATGCCACATCTCAAGTTTTAAGATGGAGTTGTTCACTAGAACCTCTGATGAGATTGCCTATGAGAATTGTAGGTAAAATATTGTTTTTATTTTTATAGTTTTATTTAAAGAAATAATGTATTGAACTTAAAGTATTCATTCAAGTGTGAAGAAAAGCTATTTAGACCATATAATCCTAGGGCAACCGGAGACCGTTCCTGAGAAGATGCGATCTTAAGGTGTCAAAAATTTTGGTACACCCTAGAGTCCCCGTTACTTGCTCAACCAGTAAAAGATTTTTTCTTATCAAGTCAAATAGTTGATTCAAGTAAAATTACTTGAATCAATAGAATTGTACATATGGTTCAGTTAAGTAACTTGACTCAAGTAAAATAACTTGAAAAAGCTTTTACAGGATGAACAAATAAGTAGACTATATGGCTTCCAACAACTTTTGATGCCCTAGGATCGCATCTTCTGGGGAATAGTCTCATGTTACCCTATGATCGTACTATCTCAATAAAATTTATTTTCAAGTGTTTTTTAGTGTTTCCATTTCATTGACCATTTTGTTGGATTGGTTTTTCAATCTGAAAACTTTATTAAACTCATATCAGTTGTTTCATGTACTTTTCGTCTAACATTTTTCTAACATGGTTTTGACTTTGGAGGTAGTGAGATAAGGGGATGAGGGTTTGAACCCAAATTCCTGAATGATAGAGAAGTGATTTCTTGATAGATTGGATGATTTACAATGACCCTAAATAGGATTTATATAGAGATAACTAGATAGACTTTATGGAAAGTAAATCAACCTAATTTAATCAAATCTATTCTACCCTTATTGATGCTAATCTATTAATATTGTGATGAGATACACTTGAATAATGTATTATATCTCATTCACCTTGTTACAATGTTATTCTTTATTCTCTAATACTCTCCCTCAAACATATGGGGCTTGAAAAATCTCCATGTGGTTGCCGCTAGTAGAAATCCACTTGACACCTTTGATCTCTATTGCATGCTTGTTGGAGTTGTAGTTGAATTAAACAGACCTTTAATGGACCAAAAGGAAGGTCTCTATGGACCTAAAAGAAATCCCTTGAATGGGCTTGGAAAGCAGTGCCGCTAATGGGACTGACAAGGCTCAATGGACAAGAAAATTAGCCTCAATTGGCCTAGACTAGCCTCAATGAACCTAAAATGTTGGTCTCTATGGAACAGAAAACATGGCCTCTCTGGACCTGAATTGACCTCGCACACCTTTAAAACCAGCCTCTATGTGCTAATAAAGAGAGCCTTTGTGGGCTAAGGTTTCATAGGTCTGAAAACATTTTCTTTTAAACGTCAAAAAATGGCTCTATTAAAGTTATGATCCACCATTAACAACATAGGTAGCAGGTGAGGTTAGACCGACAATAAATTGATGGCAACTTCCAGCAATGGTTGTCGGATATGGGCAGTCTTCTGGTTACGAAAAATAATCACACACTGAACTTACACAAATTGTTATAACGGGGGTCCTCATAGCACCATATGCTATGTTTGGTTGCCTTGAAAATAGGTGAAAAAATGGAAAAGAAAAGAAAATTTTAGATTTTTAATATAATTTTTAGCTATGTTTTGTTTAATTTTCTTTTCTTTTCCATGTTTTTACTTATTTTCTCAACAACCAAACATAGGGTAAAAGAATTATAGTCAACATGAAACATGAAAAGAGAAGAGAGAGGGTCCTGTATAAATATGAACAATTTAAATACTTTTTCTTTAGAAAACACTTAAAATCCTTATTAATTGATGAGGGGATGATCTCTTGAAATATAACATTTGATCTCACTATTATGTTCACTTTATTAATACTAGTTAACATTTTCTTAAAGATATGTTGAGCAAAATAAGGTTTTTTATAGTGTGTAACTCCCTCTAGTCATTTGATACCGGCCATTTCCCCTAAAGAACAAAAGGGAACGATCTCCTAAAACGAATCAAAAGGGATGATTTAGAGTGGGAACTATTGGATTGGATGACTACATAATTGAGTTGGTGAAACCAATATTGGATAATATTTGCTTATTAAGTGATATTAACTAATTAATACAATTAAAGTGCATATGTTACTCCCTTTACTCGTCTGGGGAGGTTATTCCCATAAAAGCGACGATCTCAGTTCAAACTTTTTCTTACGGAATTGATGTCCATGTTTCGATTCTAGTATCGAATCCTAGACAGATTTAAATTACAATAGCACTTAAATCTATTTCCTAAACTAAATAAGGCCCCAAGCAATATCAAACTCCATCTCAATATGGATAAAGCAAAACTAATGCAACTTTGAATTAGACTTAGTTAAACCATCCCAATTGCCTCCCTAAATCAAGTTCAAATGCAATTGTAGCATCATCTTCTTGCATTAAGATATTCCAATTCTATCAATTGTAATTATCTTCACCATCATATCAATTGTTGTCATCTTCCAATTACTACTTCCTTTCTTTTGCTTCGCACTTGCCCAATGTCAAATTTTGTAATTTCGCTTTTTTCTCTACTTGTAGTTCTTGATAGAAGACTGAATCTATGGTTCTCCTTTGACACTGTGCATAAGAGATAATAAATTGACTTTTTTTTTAAAGTCTGAGGTATCATTTATCTATGTTAATGTTTAATGTCAGTGTTCGTATTTAGAGTAAGTGTGTCTGCTCGAAACATCACTTGGGAAGAATCACTACCAATCTACTGGGTCTTCTCCCCATGTAGAACTTGATCAGGACCTCCTTCAATGAGAGGCACACCTTTGCCATCTGAGCTGAGGGGTGGGGGTTACGTTAACTCCGCTGCTATGAAAATGTGTTATAACACTCTTAATAATATATTAAATCAAATTTCACCCTATGTGAGCCAAGAAGATCTGTGTTTTCTGGCTAATGGTGAAGACTTCCCAAATTTTGTCATGAATATCATCATTTACTTGTCCAATTAATACAGTCAATCATTAATTTTATTTCTCCATGACACTAATATAATCGTAATTGAATATCATTAATATATTTGTGCCTACAAATTTTTCAGCAATTCAAATTTATCTACGTAAAACATTAATGTGTGGCCTCGCGCCATTTAACACATCAAGGAAATATAGTGGATCTGCATTAATAATTATTTCTTTTTTAATACATAAATTTCCCAAATATAGATGTGTTAGGAAACTTACTTCTACTAACCCAAAATTCGGTCCCTAAATTGGAAAGTATGCGCTATTTGGTTCTTCTAATAATGTTATCATCTGCATCTTTAACTGTATCTTCTAGATAATAGACTTTTAGTAGTTCATCTGCACTGAAATTGTACATCGAATAAGGTATCGCAAACCGATAGATCATCACATTGTAAGGAAAGTGACTCAAACTCATCCATATTTGTGGTGGATAAATCAGATCTATAATGAATTTTCAAATTTCTTAGTATACCGTCGTTTACATAATTTAAAACACTGTTTGTGCTTTCTTCTTTCAAATGTTTTTTGTCATGCACCTTCTCAATTACTCAATGACAACCAGATTAACATTACAAGGGGTTCAAATTTATAGATAATGTTTTACTCGGCGACAAAAGAGCAAACAAGTTTTACTCTTCTTTTCTTTCAGGTAACAAAATATGCTTTACTTAGGCCATTAATTCATGTTTTACTATGTGGTATAGTATCAAATCTTCACAAAACTCTTAGGCATATATATAGTAGGTAACTAGGTCTATTCAAGCTATGCTTAGTATAATGAACAGGAAAAAAGGTATTTCTTTTAGTTTTTTGGAGATGTGATCTTAAAACACGAGAGTCCACATTTGCCTGTTTCCAGATAAAGCCAAGTCTAGCTCTCGGGCACTGTCTCAACAAGTCTGGCATCATCTATGATTGCAGATACATCCCAATGAGTTAAGATTATCTTTCCCTTTTAGGAACTCCAGAAGAGTCTTTGAATCCGAATAAGGAGTGAACTGGGACTAGTTGTTTCGAATTGCTATACTTAATTAGCCAAATCTAATTGTACTTGCTTCTGTAATGAAGGGAAGTTGGAATGCTGAATTTCCCTATCATCACCTACTGCTAGACCATTAAGTAGACCAGCTCCATCCATATTCAGCTTGAGCCAACCCTGGTTCGAGGAGAGCAATTTCCACGACTGCTTTGGGCCTCCCTCGCCACTATGCCTTGCACTTGGTGCTTTGGCACTGTCAGTGCATCCATAATTTCAATTGAAAGATCCTCAAAACTTGGAATGGCTTCTACCGGATCATGTTTCTTTCTAGAGAAGAGGCACCATTCCTCTCCTTCCAAATAGTCCACAAAATAGAACTGCTATAGAACTAGTTAGCACTAACATATTTTTTTTTGCAATATTCAACAATTGTATTTCCATTTTCTACATCTTTTTTTTTTTTTTCTCTCCCAATTACATCATATATCTGTACCTATTCATTTCTTTTAAATTATTCGAGGATGATAGTGTATAGTGCTTCTAACCACCACTAGATTATGTGAAATTGCCCCATCTCTTTTAACAATTGAGCACATTGACATATACATTTGATAACTATAATCCAAAAATTGCATCTATCAGAAGTTACTAACCAAAGAGGTAGCCTGTTGAATGCAGTGCATGACCTGGATGTATGAGATTTATGCTTGACAATAGAGAGATGATCAGGAAATACATATAGATGTGTCCATGCAGTGCATCATACTAAGTATTCTTTCTGAATGTGTGTGTTGCTACCTATACATTTCGAATTCCATACGTTACTTTCCTTTTATTTAGAAGAAGATATTTGTAAAATAAGAGTTTATTGACTTATTCTACTAAATATTATAATTTAGTATTGTCTAAATATTTAACAATAAATGATTATACTATTTATTCAATAAGTGATCTAATGCTGCATTTTGAAAATATACCTTTTTTTTTTTTTTTTTGTAATGAAGGGTGTCCCAAACCCTTCGAGGTAAGGACTAGTCACTATGTCCGCACCGCCCCACTCAGAATTTTCCCTACGGACACCAGGGTAAGTCGAGCAGTGGGACTTGAACAGAAAATGTACTTATTTTACTTATACGGACAACGTCGATTTTTGGAGCATTCTATCATTATAAATAACTCTTAATTTTTAGAACTTATTTAGAAAACACTTATTAGATAAGTTTTACCAAACCCCATTCAAAATTAAATTACCATTATGCCCTTGAACTATATTTTACATTCATGATGTACTACTAAAAAGAAAGGGGTATTTATGTAAGTTTTTATCAGTTTAATTCTTATGGGTGGCACATTAACTATACAGCCTAATAAAAACCACCCTTGTTCCTATCTTGGGATTTACAGCTTGGAATCTAAGATTTTCTCTCAGCAAGGGAAATCTTCATTATAATTTCACGCAAATCCAGGCATCCATGAGAGTCATCTTCATTTGATTTCTTCTCTATAAGTACCCTAAGAAAACCACCACATTTCCTCCACCCCAATATATGCTTGATTTTACTTGTTCTTGGAAAGACCCACTCTAATATATTTCACTGTATCTCATCTCTCACTCTTAAGCTTCATCTTTTTTTTTTTACTTTCTTTCTTTTTTTTTTCTCTTGAATGGTAAATATGAAATGCGTGGTGTTTTTTATGGTGTTTTTAGAGCTCCTCCTGTGGTGGGTTGGCCCCCGGTTTGCGCATTTCGTAGGAACTTAGCCCTGCCACCAAAGCCTGAGATGGAATCCAAACCTGCTGCTACACCCTTGGCCGCCGAAGCCATAAAAAAGTCGCAGGATTCGATGTACGTGAAGGTTAACTTGGAAGGTTATGCTGTTGGGAGGAAGATTAACCTCAAAGCCCACGACGGCTACGAATCCCTCTCCCATGCCCTTCAGAAGATGTTTGATAACTTCTTCTTAGGTACCTACTTCCCTGATCCCTCCCTTATATTTGTTCCCTTAAGTATATCCATATTTTCTATTCCTTACTCTCTCATCTTAGTAGTTATTCATGTAGTACTGCCATGAATTTTCGTTGGGTTTCCTCCAAGTAAGTATTTCATAGTTAAAAAACTATGTTTTTCTTGGTTTCTATTGGGATCTGTAATTTTAATCAGATTACACGAACCTATTTGTAAAATTTCTCTGCAATGATCAGTTAACTACTCAAAGAATCAAGAAGTGGTTGATGATGAAGAAAAAGAAGAAAATGAGGTTGAATCTCCCAAACATGTTCTTGTTTATGAAGACAATGAAGGTGACAGAATGCTGGTCGGCGACGTACCATGGGAGTATGCATGTTATTTTTGGCTTTTAAGTTCACTTACCAATAGTTTGTATCTGTGAGGGTGTACTTATCTAGGAATCTTGCAGGATGTTCATCAGCACAGTGAAAAGGCTATATATCATAAGTGGCTCTAGAGCACCATCAATTGGTATACTAGTAAAGAAGTCCATGAAATTTTATTTATCTCAAAACTCGTTAAGGTGAAACTGAAATGATGAATCTTTCTCTAATTTTCAGTAGCTGGAAGTGGGGAGAACTCAACAGCAAATTGAGTCCTGAATCAGCAACTGGGCACCAGGTCAATGCAGTGGAGAAGATAAAGCATGTTATTTCATATGCGTGTCTTTCCTTTATTTCGCGATCCGTTGTGATCTAGGTTTCTTAGCAGTTTATATATTTGGATTTTCCATCTAATTTATGTGATTTCAGTCTTCTAGAATTCAGTTCCATAAGTGATTAATAAATGATACTGTGCCCATATCATTGCTTTTCTTAATCATTGCCGAATGTGCTGAAACAATCATGAGATCGAATTGTAGAGTTCGCCGATAAGCTTCGATTTGAATTTTATTCCTTCATATCAAAACTAATAGGTAAATTTATGCTGATTCATGTTGCGATATAAATTCACCCACTATACTTCAAGATAACATTATGGAACAATAACATGATTTGAGAAGCTCTGGATTTATTCCCGAAAGCGAGGAAAGAACAGGACCATGATTCACCTTTTCCCAACTAAGAGTAAGCAGAACTCATGTTGAATCTAATCTGGAAACAGATTATTTGTGTATTAGAAAATACTGTCATTAATTAGCAGAGAAACAACTCATGAAAGAAAACAGGAACCAAAGCAACTTTAATTTTAAGCCTTAGGAGTTTGGATGCATTCCTTTAGCACATTATTCTTACAAAAATCCTTCTATAAAATGTGAAATTCAAGGGAATTTCTTCCAAGAATGTTAGGTTTACATTTTCTTTTGCTTAACTACTGTAGATTCACAGGAATCACATGTCTTTAGTTATTTAATTAAAACCAATAAACTTATGAATCACATGTCTTTGTCTTTTCAAGTTTGATTTCTCACTTATCACTTTGCTCCAAGCATACATGGATGTAATCCTTTAACCAAGAGATTGTTGTGGAGGAAAACATCCTAAACCTCCTTCCATCATATACATGGCCCATCAACCCTTAGAAAACCTACATTCAATTCCAAGTCATCAATTTCGTATGAATTTAGGGTGAATGGCAAATACATACCTTAACGCAGTAGAATGAGGATCAAGGTTGTGTCACATTGCTCATTTGTCGTAAGAGACGGAGAGATTTTGTCCAGTCATCCTCGACACTACTAGAGTAGTGACCACACTTTCTATGCCTTAGACCCTTATGCTATGTTTGGTTGCCGAGAAAATAGGTGAAAACATGGAAAAGAAAAGAAAATTTTGAATTTCTAATACAATTCTTAGTTGAGTCTTATCCAATTTTCTTTTCTTTTCCATATTTTCATTTATTTTCTTGGCAACCAAACATAGGGTTAGGGTTGTGATAGAAACCTAGAGAATCACTCAAGTAACTAAGATGAGAAGAGACAATTTGTGTGTTGAGATTATCTTCGCTATGCACAAGCTAGATATATATAGGGTTGAGTTGTTGCACACTTCTAGTGCAATACTAACTCTCAATCTCTACCTAAGCCTCTAACCATGTGGGTCCCATATGGACATGCACCCAACGCGATACTAACACCAACATACTCCTACGCATCCAGAATTGGGACACAACAATGATATTCTCTCATCCAATGTGAGTATTCTCTTCATACAAAAATAATAATAAGCCGTTTGATCAACGGTAGTTGATCATCTTCTGGAGAAAATATTACGTCAAGTCTCTATTTAACAGACATAACACATGTCATCTCCAATAACTTATGCCTGACGTAGAGACATTTAGCCACATTGAATTGAGCATTTTCTAATATCCATTGAGCTACGACTCAAAATAATGATCAACCCAGCATATGAACTTCTAAGTGAAAACAAATTAGAGCTTATACTTATATATATATATGATAGAGTGTATGATTGTATATATAGTAAAACTTGTGAAAAATAAATAGATTTCCCGACTGATAGAAGCTCCAAACATTGTGTACAGTTTCTCAAAAGAATGTGATATTAAATAGTCTTTCTCAATCCATAATGTTGCTCAAATTTAGTTGAGTCACTTTCCCAACCATGTCCCTATAGATCTTTATTACTCTTAGTCATAGGTAACATGCTAGAGTCAGTAAACATCAATCTCCACCTCACAACGTAGTCATTAGTTACTAATTAAGGACATAAAAGTCACTAACACTACCAATAAGCTCACACAATAAGAAAATGACATGGATTCATTCTCTTACTAGCTATTAATTGTAGATAAAATAGGTCACTTTATAACATATTTAGTATAATTTACATGCTTCGGTGGAGCTCCCTAAGAGTTCGTCAACTTCAACACTATAGGGATCTTAGTCTAGTCGCATGTCAATCACCTAACCTGACCTCTTCAATCTAGTTGCTAGCTAAAGCATCTGATTAAAAGCCTTTTCATAACTAATAATTCTTGTGGGAACTGTGATAAAACTAACTTTAAATGATCTAAAGATATGAAAGTAAGATAAATAATGAGATGGAATTACCTTTGGATTCACTGGAGATGAGAAGGAGGAGAAACCCTAAGTTCATTCGGTCGACTTGAACAAAATATGGAAAGTCCCAATGTGCAGTAAAGGTTTTATAACCGATTTATGAATCTCGGTCGACCGAATTCATAGTCGGTTGACCAACTTGGATAGAGTTTTCCTATTTTTCTTAAAAACAGTTTTAAATTTTTCAAAACCTAACAACTCCCCCTCAAAGCAACCGTACGTACTTAAATTTGAGCAACACTCCCCCTCAAAACAATTTTCCCTCAAAAATAAATTCTCAAACGAATTATTACACACATGCATGAAGAACATTCAAATAGTTTAAGGATTTTTGAAGCCCAATAATTAACATGAATTAAGAATAGACTAAATGAGAGGATAAATCTATCTAAATGAGCCTCAATGAGCAATCATGCATAGCCATAAGCACTTGTTAACATTTAGGGCTTAGTTTCACTATGTAGGCTATGAGTGTGTAGTGAGGGTTCCGACTTGACTCTAATTTTAGGTTTTTATCCGAAGTGAGGATTTGTCACTAATCCACTAAGGGTACTTCAAGTATCTCAATACTAAAAGTCAAACCTAGTTAAGCTAAAATACGTTGATTTTTCCTTAATTGCATCTTTCTCCATTGTTTGACTATTTATATTTTTCTTTTTTGTTCCTGTCAAAAATAGCCAATAATGTAAGAATTTTTTTAAACTTTTTTTTTATCTTTTTCTTACAATGGTGGCTTTCACACCAGAAGGTAGGTAACCCTCTCTATTGGCAATAGGAGCTTTCACACTAGCAACTGAGGCAGATACCTACCTTGCTGACATAGGTAGCCATCACTAACTGTTTGCATCCAATAGTAGCTATGACACTATCCCAATAGGTAGCATTTCTCATTGCCTCAATTTTTTCTTTGAATGGAGGACACAAATAACTGGGAAATTAACCAATTGTCGATCTAGATTTGGTCAACCAGAAGAGGCCAAAATAGATAATGCAATTTCCTACAACATAAGTATATATGCCTTTAACCAGGGTCAATCAAAGTGCATTTGCAGGAATCATAGCATTCATAGATGACTAGTCTCTAACTATGATAAGTGAAAATGTCTAGTTATTATCACCCAAAAGGCCAACAAGATGCATTATCATCATGAATTCAATCCTATATAAATGTTTTTCCTTGGGCAAGAAATATGTTTGTAAAGTCCATGTTTTAGTGTTGGCTTATTCCGTTTTCAAAATAGTGAGTCTAGTATGTCTTGTGTCATTGCCTACAAGCGTCCAAGACAAGTAAAGATGAAGACCGAAGAAGATCAGTTGAAGACATTAACATCATAGCCTTCATTTCACTCATAAGATGGTAAGTGACCTAGATACCATGTTACCTTAGGTGAAAATTGACTTAGAATAATCATATGAATCTTAAGTGACTAGATATGTAGCCTTAAGAGTGTTAGAGGATCTTAAAAACTAAGGTTCCTTGTAAGAGGCATATCTCATTGACCGTAGCTCCGATTTTGCTCCATAATATATCAAATCGACCGTATCAAAAAGATCTACAGCTTTTGTGAAGTAAGCAAGAGCAAAAATCAAGGTTTTGAAAGTCGGTCGACCGAATCATGATCGGGTCGACCTAGTCCTTACAAAATTTGTATGGTGAAAACAGACAGAGAGCATGAAATATTTGGGTTGACCCAAAGGGCTCATTCGGTCGACCGAACTGCCCAGTTGGACCGACCCAATCCAAGCTTGGTCCACCACTTTGCTTTAGGATGTTTCTAAATTCAATTTGTTCCCTTCTAAAAGCTAGTGTTGGCTTCTCTATTTAATAGAACCTTGCTAGTCCGTGAATGGGGACTTGTGGAAAGTGTTGAGAGTATATTGGGCTAACTCTAGAGTTCTCAGAAACTTTAGATTTATTTTCTCTCATTCTCTTACATTAGTTGCTCTAAAGATGCAAGTTTTACCATTCTAATCTCTGAAAACTTGCATTGGTTGATCCTCAAGCTTTTGATGGGATCACTCTAGAGTTGTCCTAAACCATAAAACCCTATTGTTGCTCCGCTGTGAGTGTTGGTTGGCATGAGCCAAAGTCGTCATTGATGGAGATCGATCGTGGAGATCGTGGTTGTCGAGACACAAGAGAAGAATAGGCTTCTACGGTAGATTACGAGTCTTACGAGATCGTGATTACTTATTGAGGCGTGTAGGACTAGCCATGGATCAAGGAAGTTGAGTCCTATTTGGGTGAGGTTCGAGTCTGTAAGTATCTTTACTTTGTCTTAGTGGATTCTCGTTGCTGGACTAGGTCCCGTGATTTTTTCCAGAAGGGTTTCCACGTAAAAATCTTTGTGTTGTGGTTTGCTTGTCTTCTCTCTATTTTCACACTTTATTGTTCATTCTTCCTTAGTTAATAATTTAATTGTTAACTCTTAAAACGGGTAGATAAACTTGTAGGGAGACTTAGCCACGCCCCTTGGGTTTGTGAGTTCTCAACCTAAAAATATTATTTTTGGGGTTCAGTAGATTTTTCAATTGGTATCAGAGCGGGTTCACTAATTTACTAGTGTGATCTTGTCTCATATTTTCGGTGAATATGAATTTCATTAGAGAG
The DNA here is from genome assembly GCA_015143295.1 of Tetracentron sinense. Lineage (NCBI taxonomy): Eukaryota > Viridiplantae > Streptophyta > Magnoliopsida > Trochodendrales > Trochodendraceae > Tetracentron > Tetracentron sinense. Next base: position 54,368,465 of record CM026552.1, read on the forward strand.
TGAGAATCCATCTTGTCGCGCCTCAAAATACCTCCTAGGAATTAAGGGATACTTTAGTCGTGACTATTCTTAACATGTCAAACCATCCTGTGATGAACAAGGTAAAAACATACAATAATAGAACGTGAATCAGAGTGCGGAAGCGTAAACCAACTTTGTAAGACCCAAAATTTAGTTTCTTGACATTCATGCCACTTATATGAATTTCTTGAAATATGTGCCCAATTTTAAATGCATGTGTTCCTAAAAGATGAATTAAAAATGGATGCCTTAACATACCCTCAACTTTAAGAAGCTCTAGGTCTGTCACCGTTGATCGGAATTGAATGATTTTTGAACCATTAGGAAGGTATGGAAACCCTCTTCGAGATTCATGTTCATCATTTTTCTAGATTTTTAGTCAAAGATAGGTTAAACGTTGGATTTTCAAAATCGAGGGTGCTGAAATCCATTCCAAACCAGTCAACTTTAGAGCCCATTTAGGTAATTAAAAACTTAAGATTGGGACTTGTCTATTAGACAAGAAATTGTTTCCCTTTGAATGAAGAGTCCAATGTAAGCTGAATCATCCAATTCTGATAACCAAGTCAAAAGTTATGGCCAAAATACCAAAAAAGAGTTTCGGCAAAAAAAAATAATTTGGGAGGGAGATCGATTGCCCAACATGGGAATTTTCCGGAAAATCATGATTTTTGATTTTTTTTTAACTCCCTAAGGTCCCCAAACTCTATATATAACCCTCCAACTCGTGAATTAGGGTTTCTATAGGCTTCTAAACCTAAAAGAGAGAAAAATGAGAGCTTCCTAAGAGATCAAAAGGGGAATCTTGAGGAGTTCAAGGATTAGATCAGAAAAAGGAAGAAGGAGACTTAAAGATTGAGATTGAGTCTTATTCGCAAGCGATAGATTGTAAGGAAGCGATCAAGTGAGGTAAATAACTTTCTCTAGTTCTCAATTTTATAACTATTAATCTAAAGTATGAATCTAATGATAAGATCTATGTAAAGAACATGATTAAGATCTGAATAACGTAAATAATAATCTCTAATTCTCAATTTCAAGAATATTAATGTAAAGTAAGATTTAAAAAGGTAAATCTAAGTAAGAACTTAGATACAAATGAGATCTATAATTTCTATCATCCCTTATGTTATAACTAGTTCGACAAATCGAGAGAAATACGAAAATAAGAAATCAAGCAATCGCACAAAAGAGACAAGATATACGTGGTTCGGCAAGGTGCCTACGTCCACGGGAGAAAACGGCAAGAAATCCACTAAGAACACTGGAGAAATACAGAGTACAGAAGCTCTCTCAAACCCTCGTTCGAAACCCTCGAAAAACCCCTTACTCACGCTGCCTCAAAGAAAACCCTTTATATACTAGGGTTACAACGAAAAGTAAAACGGGTCGGAAATACGGGTGAACCCCACACATTGCCTATTAATCGGGTCACTCGGGTCGCACACCGGGTCATCAAGGATCCGGGTAAGATCCATACCGACTTCCCAACAAAAAACCCATATTCTGAATTTGAGCCAAAACTCACAAATCTCCACCTTGGCGAGAATTCCAACAAAAGCAATCTCCACCATAACAAGCAACTCCTCTTGCCGCCTCTACCAGCCCCCTAAGGGCACTCAAGTACTATCAACACCAATCAAGTCCAAGCAATGCTTGAACTTGACTACAGGGATGGGCTTGGTCATCATATCTGCTGGATTATCTGCTGTAGCAATCTTCTTCACTGCAATAGTTCCCTGAGAAACCACATCTCTAATAAAATGGAGTCTGACATCAATGTGTTTGGTCCTCTCATGGAACATCTGATTTTTGGTCAGATGTATGGCACTCTGACTGTCACAAAACACAGTAGACTGCTCCTGCTGCATCCCAAGATCACCAACCAAACCTTTCAGCAATATAGCTTCCTTCACTGCTTCTGTAGCTGCCATATACTCAGCTTCAGTAGTAGACAATGCAACTGTAGACTGCAGAGTTGCTTTCCAACTGATGGCACTCCCACAAAGAGTGAAAACATAACCTGTCAAAGATCTCCTCCTATCCAGATCTCCAGCATAGTCTGAATCAACATATCCAATGACACTATCAGGAGTGTCACTGCCTCTATCATATATCAACCCAACATCTGTAGTACCTCTCAAATATCTAAGTATCCATTTCACTGCTTGCCAATGGGCTTTCCCAGGCTTATCCATATACCTGCTTACCACGCTAACTGCCTGTGAAATGTCTGGCCTAGTGCAAACCATAGCATACATAATGCTCCCAACAGCACTAGCATAAGGAACACGTGACATGTGCTCCACCTCCTCCTCAGTCTGCGGTGATAAAGCAGCTGAAAGTTTAAAATGAGCTGCAAGTGGAGTACTCACTGGCTTCGACCCTTGCATACCAAAGCGTTCCAGTACCTTTTCAATGTACCTTTTCTGAGACAAGTGCAATCTGCCCGCTTTTCGGTCTCTGTGAATCTCCATTCCCAATATCTTCTTGGCTGCACCCAAGTCTTTCATTTCAAACTCACTGCTTAACTGAGTCTTCAAATTCTTGATCTCAGACATGTTCTTAGAAGCAATCAACATGTCATCAACATACAACAACAAATAAACATACGAACCATCAGACAACTTCTTGTGATAGACACAACTGTCATACTCACTCCTACAGTAGTCCTTTCTAATCATGAAAGTATCAAACCGCTTATACCACTGTCTAGGAGATTGTTTCAAACCATAAAGAGATTTCTTCAGCAAGCACACATGGTCCTCCTTTCCCTGAATCTCAAACCCTTGAGGTTGATGCATGTAAATCTGCTCCTCTAGCTCACCATGCAGAAAAGCAGTCTTGACATCAAGCTGTTCAAGCTCAAAATCAAACAAGGCAACCATAGAAAGTAGCATACGAATGGAACTGTGCTTCACAACAGGTGAGAACACTTCATTGAAATCAATGCCCTCTTTCTATGAATAACCTTTCGCCACCAATCGAGCTTTGTACCTTGCATCCTCCACCCCTGGAGTTCCTTCCTTCATCTTGAAGATCCATTTGCAGCCCACAATTCTTCTTCCTTTTGTCGGTTTTACTAGTTCCCAAGTCTGATTCTTGTGAAGAGATTCAATCTCCTCACTCATGGCTACAGTCCACTTTGCTGACTCTTCACTAGTAATGGCCTCTTGATACGTACTAGGTTCCTGAACCTCAATGTCTTCTGCCACACTAAGAGCATATGCAACCAGGTCTGCATAACCATATCTCAGAGGTGGCTTAGATTGCCTCCTCTGTCTGTCCCTAGCAAGAGTCCATTGTTGTTCTTGCGGTGCTTCTTCTTCCATCTCTGGATGTTGCACATCTTCTTCCTCTTGCTCAACTGGAACAACTTTCTGAGTATTCTCTGAAGCTTTTATTTCAAACTCCACCTTCTCACTGACACCATGATCCTTTCCTGCATCAATACAATCCTTCTTAGGGGTGAACAAAGTTGACTCATCAAAAGTCACATCCCTACTGATAATACCCTTTGATGACTTGGAATCAGTACACCAAAGCCTGTATCCCTTCACACCATCTGCATACCCCATAAATATGCACTTCTTTGCTCTAGGCTCTAGTTTACCCTCATTTACATGAGCATAAGCCGTACAACCGAAGACTTTCAAATCAGTGTAATTTGCAGGAGACCCAGACCATACCTCTTCAGGAGTCTTACATTCGATAGCAGTCGATGGAGACCTGTTAACCAAATAACAAGCTGTGTTAACAGCTTCAGCCCAAAATTCCTTGGACAACCCAGCATTAGAGAGCATACATCTTGCCCTCTCCAACAATGTCCTATTCATACGTTCTGCTATACCATTCTGTTGTGGAGTGTATCTTACTGTTCGATGTCTCACAATCCCTTCATTTTTGCAGAACTCATTAAAAGCACCCCCACAGAATTCCATGCCATTGTCAGTTCTCAACCGCTTGATCTTTTTCCCTGTTTGCTTCTCGATCAAAGCCTTCCATTGCTTGAACTTCACAAAAGCCTCATTCTTGTGTTTCAAGATAAATATCCAGACCTTCCTTGAAAAGTCATCTATAAATGTCAACATGTATCTACCACCACCTAGAGAGGGGACACGAGAGGGACCCCAAATATCAGAATGAATATAGTCCACAGTACCCTTGGTTCTATGAACAGCCGTACTGAACTTAACTCTGCACTGTTTTCCAAAAACACAATGCTCACAAAAGTCCATCTTCCCTGTCTTCTGACCACCAAGTAAATCCTGTTTACTCAACAATGTCAAACCTCTCTCACTCATATGCCCCAATCGCATATGCCACAACCTAGTGGTGTCAAAATCCGAATCTGATGACGATACAGCAGCTGCACCTGTAACTGTATTGCCCTGTAACACATAGATACCATTCTTCAAATATCCCTTCATCACAACTAGAGCACCTCCCTTAAAAATCCTCATAACTCCACCATCAGCTTTATGGCTACAACCATTGGAGTCAAGCGTACCCAAAGAAAGTAAATTTTTCTTTAACTCTGGAACATGCCGTACATCGGTTAAGGTTCTCACAACACCATCATGCATCTTGATTTGAATTGAGCCTATCCCAACAACCTTACAGGCTACATCATTTCCCATCAAGACTCTACCACCATCATTAGACCGATAAGTAGTAAACCAGTCTCTATTAGGACAGATATGATAGGAGCAACCCGAATCCAGATCCACTCATTACCCGAGCTACCAACAGTAATTGTGAGTACATCCCCGTGATCCTCTGCTACACCAGCAACATTCTCTGAATTATCTTTTCCTTTCCCCTTACGCTCTGGACAGTCTTTTCTAAAATGTCCTTCCTTGTGACAATGAAAACACTTCATTTTTCTGGGCTTTGATTTTGATTTGGACCGACTTCTACTATTAGAAGTCTTCTCATGTGTTCTCCCTCTTACAAACAAACCTTCACCAGATCCCTCTACACTACTCTCAGATACTCTTTTCTTCAACTCCTTAGAGTTTAGGGCTGCCTTAACATCCTCCATGGTAAGAGTTTCTCTTCCATACATCATAGTGTCAACAAAGTTCTCAAAAGAAGGCGGTAAAGAACACATTAAAATAATTGCCTGGTCCTCATCATCAACTTTAATGTCTATATTTCTTAAATCTAAAATAATTCGATTGAATTCATCAAGGTGGTCTTTAAGAGGCATACCTTCGCGCATCTGGAGTGTATACAATCGCTTCTTTAGGTACAAGCGATTTGTGAGAGATTTCGTCATATATAAACTCTCCAACTTGAGCCACAGTCCCGCTGCCGTTTCTTCTTCAGCAACTTCTCGCAGAACTTCATTGCTCAGGCATAACAGAATCGCACTAAATGCCTTCTCTATCAGTTCATCCTTCTCAGTGTCATCCATTGTTGCAGGCAAAGCTTCTTTGCCCTTCAATGCTTTCGTCAAGCCTTGTTGCACGAGCACAGCCTTCATCTTCAGTCGCCAAAGACTGAAATCATTCCTCCCATCGAATTTCTCAATGTCAAACTTACCCGCCATTTAGATCTACCCAACCTAAAGCTCTGATACCAATTTGTTATAACTAGTTCGACAAATCTAGAGAAATACGAAAATAAGAAATCAAGCAATCGCACAAAAGAGACAAGATATACGTGGTTCGGCAAGGTGCCTACGTCCACGGGAGAAAACGGCAAGAAATCCACTAAGAACACTGGAGAAATACAGAGTACAGAAGCTCCCTCAAACCCTCGTTCGAAACCCTCGAAAAACCCCTTACTCACGCCGCCTCAAAGAAAACCCTTTATATACTAGGGTTACAACGAAAAGTAAAACGGGTTGGAAATACGGGTGAACCCCACACATTGCCTATTAATCGGGTCACTCGGGTCGCACACCGGGTCATCAAGGATCCGGGTAAGATCCATACCGACTTCCCAACAAAAAACCCATATTCTGAATTTGAGCCAAAACTCACACCTTATATATGTTTTCTTAAGAATTGTTAAAGTAGGATGTGAATAACTCTATTGATATTATATTTTATGCAAGAATAAAGGGAAAGAAAATTATGGAGATATGTGAATATATGTAGTAGAAGAGATGTATGCCGGAGATTGGGTTGAATGATGGTATGTAGAAAAGATGATTTCTATATTTTTGTATAAGTGAGGATTTCATGATCACTACTTTATGTATAAATTACTTGAAACCAATGTATGATGAATGGTCCATTAAGAGTTTTAACGACCAAAGAACCATGATGATGTATGATCTATGGAAGTAAGATTCATAAACATATGTTATTATTATTATTGTAAGAACCTTGATTTATTGATGTTTAAATTATAATCTATAGAATTTATATGCACGATGATCGATAATGGATGTAAGATATGAATTGTTGCATGGGTAATATGCATTCGGGTAAATAAGCTTTGGTTAGGATTTTGGTGGTTTTAGGATTTTATCATGGTGATGTGAATTGCTATGATGGATTCCCGATGCCTTCAACCTATGATTGAGAGTGAAATTTAACCGAGGGTTTATTACCGTTTTCAATCACAACAATGTTATATACATACACACGATGTGAATATGAATACAAGAAAGTAAGAGTCACAGAAATAAGATTGCATGAACGAGTTTTCTCATAAATAATAGATACCAACAAAGTAAGTAACCAATGATATATCATACCCAGCTCCAAGTCTAAGCTCATCGATGGTATGTCATGCCCAGCTTCAAGTATAAGTTATGCAAGGGTATGTTATATCTGACTTCAAGTCTAAGTAACAAAGATGCTAGTGCCTTGCTTCAAGATAAGTTTCCAAGGGTACTAGTTATCTGGCTTCAAGAAAGATATCAAGAACAAGTAAGAAAAAAAATAAGAAAAGTAACAAAAATGCTAGTGCCTTCCTTCAAGATAAGTTTTCAAGGGTACTAGTTATCTGGCTTCAAGAAAGATCTCAAAGAAACGTAAGAAAAATAAGAAAAGAAAAGAAAAAGTAAGAAAAGAAAATTATGCTAGGGCCATGCTTCAAGATAAGTTTCCAAGGGTACTAGTTATCTGACTTCAAGAAAGATCTTAAAGAAAAGTAAGAATGTAAGAAAAGTGAAAAAAAAAAAAAAAAAGGAAGAAAGGAAGAAAAAAAAATATAATAAGAAAAGTAAGAAATGATGAATAAGCAAGATAAGTAAAAAGATAAGTATAAGTGAGAACATGAAAGAATTGAAAAAAAAAAGATGTTTCCGTATTCTAATATATGTATGTGAATTGTAATTGAACTGTTACTTGTACGCATGTTATCGTTATAATATTATTTACTATGGATAGTTATATACGCGGAGTAACTTGTTACTCAGCCGATGACTTTTGTTGTCGGCAGGTTTGAGAATTGAAAATTGTGTCGAGGAACCTTGAGTTGAAGAGGAGTACGTAAATAAGATCTTGCAGGTGATCATCCCGAAGTGGAATGGGATTTCGATGTATGGTTTTACTATTATTTTAGTTTATTAGAAATTGGTTAAATTCCTTAGAGATTGTAACTAGTTTATTATGTTCTAATTTTAATTTGGGATATTTAGATTTGATACGGTTAATTAAAGAGTTGAGAATCACAAGGATGATTCAGATTATGTTGGTTCAATTTAATTACAAATTTTAATTGATGTTTAGTTGAAGTATTTAATGAAGAAATTTTTAAGTTCAGATTTTGGTATGCCTTTAAAGCTTATTAAATTGATTAAGTCAAGTAAGTCACGTGCCAAAGTTCGAAATTCTCCTAGGGGAGATTTTGGGGCGTGACAAACTTTTTCTTTTCTGAAACCATGGTAGGTATTCCAAGTTCTATACAAAACACATCAAAGTAAAGGTGGACATGCCCACCTATCAAAATACAAAAGAAACTCTCACAGTCACTCAGCTCACCAGTAATCTAGATTCGGCCACACATCTAGATCCCTATCCGCCTGCGTCTGCATCGGAATAGGCGGCTCTTTCTCCTCCACATATTCTTCTTCAACCCAAGGCTCAAGGTCGAAGGCATCTACTGGACCTGCCGACATGAAAAGTATGGTTGAGTATGGAACACTTAGTGAGTACAAGCTACTAACTAACAATAGCGATAACGAACTACAACTCATAACAGCAAAAATTGAAGAAATATAGCATCAATATTTAAGACAATACAAGAGCGAGAATTAAAGAAATTCTATGATCATGACATGCATGGAATAATGCTAAACCTCCGATAAAACTCATACTTTACAAATTCATGTCTTGTTCTTAAAAATAGTCTTTCGTGTTTTTCAAAACTCGCTTGTCATGTTTAAAACTTGTTCTTGTCTCGTAGGAATCACGATGCCTTGTCTTGTCGGGAATCACTTGTTCTTGCTTGTCTTTTCATGTCTTGACTTGTCTTGCCATGTTTTCTTGTGAGCCAGATGTTAGTGCCCCTTGTACCGACTTGTGAGCCGGGAATGTAAATTCCCTTCAGCAAATATATATATATAGAAAAGAGGTACACCAACATCCTTGACCGGCCCTTTATCCAGCTTGATCAACTTGTTTTCTTATGAGCCAGGTATGACATATCTTGTGATATGCCCTACCCTTGACTGGCCCAATGTCCGGCTTTATCATGCTTATTTACTTGTGAGTCAGGTATGACATATCTGAGGGATATGCCCTACCCTTGACCGGCCTGATGTCTGTCTTTATCATTCCTAGCGTAAATCACTTGGTCTTATTTTCATTTATTTACATATACTTAAAAAAATCTTAGTTAATGCATGCATGTGTGAGTGTGTGGCAATTCGTGGTAATTATGATGACATGTACACTCAAGGGATATGGTATAGCATATCCATTCTTAATATGATCATGAGTGAGGAGTTTAAGCAAGCATATAAAGCATTTGATCAATTTATCATTTTAGGGAAGCCTACACATATCCTACTTTTATATCCTTCATTAATTCCATTAAATCCTTATTTAGGCATTTTATCAAACATTTGGCGTGCAACTTATTCATGACCCTTTATTCGAGTTCTTAGTTCGTGCTTTTCATCAAACATCACACGTGTATTCATTATGTGCACAATGCCCTTCCACCATTTTTCATCACATACAATACAACCACATGGTTTCCAATCGCCACAACCACCATCCATTCATACATCCCCACACATTCATTTATTTCTCTTGTTTATATTGAGGGAAACTAAGGCATTCAACTAGATAGTGGAAAATAAGGGAGATCGATACACTACATTCATAAGGGAAATCTAGTTATTACCAAGGGAGTTAGTAGGGTGTACTACCCTTAAGATCAAAGCTTGATTTTGAAGAAAAACCCTTGATTGGGAACCTTCAAGCTTGAGGAAGGCACCACCTTGAAGATTTGAGGACTCTTGCTTGATATGGGGAAGCCCAAACCTTGATCTTGAGCTCCTTTGATCTTGGAAGAAAAACCCCTCTTGGATTTTCCCCCAATCTCCTCTTCTCCCTCTTCTCCTCTTTCCCTCCCTTAGGTTTAGGTTAAACTCCAAGCGAAGACCCCCTCATAAGTCAAGGGTTTAAAACCCTCAAATTCGGCATCAGCTACCTCGTGCGATTGATTGCATACTAGCTGCGATCGATCGTAAATCCAGTTCGATCGATTGCACCATAAGGCGATCTGTCGCACATGAACCCGCATACTTCGGTTTGATTTTCCCCTGCATGCGATTGATCTCACACCCTTGCGATTGATTGCAGATCCCTACGATCTGTTGCACCTGGCCTCCCATCTATCGTACTTGGTCCAAAAAGTTTGGGACCAATTTCACCTGCATGCGATCGATCGCACTCCCTAGATTTTGGTTTCTTCCCTCTGTAGACCCATAGGGGTGTTTCCAATCTCATTTTCGTCATCCTTAGGGCTCTAAACTCCCTCATTCATGCTGCATATGGGCCATTATCACCCAATTTATCATAAACACTAATTTCAAACACGGGGAATGCCATTTGGCTTTGAATACACTATTCATTAGCCATAAAAAGTTCCGGGGTACTACACATCTCTTGTCCCCCATTATTTTATGAGAATAATTATGCTTATTGGAAAGCCCATATAAGAGCCTTTCTAAAATCTTTGGATGAGAGAGTATGGATCTCTATTGAACAAGGTTGGACCCATCCAACAAAAACCATAGATAACCAGACCATCCCTAAACCTTCTTCTGAATGGACCAATGTAGATCTTGAAAGTTGTAGATGGAATAATAAAGGTCTTAATGCAATCTTCAGTGCTGTCTCACCGAAAAAAATTTGGCGTATTTCTAATTGTGACACTTCGAAGGAGGCATGAGGCATTCTTAAACTTACCCATGAAGGGTGTAGAACCCCCGAAACTTTTGTATATGCCTTGAGATGTGTGTCAAGGCATGAGCATATGTAATCTCAAAAGAATTCATGAAATGAGAATTTGAAGCTTTGAGGAATTTTGCTAAGAATGTTATTATTAATTAAATAAATTAATTAAAAATGTCTATAAGCCTTGAAAGTGTCCTAGTCAAATTTAGGAGATGTTAGAATGGAAGAGGAAAAGGTTCAAGTAGTAAAAATGGGTGAAAAGTGAACTCATCAGAAGATTTGCAAAGCAACCGATCGCTCGGTCATCGTAGCGATCAATCGGTCCAAAACCGGTCGATCGGAGGCTATCGACTGATCAACTTTTTTGTATGGGAAAATTTTCCAGAGAGCATGTTTTTGACCGGTCACTCGGTCAGAACACCGATCGCTCGGTAGGCAACCGATCGATTGGTAATAACCACCGATCGCTCGGTCATCGCGTTTTTGCAGAAATTTCAGTAAGGGCTTTTTCGTCTTTTGGGGGTTAAACCCTTTCCTCTTAAGGCTTGCTGGAGCCTTAGGGCTTCATTTACTATGCTTAGGAGATTTTAAGAGATAGAAAGAGAGAAGAAGGGGATTCCTAACCTAGGTTTCCTCTTGAGAAGAAATTAAGAGTTGGGCTACCCAAGATTTGTCCCAAAGCTTGGATTCTTCATAGCCAAGCCTCAAGCTCGTGGGGGAGTCCTCCTTCAAGCAAGGGCAGCACTTTTCAAGGTATTTTCAAGAGGGTTTCCTTCCCACTCAAGCCTTCATCAAGCAAGAGTCCTTCTTCTTGCAAGTTGGAGCTCCAATCAAGGTTTACAACCAAGATCAAGCCTTGATTCAAGGTTAGTACACCCTACTAACTTCCCCTAGCAAAATCTAGGTTTTTATGGTGAAATGTGATTCTTGCTATTATAGTTTCCTTTCCTATGAAACGTAACACCTCCAATAAATATAAATAAGATAAGAAAAAGATTTGAATGTGTGAATGGGATGTGGATGGTGGCGATTGGATGCCATTGGATGTGGATGTGATGTGTGAAATGGAAAACGGTGGATGGGCATTCTATAAATAATAAACATACCATGATGATTGATGGAAAATATGCATTAAAAAGGGTAAAGAAAAACTACTAGAAATGTTGCACACCGGATGTCTGATAAAAGGCCTAAACCAAGAATCAATGAATTTAAATAAGGGAAGGGATGTAAGCCCTATGTAACTACTCTTGTAAATGATCATTTGACCAAATGCTTTGTTGATCCCCTAAATGCTTGCATGTTATACTATGAATCGAAATGTGATGCGATATTCCTCTTGTTACATGTGTTCCCATGATTGTCACTATTGTCACTTACACGAGCACGCATGTTGCATGAACCGAGATTTCAAGAGCACGTGTATATAATAATCAACAAGAAAACATTGCATGTCAAGGAGGTTGGTAGCCCAGGGACATTCGGGTACTAGCCTCTGGCTCACAAGAAAACTGAAATCACTTATTGTCAAGGAGGTTGGTAGCCCAAGGACATTCGGGTACTAGCCTCTGGCTCACAAGAAAACCATATATCAAGGAGGTTGGCAGCCCAGGGAGATTCGGGTGTTAACCTCTAGCTCACAAGTTTACAAGATGAAATTTTACAAGATGATGACAAGGCATTCATGCATGCATGCATATATGATTTTCTCAAGCCATACCGAGACATGAGACGGATTTCCAAGCATGAGTTTTATCGGAGTTTCGCATTCATGCACGCACGTCAAGATGATTGTATTGTACCATGTTTAATATTGTTTCTTTTGTGATGTTCCTCTTATGCTCTGTATTGTATTACTGTTGTTGTGTTTTATTATTGTTATGGTTAGCTAGTAGCTTGTACTCGCTGAGTATTCCATGCTCAGCCGTACTTTCATGTCGGTAGGTACAGAGGGAGCCCTCGACCCGGAGACTTGGGTCGAGGAAGAGTACATAAAGGAGAGAGAGCAGTCTATTCCACTACAGTCTCAGGCGGACCGAGACCTTGATGTGTGGCCATACCTCAACTACTGTTGAGGGGAGAGTACGAGAGGGTCTTTTATGTATTTTGATATTTTGATAGGTGGGCCTGTCCACCTTAGAATTGGATATGTGTTGTGTATATATTAACTTGGAATACTACTTTGGAACTTTAGAAGAAAAGAAAAAGTTAGTTCGCACTTCCGCATTTATGTTTAGCTTCCGTATTTATGTTTAGCTTCCGCGCTCTGATTATTATCCTTATTGTATTGTGTTAGCCATGTTTACTTCAGGATGGTTTGACAGGTACGTATAGTCATACCTAAAGTATCCCTTAACTCCTAGGGGGTATTTTGGGGCACGAAAAAGGGACTACAATAGTCAAGATCTCCAAACTTCAAATGCTTACCTCTAAGTTTGAAAAGTTTATAATGAATGATAATGAAACTTTTGACAGTTTTTATGCTAATCTGAATGATATTGTCAATTCTAGTTTTAATCTAGGGGAAAGAATTCTTGAGTCCAAAATTATTAGAAAAATTTTGAGATCTCTACTTGAGAGATTTCGATTAAAGGTTACCACCATCGAAGAGAGCAAAAATATTGATGCTCTCAAAATTGATGAGTTGGTTGGTTATCTCCAAACCTATGAGTTAAATCTGAACCCGTCTAAGAAACCAAAATCTATTGCTTTGAAATCTATCAAGTAATCCATAGAGAGTTCAGATAATGACTCTGGGGCTGATGAAGAAGAGTTGGCTTTATTTGCAAAGAAATTCAGAAATTTTCTAAAATTTAATAATGGATTTCATCCGAAAGGACAAAAATCTTTTGAGAAACCTAAGTCCAAGCACTTTGAAAACAAGAAGCATCTTAAAAGTACTTACAGTAAATCCTAAGGTGTTCAATGGTATGAATGTCAAGGCTATGGCCATATTACTGCTGAGTGCTCTAATAAGAAAATATTTAAGGGCAAGGCAAGAGATGATAGTGAATCTGAATCTCAGGAATCAAATAGTTCTTCTTGTGAGGAGACTAGAGGTTATATGGCCTTCACTGTACCCTTATCTGGGGTTGAAGAATCTTCTTCAAATGTTATGAATAATCAACACCATAGTGATGGTGAGGATGATAAAAAGAGTCAGAATGACTTAGAGTCTAAGGGAGACCTCGAGGCAACCTATGATGAGCTGTTTGAGGGATGCCTAAAGCTAAAAAAGGCTCAGTTTTCCATGTCCAATAAGGTAAAATCAATTAGAATGGAAAGAGATGCCTTAGACCAAGTGGCTTCAGGGTTGAAAGCTCTTGTGTCACAGCTTGAGGAAGAGAAGGCTTCCCTCCTTGTCAAGACTCAGCTTCTTGAACCTAATTTGAATGTTTGTCTTGATGAAAAGACAAGTCTTAAAATCAAGTTGGCTGATCTTGAGCAAAATCAGAGGTGTGGAGACGTGAAGGGAACTTCATCAACCTCGAACACTAAGCCTAGTGATAATAAGCACCCTCCTGAAAATAGGAAAGACCCCTCTTCTCATAAATTCATTCCTACATATCATAAATGTGGAGAGAAGGGTCATATTAGGCCTCGATGTCCTAAACTTCGAACAATGTCCAATCATGGTTCTAGGAACCAACACAATGTTAATGAGAATTTTCAAATGAGAGTTGATATCCTAGTGGATATGTCTAGGAAGTTAAATGATGATATAGTGAATATCTATAATAACTCTAGACAGTGGCATGGTTGGGACACTCCTTATGCTAGATATAAAGGAGGAAACGGGAAGAACCAATATGTCCGCCATAATTCTAGGACTCAATCTTGGAATAGAAGGAATAGGAGGAAGAGGCAAAAGGTCATACCTACCTCAACTGAAATGGTTAGAGACAAAAGGGTAATCAAACTGCTAAAACCTTTTTGGTGATAAAGGAAGACCTGAAGGGCTTCACTTAGTTTTTGCCTGTCATAGCCTAGGTTGTGCTTTATTTGTTATATCTTGTCCTAGTGTTATGTTGCTTGTGTATACTAGTAGTTTTTATCTGTTTTAGTTTGTTTTTCTATTTTCTTTATTTTGAAAAATTCAAAAACATTAAAAAACTATAAAATCCAAAAATAGTTTTGTCATGTTGCCCTTGCTTGACTTGCATGATCTCATTCCTTATGTGATCTTTATTTCCATACTTGTCCAGGGTTGAACATGATTTTGTTACTAATTAAGAATATATCACCTTCATAGTCTCTTGGTTAAACTGATTTTATCTTGCACAGTTAGAGACTTATTCATGTGTATATGCTTTACAATTTCACATGCACTCTGACTGATTCTGTTGAGAGGTCTATTTTTCAATCTGTAGGTGTTTGACTTATCCCAAAAGTGTGACCTTGGATGACCAATTTAGAATGACCATATTGTTAGTCATTCCCATTTTGTGTATCCTCCATGAGCAAAAATTGTTGTAATGAAAAGGACTACCTACTGGGCTAGTATGAAAGTCACTATTAGATGAAATAGTATGTAATGGCTACCTATGCGGACAGTAGTTATCTATCTGGGTTGCTAGAGTGAAAGCCTCTACTGCCAATAACCATGACTACCTACTTGGATAGTGTGAAATCCATCATTGTATGAAAAGATATGTTCAGATAAAGAACATCAAAAGAAATCTTACAAAGTTTGGAGGTATTTGACCAAAAGTAAGAAAAATATTGAGTTAAATAAAATGAATAAAGGAGCACCAAAATGTAAAAAATCAGCATATCTGGATCTAATTAGGTTTGACTTCTTAGATTTAAGTCTCTAGGAGTCCCCTTAGTGGTGAAATGACATATCCTTGGAAATGGAAAGAAACCTTGATTTAGTATCCAGTCAGACCACCTCTACACACATATTGCTTCACTTTCGAACTGTTCACTAAATGTGGCTAAGTGAATTGGATATGCTTTAGCATTCCGTGAGATTTAGTTAGATGTGTATCCTCAATCGGACTAACTAATCATGTTCTTCATTGGATTAGTAATTTTAAATTACTACTGCTTGGAATGCTTTTGATGCATGTTTGTTTGACACATGATATTTTTTTGTAATATTATTTTGGGTTTCTTTTTTTTGTTTAGCATGGGCCTTTCTAGCATAGGTGCCCTACTTTTGGTTCTGTCCTTGATCTTAGAGGGAGAAGATCAAGTTAAGTTGTTGAGGGGGAGTTTTTGCTTTGTATTGGTATATTTTGTTCCCCGCTCTTTATTCTAGCATTGTCTACATTTGCTTGGTTGTGTAAAGTCCATGTTTTAGTGTTGGCTTATTCCGGTGTCAAAACAAGTGAGTCTAGTGTATCTTGTGTCATTGCCTTCAAGCATCCACGACAAGTGAAGTTGAAGACCGAAAAAGATCGGTTGAAGACTCGGTTGATCATATCCTTCGTTTCACTCATAGGATAGTAAGTGACCTAGATATCTTGTTACCTTAGGTGGGAATTGACTTAGACTAATCATATGGACCCTAGGTGACTAGATATGTAAGCCCAAAATAAGTTTAGGTTGTTAAAGTTCTTAAAAAAACCAAGGTTGTTTGTGAGAGGCATATCTCGTAAACCATAGATTAGATTTTTGCTCCATAATATATCAAATTAACCGCGTCGAAAAGATCTACAACTTTCATGAAGGATGCAAGAGCTAAAAATGGGTTTTTGAAAACGAGGTTTGCACCTCAAGGTCGACCCTGAGTACTTTGGGTCGACCCTGGAAGACACTTGGGTCGACCGAAGTTGGCAGTTGGGTCGACCGAAGTTGGCAATTGGGTCGACCCAAGTGACTCCCAAGGTCAACCCTGATATGGGATTTCTTCCTATTCTTGTTTTAGCAACTTCCAATCCTTGGTTTTGGTTGTTCTATTTAAGTAGAACCCTTCTAGTCCAAAAAAGTGACTTTTGGGAGTGTGTAGAGAGTACTTTGTGGTATCTCTAGAGTTCATAGAAACTCTGGGATTTATTTTTCTCTCCTCCCTTTATTAGTTTTTCTCTTATCCTAGATTTTGCAAGCCAATGCTCCATTCTTGCTTGCTTGGACTTTCTCATTCATGGAGTCCATCTAGGATTTGATTTTAATCAAACCATCAACTCGTTTTGAATAGAACAACTTGGCCGGAGTGTTCCGGAGCCTTTGTAAAGGAGATCAATCCGAGAAGGATCGTGGATGTGGGATTTGGTCAGTGGAATCCAAAGCCATCATCGATGGAGATCGATCAGAATTTCATGGTTGTTTTGGAGATCTAAAAGAAGTACGAGCGTCTACGGTTGATCACCAGACTTATGAGTTCATGATGACTTTTCGAGGTGTGGAGGACTAAGAACTGAAGGATCGTAGTGTCGAGTCCGAAGGAGTCATGTTCGAGTCTTGTAAGTTCTTGTTGACTTTTTCTTAGTGATATCTCTCGGTGGAACTAGGTCCTGTGGTTTTTCCCAGAAGGTTTCCACGTAACATTCCTTGTGTTATGGTTTGATTATTTTCTCTATTTCCGCACTTTAAGCTCATCATCCCCTAAGTTAATAACTTAATTGTTAAAATATTAAAAATGGTAGATAGACTTGTAGGGAGACCTAACCTTCCCCTTGATTTTGTGAGTTCTCAACTCAAACCTTAGATTTGAGGTTCACCGAATTTTTTTAATTGGTATCAAAGCGGGTTCACTAATTTATTAGTGTGATCTTGTCTTATATTTTCGATGAATATGAATCTCCAAAGAGAGGGAGGATCCATGTCTTATCCCCATTATTTGATGAGAATAATTATGCCTATTGAAAAGCTCGAATGAGAGCGTTTCTAAAATCATTAGATGGGAGAGTATGGATCTCCATTGAACCAGGTTTGACCCATCCAACAAAGGCCATAGATGATCAAACCAACCCTAAACTTTCTTCTGAATGGACCAATGTAGAACTTGAAAGTTGTAGATGGAACAATAAGGGTCTTAATGCAATCTTCACTGCTGTCACACTTGAAGAATTTCGGCATATTTCTAAATGTGACACTTCGAAGGAGGCATGGGACATTCTTCAAATTACCCATGAAGGGACTACAACTGTCAAGATCTCTAAACTTCAAATACTAACCTCTAATATCGCGCCCCAAAATACCCTCTAGGAGTTAGGGATACTTTAGTTCGTGACCGCCGTGTCAAACATCCTTTATGACACATAAGGCATACTTGAATTTCTGTAATGAACAAGGTAACCATAATACCATAACAACAACAATTAGAGTGCGGAAGAGTAAACCATCTTTTTCTTTTCTTTATAAGGTGGTCTGTATTCTAAATTAACATATACATAACACATATCAAGTCAAAGGTGGACATGCCCACCTATCAAAATACAAAAGAAATATCGAGCCTACTATGCTCAACAATAATCTAAATACGGCCACACGTCGAGATCTCTATCCTCCTGCGACTGCATCGGGATAGGGGGCTCTCTCTCCTTAACATACTCTTCCTCAACCCAAGGCTCGAGGTTGAGGGCTTCCTCGGTACCTGCCGACATAAAAGTACGGCTGAGTATAGAATACTCAGAGAATACAAGCTACTAGCTAACAATAGCAATAACAATCATACAAAGTAACAAGATATAGTTCATCACATCAATTTAAAACAATTAATAGCAGCCTACGACAATAGCGTTGAAAGTAAAGCAATATGATAATCTACATGCTTGAATGAATGTGAAAAATTCCGCTAAAACTCGTACTTTAAAAATCATGTCTTATTCTGGAAAATAGTCTTTCGTGTTTCTTTCAAAACTTGTTTGTCATGTTTAAAAACGTGTTTCTTGTCGTGGTCTTGTTCGTGAGAATCACACATGTTTGTCTTGTCTTGCTTGGAATCACTTGTCTTGCTTGTTCTTGTCATGTTCTTGCTTGTATACTTGTGAGCTAGAGGTTAGTGCCCTTGAAGCGACTTGTGAACCGGGAACATAAGTTCCCTTTAACGAAATATATATATAGAAAATGGTACACCAACCTCCTTATCTTGTTTTCTTGTGAGCTAAGTATGACATATCTTGCAATATGCCCTACCCTTGATCAGCCCAATGTCTAGCTTTATCATTCATACTTGTTTTCCTTGTGAGCCAGGTATGACATATCCTAGGGATATGCCCTACCCTTGACCGGTCCGATGTCTGGCTTTTTTAATCGTATCGTGAATTACATTCTTGTTCTTGTTTGTTTTGTTCAAATACTTGTACTTTGAAAACGTCGGTTCATGCATGCATGCGTGAGTGTGTGTAGCACTTATAGTAATCATGATGACAATATGACATGAAGGATAGTGCATAGCATTTCAATTCATAGTATAAGCATGTGAGAATTTAGGTAATCTATATGGCATTTGATCAAGGTTATGAATTGGAGGAAACTACACATATTCATGCTTTCATATTCTTCATTGATTGGTGAACTTCTCATTTAGGCATTTAATCAAACACATGGCATGCAACCTTTTATAGTCGTTTCATTTCCTCTTTTTAGTGCATACATTCCATCAAAACATCAGAGTGTATTATACCCTTCCACCATTTTTTCATCACACCACATCCACACGGCATCCAATCACCTCAAACCCCTCATCCATCCATACATTCCATCATTCATATTATCTTGTTTATATTTTAGGGGCATAGCATATTTCAACACAAAGGAGAAATTGGGGAGATTCAATACACATTCACTTAAGAAAAGTTAGTAGGGTGTACTAACCTTGAAAAATTGGAGGAGAGCTTGAGGGAAGATGAGATCCAAGCTTTCACTTAATCACAAACACCAACTTTTGGCCAAACCCTAGCTTCCCTTCTCTTCCTTCTCCAATCTCCCAAAATCCTCAAATATGAGCTTTGAGGGTTTATGAAACCCTCACCCCACGAGTTAGGGCTTTATATAGAAAAGGGGGTTGTCAAATGACTATCCTACTCTTAAAATTTTGGCCAAAACAAATCAAATAGGTAAAGTGCTCAAGGAGCGGTCGACTGGTCATAGGAGCAGTCAATCGGTAAGATAGCGGTCGACCGGTCAAAATCCCCTCTCTGGAAAAATTCCCCATACAACATTTAGTGCGAAAGCGGTCGACCAGTGGTTAGAGCGGTTGAACGGTAGGCGACGAGTCAACCGGTGTCTGGAGTGGTCGACCGGTTGGTCTTTGTTTTTGCCAATTTTGCTAATTTTCCTCATCTTGGTATTTCGGCCATAACTTTTGACTCATTCGTCGGATTTTGATGATTCAACTTGCGTTGGATTCGTCTTTCGAAGAGGAACATTTTTTACATTTTAGAATCTCCAAATTCCTTTTTATTTATTAATTAGACTACGTGAAAGGCCAATTAGCTACGAGAACATTGTTCATTACGTACAAAAAGTTCCGGGGTGCTATATTCTCCCCCCTTACAAAAATTTCGTCCTTGAAATTTGGACGATACATATATGTACAAAACGCAACAACATACAAAATGTCAAAGTGCTAGACAAGCAATTGAGGATACTTTTCTCCCACTTCTACCTCATGCTCCCATGTAGCTTCTTCTACTGAATGGTGCTGCCATCTCACAAGCACTAAGGGAATGGTCTTGTTGCGCAAAACTTGATCTCGCCTATCCAAGATCTGCACTAGGTGCTCAGATCAAGCTTGATGACATGGGAAGGGTCCGGGATATACTTCTGGAGCATAGAGACATGGAATATATTGTGGACCGCCGCCATATGAGCAGGTAAGGCAACACGGTAAGCCACCTCACCGACTCTAGTGATAATCTCGAACGGACCCACGTATCTCGGACTGAGCTTGCCTCTCTTCCCGAATCTAATAACACCCTTGGTTGGCGAAACCTTCACGAATACCATGTCACCAACCCAGAATTCAAGATCTCTCCTTTGGTTGTTGGCGTAGCTCTTCTGTCGATCTTGCGCGGCCTTCAGCCTTTCCCGGATAAGTTTGACCCTATCTGTGGTCTGCTCAATTAATTCGGGGCCCAACACTTTTCTCTCTCCGACTTCATCCCAATACGAAGGGGATCTACAACTTCTCCCGTACTAGGCCTCAAAAGGTGCCATTTGGATGCTCGCCTGATAGTTGTTGTTGTAGGCGAACTCAACCAAAGGCAAGTGGTCTTCCCAACTCCCTTTGAAGTCTAGCATACAAGCTCGAAACATGTCTTCTATTATTTGATTCACTCTCTTGGTTTTCCCGTCGGTCTGAGGATGAAAGGTCATGCTAAAGTCCAACTGGGAACCCATGGCGCTCTGAAAACTTTTCCAAAACGTAGAGGTGAATCTAGGACCCGGTCTGAGACAATACTCACTAGCACCCCGTGCAATCGGACTATCTCTTTGATATACAATGCAGCCAACTAATTTGAATTGAATGTAGTCCGATATGGTAAGAAATTGGAAGACTTTGTGAATCTGTCAACTACAACTCATATAGCTTTGGTGTTTCCAACAGTCTTTGGCAACCCCACAATAAAATCCATGGAGATGTGTTCCTATTTTCACTCGGGAATAGGGAGGGACTGTAAAAGTCCTGCCGGTCTCCTATGTTCTGCTTTGACTTGCTACCACACCAAGCATTGGGACACATACTCGACCACTTCTCTCTTCATGTTCAGCCACCAAAAGTGCCCCTTCAGGTTTCTATACATTTTGGTACCCCCGGGGTGAACTGTATACTTGGACCGGTGAGCTTCATCCAAGATCTCTCTTCTAAGCTCTTCATCTGCAGGAACACATGTTCTTCCTTTGAATGTGATAGTTTTATCTCCTCTTATGACGAAATCCTTGCTACCCCTACCAATCATCTTGTCTTGGTAGGCAAGTAGCTCGGTATCCGATTCTTGCAATTCTCAGATCCGGGCCAAGATGTAAGGCCTAACCGTGATGTTAGCCATTATCGATCCAAAAGTAGGGAGGCTGAAACTGATGTCGAGGTTGGAAGCATCCTTCAATAATTTCCATTCTCGAACCATCATATATGCCACAAGCCCGTGTGACTTCCTACTCAATGCATCTGCAACCACATTCGCTTTGCCCTAATGGTATTGAATGAAACATTTATAATCTTTTAAGAACTCCATCCATCACCTTTGCCTTAAGTTCAGCTCCTTCTGGGAAAACAAATACTTTAGGCTTTTATGATCCGTGAACACATCAAATTGTTCCCCATAGAGGTAGTGCCGCCATATCTTCAATGCAAACACTACTGCAGCAAGCTCTAAATCATGTGTAGGGTAGTTCTTCTCGTGATCCTTCAACTATCAAGAAGCATACATGATAACCTTCTTGTTTTGCATCAAAACGCACCCTAAGCCCACATGCGAGGCATCACTATACACAACAAAGCCGCCACTCCCGGAAGGCACTGTGAGGACGAAAGCCGTAGTAAGGCATTTTTTCAATTCCTGGAAGCTAACTTCACATTTGTCGCTCCAGCTAAACTTGGCATTTTTCCTCATCAAGTAAGTGAGAGGTGCAGCCAAACTGGAGAATCCCTCCACAAATCTCCGATAGTAGCCGGCCAACCCGAGGAAACTCTGAATCTCGATGATACTTCAGGGTCTTTCCCAATTCAGTACTGCCTCTACCTTGGCTGGGTCTACTGAAATGTCTTCATGAACACCACATGACCAAGGAAAGCCACCTTCTCCAACCAAAATTCGCACTTACTTAGCTTGGCATACAACTTGTGCTCTCGAAGCATCTCCAGAGTAAGGTGAAGATCTCGATCATGCTCTCCCGTGTCGGGGAGTGCACTAGAATGCCATCTACAAACACCATGACACATTTGTCGAGATAAGGTCTGAACACCCGGTTCATCAAATCCATAAACGCCGCTAGTGCATTTGTCAAACCAAAAGGCATAACAAGGAACTCATAGTGCCCATACCGAGTCTTGAAAGCCGTCTTCTAAATATCTTCTGCCTTGACCTTTAATTGATGATACCCCGACTTTAGATCAATTTTGAAGAAGAATCTTGCTTCCTTCAACTGGTCGAACAAATCATCTATCCGTAGCAAAGGATAACGATTCTTAATTGTGACCTTATTCAATTGTCTGTAATCAATGCACATGCGTATCGACCCATCTTTCTTCTTCATAAATAGCACTGGGGCACCCCTTGGTGAGACACTCAGTTTAATAAAACCCAGGCTTTGCAGTTCTTCTAACTGCACCTTCAACTCTTTGAGTTCAATCGGGGTCATTCTATACGGAGCTCTTGAAATTGGAGTTGTGCCCAGAGTAAGCTCTATAACGAACTCGATCTCTCTATCAGGAGGCCTCCGGGAAGTTCTTCCAGAAACACATCCAAGAACTCACTCACAATCGGAATGGCTGAGGAGTTCGGTGCCTCTGGGTTTGCTATGCTCAAAGCTGCGAGGTGAGCAATATCCCTTTCTCTCAATTCTCAAAAGTGAAATGGCTTAACTCCTTCCGGCCTAAAGTTCACCATCTTTTCAAGACATGCAACATGATCGTGGTGGTTTGACAACCAATCCATTCCTGGGATGACATCGAAGTCCAAGTTTTGGAAATCTAGGATGATGAGGTCGGCTAATAGTTCATTCTCTCCCACTTAAACCACACTGTCCTTGTATATTCTATCCGTATCAACCGATTTGCCAAGTGGAGTCGCAATGGTTAACTCCCGCTCCAACGAAGTAGACTCAGTTGAAAAGCCCTTTGCAAAATTGGGTGAAACAAAAGAGTGAGTGGATCCTGTGTCGATCAACACTCGGGCTAGACACTCGTTCACTAATAAAGTACCTGTACGATTAAATAACTAATATCAATAATTTCAAGCATACATACATCATACGTGGGTAACCTATTGGATACTAACAAACATCACATCATAGTAAGCATTTTCAATGTAAAACTTTAGCATTTTCGCGTACCTTGCAGGACATCATCCGATGCACGTGCGTCCCGCTCTGATAATGTGAAGACTCATCCTTGAGTTGGTTGATAAGGTAGCTGGGTAGACGGTGAGGACCTCGATGCCTGAGATGAGCTCTGTTGAGATGCCTACCTAACAGAGGGCCTATTCCCTTGAGACTGAGCCGGCAAGTGACGACGGGGACAATCTTGAATTATGTGGCCTTGGTCGCCACAATGAAAACAACTTCCCGTAACTTTTCGGCATTCCCCTACTAGATGTCTCCTTCCACAAAGGGTGCAGATATCATAAGAATAGGTGGAGGGTGTATATCCTGTTGCTTGATTCACTACGGGGCGAGGGCCCTGAGTAGTAACCAGGAGAAAAGCCGGTGGGGCAAAATGGCGGAGAGCCTGTGGTGTAGGATACAGTCTCGGTGACGGTGTCGGCCCTAAAGACTGATAGGAACTAGTCCTTCCTCTTTTCTCTGCTAAGCCACTAGACTGGCCCTTCTCCATTCCTCTTCTCTTGAAGAATTCTTCAGAATTAGCCTCTACTAAGAGTGCCTTATCCACAACTTCTGAATATGTCTCATGCCGGAACATTGAGACTCGGTCCTTTAGGTAGGCCTTCAACCCCCTCTCAAATTTCTGGGCTTTCATAGCCTCTATCGCTATCATATGCGGAGCAAACCTAGATAGCTCCGAAAACTTGGCTTCATAAGCTACCACTGACATATTACCTTGCTCCAAAGTAATAAATTCAACTTCTTTCTTCTCCTTCATCCCGATGGGGAAGTACTTCTTGTAGAATACGTCCAAAAATTCTCCCCATGTCCATTTTTGGCCTTACTGGGTCAAATCTCGGGTCCTAAGTGCGGACCTCCACCAATGATCGGCCTCACCTTCAAGCATAAAGGCAGCCCAAGTGACCCTCTCTGTCTCAGTAGGAGTCAATACTGAGAATATCTTCTCAAGTTGTTTGATCCATCCTTCTGCTACTAGTGGATCAATGCTCCCGCAAAACGTTAGAGGCCTCATCCTCCGAAAAGCCTCTATTCCGGCTTGAGCTTTATTTGGAGGAGCAACTATTTTGACTAGGACTAACTTGTCAGTCCATACTTGGAATACAACTCTTTCATATGAACCTAATTTCATGTTCAATCATGGTATCAAGTACTAAGTGACCCTAGGGACTCTAATGCCTAGAGCTCTGATACCACTTTTGTCGCGCCCCAAAATACCCCCTAGGAGTTAGGGATACTTTAGTTCGTGACCGCCGTGGTAAACATCCTGTATGACACATAAGGCATACTTGGCATCCTGTAATGAACAAGGTAACCATAATACCATAACAACAATAATCAGAGTGCGGAAGGTAAACATGAGTGCGGAAGCGCAAACCATCTTTTTCTTTTCTTTATAAGGTGGTCTGTATTCCAAGTTAACATATACATAACATATCAAGTCAAAGGTGGAAATGCCCACTTATCAAAATACAAAAGAAATGTCGAGCCTACTATGCTCAACAATAATCTAAATATGACCACACGTCGAGATCTCTATCCTCCTGCGACTGCATCGGGATAGGTGACTCTCTCTCCTCAACATACTCTTCCTCAACCCAAGGCTCGGGGTTGAGGGCTTCCTCCGTACCTTCCAATATAAAAGAATGGTTGAGTATGGAATACTCAGCGAGTACAAGCTACTAGCTAACAATAGCAATAACAATCATACAAAGCAACAAGATATAGTTCATCACAACAATTTAAAACAATTAATAGCAGCCTATGACAATAGCGTTGAAAGTAAAGCAATATGATAATCTTGACATGCTTGAATGAATGAGAAAAACTCTAATAAAACTCGTACTTTCAAAATCATGTCTTATTCTTGAAAATAGTCTTTCGTGTTTCTTTCAAAACATACTTGTCATGTTTGAAAACGTGTTTTTTGTCTTGGTCTTGTTCGTGAGAATCACACATGTTTGTCTTGTCTTGCTTGGAATCACTTGTCTTGCTTGTTCTTGTCATATTCTTGACATGTTCTTGTTTGTATACTTGTGAGCCAGAGGTTAGTGCCCTTGAAGCGACTTGTGAGTCGGGAACGTAAGTTCCCTTCAACGAAATATATATATAAAAAAGGGTACACCAACCTCCTTGTCTTGTTTTCTTGTGAGCTAGGTATGACATATCTTGTGATATACCCTACCCTTGACTGCCTCGATTTCCGGCTTTATCATTCATGCTTGTTTTCCTTGTGATCCAGGTATGACATATCCTACGGATATGCCTTACCCTTGACCGGTCCGATGTCCGGCTTTATCAATCGTATCGTAAATCACATTCTTGTTCTTGTTTGTTTTGTTCAAATACTTGTACTTTAAGAACGTCGGTTCATGCATGCATGCGTGGGTGTGTGTAGCACTTGTAGTAATCATGATGACAATATGACATAAAGGATAGTGCATAGCATTTCAATTCATAATATAAACATGTGAGAATTTAGGTAATCTATATGGCATTTGATCAAGGTTATGAATTTGGAGGAAACTACACATATTCATGCTTTCATATTCTTCATTGATTGACGAACTTCTCATTTAGGCATTTAATCAAACACATGGCATGGAACATTTCATAGTCGTTTCATTTCCTCTTTTTAGTGTATACATTCCATCAAAACATCAGGGTGTATTCATTATTTGTAGGATACCCTTCCACCATTTTTCAATCACACCATATCCACATGGCATCCAATCACCTCAAACCCCTCATCCATCCATACATTCCACCATTCAAATTATCTTGTTTATATTTTAGGGACATAGCAAATTTCAACACAAAGGAGAAATGGGGAGATTCAATACACATTCACTCAAGAAATCCTAGGTTATTACCAAAGTAGTTAGTAGGGTGTACTAACCTTGAAAAATTGGAGGAGAGCTTGAGGGAAGATGAGATCCAAGCTTTCCCTTGATCACAAACACCAACTTTTAGCCAAACCCTAGCTTCCCTTCTCTTCCTTCTCCAATCTCCCAAAATCCTCAAATATGAGCTTTGAGGGTTTATGAAACTCTCACCCACAAGTTGGGGCTTTATATAGAAAAAGGGGTGGTAAAATGACCATCCTACCCTTAAAATTTTGGCCATAACAAATCAAATAGGCAAAGTACTCGAGGAGCGGTCTACCGGTCATAGGAGCGATCGATCGATAGGCTAGCGATCGACTGGTGGTGAGCAGCGGACGACCAGTCAAAATCCCCTCTCTGGAAAAATTTCCCATACAACATTTAGTGTGAGAGCGGTTGATTAGTGGTTAGAGCGGTCGACCGGTAAGCGACGGGTCGACCGGTGTCTAGAGCGGTCGACCGGTTGGTCTGTGTTTTTGCCAATTTTGCTAATTTTCCTCATCTTGGTATTTCGGCCATAACTTTTAACTCGTTCGTCGGATTTTGACGATTCAACTTGTGTTGGATTCGTCTTTCGAAGAGGAACATTTTTGATATTTTAGAATCTTCAAATTCTTCTTGATTTATTAACTAGACTATGTGAAAAGTGAATTGGCTACGAAAACATTGTTCATTAGGTACGAAAAGTTTCGGGGTGCTACATCTAAGTTTGAAAAGTTGATGATGGATGATAATGAAACTTTTGACAGTTTTTATGCTAATCTGAGTGACATTGTCAATTCTAATTCAATCTAGGGGAAAGAATTCCTGAGTCTTAAATTGTTAACAAAAATTTGAGATCTCTACCTAAGAGATTTCGATCGAAGGTTACCGCCATCGAAGAGAGCAAAAATATTGATGTTTTCAAAATCGAAGAGTTGGTTGGTTCTCTCCAAACCTATGAGTTAAATCTGAACCCATCTAAGAAACCAAAATCTATTGCCTTGAAATCCATCAAGGAATCCATAGATGGTTCAGATGATGACTCTAAGGATGATGAAGAAAAGTTAGCTTTATTTGCAAAGAAATTCAAAAAATTTCTGAAATTTAATAAGAGATTTAATCCGAAAGGAAAAACATCTTTTGAGAAGCCTAAGTCCAGACACTTTGAGAACAAGAAACATCTTAAAAGTGTGGACAAGAAATCCCAAGGTGTTCAATTCTATGAATGCCAAGGCTACGGCCATATTGTCGTTGAGTGCTCTAATAAAAAAAGATTTAAGGGCAAGGCAAGGGATGACAGTGAATCTGAATCTGAAGAATCAGATAGTTCTTCTTGTGAGGAGACTAGGGGTTATGTGGCCTTCACTGCATCTCTAACTAGGATTGAAAAATTTTCTTCAAATGTTGTGAGTAACCAACACTATAGTGATGGTGAGGAGGATGATGAGAGTCAGAATGACTCAGATTCTGAGGGGGACCTCGAGACGGCCTATGATGAACTATTTCAAGAATGACTAAAGCTGAAAAAGGTTCAATTTTCCATGACCAAAAAGATTAAATCTATTGAAATGGAAAGAGATGCCTTAGACCAAGTGGCTTCAGGGTTGAAAGCTCTTATGTCTTAGCTTGAGGTAGAGAAGGTTTCCTTCCTTGCCAAGACTCAGCTTCTTGAATCTAATTTTGTATGTTTTTCTTAATAAAAAGATAAGTCTTGAAATCAAGTTTGTTGATCTTGAGCAAAATCAGAGGTGTGGAGATGTGAAGAAAACTCCATCCACCTCGAACACTGAGCCTGGTACTAAAAGGCACCCTCCTGAAAATAGGAAGGACCCTTCAACTCAGAAATTCATTCCTACATGTCATAAATGTGGAGTGAAGGGTTAGATTAGGCCTCGATTCCCTAAACTTTGAAAAATGTCCAATCATGGTTTTAAGAACCAAAATAACTTTAATGAGAATCTTTAAAGGAGAGTTGATGTCCTAGTGGAGAAGTCTAGGAGTTTGTGTGAATATGTTATGAAAATTGCTCACAACTCTAGATAGTGGCATGGTCCTAACACTCCTTATGCTAGATATAAAGGAGATAACAAGAAGAACCATAATATTCGCCATAATTCTAGGACTCAATCCTGGAAAAAGAGGAACAGGAGGAAGAAGCAAAAGGTCATACCTACCTCAACTGAAATGGTTAGAGACCAAAGGGTCAATCAAACTGCTAAAATCGTTTGGGTGAGAAAGGAAGACCTAAAGGGCTTCACTTAGCCCGTGCCTGTCATAGCTTAGGGTGTGCTGTTAGTGTTCTATCTGGTCCTAGTGTTGTGATGTTTGTGTATACTAGTAGTTTTTCTTTTTACTAGTTTTTATTTGCTTTAGTCAGTTTTTCTATTTTATTTATTATGAAAAATTTTAAAAACATTGAAAAACCATAAAATCCAAAAAGATTTTTGTCATGTTGCCCTTGTTTGACTTGCATGATCTGCATTCCTTGTGTGATCTTTATTTCTATACTTGTCCAGGGTTGAACATTAATTTGTTGTTGATTGAGGATATATCACCTTCATAGTCTCTTGGTTAGACTGAAAATTAGACTGGTTTTATCTTGCCCAGTCAGAGACTTATTCATGTGTGTATGTTTTGATATGTCACATTCACTCTAACTGATTCTATTGAGAGGTCTAATTCCTAATCTATAGGTGTATGTATTATCCCAATAGTGTGACCTTGGATGACCAATCTAGAATGACCATATTGGCATCCCCTTTTTGTGTATCCTCCATGAGCAAAAATTGTTGTAATGAAAAGGGCTACCTACTGGGCTAGTGTGAAAGTCACTATTGGATGAAAATAGCATGTAATGGCTACCTATGTGGATAGTAGTTATCTATCTGGTTTGTTAAAATGAAAGCCCCTGCTGCCAATAGCCAGGACTACCTACCTAGATAGTGTGAAAGCTATCATTGCATGTAAAGATATGTTTAGATAAAGAACATCAAAAGAAATCTTACAAAGTTTGGAGGTATTTGACCAAAAATAAAAGAAAATTATTGAGTCAAATAAAATGGAAAAAGGAACACCAAAATGTAAAAAATTAGTATATCTGGATCTAACTAGGTTTGACTTCTAAGATTTATGTATCCGGGAGTCCCCTTCGTGGTTAATGTCATATCCATGGAAATGGAAAGAAACCTTGATCTAGTATCTTGTCAGACCACCACTACACATATATTGCTTCACTTTTGAACTGTTCACTAAATGTGACTCAGTGAATTGGCTATGCTTTAGCATTCCATGAGATTTAGTTAAATATGTATCCTCAGTCAGACTAACTAATCATGTTCTTCATTGGATTTGTAATTTTAAATTACTACTGCTTGGAATGCTTTTGATGCATGTTTGTGTAACACGTGATATTTTTTTTGTATTATTATTATGTGTTTTCTAATTGGTTGGCATGGGCCTTTCTAGCTTAGGTGCCCTATTTTTGGTGGTGTCCTTGATCTTAGGGGGAGAAGATCAAGTTGAGTTGTTGAGGGGGAGTTTTGAGTTTTATATTTCTATTTTGCTCCCTGCTTTTTAGTCCCCTCATTGTCTGCATTTTCTTGGGTGTATTATGGTTGTATTGATATTTCCCATGTGCTAAATTGGTATTTTTTGGGATATTGGCTTCCTGCCTACCTTTGGCAATTGTGCCAAAAAGGGGGAGAATGTTAGGGTAGTATTTCCCCAATTCAGTACATTCTTTGCATTACCTGTGCTTATTTATGTTTTATATTTCATACATGCTTCACTGGGTATTTTATTTATGAGCATGTGCAAGTGCAGGATTGCTGCAGAAAGATTCTACTTGACAAGAGCTTCAATGTCTTCATTTAAGATGTTTTGTCAATTGGTGTCATGTAATAGTGTTGGAGTCATGTAATGCCATAATTCACTGTTTTGATGTGTTTGGGTGAGTTTGTGTCAAGTCATGTACTTCAGTTTGGATTTGCCACGGAATTGCCAAATGAGGAGATTGTAAAGTCCATGTTTTAATGTTGGCTTATTCTGGTGTCAAAACAAGTGAGTCTAGTGTATCTTATGCCATTGCCTTCAAGCATCCACAACAAGTGAAGTTGAAGACCGAAGAAGATCGGTTGAAGACTTGGTTGATCATATCCTTCGTTTCACTCATAAGATGGTAAGTGACCTAGATACCAAGTTACCTTAGGTGGGAATTGACTTAGACTAATCATCTGGACCCTAGGTGACTAGATATGTAAGCCCAAAATAAGTTAAAGTTTGTTAAAGTTCTTAAAAAACCAAGGTTGCTTGTAAGAGGCATATCTCACAAACCGTAGCTCAGATTTTGCTTCATATATATCAAATCGACCGCGTCGAAAAGATCTACAACTTTTGCGAAGGATTCAAGAGCTAAAAATGGGTTTTTGAAAACGGTTTTGCACCTTAAGGTCGACCTTGAGTCTCAAAAATAATGTATGCGAAAAAGAGACAGAATGCAAGAAATTCCAAGGTCAACCCTAGAAGACACTTGAGTCGACCGAAGTTGGCAGTTAGGTCGATCCAAGTGACTCCCAGGGTCGACCCTAATATGGGATTTCTTCCTATTCTTGTTTTAGCAACTTCCAATCCTTGGTTTTGGTTTTTCTATTTAAGTAGAACCCTTTTAGTCCGAAAAAGTGACTTTTGGGAGTGTGTGGAGAGTACTTTGAGGTATCTCTAGAGTTCATAGAAACTCTGGGATTTATTTTTCTCTCCTCCCTTCATTAGTTTCTCTCTCATCCTGGATTTTGCAAGTCAATGCTCCATTCTTGCTTGCTTGGACTTTTCCTTTGATGGAGTTCATCTAGGATTTGATTTTAATAAAACCACCAACCCATTCTGGATAGAACAACTTGGCCAGAGTGTTCTGAAGCCTTTGCAAAGGAGATCGATCCAAGAAGGATCGTGGATGTGTGATTTGGTCAGTAGAATCCGAAGCCGTCATTGACGGAGACTGATCGGAAGATCGTGGTTGTTTTGGAGATCTAAGAGAAGTACGAGCGGCGGCGATTGATCACGGGACTTGTGACCACGTGATGAATTTTCGAGGCATGGAGGACTAAGAATTGAAGGATCGTAGTGTTGAGTCCGAAGTAGTCAAGTTCGAGTCTTGTAAGTTCTTGTTGACTTTGTCTTAGTGATATCTCTTGGCTGGACTAGGTCCCGTGGTTTTTCCCAGAAGGGTTTCCACGTAAAATTCCTTGTGTTATGATTTGATTATTTTCTCTATTTTCACACTTTAAGTTCATCATCCCCTAAGTTAATAACTAAAATTTTAAAATATTAAAAAAGGTAGATAGACTTGTATGGAGACCTAACCATCTCCTTGATTTTGTGAGTTCTCAACTCAAACCTTAGATTTGAGGTTCACCGAATTTTTTCAGTTTGTATTATGGTTTCCTTGATATTACACATGTGTTAAATTGGTATATTCTTTATGATATTGGCTTCATGACTACCTTTGGCAATTGTTCCAAAAATGGGGAGAATGTTGAGTACTAGTTCCCTAGTTCAGTATTTCAGTACATTCCTTGCAATAACTAAGTTTTTCTATTTGTATATTCCATACATGCTTCACTGGGTGTTTTATTTATGAGCATGTGCAGGTGCAAAGTTGCAGTAGATAGATCTTACTTGACAAGAGCTTCAGTGTCTTCACTTTAAGAATATTTGTCAATTGGTATCATGTAATTGTGTTGGAGTAATGTAATGACCTAACTCTCTGTTTGATGTGTTTTGGGGGAGTTTGTGTCAAGTCATGTACTTTAGGTTGGTTTTACCACGGAATTGCCAAAGGGGGAGATTGTAATGTCCATGTTTTAGTGTTGGCTTATTCTATTGTCAAAACAGTGAGTGTAGTGTGTCTTGTGTCATTGCCTACAAGCGTCCATGACAAGTGAAGATGAAGACCGAAGAAGATTAGCTGAAGACATTAACATCATAGCCTCTCATAGGATGGTAAGTGACCTAGATATCATGTTACCTTAGGTGAAAATTGACTTAGAATAATCATATGAACCTTAGGTGACTAGATTTGTAGCTTTAAGAGTGTTAGAGGATCTTAAAAAGCAAGGTTCCTTGTAAGAGACATATCTCATTAACCATAGCTCTGATTTTTCTTCATAATATATCAAATTGACCGCATCAAAAAGATCTACAACTTTTGTGAATAGAGAAGGAGCAAAAATCAAGTTTTTGAAAGTCAGACGACCGAATCATGTTCGGATTGACCCAGTCCTTACAAAATTTGTATGGTGAAAACAGACAGAGAGCATGAAATATTTGGGTTGACCCAAAGGGCTCATTCGGTCGACCGAACTACCCAGTTGGGTCAACCCAATCCAAGCTTGGTCGACCACTTTGCTTTAGGATGTTTCGAAATTCGATTTTTCCCTTCTAAAAGCTAGTGTTGGCTTCTCTATTTAATAGAACCTTGCTAGTCCGTGAATGGAGACTGGACTTGTGGAGAGTGTTGAGAGAGTATTAGGCTAACTCTAGAATTCTCAGAAACTTTAGATTTATTTTCTCTCCTTCTCTTACATTAGTTGCTCTAAAGATCCAAGTTTTACCATTCTAATCTCTGAAAAACTTGCATTGGTTGATTCTCAAGCTTTTGATGGGATCACTCTAGAGTTGTCCTAAACCATAAAACCCTATTGTTGCTCCGCTATGAGTGTTGGTTGGCATGAGCCAAAGTCGTCATTGATGGAGATCGATCGTGGAGATCGTGGTTGTCAAGACACACGAGAAGAACAGGCTACTGCGGTAGATTGCAAGTCTTACGACATCATGATTACTTATTGAGGCGTGTAAGACTAGTCGTGGATCGAGGAAGTCGAGTCCTGTTTGGGTGAAGTTCAAGTCTGTAAGTATCTTTACTTTGTCTTAGTGGATTCTCGTTGCTAGACTAGGTCTCATGGTTTTTCCCGGAAGGATTTCCACGTAAAAATTCTTGTGTTGTGGTTTGCTTGTCTTCTCTCTATTTCCGCACTTTATTGTTCATTCTCCCTTAGTTAATAATTTAATTGTTAATTCTTAAAATGGGTAGATAGACTTGTAGGGAGACCTAACCACTCCCCTTGGGTTTGTGAGTTCTCAACCTAAAAATATTATTTTTGGGGTTCACCAGATTTTTCAATGTTATTCAACACAAGGAATGTAAAACGTGCACAGTACAATATGAGATGAAATAAATACCAAAAACTCTTTTTGACTTTTTCAATGTTTTTGAACTTTTTTGAATTTTTGAAATAAAGAAATACAACCTATCTAAAAGAAATAGGCAAATATTTTGAGTTTTTGTTTATCAAAGCACAGCAAACTAATAGGATATAGGAAACAAAAATAAAAACAAGTATCATCCTGACTCAACTGGAAGGGGCCACAAGCATCTTGAAAAAAGTGAAGAAGCCTTTAGGATTTCAAATTTAATGAGACAGAAGATAAAAAAGCAAACAAAAGGAAAAGACTATATGATACATAAAGACATAGCACTAGGAAGAGATTTGCAGTTTGGCAAGTACCCTAGGCTATGGCTAAATTGGGCTAAGTGTAGCCCTCAAGGTCTCCCCTACGTATCCAAATGGTTCAGATATTTTGATTGGCCCTTTGGTCATTAACCATTCCATGATAGGTCTCTAGAGACTTCATCTTCTGGTTCCCTCTATTTTTAACATGATTTCTGGGAACATTCTAATTAGATTGGTACTCCCTGTTTCCTCCAACATGCCTAGCATGGTTACGAGTGTCCAGGACATATCTAGCATTCAAAAAATGAGCTATTTTTAGCACTTATTCACTCAAGCTCCTTGATCTTTCAGCTAAAGCCTTAATCTTCCTTTTGAGATTTTCTTGGATTTTTTTTAATTCGGTTCATTGAACCTTGTCGAGGATTTCTTCTGAAGGCTTTGCAATTAGGTCAAATGTGACCCTTCACTCTGCATTTAAAGCAAGTAGGAATAAATCTAGAAGTATGAGGAGGATGAACAGGAGTCCTCTCAACTACAGGAGGAATTGGTTCCCTTGTTGTCTCAAAGGAGACAAAGGTATGATATAATGGAGATCTACCTATATTCTCAGTAGGTTGAACAAGAGGTTCTAGGGTTCTAACCTTCAAGATTGCTAACAGGACACCATAACGTTTTGATTTAGAATGACTTGTCTCAGTTCAAGTAGACTCAGTATAAATAGGTTCAAATGTTGCATTGGCAAGTGAGCCAAACTGCATGGGACCCGGGGTCGATTTTCACTTCCTATTTCGAACACATTTCCATTGAGACCCATGTTGGTCACAAGTTGATCTAAGGCTTGAGCGTTTCTGAGAACTTTAGCTTCTCTCTCCAACTTTGTCACTTTCTTTATCAGCTCACGTTTGTCTCTAATGATATTGTGAAACTCCCTTTCCAAAAAAACATACTTTTCCAATAAGGGAATCTCTATATGACTTCAAATCTGAAATAGTAGTTTTTAACTCTTCAAATTTTGACACAAGGTCATCTATTTCTTCTTCAGAATCACAGTGACTATCTTTAACATCTTCACTAGAATCGGTCTCATGACTGTCATCACTGTTAAATTTTTCTTTAATAATAGAAGAAGACTCATGGATCCCTTCTTCTGTGATAGTGAAGGCACTATGATTATCAGTTTCCTCACTTTAGGTGGAATTGTCTGATTTTTCATTATCGGAATCATTATCATCCCAAGTGGCATTCATTGAATGGCCCTTATTTTTCTTCTTGTTTAGGCAATCTAGGGAGATGTGGTCATAGCCTTGGCATTCATAACATTAAACACCACGGGATTTTTAATCCGAGCCGTTGGGAGTTCTCTTGTTTTCCCAAGGCTTAGTTTTTGGATTTTCACTAGAATTTCCTCCTTGTTTAGGGTTGAACCTTTTATTTGGTTTGAGGAACTTCTTGAATCTTTTTACAAAATAAGCCAACTCTTCATCATCCATTCCCGAATCACTATCTTCCTCATCCAAAGATTTCTTGATTGATTTCAAGGCAATTGTTTTGTTTTTCTTGGATGGCCAAAGATTTAATTCATATTTTTGGAGGGATCCAACCAACTCATCAATATTAAGAGCATCAATGTTTTTGCTCTCTTTAATGGCTTTAACCTTAGGTTTAAATCTCTGAGGAAGAGATCTTAAGACTTTTCTCACAATTTTTGACTCACATCCTAAGTTAAAACTAGAATTGACAATGTCACTCAATTTAGCATAAAATTCATCAAAAGTGTCATTGTCTTCCATCTTTAAATTTTTGAACATAGTAGCGAGCATCTGACGTTTTGAGATTTTAACAGTGGTGGTTCCTTCATGGACTGTCTCAAGAATGTCCCAAGCTTCCTTAGAAGTGGTACATGTAGATATTCTCCATAATTCTTCAAGAGTTACCGCATTGAAAATAGCATTGACACTTTTGGTATTCCACCCACTAATAATGGACTCATCTGTACTCCATTCTCTTGAGAGTTTATCTATGGTCAATTCATCAACAACTTTTACCGGTGGGGTCCCATCTAAATTCTTTGGCAAACTATACCCTCTCATTCAGGGCTTTGAGAAACGCTCTCATACGAGCTTTCCAATAGGCATAATTGTTGTCATCAAACAATAGAGGGCGACAAATGGATCCACCCTCCTTAAGTGAACTCATAGTTCAAGGATAGCACAAGATCTCACTAAGATGATTAACCTTACTAGTGAACCCGCTCTAATACCAATTGAAATTACCCAATGTGTATCCTTAATATATGATCCCAAAGACCTAGAAGAGGGGTAAATAGGTCTAACGTAGGGATGTCTATCAATTTTAATTTTAGCAACTGTGAATGCGGAATATAAGAAAATAATTGCAAGCAAACCACAACACCAAATATTTTACGTGGACCCTTCCAGAAAAAACCACGGGACCTAGTCCAGTCAAAAAGATATCACTATGACAAAGTTAACAGAAACTTACAAGACTCGAACTTGACTCCATCGGACTCGACACAACGATCATTCAATACTCGGTCCTCCTGCCTAAATAAGTCACCACGTACTTGCAAGTCCCATAGAAAACCGTAACAGCCTAAACTTCTCTTAGGGTCTCCAAAAAACAAACAGTGATCCTCCGCAAATGACTCACTCTGTCAGCAACGGTATCGGCTCCTCACCAACAAAATATAAAACACTCTCTCAAGTGCTGAGGCTATTGAATCTGGTTTGAACACAAAGCTCTAGTAGGATCTCATCACAGAGAATCAACAGGTGCAAGTCTAAGATAGAGAATTGAGATAATTGCACAACTAGAGAGAGAGCAATAGAGGGGGAACAATGGGTATCATTCAATCATTAAGGAAGAATCCTAGATAAGCTTTAGAAAGCCTCCGCTCTATTCTCTAATACATAAAAACCCTGATCACGGATTAGGCATAAGGTTATATTTATAGAGCAACCAATAAGAAACTTAACAAATTTGAAATTAACACTTTTTTGCGCAGCTCGATCGACCGAGACCCAAGTTGGTCGATGGAGATGGTGGTCGATTGACCGAGTTGGTCAATTCGGATCGACCGAGCTTAAAACCACTCTTTGGAAAAATAACTCATCCAAATTTTACCGCACTCAATCGATCGAGATAGGGGTCAATCAACCGGATTGACCAATTTCCTGATATTTTGGAATTTGAATTTCCAAAACATGTTGCTCTTTGTATCTTGCCACCTAGGGGTATATTTCATGATCGAAGTCATTTTCACCTAAGTACAAACTAAGTATCTAAGTCTCACTTACCATCCTGATGAGAGAGCGACACTTGATTGCATTTTCTTCAGTCTTCATCTTTATATGTCATGAGTACTGGAGGCAAGGACTAAGACAGACTAGATGTTGTTTTAGACTCGAAATTAAGCCAACAGAAATATTGACTTTACAAGCTTGCCGGAAAAATATAATTCGATCGTTGCGGTTATTGAAGACTAAAGATATTTCCTCATTGGGTGTTGAAGAATTGATGAGTTCTATTCAATCATTTGAGCAAAGGTTGAATAGATACTCCAAAAAATCAATTGTAAATGTCTTTCAATCTAAGCTCAATGTTTGCCCCAAAAATCATGAAAAAGAACTATCAAGTATTGATAAATCAAAAGGTGAATCTTCTAGAGGTGGAAGATATGGAAGAGGAAGAGGAAGAAATACAAGAGGAAGAGGAAGACATGTTTTTGAAAGAAGAACAAATGTAGAATCCCCACAACAAAAATGTAATATTTGTAAAGATGTAGTCATCTTGACAAAGATTGTTGGTTTCGGGGAAAACCTCAATGTTTTAATTACAAGAAATTTGGGCATCTCCAAAAGGATTGCCGATTCAATAACAACCAACAAGAAAATTTCTTTAAAGAGCAAGATGGTGATGGAGATATGTTCTATGCTTGTCAAACGGTGTCGGAACAAAGAAACGATATGTGGTTCCTTGATAGTGGTTGTAGTAACCACATGACGGGTGATCAAAGTATTTATGTGAACATGGATACTTTCTCTAATTCTCATAAGGATGGGAAATGATGTTTTGGTGCAAGGAAAAGAAAAGGGTACTATTGCCATAGAGACAAAGAAGGGGGCAAAATACATCCAAGATGTTTTGCTAGTTCCGGATTTGGAGCAAAATTTGTTGAGTGTTGGCATACTTGTAGATCATGGGTACTCCATTCACTTTAAGGAGAACTCTTGCAAAAATTTATGACAAAGGGGGGAGAATTCAAATGGTGGCAAAAGTCAAGATAAAGAAAAATAGTAATTTTCTTCTCATTTTTCGATATTCAAAAAATGTGGCCTTGATGATGGATGCGATTAATGAGTCATGGGTATGGCATAGAAGATATGGGTACTTGAATTTTCAAAGCTTGAAGAGTCTCCAACGAGAAAACATGGTGTATGGATTATCGGCCATACAAGAAGAAAGGAAGTTTGTGAAGGGTGTTCTCTTGGAAAGCATCAAATGTAGTCGTTTCCAAAAGAAAAGACATGGAGAGCCAAATCACCATTAGAGCTTGTTCATACCAATGTGTATGGGCCGATGAAGACTCCTCCTCATGTTGGTAACAAGTACTTTATTATCTTTGTGGATGACTTTATAAGAATGACTTGGGTGTACTTCATACGACAAAAGTTTGAAGTTTTCTCTATTTTCAAGAAGTTCCAAAAACTTGTTGAGAGACAAAGTGACAACTACATCAAAGTTTTAAGAAGTGATAAAGGTGATGAATACAATTCAAATGAATTTGAAAATTTTTGTAAAGATTTGGCATGGAGAGGCAATTGACAGTTGGGCTCACTGTACAACAAAATGGTGTGCCAAAGAGGAAGAATAGAACTATAGTTGAGATGAAAAAATCAATGGTTTATGAGAAGGGACTGGCTAAATACTTTTGGGCTGAAGTGGTGTATACGGCAGTTTATTTAATGAATAGATGTCCAACAAAGGTCATGGAGAACCAAACTCCATTTGAAACTTGGAGTGGAAGGAAGTCATCTGTGAATCGTTTTAAGGTATTTGGTTATATTTCTTTTTCTAATGTTCCTGGAGAAACAATGCTCAAGTTTGATGAAAATAGTGAAAAATGTATCTTTGTGGGTTATAGCTCAAAATCAAAGTACTATAGACTCTACAACTTGAAGAAAAATAAAGTGATTATTTGTAGAGATATCATCTTTAATGAGAAGGCCTCATGAAATTGGAAAGAAAAAAGGCTCAAAATCAAGCCATTGCCATTAGTGATGAACCAAAAATTTTTGCAAATGAAAATTAAGGTCCACCATAAGCATCTCCAATGGCTAGTTCACCATCATCACCAACTTCTCCATCAAGCTCAAGTTTATCATCCCCAAGATCAACTCCAAGAAAAATGAGGAGCTTTAGTGATGTTTATGCAAGTTGTAATTTTTGTATCATTGAACCGGAAAACTTTGAAGAAGTTATTAAAGAAGAAGCTTGGAAGAAAGCAATGAACATGAGATTTGTGTAATTGAGGAAAACAATACTTGGGAATTGGTGGAGAGGCCAAAAGTTGAAGGTTATTGGTGTGAAGTGGATTTTCAAAACAAAATTAAACCCGGATGACTCCATTCAAAAGAACAAAGCAAGATAACTTGTGGCTAAAGGGTATTCTCAACAGCCCGGAATTAATTTTCATGAGATCTTTACACCGGTGGCTCGGCTTGATACTATTAGAACCCTTATTGCTTTGGCAGCACAAAAAGGTTGATTCTTATATGAACTAGATGTAAAGTTGGCCTTCTTGAATGGTGTTTTGAAGGAAGAAGTTTATGTAGAATAACTTCAAGGTTTGTCATAAAAAGTAAGAAGAAAAAGTGTATAAGTTGAGAAAGGTTTTGTATGTCTTAAAACAAGCACCATGGGCATGGTATAGTGAGATTGATGCTTACTTCAATTAAAGGGGTTTATAAAGAAGCAAGAATGAGTCAACCTTGTACATCAAAACTCAAGGTAAAAATGGTATTCTAATTGTTTCTTTTTATGTTGATGATTTGGTGTTTATTGGTAATGATGGAAAAGAATATGAAATGAGTGATTTGAGCCTCTTGCATTACTTCTTGGGCGTTGAAGCTTATTAACAAGAAGAAGGTGTTTTTATTTGCCAAAAGAAGTATGCAAAAACTCTCTTTGAAAAATTTTGAATGAAAAATTGTAAGCTGGTAGCAACACCTTTGGTTGCTAATGAGAAATTGTTGAAAGAAGATAAAAGTAAAAAAAAAGTTGATGCATCTC
The DNA here is from genome assembly GCA_015143295.1 of Tetracentron sinense. Taxonomy (NCBI): domain Eukaryota; kingdom Viridiplantae; phylum Streptophyta; class Magnoliopsida; order Trochodendrales; family Trochodendraceae; genus Tetracentron; species Tetracentron sinense. Next base: position 54,408,494 of record CM026552.1, read on the forward strand.
TCTATAGAAGTGTAGAGACCCGGATTTCTTTTCGTGTAATTACCCCAGTCTTCAAAGGTATTTTAGTCATTTGGATTCGCTAATGGGTGTGTTCGTGTGTTAATTAAGGTTATGGTAGGTTTAAGATGTTTAAAACATTTAACCAAGGTTAGATCAGATGGAAAGAAGCAAAAAGAAGAAAAATAGAGGAAAATAGCACAGCCGGTTGACCGGCCATCCTGCCCGATCAACCAATTGTATTTAAATAGGCCAACAATGGGTTTGTAGCCATAGTCGGTCGACCCAACCCCGGTCAACCGACTGTATGAAAAATGGAAAAAAAAAATAAAGAACAGTAGGTTTGCAACCCCAATCAGTTGAGCGCCCCTCCTGGTCAGTCAATTGGCCTTTGCAGAACTTGGGTTTAAAACCCATTTTGCGAGATATTTAAGGCTAAATTGGGTTTTTCATCACCCTAGGTCTATAAATAGCCTTCTATTTCGGGGGTTTGAGATCCCTAACTCTCTAAAACCCTAATTTGGCAAAGGAGAGGAAAAACCTAGGGTTTCTAAGTGTTGGCTTGCTTGTGAAGGAAAAAATTGCTCAAAGGAGAAGAAGGAAGCTTGAAGATTACTCCTCAAGCCTTCTTGGAACATTTTGGATTGAAAGAAATGATCCATAAGGTCGATATACTCTTTAACTCAACTCTAATATGATTTATGTATGTTTAAGCTTGAATAAGTTAGAGATATGAGATGTTTGACATGTTTATAGTAATATGGTGAACTAGGGAGCATGAATAAGTTGATATACTTTTATCCTAACTCTAATAAGATGTTCTATATATTATAGAAAGATGAAAATGAAGATTTATGTATGTTTTTCATGTTTTATGCTTAGATTATGGATATTGGATTATGAAATGAGAATTTTAGGTGATTTAGGAATTTTTATTAATCTATGTTTTACTATTATGGAAATGAAATTGTAATTGAATGTTATGCATGGGATGAATGGAGGATAGGAATGCTACAGAGGATGGGTTGAATGATTGTCTACGGTTTATGGATGATGTATGCGGTGAATAGGCTTTAATTAAGGATGAAATGGTGAATTAATGGGTCAATGGTGAAATGAAAGGATTATAGAAGTGAATTGTGATGTTATGTTATTATTATGTTTAAAAGAAATACATAATTATAATAACGAAGTATTAATGTTTGGTGTGTTAAACTATGTCCAACTATCTTGTATAGTGATCGGTATTCGGGTAGGTCAAAATATAGAGGAAGTCTTCCATGTCGAGAATTCTATAACCAAGGAGATGTAACCTGGTGGAGTTTCTTGGCGGAAGATCGGAATCTAAGAGATGACCCATTTGAATTGCAATCATGACACTTACGCACATTTTCACCTGCATGGTAAGAAGTAAGGTTCACAGGGCCACGTGTCTCACAAGATCATGCATTGAATATGTACATGTCACGTATTATGCTATGAAAGAATGATCCCCTGGTTACAAACATACCACTCTATGCGTTGCCGTGATATGTGATACATGTCATGCATTATGCTATGAAAGAATGATCCCCTGGTTAGGAACATACCACTCTATGCGTTGCCGCTTTATGTAACAAAACACTATGAATTATGCGTTAATGGGATAATACACTATGAATCATTCATCTACGGGATAATTTGGTCATCATGGGCACGTATGAGTCATGCATATGTTTCACACATGTATATGTTTAAGAGTCACACAAGTACATGAGTCAAGATGATGATATGTATGCTATCATGTTTCTGTACTCTGATTATGTTTATATCATATGAAACTGTTATTAATTATGTAGATATGAATCAGATTATGATAGTGATAATGTACATGTATGTTATGTTGTTAGTTGGACTGTATATACGCTGAGTGTTTTCAATATTCAATCAACCTGTTATTGTCAATAGGTTTAGAGAAGGAATACATGGCGGAGCCGCGGATTGAGGAGATATACATCGAGGAAGAAGAAGAAGGTAAGCCTCCGGTTGAGGAAGTTCGAGAGTTGGATAGGTGGCCATATCATTAGGCTTTCTTATACTTTTGAAAATGATTATATTAGACATATGTTGCTTCTAGATGTTGCTTAGATTGTTTTACTTTTATTAGTGGTCCTTGGATTATTGAGTTTAGTGGGTCATATTGGACATATTTCAGATGAGCAGGATGGTTTGGGTTTTTTATATCGAATTTTTATTATTCTCATTTTTGGAGACTCGTGTTAGCTACTATGCCTTGTACATCGTGGGTTTTATGCAGGTTTAAAAAATGTGGCGACCCAAGGTCACAATTTGGTCAAGGTGGGATTTGGGGTCGTTACAGAAGTGGTATTAGAACCCAAGGCATTAGAGTCCTTAGGGCTAAGGTATTTAGTGTAGGATAAGGGGATTTGTCTAACTTAGGGAAGCAACATCAAGCTTAGGACTTAATATTTGTTGAAGATTGAGTCTTTGTTAGGCGTAGACTTAAGAATTCATAGAAGTATGTTCTTAAATGAATTGTTTTCTTCTTCTCAAGACTATAGACATGAGAAGAGACAGGAGAAACAATAGAAATGGAGGAGGCAGTGTGATTGATGGGGATACCCCGAAGGGTGCCCACTAGCCCAATGTGAGTCGGGCTATGGAGGCTATTGATGTAGCCATGACTCGACAGGCAGAGATTATGGCCCAGCAGACTGCCTTGCTAGCAACTAGAGAAGTCAGGCAAGAGTGGCCAGTTGAGATCCACCCACCTCGACCGAATGAAGCGGAAGCTTTCAGGATGATGGGTCCTCCAACCTTCTATGGGAGCACGGATCCGACAGTGGCAAAGTTATAGATCATGTAGTTAGAGAAGATATTCTCTCTGCTTGAGGCCACTGATGAGCAGAGAGTGAGATGGGCCTCATTTTTTATGGAAGGTGAGGTAGAACATTGGTGGAGGGCAGCTGCCAGGAAAAGGAATGAAGTATGAGTTGGACAGGCATGGACATAGGGAGAGTTCCTCGATGTCTTTTATGAGCAGTATTTTCCGACATTGGTGAGAGATCAACAGAAGGAGATAGATTTTTCTACTCTCCGACAAGGGAGCATGTCAGTGGGTGAGTATGAGGCCAAGTTTGTAGAGTTGTCTAGGTTTACGCCTTATCTGATCACTACGGAGAGCATAAAGGTGAGGAGATTTGAGGGATGTTTGAGAGATTACATCCTAGACAAAGTTGAGATCCTACGTCTTGGAATCTGACAGGAAGTGAGTGAGTGAGCTCTGATTTTTGAGAGAAGATCAGTGGAGTTTTTGAGGAAGAAGGGAGTGCAGGAAGGCAAATATGGGTTGCAGGACAAGAGGTCAAGGATGGCAGGTCCAGCACCAGTGGCCAAGCCGGCCCCATACCAGAGTCTAGCACTTGAACCTACCATTCCCCGTGCTACTCCTCAGGCACCGCGAGCTACCCACCTACTCCATGGGCGACAACATATGAGTTGTACGGTTTTTGCAACAAGAGGCATATACCTGGTGAATGCTAAGCAACTACAGGAGGATTCTTTCATTATGGTAGCCTAGAGCATCGGATTCGTGATTGCTCGGTTCAGAATTGGCAAATGCTACCGCAAACTCAGCCTCAGGGAGCTAGACCCCCAGTCAGATAGCCTATGTAGCAGAGGCCCCCAACAGCCCCACCAGCTAGTTCAGGGTCAGGTATTTGCTACTTCTGAGCAGGGTGCACAAGCGTCCGACTACGTAGAGCAACTACGTTGTTCAAAATTCAGTGATGTATGATATTATTTTGATTGCGTGATTATGATGTTTGTCATTGTGTATAAACATGCTAAATATATGATAATTGGTTGCGCACATGTTTTGACACACTTAGTTATGTATCCAATTCAGGCACCTTGTTGATAAATTGTCTAGCTCATGTATTGATTGACACCGGATCCACTCATTCCTTCATCACACCCAGTTTTGCACAAGCTTTCTCTTTAGTAGGGCTGCATAAAGCCCGATCGACCCGATTGCTTGGCCCAGCCTGGCCCGAGATCGGCTTGGTCCAGCTCGATTTTTAGGTTCAATCGGACCGAGCCGAGCCTAAAAAAAAACCTTGAAAGTTCCATCAAGCCGAGCTCAGGCTTACCCATGTTTGATCCGGCCCGGCCTGAAAATCGGCTCGTTTATGTTTGGTTCGGCTCGTAGCTTGGCCCGCTCGACTTGTTTCTAAACAATATATTTTCAAAAAAGATAAATCTTATATTATATTTAATAAACTTTGAAATCCACAGTCTGTTTTCTCAAAAATGAATATTATGTTACATATTATACATTTTAAATCCACTGTCAAGGGTCACTTCTTTATGTCAAGGACTCAAGTCAAGGGTCAATCCACTGTCAACTCTCTTGACTCCCTTGGCTTTGCCTTGCTCGGGACGACATTAGAAAGAAACAGAGCTGTTTTCTCCTCTGCCTTGCCTTCAGTCGTTCTTGGTTGTGCCTTGCCTTCAGTCGTTCCTGGCTCTCTGCTCCCCTCCCCTCCCCTCGAGCCCGGCCGTTCTTTAGTTCTCTTGATTGAAGAGATTTAACAGTCCCACTGCCGCTGTCATTGCCGCCTTCCGCCTTGCTTGAATCATTTCGGGAAAGGAAAAAAAAGAGAAGAAAAACGTTGCAGAGGAGAAAGGGAAAGAGCTTTTCAGAACACCATTTGGGGAAGAGATGAAAGATGCTTTGAACGTTAACAAGCCGAGCTCGAGCTAAGCCAAGCCCAGCTTGAGCTTGAATCATTTCAGGCCAAGCCGAGCTTCGAGCCAAGTTTCAGATTTCGGGCCGAGCTTCAAGCCAATTTTTCAAGCATCATTTCGGTCCGAGCCGAGCTTCGAGCCTAGAATACACCCCTACTCTTCAGGAACCAAGTCTATTAGACCGTAAACTATCTATCACCACCCCTGTTGTAGTTCAATCATCACAAATTGAGTCTATCGCTCTTGTCCAATTCAGATAGGGGAGCATGAGATGCCAGCTAATCTGATTATCCTTGAATTTTAGGACTTTGATGTTATTCTAGGCATGGATTGGCTTTCTGCTCACCACGGTCACGTGGACTATTTCAGGAAAATTGTTAACTTCAAACCAGTTGATGGACCTCCTTTCCACTTTCGGGGTTTGAACAAGAGGGATGTAGCTAGATTTACAACTTTGAGCATTTCCACATCAAAAGTGCCAAACTCTTCGAATATCCCAGTGGTAAATCAATTCCTAGATATTTTCCCTAAAGGCTTGTAGGGTTTACCACTGATAGGGAGGTAGAGTTTGCTATTGATTTAACTCTAGGCACGATACCCATCTCCAAGGCGCCGTATAGAATGGCTCCAGTAGAGTTGAAGGAGTTAAAGGAGCAGATTCAAGAGTTGCCCAACAATAGGTATATCCGCCCTAGTGTGTCACCTTGGGGAGCTCCAGTTTATTTGTAAAGAAGAAAGATGGTTCGATGAGGATGTGCATCGACTATCGACAACTGAACAAGGTCACTATTAAGAACAAGTATCTGTTACCAAGGATCGATGACCTGTTGATCAGCTACAAGGAGCGAAGTACTCCAAAATTGACTTGAGGTCAAGCTACCATCAGTTGAATATTAGAGTTGAGGATGTTCCCAAGTCTGCATTCAAAACCATATATGGGCATTATGAGTTTCTGGTCATTCCTGTTGGTTTGACCAATGCACCGGTAGCTTTCATGGACGTTATGAATAGGATGTTCAGGCCAGCTCCGATCATTATGTGATGGTGTTCGTAGCCAATATCCTAATACACTCTCATACACAAAAGGATCATGAAAGGCATCTCCGGACTACCTTAAAAACGCTAAGGGAGCATCAGTTGTATGCCAAATTAAGTAAGTGTGAATTTTGGCTCGAGAAAGTGGCATTCCTAGGCCACGTGGTGTCAGGAGAAGGTATTTCAGTGGATCCTTCCAAGATAGAAGAAATGAAAGGATGGGAAAGATCAAGAAGTATCACAGAGATCTGGAGCTTCTTGGGCCTCACTAGATATTATAGAAGATTTGTGGAAGGATTCTCCATTTTGGCAGCACCACTCACTCGTCTAACTTGAAAGAATGCTCAATTCGAGTGGAACGAAAAGAGTGAGAAGAGTTTCCTTGAGTTGAAGAAGTGCCTCACCACCGCACCGATCTTGTCAGCTCCAGCTGATAGCGGAGGCTTTGTAGTGTATAGTAATGCCTCTCTAATTAGGTTAGGTTGTGTTCTCATGCAACACGAGAATATTATTGCCTACGCTTCCTGAAAGTTAAAAGATCATGAGAAGAATTACCCTACCCATGACTTGGAGTTGGTAACGGTAGTTTTCGCTCTGAAAATTTGGAGACATTACTTATACGATGAACAATTTAAAGTATTCAACGATCACAAAAGTCTGAAGTACCTGTTCTCGCAAAAGGAGTTGAATTTGAGGCAAAGCCATTGGGTAGAATTTTTGAAGGACTATGACTGCTCTATCCAATACCACTCAGGGAAAGCCAATGTGGTGGCAGATGCACTAAACAGGCGACCTACTGGACTCTTGGCAAACCTGATGGTCCAAGAATGGAAGTTGCTCGAAGAAGTGTCTAACTTAGATTTCAGTACCACATTATAAGGGCAAAATTGTTTCTTTGCTTTCAAATTTCCTCTATTGTTGTATGGAGTTTATTGTTTGTTGTGGACAACTATCCTTCCAATCTGAGTAAACTCAGACTGTTAATTACCTTCCCTATTTGGGGAAGTACCTCTGATTCAGAAAAAAGATTAAAAGAAGAACAAATATTGAATAAAGTATTTGTATTTATTCAATGGGGTTGCCTGGATCTCATGTAAGCGTTACAAGATACCTCATAGAGGTTTTAGCATCAAAAAGAAAGAAAATAAAGAAAGGTGGCCATATTGAGAGTTCACCTGGTATTCTCCATATGTGGAGATCCTTGTTCAAACTCTTTTGTTGTTGTTGTTCCTGCAAAGAAAGCTCTAGTCTGTATGCTGTTGTGTTTTTCAAGTGTCTTCCTTTTGAGGGTTTTTCTCATCTGTCCTCGTGTATGTTCGTGAGGGTTTCTCTTGAGAAATCCTCTTCTTATATCTTTTAGAGAGTCCTTTTTGGACTCCCCTTTGACTTCCTCTTTTTTAAGAAATCAAAAGAGGTCAACTCTCCTTAGAGAGGGCCACCTGTCTAAGACAACTGTGTTCCTCTTATCTTAAAGAAACCACCCGGATAGGAGTCCTTTTTGAAGGACTCCAAATTGGCTTCTGTTTCTGGAAAACCTAGGGAGATTCAACTATTGCCCCCAAAAAAGGGAAAGATTCTTATCTTTCCAGAAAAGGGAAGAGATAACTTCCCCTTTCAGATAGGGTGCCATCTGGCACTCTCTCATTAGAGAAAGAGAGGGAATCTCTATCTCGGGGTCCCCCAAAGCTGGCATAGAGTCCTTTTTATTAAAGATTCCTTACCGCATGGCAGTCAAATAATGGCTACCATCTGGGAAAGGACTGATCTTGGTCAGTCCACAATTAAAGAGGTGAGACCCATGGTCTCACCCGCGGTCTAGGTCAGGTCCAAGTATATTTGGACTGCGAACCAGGGTCTGACCTTAGTCAGTCCACGAACCTATACAGGGTGGGACCATGGGTCTAACCCTTGGTCTAGGTTAGGTCCATGGCCTTTTATGGTCACGGACTAGGCTAGTCATTGACTGGCCCACGGATAGACTCGTGGACCCTATCTGCAAGCTTGAGTGAGGGTCTGTCCGCGAGGGCAAACCTTATCCATGTGTCAGTCCCCTAAGCATTGACACAAAGGATGCCCGTGGGACTGACTTATGAAGTATATCTAAGGACTAACTCATAAAGGCAGTCCGCAAGGGCTCAATTAAGGACTGGTTGTTTGACCGATCCACAAAGGTTTGTTTGACCAGGTCTATCTACGGGGATAGACTAAAGCTACATGAGGGCTTAGGCTTGATGTGGTGTAGACACTCCATCTTCTTTTGATTTGGTGTAAAGCAACGCCTTGAAGTTAGTGCAGCTCAATCCAATCTAGTGTCGTAATTTCGCTACCCACAAACATTTCATCCACAGACAGATGGGCAAACTGAGAGGGTGAACTAGATCATAGAGGACATGCTAGGTCATGCATGTTAGACTTCCAGGGTAGTTAGGATGATCACCTGTCATTAGTGGAATTTTCCTACAACAATAGCTATCAAGCTAACATTCAGATGGCACCGTTTGAGATACTCTATGGGAGAATTTACCGTTCACCGCTATGGTGGGATGAAGTTAGTGAGAGGAAACTTCTGGGTCTCGAGTTCATTGGTCAAACCATGGATTGAGTCCAGTTGATCAGAGAGAGGTTGAAAACGGCTCAAAGTATGCAGAAGAGCTATGCTGATACTCGTAGGAGGGATCTTGAGTTCTAAGTGGGAGATTTTGTATTCGTGAATATCTCGCCTACGAAGGGAGTGATGAGATTCAACAAGCGAGGCAAGCTCAATCCAAAGTATGTGGGACCTTTTGAAATTATCACCTAGGTTGGTGAAGTCGTTTATCGGGTTACCTTGTCGCCCCATATAGCGAGTGTGCATAATGTATTCTACATCTCTATGTTGAGGAAGTACATCTCGGATCCTTCGCATGTCATTGATTTGGATCCATTGGAAGTCCAAGAAGATTTGACTCTTGTTGAGCAACCGACTCAAATCTTGGACCGGAATGAGCAACTCTTGTGTACGAAAGTCCTTCCCCTTGTGCTTTTGCAATGGAAACATCATTCTCATGAAGAAGCCACTTAGGAGAGTAAGGATGAAGTCCGAGCAAAGTACCCTCATCTATTTGACCAAGGTTTATAAATTTCAAGGACGAAATTCTCATAAGAGGGAGGATGTAGAGACTTGGATTTCTTTCCGTGTAATTACCCTGCTCTTCAAGGGTATTTTAGTCATTTGGATTTGCTAATGGGTGTGTTCATGTGTTAATTAAGGTTATGGTAGGTTTAAGATGTTTAAAACATTTAACTAAGGTTAGGTCGAAAGGAAAGAAGAAAAACATAGGAAAATAGCACGGTCGGTCGACCAACCATCCTGCTCGATCGACCGACTATATTAAAATAGGCCAATAGTGGGTTTGTGGCCACAGCCGATCGACTGACCCCAACCCCGGTCGACCGACTGTATGAAAAATGGAAAAATAATAATAATTGTAGGTTTGCGACCCCAGTCAGTTGACCGCCCCTCCTGGACGGTCAGTCGACCTTTGCAAAACTTGGGTTTAAAACTCACTTTGCAACATTTTGTAGGGTAAAATAGATTTTTCATCACCCTAGGTCTATAAATAGCCTTCTATTTTGGGGGTTTGAGATCTCTAAGTCCCTCAAACCCTAATTTGGCAAAGTAGAGGGAAAACCTAGGGTTTCTAAGTGTTGACTTGCTTGTGAAGGAAAAAATTGCTAAAGGGAGAAGAAGGAAGCTTGAAGATCACTCCTCAAGCCTTCTTGGAGCGTTTTGGATCAAAGGGAATGATCCCTAAGGTCGATATACTCTCCAACTCAACTCCAGTATGATTTATGTATGTTTAAGCTTGAATAAGTTAGAGATATGTTCTATATGTTACAGAAAGATGGAAATGAAGATCTATGTATATTTTTCATGTTTTATGCTTAGATTATGGATATTGGATTATGAAATGGAAATTTTAGGTGATTTATGGATTTTTATTAATCTATGTTTTGCTATTATGGAAATGAAATTGTAATTGAATGCTATGCATGGGATGAATGGAGGATGGGAATGCTATGGAGGATGGGTTGAATGAATGTCTATGGTTTATGGATGATGTGTGTGGTGAATGAGCTTTAATTACGGATGAAATTTTGAATTTATGGGTGAATGGTGAAATGGAAGGGATTATAGAAGTCAATTGTGATGTTATGTTATTATTATGTTTAAAAGAAATGCATAATTATAACTAGTAAGAGACCCGTGCAATGCACGGGAAATGTTAATAAGGAAAAGAATTTTAATTGATATAATTGTATAAAAATGATTAAATTAAATATAATTTTTTATTATTATTTCTAGTAAATGAAAATAAAATAATTTAGGAAATGCTAACCCCACTTTTCTTAAACAAAATATTTTGTAGGTGACATCATTTGTCTTAGGTTATATTGTAGGTTAGTACAAAGGTCGGATCCTCAATTGCCACATACCGGCAAATTCAAACTCAAATCCTCCCCAAAGAGAAAAAAATGTCCCGTGCTACACACGGTTTCGGTGGTCTCGGCCCTAACACAGTCTCAATAGTATTTCCTTTTTAAAAAAATGGGAATAAAAACATTAGGACATCATACTTTATATAAAACACTTGGATACAATTTTTTTTAATGATATGATGCCTAGTGTCCCATATCTAGTTATAACTTTAACTGGTTTTCTCCTTTCCTCTAGTCCGATCGAGAAGAGAAGTTATAGGACACTTGACATCATGGCATTATAGCAAGAGAGGATGACTCTGGCTCGATCTAACTCCCCTTACCATGGCCCCACCTGCCACTTGTCTAACCTAACCATGAGTTTAATTAGTAGTAATGGGCAAGGAAAGGAGCCCTGCATCGCACGAATTTTTGGTTTTTTTTTTTTTCAAGTAATGCCTGAAAAACCAAAAGAAAACCTGAAAATGAAGTCATATGAAATAGATTAGAAGATTAGATTATGAAATTGCTTCCCATAATTAGACTATGAGAAAAAACCCCTGGATCTCTACATTTTATTTATAAAATTAGCAAATAAAATGATACTTTGACAATCTACAAAGCCAACCAATTAATGACCATGCCAATCAATTGGTGATCAACCCAATTGAGTAGCATTCTAGGCCCACTCGTTTGAAAATCCAACAACGCTAAACATCAGCGGGCACAATCCTAGAATCGTCTTGATCGACCCCGTAGCAACTTTGAGGACAACCAATTGATTCAGTTGAATCCCATATTTATGATAGTAACCATCTGGCATTTGAGGGGGTGATACCGTCAATGGCGCATGAGAATGCACCGGCATGATGAGAGAGATTTTTTTTTTTTTGGTATGGAGATATACGTTTAGGCCGCAACGCCGGGTTAGGTGTTAGTATCTGTTCGAATTAGTGGGCGGGTGGAGAGTATAAACAACTCTCACCCTCGCGGGAGTTGAACCCCGGACCTCCCCCTAAAGCAGGGGATACACAACTAGTGGGCCAAAGCCCTGGTGTATGAGAGAGATGAGGGAGCGTCCATCGCTGGTCATACACACATCCTACCTTTGCACCTTCCATGATATAAAACATTAGAAACAATCCCAATTTCCAAATAAAAATAAAACCTAACCATAAACTATTATCTTATTTACATGCATGGCAGTGACCTTACCATGAATTGATCTCACCTACATGGGTAAGTTGCCCTCTTCAGTTCTTCAAGGAAGAAAGTAAAAAAAAATGGTTTGGACTTTGGAGTGAAGTTGGTACTCATCATTGTTATCGGCAATTCAATGTCCTTCTCACTAACATTGACACCATTAATATCATCGCTCAGCAGGGGGAAGAAGAACTGAAGAGTTTGAGATTCTGGACATTCCTCGTCATGATTGCCATGTTTGCTAAAACCCGCAAGGTCGGTAAAATATTCTATGTTGGGTGTTATAAATATGTCCTTGAATTGAATCCATTACTTTGTTCTAGTCTATGCCAATGTTGCTCTTGCTGCTCTTTGTATTGAAACAGATATCTGAAAATAAACAAAGTGAGAAAGGAAAAAAGAAATGAATAAAATCATGCATAGGGTAATATAGTATGTAGGGGGTATCCAGTACTTGGTCTGTTCATCTTCGAAATCTGTCCTACTTGACCCTATAGATAAAAACAAAAACAAAAACAACAGCTTTACATGTCAAACAACAAAGCAATAAAACTCAAACATACCCATCTTCTCTATCTTATCTAGTATTGCTATATATTCTTGCAATTACAGAAAACTCAAGATTAACTCTTCTCCAACCAAACCCAATATTTAAAGAAAAATGACAGGAAAATTGCTAGAATCGTCTTGATCGATCCCGTAGGAGCTCTGAGCACAACTGTTTGCATTACGTCGAATACCATATCCGCAATAGAAACCATTTGGCATTTGAGGGGGTGATACCGTCAATGGCACATGGGAATGCGTCGACAGAATGAGAGAGATAAGGGAGCATCCATCATTGGTCGTTCCACAAGTTTTCACACGAAAGAATGATTAAAAAAAAAATTAGGTCGTTTTGAGAGGGGAATAGAGATGGAGGATAAGTGAGGGCGACATGGGTTTATAAAGAACCTGTGGGGGTGTATCCATACCCAACAGTCATGTCATTTGTTTGAACTTGGAAGACAAAGAGAAAAAGAAGAGACGAAAGGATTTTGTTAGATTAGGGTGTGACGTTTGGAAACGCCTACTCCTCTCGCAAAGGATTCTAGAGGTGCATGTGTTCATATGGTGTTGATTACTCACGGCTGTGAAAAGATGAATACGGAGAAGAAAGACTATATAAAAGAACAGAAAACAGGTAACGATGGATTAACTAAGAATCCTCTTCAAGGCAATGGTTCAAATCCGAAAATTACTCTGGAGATGCCACGTGGACCTCTCCTTCCCTGGCTTTCATGTAGTATAATAAGAAAGTATTAATGTTTGGTGTGTTAAACTATGCCCTATCTATCTGGTATGGTGATAGGTATTCCGGTAGGTCAAAACATAGAGGAAGTCTTCTATGTCAAGAATTCTCTAACCAGAGAGATGTAACTTGGCGGAGGATCAGAATCTAAGGGATGACCCAATTGAATTCCAATCACGACACTTACACACATTTTCACCTGCATGGTAAGAAGTAAGATTCACAGGTCCACGTATCTCACAAGATCATGCATTGAATATGTACATGCCATGTATTATGCTATGAAAGAATGATCCCCTAGTTCTGAACATACTACTCTATGCGTTGCCGTGATATGTGATACATGTCATGCATTATGCTATGAAAGAATAATCCACTGGTTACGAACATACCACTCTATGCGTTGCCGCGTTATGTAACAAAACACTATGAATTATGCATTGATGGGACAATACACTATAAATCATTCATCTACGAGATAAGTTGGTCATCATGGGCACGTATGAGTCATGCATATGTTTCACACATGTATATGTTTAAGAGTCACACAAGTACACGAGTCAAGATGATGATATGTATGCTAGCATGTTTCCGCACTCTGATTATGTTTACGTCATATGAAATTGTTATTGATTATGTAGATATGAATCAGATTATGATATTGATAATGTACATGTATGTTATGTTGTTAGTTGGACAGTATATACGTTGAATGTTTTCAATACTCAGTCAACCTGTTATTGTCGGCAGGTTTAGAGCGGGAATACAAGGCAGAGCTGTGAATTGAGGAGACATACGTCGAGGAAGAAGGTAAGCCTCCGGTTGAGGAAGCTCGAGAGTTGGATAGGTGGCCATATCATTAGGTTTTCTTTTACTTTTGGAAAGGATTGTAATAGACTTATGTTGTTTTTCGATGTTGCTTAGACTGGTTTACTTTTATTAGTGGTCCTTGGATTACTGAGTATAGTGGGTTATGTTGGACGTATTTCATATGAGCAGGATGGTTTGGATTTTATATATCGAATTTTTATTATTCTCATTTTTGGAGACTCATGTTAGTATGCCTTGTATGTCATGGGATTGTGCAGGTTTAAGAAATATGGTGACTCAAGGTCCCAATTTGGTCAAGATGGGATTTGGGGTCGTTACAAGAAGCTTATTGTACTTGATAGCTACATGACCAAATATTATGTTTGCTACATGTTTGTTATCTCGGTTCATGCACAAGCCAAGCCAAATACATTTTGGAACAGCCAAGAGAGTGTTGAGATACATCCAAGGTACGCTTGAATTTGGAATTATGCATGAAAAAAGTGTTGATGTAAAGTTGCTTAGATTTTGTGATAGTGATTGGGTCGGAAGTGTTGATGATATGAGAAGCACTTCCGGGTATGCATTTTCTCTTGGTTCAGACATATTTTCATGTGCATCCAAGAAGCAACAAACCGTAGGCTGAGTATGTTTCTGCATCATTAGCAACTTCTCAAGCAATTTGACTGCGAAGAGCTTTAGAAGATATTTGTGTAAAACAAGGAGAAGCAACTCCTCTCTTTTATGATAACAAATCCGTCCTTGGATATCATAGAATCCCATCTACCATAGCCGCACTAAACACATTGCCGTCAAGTGGCGGACATCTTCACGAAGGCACTTCCCAAAGATAAGTTTCAATATTTTAGAGAAATGTTGGGTGTTCAACAATAAGGCATTAAGGGGGAGTGTTAAAATATTAATTCCTTTTGTTGTTTGTTACAAGTTTGTCTGATGTTGTCAAGTGTAGGACCTAGATAAGCCCTTGTTTTTATGTATTTGTGCTGGAATTGTTTCCATAAAAAAAAAAGGGCTACGAACAGCCTTTGTTTTCTGGGTGAGCTGCTGTCCCCTCCTACAAATCTCTACAAAAATCAGTTTTTTCTTCTTCAAATCATCCTGTGACTGTAGTGTCTAGCCAACACTTTCTTCTTCCTTTTCCCCTTTTCTTAATGGATAATAAGGAGCTCAACTCAGTTGAACCGAACACACTCCCCCCCCCCCCCCCCCCCCCTTCCTTTTTATTTATATACAATATTTTTGGAAACGGAGCATGGCCATAGCTATCTTTGATACCACTATAATAGTTTTAGGGTGCAACCGAATGGGGATCTGGGTCGTGTCACGTTGCTCATTGTAAGAGATGGAGATCTCCATCTCTTAAACCTCTTAGAGGTTTTTGTTGTACCTTTGGGTGATTGTGATTTAAAATTAATTAAATAAAAGAAATTAAATATTAATTTATTTAATTTTATTATAGCTATTAAAGGCTTTAATGGTGGAAAACGTTTTATAGGTTTATTATCATAATTATTAGTCACTAATGTGACAGTTTTAGAATTCCAAAAACATATTTAGTTTTCTATATATATACTATGTAATGTCACCTCCATTTGTAAGAGAAAAGATTAGAAAATGAGTTTTCTCAACTATTATGTATTCTTATGTTTGAGAATTTTTCTTTTGAGAGATTGCAGAGTAAGGTGTGCGACTATAAGTTATGCACGCTTATAGTCGGGGTTAGATTTGTGTGGAGCTGTTGTATCCTGGAGGTATCGTGTTTGGCAACTCAGTGCATTTGTGGGGGGCGTGAAATGTCTTAAAGAAAGCGAAGTATTTGTGCCTTACTTCACACGAGGTACCAATTTCTAACTGTTTCTCAAGTGCAGGAATTTCTGGAGAATTTTTAGATTGCGATTTCAGCTAATTTACCCCTATGGGAACAACAATTTTAAGACATTTTCGTTGATTAAAAAAAAAATCTGCAATTGCTATAAACTTGCAATAATATTATAACTGTGATGTATTGTGTATGCTTGCATCTGTTAATATTCTTGAGATAGGTGCACAACCTCTCGAACTATGTTAGGATAAGAAAAGAGAGGAATTCTTAGTGCCGCATGAGTAGGATTTTTGTATAAATAATAATAATAATAATATTGTTATTATTATTTATCCCGTGAAGATGTTTCTTATCTTATTATGGATTGAATCCACTCGGTAATGAGCAGCAAATGTGGGCTTGAGAAATAATAGAATCTCTAAATGGTGTATTACTTTACATGAGGTATCTTGGTATTAGATATGCCATAAGAATTTTTAAATAATAATAAATAAAATTCTTAGAGAGGAGGAATCTGATAAGGAGAGAACCTCTCTTGAAATGGTATTCTTCATGAAGCCGTATAACAGTAGGCTCTAGAGGTCGTCGGTTAATAACTTAGTATTGGAAACGTAGATGCAGACGTTTCAGATTCAGAATATTTGCTCTCTTATAGAAAGTGTATAAAAATGAGGAGATAAAAAGGTGTACCATGCATTAAATCATATTCATTTAATCATTTGTCCTTTTGGGCATTCGAGCGGAATACGTTTCCTCTTCTCTTGAGACGTGAGACTTGAGGGCAAATGAAGTGAAAAGCATGGCAACTTTTTTTTAGAGTCTTTCAAACAATTTTGAGAGAGACACATTTTAAAGAAACGTATAACTGTATAAGAATTATTCTTGTGATTTGAGTTAAGCTTGTACATTTACAAAGTGTACTAGCATGATGTGAAAGCATTAATTCATAAGGCTTTATTCATAAACGAGTCATATCCAAGCCAAGTTAATGCTTTGGCACCTCAAGTAAAAACCGAACCAAGCCCAGTGAAATTCAGCCAAGCTATCTCGACTCAAAGGGATAAGGTTGAAGGGTTTTTATGTAGTGTTGGTCAAATACACTTATTTAGTTTAGTGTACGTTTTAGATTCTTTCTGTATTGTCAAGAGCTTGAAACCGAAACCAACCAAGCCGAGCTGACCCGATCCGAGCCATTGAGTTAAGTCAACTCAAAGCAAAGATGATTTTGCCACCTTGGGTGTGTACGTACTATGGTGTGAAGCAAACTCATGATTATTGTGTATTACTCTGTATTTACTTACTGCGATATCGGATTCATTATAAATCCAATTTTAAATCCATTTGAGCTGGCGTACCCTGGAAATATGGAGAATATAGTAGCGGACGAGTTACGGTTCAAAAAATCAGGAGTTGCACTATGGTAAAACTCCAAATGAACGATCAAATTTCTTAAACTCATTTTTTTACTATCAGTTAATTTACTTGTGAAATTGCATGCTATATTTTATTGTCATATATGATTATATAACTTGATAAATTGCAATAATTATAAATGGTTGAACACAAGTAAGAGAAAAAAAAAATTAACTAAATAAATGAAAATGAGATAGGTGAAATCCTAATTTAAATTATTTTAAGATATGTGATTGCTTAGTTATTGTAAGGCTAAATAATCTTAAAATAACAAAATTAAGATATGATTAAAGGAGATGTGTCTTCATTACTATAAAAATAAGACACATAATTTAGATCTTGATAATAAAGTGAAAATTAGAATTTAGAAAAACTAATTTTTTGAAAATCCTTTTTTAATTCTAAAAAAAAAAATATTGGGGGTTAATATTCAAGATCTAAATGGAACTAGTATTTTTAATACTAGTGTGCTCATATCTCCAAATGAAGGAGATAGTGCAAGGCAGAATATGAAATATGGAAAGATCCAAATTTAAAATATTTCAGAACTTAGGGATATTAAGCAATGATTAGATTTAATTATCCTAAAATAATTAAATTAGGACCTACACTAGGAGATGTGCTCTTACTGGTTATGTGATTAACAGTAAAGCTTAAAGCTTCTTATACAATGAAAAAAAAATGTTATATTTGAATCAAGAGAAGCTAATCTTTTTCCTTTTAATTCTGAAAATAGTCGGGGTTTAAAACTAATGATCTTAGTTCTAAAATTCTTGTATTAATTAATTAATTCAGATGAGACTGAAATTAAACAATGAAAGAGTAAAAGAGCTAAAAAGATTAAAGATTTTGGGTCTGGCTTTTATCCCTATATGGTAAAGAATGATTTTATTTCTTTAAAGGAAGCATTTGAGTCACATGAGTCTTCTATTGGAGAGAAGTTGTGAAAAATTGAATGGTTTCAATAATGTCTAATCACACTTACATATTAGTTGGTTCTCCTCCTGGAACTAGAACTATAGGCTGTAAGTGGATATTTTAAAGAAACTTAAAGCTGATGAACCTATAGAAAAATATAAGACTAAATTAGTAGCCAATAGATTTAAGTAAGAGAATGAATAGATTATTTTGATACATATTCACCTGTATCAAGAATTATATCTATTCGAGTATTATTTTCTATAACATCCATATATAATTTAATAATTCACCAAATAGATGTTAAAACAACATTCTTAAATAGTGATTTAGATGAAGAAATTTATATGGATTGATAATAACTCATGGATATAATACAAATGAAAGTGATATGTATATATTACAAATATAATGGTGATAGTGGAGTAATCATTTGTATAATGGTGATTGTGGAGTTATCATTTGTCTATATATAGTTGATTTACTGATTTTTGAAACAAATCAAAAATCATAAATTGGACAAAAAATTTGTGTCATTCCAATTTGACATGAAGGATATTGGAGAGACAAATTTAATTATTGGAATTAAAATAATTAGAATGGATTATGAGATAAGTTTATCTCAATATCATTGCATTAAAATTATTATTAAAATATAATTATTACGATTGTAGTAATATTTGTACTCCAATTGATCCTAGTATTTATCTATCACCTAATGAAGGAGATAATATAAACTAAAATGAATATGCTAGTGTAATTGGAAGCTTGATATATGCTATGAATTGTACTCATATGCAGTCGGAAAATGAAGTAGATACACTAGTAATCCCAGTAGAGAGCATTGGGATGCAATTAGCAAAGTGATTAAATATTTAAAGAAAATCATAAATTTTGATTTTCATTATGAGAGATACCCTTCTTAAATTGAAAGGTATAATAATGCTAATTGGAATTCTATTTCTAATGAATATAAAATAACAAGTGGTTATATATTCATTATTGGTACTAGTGATGTTTCTTAAAATTCTAAGAAACAATCAATTGAGTCTATTTCAACTATGAAATCGACATTAATAGCTCTAGTTTAGCAGTAGATGAAGCTGAGTGGTTTCAGGACTTTTTGTTCGATATTCCCTACAATTAAAATTATTTGTGATTGCAATGTTGTAATAGGTAGAGCTAATAACACTCGGTATAATGGTAAGTCTCGAATTATATTTGAGAAAATTTTTCAAAAAATTAAATTCGAGAGAATTCCTACGAGATGAAATTATATTTGAGAACTCCTATGAGATGGAGTTATATCTGAAAATAAAATCAGATGGCCAGAAAATTTGGCAAATCCCTTTACTGAAGGCCTAGTAAGGGAAGAATACATCGAGAGGAATGGGACAAGCTAATTGAAAATAAACCAATTGTAATGGTAACCCAACCTGAAGATTGGAGATCCCAAGAATAGGTTTAATGGGAAGAACAAGTTACAGAGTGGTTTGAGGTGAAGCACTATAATAGGAGAATAATAGTAATAATATTATTACTCTCCAAGTCCCTTCCTATGGTGTGAATAGTGCATAAAGTATGTAACGATTAAAGGTTGAGGGTTTCCTCTTAATGAAATCTATAGCTTTATTGAGTGGGATATGGAGTCACATAGGCATCATTGATGAACTCACCTATATAAGTGTGGAAGTGAGGCTGCTTCCTATGAGAAATTGGCTATTTCTATAGAGCACTTATTAAACCGGGATAAAAGCCTATGGCCGAAAAGTGCTGGCTTAGACACCTGTAGATTCTGTAAGAGTTAATGTGTTTAAGGTATATAGACTCATCACTAAAAGAGCTCAATTTTGAATACCAAGATCTATGATCTATTGTAACTAAGTATCTGGTGAGAATTTTACTTTAAACTATGCAAATGTTCAAATCTATGTGACACATTTTGCTTATGCATTAAATCTAATTTTACCCAGTAACTTTATTTTTTTCTTCGCGGTTTTATTATTTTTGAATCAAGTGGAGGATTGTTGTACCTTTAGGTGATTGTGATTCAAAATTAATTAAATAAAAGAAATTAAATATTAATTTATTTAATTTTATTATAGCTATTAAAGGCTTTAATGGTGGGAAACGTTTTATAGGTTTATTATCATAATTATTAGTCACTAATGTGACAATTTTAGAATTCCAAGAACCTATTTAGTTTTCTATATGAATTAGTCTAGGGATACTCCCAAAGTGTACTCCCAAATATACTCCCAAATCTTATCCGTTTATCTCAATTATAAACGGTTAGGATTAGAGCTGATGTGGCATTAGAAAAGACAAAATAAGCCAACTCAAATCCTGGCCCTTAGTGGTTGGTTATAAACGGTTAGGATTAGGGAGTATATTCGGGAGTATATTTGACAGTACCTATAGACTGACTCTTTCTATATATATACTATGTAATGTCTCCTCCATTTGTTTGTAAGAGAAAATATTAGAAAATGAGTTTTCTCAACTATTATGTTTTCTTATGTTTGAGAATTTTTCTTTTGAGGGATTGCTGGGTAAGAAACAGAGTAAGGTGTGCGACTATAAGTTATGCACGCTTATAGTCAGGGTTAGATTTGTGTGGAACTATTGTATCTTGGAGGCATCATGTCTAACAACTCGGTGCATTTATGGGGGGCGCGAAATGTCTTAAAGAAAGTGAAGTATCCATGCCTTACTTCACACGAGCTACCAATTTTTAACTGTTTCTCAAGTGCAGGAATTTTTGAAGAATTTTTGGATTGCGATTTCAGGTAATTTACCCCTATGGGAACAACAGTTTTATCCTTTCCTCATTGGTACTACTAGAGTGACCATGACCATGCTTTCCACGCCTTAGATTCTTAGAGTTCTGATAGAGAATTCACTCAAGAAACTAAGAAGAGAAGATGAGAGATAATTTGTGTCGAGAGTATCTTCTATATTCACAAGTTAGATATTTATAAGGTTGCAATATTATACACTTTCCGTGTAACACTAACTCTTGATCTTTATCCAAATGTTTAACCGCGTGGGTCCATATGAACGCTCAACACGATAGCAACACCAACAAATTCAAAATTTCTAACTTGAGCTATCTTTAGCAGATTAGAGATCTAATAAGGAAGGTACTAATGCTAGAGAAGATTCGATAGAGTATATATTTTGTTTTAAGATTATTATTTTTTTTTGGAAACAAGGAGAAGAGACTCAATCTCAAGACCTCCCCGCTTCTTGAGGCGTGGTCTTGGCCACTGGCCCAACTCCTTGGGTTTTACAATTATCTTTCATTCTGTAATATATATATATAGAAGGGAGACAAGTGTCTGATTAGGGATATGTCAATTGTCTGATTAGGGATATGTCAATAAGCCGGGCTTAGGCTTGAATTTGGTAATATTTTAATAGGGCCCAACTAGAGACCAAGCCCGACACATTTACAAGAGGTTGAAACCCGAATTCGGTCCAATTGACTCCCCTATCGCTCCGATCACGTTTTGTGAGAGACCATTTACTCAATTCTCTTTAATTCTTTACCCTTAAATTCATTGTGGTATGAGGTATCAGAGCATTTTGGCTCTTAAAAGTGTTGCCATCTGTTATGGATTATTGAACAGGTGGAATCTAAAAAATACCAAACCCAACCAGTTCATTTGCCCCTGAAACAAACCCAAAGATTAAATTTAGGCGAAATTCAGATCTAATAAACCAAGAGAAGCATGCCTGTTGCGAGTGTAGAACACCTTCCATATGTACATCGCAGTAATCTTATTATTAATTTGATCCAAACATAAGAATGTTTTCAGAAAGAATATTGACTGCTCTCAATTAACACTGACAGCATCAATCTCGATTAACTAGTCGAATTGAAGACAGAGAGAGACAGAATATAAAAATAAACTTAAACTAACATAAATGTGAAGCTCAAGAGTGACCAAAAAAAAAATGTGAAGCTCAAGGGCCTTGCAACAAAATCACCAGCATTTTATCTAACTTTCCATCTGCTTGAAGTGTTTATAAGTGGGGTCATCTCAGAACTTGTACCCCTCTTTTCATCATAGTATACATGCATCTTTGCTGCTCTGTCCATCCTCCTGTTACTGATAATCCTTTGTCCACACAGGTACAGAGTAAATCAAAGTCCCCAAGCCAAAGGAAGGAATTATGGTAATCAAGGCATATAAATATGCTCTCCAGGGATGCTTGCTCTCTCTCATTGCATGGAACTCAGCGATGAAAGTAGAAACAGTACTCAGACACCCTAATAGCCCGAACTGTATTCCCGTTGCAATTGTCTCACACCTCTCAGTATCCACCTGTTCCAATTATATTTAAAAAAAACCCTTGGAACACAAATAATCTTCCATTAACCTGCATATGCTACTATCATATTCAAATCAAATAAAACTCTTTGCATGTCAAGTCACTCGGAATTCTCCAGAATGAGAATGTATACCTCTACCCCTTTCAAAGATGTAAATCTATCCATGAAACTACACTTTTTTTTAAGGAAGTTAAGTTAGTGTTTGGATACACATCTAAATTGACTTTTAAAGACTTTTGGTTCTTGAAGAGTCAAAATCGTTTGCAGAGTAACTTCACGAGTCAAAAGTCATAAGTAGTCAAAATGTTAGCTTTTAGGGAAAGCTGCCCCAACTAGCTTTTGTGGGAAGTCCCAATTTTTAAAAAAAATATATTTATCTTAAAAAGTTATTCTAAAGACGTCCTTCCCTTCTCAGAGAAGTTTATCCAATCAAGCCCTACAAGTGGTGGTTTCTTATATTTCATTACGAAATATAATATTGTGTGTGTGTGTGTGTGTGTGTGTGTGTGTGTGTGTGTGTTATACGTATGAATTGCTGCTGATCTGGTGACAACCTTCGACGCACAAGATACCCGACTTAGGTGCCAAAAAGGTTTATGATTATGTTAATGAAATCTTACCACTTTCTTCACGGTTGCAAGTGCTGCCATGATACAAGCTGCACCAACATTGGCCAGCAGAGTCCCAAAAGGCACCCACTTCATCAACCTCTTCCTTCCTAACCCCTTTCCATTAAGTCGGGATAAGAACCACCTAACCCACACACCGGGGGGTCCAACCATGCAAGCCAACCACAACTGAGCATTGCTACTGTCGCTGTCAAACTGGCTTTTCACCAATGCCCCACTGATACCCCATAACAAGCCTAGCATCAGCACCAACACCACCATAACTGCCAAGTGGCGCTTATAGCTGTCCACCCTCCAGTTGCTGCTTGAGCTGGACATGCTACTTGTCCAACTTGGTCTGAATCTTTTGAGAAGCCACCTAAAACCATTGGCAGTCTCAATTCCAAAAATGATGGAGTAGGCCACAAGAAACATACCTGCAAAGAACCACAAGTGAAAAAATCTCAACTCTTACAGTGAGTTAACTGTGTGTACACAAGCAGAGCAATGTTACAATTCAGAACAATCATTGAAGGGTATCCCTCCCACCACCAACTCCCTCCCCCCAACCCCCGATTATAGTCTCTATGGATGCATTTGGCTTTGATTAATTGGCCATAAACATTTATAATATAATCATTGGATATACAACCAATGAAAAAATAATTGTTTAAATCATAAACATGTTTGTTTAAGATAGTATTTGGTTAAATGATAGTGATTTTATACAATTGATTAAATCACTTGTTATCCAAACAGGTTTATTGTAGTTCTAAATATTTTAATCACTTTTCAATGATTAAATCAGGAAAAAATCAAACTACATACACCCTAATAGTTCCTCTTCAATAACATTATTCTTGACAATTGCAATGTTACCTATGAGAAAGCCAAGAACAGATAACACCCAATGGCCTTTGACACTGAGTTCAAGCATTTTCTGATTCCAACCGCTGAAAGTTGTGAGGCTTCCCAGGTATCCTGTTGTCAATCCAATGGCTAAAAGATCTGAAACGCAGGATATATCTCCTTTGAAAACGACACCAAACCACCCCATCAAGAAAGAACCTACCTAATAGAAAATATATCGTAATTTTCAGGAATTGGTATTGAATAAAAATAAGTAAAATGAACAGTATTATCCTTCAATCCATTTCTGATGCAGATAGACCATTACAGGAGGTGGGAGCCGTAGGCTGTTCTCCCTGGCATGCTCTATTTTCATCCAGCATTTGGTGGGCTTCACCTTGTTTCACAGTTTTACTGGGTAACACCGATATTGGAGTCAATTGGACATTGGACCACATCTCTAAGTTGCACATAAATTTTGTGTACAATAAATGTAGGGAAGGAGAGAGAGAGAGACCATATTAGAGGGAAGATCGATGTAGAGAATGCTCAAATCGCTTGTGACACCAACAACACCAGGGCCAAATAGCTTCTCCAGCAAATACCTTGTCAACACCTATAAAATATATAAATACCTCATCAACACCTACAAAATATAATATATATATATATATATATATAGATTAGATATATTATATAAAAGGACAGTATCTAGCAAATACTACATATAAAAGCTTTTTTAATGAACATTATCTTCAGTAAGACAATTTAATCAGCTATAAGGGTGTCCACAGAACACCATAAGGAAGCATAATTAGTTTGCCATTCAAGCAAGTTCCAAGAGTTGTCCAAAAAGTTCAGACGAGGGAAAACACAGAAGAGGCCATATCTTTGTTGCTTTCCGAATTATATAATAGCAATGATGATATGATGCTGATGATGATTACTATCAGTACTATTATTATCATTATTATTCTTATTCTTATCATATCTTTCAATTTCAACTAGATATAAATCAACTCCTTTTCTAAGATATCCAATCTATTAGAGGTATCCAACTATCCAAGTCAGTAATGCTGGGTTTAACTCAAAGCACCAATCATTCACTACCAAAAAAAGGCATATGTTATTCCTTTGTTTGCGATGATATGATCACCAGAAAGTGATTAAATAAGTATTAAAAGAACACTCAAATATTTTTGGCTAGAACTAAACTGATAAGCACTTGCCAAAAAACAAAACAAAAGAAAGAAAGACTGATAAAATTAATAGGAAATAAGAGTTAGCACTATCTTGTCATGCCCCCATTCTTTTTTCCTAATAATATATCACACATCGCAACAAGTTAGTTGTGTTCGGGGAAATAAAAATCGATGAAACGGACAATACATATGGGTTTCAGTTGCCCCCTATACAATATTTATACTGATACGAAACGGGTTATATGTATCGTTTATTAGTTATTTTATGTTTCAATCATTGTGTAACTGTAATTGTGTTTGTTACTTTGTCTTTGAGTCTCTTCTCATGACTTTATATTTGGTAAATTTAGTTTCTATAATTCATTTCATTTTTTAAAAAAATTAAATTTGATTTTTTTTATATTTTCTTTTAAAAACAAAAATTATATGTATTGTCCAAAACCGATACGTATAGGTTTCGATTGGGGCCGATACATCCCCCAAAACTGTATTTTTAATCCTTGGTTGTGTTACTTCATGTGCTGGTTATAAGCTTAGATTATAGTAAGCGGCCTAACAAGTCAAGTAATGCTGTGAAATAGATAAAAGGAAGCTCCTAACTTGGATTAGCATATACTGTAGTGGGGATACACAATTGTGAGTTTGGGACCTCATGAATTATGCATAAAGAAACTATGAAGGGGTGACAGAAACACTTTAAGAATTCCCCCATTTCTTCTCAAGGATCGAGATGTGGATGCAGAAAGAAAGTGTTGTTGGCTTCTAGCAGTAATAAAATGAGTTAGGGAATTCCATTCTGCCCATTAGTTTACACTTTACACCATAGTTGCAGGGCAACTATGTACAGGGTGGGAAGCTCGTTTCCTAGACTCGCTTCCTCAGACAGATTCGCTTCTCAAGAAGCTCACTTCCATCACGTCTCATTTAGTAGTCAAATGGAGCTATATGTGTGAAGTGATGGAGTAGACCACAATCTATAACCTAGGGTGTAGACTCTAAGCAAAAATTGTCGTTTAAGACACCTACTTTTACACAAAAATCTCATGTAAGATAAAATCAAAGATATAGCTACACATAATAACATAATGGGAATGATGAGCCTATATCTCATTTCTTGATTCCCGTTTCCTAAGGTTTTTATGAGTCTCGCTTCCCGCTTCCCGCTTCCCGCTTCTCGCTTTCGCTTTGCTTCTCGCTCAGGTAACTATGCTTTACACATTAAAGTAATTCCTGGTCTAATTGATCCAATCATAGCCTTACAGTCCATCAACAATTAATCCTCTTGGCTCATCCCTTCCATGAAACAATTTCCATGGCAGAGGTTTTCATACAAGGTCACATCATAGCTGCCTTCTAACTTTATGGGCATCGTTTCTGGTTTAGAAGATATAATTGCCCTCTATGCTAGTCTTTCACTTGATCTCGCTTACAAACCTTCAAAGACTATGAATTTTAAAGTGCTTTAACTAGCAAAACACCAGAATGTGTGAATGAACTCCATTATTACCACTTCCGACATAACAACTTGAAAGTGTAAATACAAAGGCTTTGTATGTAGAAACTACAAAGCGTAGGTTTAATTTTGACTCAGAGAAGAATTGCAGTTTAATCATTAAAAGTGGTGCCCAACAAACGAATGTCTTACATCTGAAAAGATTATAAGACGGTGATTAAATAGAAAGTACTCCTTTTATAAAACTAAAGCAGGCTAGTTAGATGAAATTAAAGAGAGCAAAGTTGTAAATCCTGATCCCAGGTCTGAAGGATGCTTTGGTAATGCAAAGGAATTAAGATGTAAATCTTAATCCCAGGTCTGAATAAAGAAAGTATTGTTTAAAAAACCTTAAATCAAGACTATAAATGCAGACCATTTTTCTTCAAGTGACCAAAATGTCCTAAATCCTGACATTCAATTTGTATCTCTAAGGAGACAACCCTGCATATATTTCTAATAGAGTGTAGAATGTGGTCTAAATATCGACCGTATCAATACCTATCGATATTCAGCCTTACGGACACCAAACTCCACGTACTAAACATTTT
The DNA here is from genome assembly GCA_015143295.1 of Tetracentron sinense. Taxonomy (NCBI): domain Eukaryota; kingdom Viridiplantae; phylum Streptophyta; class Magnoliopsida; order Trochodendrales; family Trochodendraceae; genus Tetracentron; species Tetracentron sinense. Next base: position 54,435,252 of record CM026552.1, read on the forward strand.
ACACTAATATGTGTCGGTCGTATTGGTACCAATATGACCGGTATGTTATAATATGTATCAAAAGTACATAACCGTATTGAAAACGAGTCTTAAAAGTCCTCTTTTACACTTAAAAACTCACTTTTCTCTTTCTTTTTTTGAAATCCAGCTTCAAACTACAAATTGCTATAAAAAACCAAATCTAGATTTCAAAGATGTGAGAAAAATGATTCAAATTCCTTGGAGATTGAATCGAAAGAGGATTTACTGAGGTATGAAAATCCTCTATTTTCCATTTTTGGGAGTTAAATCCACCAAAATGCATGAAAACGTGCTTGAGATCATAGATCTATGATATGTGCCAAATATGTAGATCAATGATCTACATGGGGGAGATTTGAAGTTAGATAACTAAGGTTTCTTTTTAAATCCGAAAATACATAACCTTTATGTTTTTAAGCCATTTATATTTAGACTTCATTTAAATATATGTTAGTATATAAAAGGTAATCTATGGTGGGGTAGGGGGGCAGTTTCTGTGCAAGTGGTACAATGCATGTTCTGAAGGAGGAGAAGTTATCTCTTGGGTCTTTCATTGAAAAAGAGAACAAACTGCTGGTTAGGATCGGACGAGACTCTTCTAGACTCTCCATGTGGACCCCAGCCTCAGACATTGTGTCAAGCAGAGAAAGTATCCCCCTTTTAAAAAAGCACATGTAAAAGGATAACGCCAAACGAGTCTTACGTCCGAAATCGATACATATTGGTAAGAGACTCGTCCAATACATATCAATTTTGGACGAGTCCTTCAAATCATGCATTAAATAATGTATCAATATGAAAAACGTACAGGACCCAGTGAAACTGATACGTACCGGTTTCGGCAATTTTCATTACATGATTTATGATGACTGAAGTGCTATTTGCAACCTGTAATTTAGTTCACTAAGCTCTATCCAAGTACATAGAGATAGATTACAAATTTAAGAAAGAAGAAAGTGGTAATCAAAAGAGAAGCTTCAAGTTGCAATCCATCAGAGATGCATCTGTTTTTGGAAAACTAAAGATCATGGATTTTTTATCTTCTATCCATCATGAAGTCTAGTGTCTCACATCAGTAAATAACTAGAGTAACCCCAATGTTGGCCAAAAGAAAAAAAAAACTAATGTAAGCAAAACTTCATCAATGACAGTAGTTGGTATAAAACCTCTTAGGCACTATTGAGATATGATCCATTATGTAGGTGTGTTATACCAAATCACCCCTCAGGATATACTTATAACTTTTTATGAGGGTTATTATAAATATAACGAGATTGAGAGAGACTCTCTCTAATCAAACTATTCCCCTAATCTTCTTCTTCTCTCTCTCTCTTTTTGCATCTTCTCTCCTAGGGTTTGATCTTCAAGTTGGTATCAGAGCAAGATTTAGACAACTAAAGAGGGAAGGATCATCAACGCACGTTTTTTCTACAAGAACAGTGCTGACATCAGCATCCATACGACCAAAGTTGATGGATGTTAATGTCATGTGATAGATCTCTATGTGTAGAGGTTTGTGGTGATTTTTAAAAAAAATTTGGACCCATAGATGTATTTTCAGAATTTTCTGAAATCGCTCTTTTTCTGTAAATCGAGTTGTGTGGTCTGGTTGGGAGTTTTTGAAACCCCCATTATAGCTAGGTTTGGGTTGAAAATTGGTTCTCCATCTAATGGGAGTGGTCATGAGTGATTTGGAGAATATTTGAGTTTAGGTGAGTTTATGACCCCCCCCCCCCCCCCCCCCCCCATTGCTCACGGTTAGCGTGGCGGAGGTGTTTATTGGTCGCAAACTAATTTTTTGGCTTCTTCTTTGTTTTTCACCTTGCCCTATCACTATTTGTGGGATGAATTGAAATAGACTTCCACCTCCCCATATTTTCAGAGGGAATCTTGCCTCTCTCGCAAAAGGAGAACACGTGATGGCTGGTTTACATCATGGAGTATAACCTTGGCATTTCTAGTGTGAAGAAGGTTTTCCCCTTTGAGTTTGAGGGGTTCGAGGAATTCCGGCATCGTTTGTTGGGCTGGTTTGTGTAAATCAGCGATCTTTTCTTCTAACTTGAGTTAATTGGAATAGGGAAGCACCGAATATGGCCATTGATGGTGTGTCTAAAGGAATATTCAATGCTACTTCGAAGGTTCCAAGCAGTATGATCACTAGTAGCTATGGGGATAATCCAGGTGTGCTAATCACAACCAAAAAGATGGATGGCACTAACTTCCTTGAGTGGTCTCAATCTGCTAAGATGTATATTGGCGGGAAAGGGAAGTTAGGGTACTAGACAAATCGAGTGAAAGAACCAGTTGTAGAGACCGAGACATATGACAAGTGGGAGCAAAAGAACCTTATGGTTATGTCATGGCTACTGAATTTCATGCAACCATTAGTTGGTTTACTAAGATGGCTAGATTTAGGGTTTGAGAGAGTTAGGGTTTGGAGAAGGAGAAGATTAGGAAAGAAGAGAGTTATTTACTCTCCCTAATCCATTGTCTTATATACTCAATAACTAAGTACAATACACCAATAATAATATCATAGTCTATAATCTCAAAGATATAGTATACCCAAAGGAATAATATCTCATACAATATTCAACACTCCCCCTTAAGTTGGTGCAAAGATATTACGCCATATTACTAAATTTGAGGTCTCCCTAATCCTTTGGTCAAGACATCAGCCAGTTGGTCTCGTGTCTTCACCAAAGGAGTGCAAATGTCACTCGATCTCAACCTCTCCTTGATGAAATGTTAATCAACCTCAATATGCTTCGTGCAATCATGTTCTACAAAGTTGTGAGCTATACTAATTGCCGCCTTATCACAGTACAGGCTCACAGGTCCTTGAACTGGAAGACCAATCTCTGAAATGAGCAATCGAATACACAGAAGTTCACAGACTCCATGTGTCATCGCTCTAAACTCTACTTCCGCACTCGATCTTGCTACCACAGGTTGTTTCTTACTTCGCCAAGTCACAAGGGCCACCCACAAAGGTACAATAACCAGAAGTAGAGCGCCTATCTGTAACTGAGCGTGCCCAATCTGCATCTGTATAAGCCTCAACTAGCAAGTTATCATGCTTAGAATACATTAGACCTTTCCCAGGAGTGGACTTGAGGTGCCTGAGAATCCTATACACTACCTCTAGATATCCTAAGGTCAAGGCATGCATAAACTAACTTATGAGACTAACAGCATATGCAAAATCGGCCCTGGTCAATGAGAGATAGATTAGTCTACCCACAAGTCTCTGATATCTGCCTGTATCTATTAGGCGCTCACCAGTGATTGTACTAAGCTTATGGTTCACATCGATTGGAGTGTCACAGGGTTTACACCCCATCATCCCAGTATCCTCAAGTCAAGGACATACTTTCTCTGTGAGACAAAAATACCCACCCTTAGATTTGGCAACCTCAATTCCTATAAAATACTTCAACCGTCCCAAGTCCTTAATTTCAAACTCCACTGCCAACTTTCTTTTCAACTTCCCCATTTCATCATAGTCATTCCCAGTCACCACAATGTCGTCCACGTACACAATAAGAATAGTGACTCTCTGATGGGAATGCTTGATAAATAATGTGTGATTTACTTGACTTTGTTTGTAGCCATTTTTCAACATTGTAGTACTAAATTCTCAAACCAAGCTCTTGGTGCTTCAGGCCATACAATGCCTTCTTCAGCTTGCACACTCTTCCTTTGGCAGAGAGACACATAAAGCCAGGGGGAGGTGTCATATACACCTCTTCCTCCAAGTTGCCATGTAGGAAGGCGTTTTTCACATCAAACTGAAACAGTGGCCAATCTTGATTGGCTGTAACTGACAATTACACTCTCGCAGAGTTCATCTTGGCTATTGGAACAAAAGTCTCCTGGTAGTCTATCCCGTGTGTCTGAATGGTACTTTACTATAAACACCCACTTAGACCCCACTGGTCTCTGTCCTCTAGGAAGGTCAACAACATCTCAAGTATCATTCTTCTCAAGGGCCCGCATCTCCTCTTCCATTGCCTCTCGCCACTCTGGTTTATATAGTGCATATGTCACACTGCGAAGAATAGACACAGAAGACAAGGCCAAGGAAAAGGAATTGTACAAAAGAGATAAAGCAGAATACAAAACAAAATTAGAGATACGATGGTGAGTACAAGAGCGTACACCCTTCCTAAGTGCAATATGAATGTTAGAATCATCAATAGTCTTAAGACTAGAAAGGTGAATATTACCTTCAACTGGTGGATCAGAGGACACTTCTTGGAGGGGCACATGAGGGCCTTCTTTACTGCCTATCTTCCTTCTTTCATACACCCTCAAAGCAGGGGCAGTCTCCTTCCCCTGTTTATCACTACCACATGCATCACTACCCCCAGTAGAAGATGACACTAGGGCAGTCTTACCTGTTCTATCACTACCACATATATCACTACCACTAGTAAAAGATGAAACTGGTACGAGAAGTGCCATAAACTCAGAAGACAACTCTTCACGACCACTCTCCCGTAAAGAGAAGTCTTCCTGTCAAATAAAAATGGGGTATACTCAAAGAAGGTGACATCCATGGAGACAAACACTCTACGGGAAGGAGGGTGGTAACACCTATACCTCTTCTGACTCGAAGCATACCCAAGGAACATACACTTGAGCGCTTTGGGATCCAACTTCGTACGATCAGGATGAGCTATATGAAGAAAGCATACACAACCAAAGACCTTGGGAGGAATAGGGAACAAGCAAGCAGAAGGAGACAGTACTTGAACAGGTATCTGAAAATTTAAGATGCGAGAAGGTATGCAATTGATTAAAAAAACAGCAGTTAAAAGAGCATGAGACCAGAAAACCTTAGGAACATCCATGTCAAATAGTAGAGATCTAGTCACTTCCCATAGGTGGTGTTTTTTCCTCTCAGCCACCCCATTTTGTTGAGTACCGGGACAAGTGGTCTGATGAATGATACCATGTTTATCAAAGTACGAGACTAGGTCTCCAGACATATATTCACCCTTATTATCAGATCTAAGAATTTTTAGTTCAGCATCAAACTGAGTAGTAATCATAGCATGGAATGACTTCAAAACAAAGCATACCTCACTTTTACACTTAAGAAGATAAACCCAAGTTGAACGAGAAAAGTCATCCACAAAGCCAACAAAGTAACGAAAACCAGTTAAAGAAGCAACTGGGGAAGGACCCCAAACATCAGAGTGAACAACAACAAACGAGGAATTGCATCTATTACCATGAGAAGAGTAAGAGGTTCTACAATGCTTTGCCAATTCACAAGTTTCACACTGAAATGAACTAACAGAACTAGAAATAAACAACCGAGGAAATAAGCGTCTAATGAGCAAAAACGAAGGATGGCCAAGTCGACGATGCCACTGTAACTCCTCCTGAGTAGTGATACTCCAAACTCTAGATGAGAACTGCTGGATAGGTGATGCAACACGAGGTAAAGGGTCCAGGCCCGTACCAATCGTCCTCGTCTCCAGGTCCTGGAAAACACAGTGAGAGGGAAAAAAGGTAACACTACAGTTCAAAGATTTAGTAATATGATTAACCGAAAGGAGATTTAGAGTGAAATTAGGAACATGCAGAACAAAGGACAAAGGCATAGGAGTAACATGAATATGACCTTTACCAGCAATGGAAGAAAACGTGTCATCAGCAATTTTAACCTTGTCTCTATCAAAGCAAATAAGGTAAGATGAAAAAAGAGAAGACATACCAGTCATATGATCTGACGCATCCGAATCAATGATCCAATAGCGACTAGGTGTAGAGATGGAGGAACTGAGGGTGAAGGCTGAAGTATCTGTATGAGCAAATTAGGGTGTCGAAGCAGAGGAAGGCTCTAACTGAGCCATAAGACGCCTAAGATGCTCCATCTCTGCACGCGAAAAACCCATGCTGTCTAAAGGTGGTGTTGTGGTAAGTGTAAGCGCATCAAAAGTAAAAACAACTTAATGAGCACTGGAGCTGCCTCTATCACTTGAATGCCCCCTCCCACGGCCAACTCCTGATGAACCCCGTGGCTGTGGGCAACCATGAAGATCCCAACATGTTTCTTTAGTATGACGTGTGCGACCACAGTGCTCACACCTCAACCTATCACGATCATCTCCAAGAGCACTAGAATGACCACCTCCACGAGTACGACAACCACAGCCTCAACCCCCCCCCCCCCTAAGATATGGATGAGAGGGCAGATCTCTCCTGTGAAGGATGCTCAAGCATAGCACTATGGCGACGCTCCTCTCTATGTAAGTATGCATACACCTCTGTGAGAGCAGGTAGTGGCTCTTTACCCAAAATCTGAACTCGAACTTGCTCATACTCAGGGTTCAGTCCTACCAACAGCTCAAACACTCGTCCTTCCTCAATAAACTTCCCATGAACTACAGCATCCGCACTGCACTTTGCAGTGAAGGAATGATAATGGTCCAATTCTTCCCATAACCGCCGAAGAGTAGAATAGTACGTGGACAACAATGTATCACCCTGTCTTAACTGAGATGTTCTGGCGTAGTCCATAAGCTTTAGTTGTGTCACCCACCTCTAAGTAGGTCTGAGTGACTGCATCCCAAATCTCTTTAGCAGTGGAGAGGAACAAGTAGATACTGCTAATGTTCGGTTGCATGGAATACAGAAGCCAATACATGATGAACGATGAACTAGAAGAGTCAGGCATAGGAGTAGCACCTATCAAGTAGCCCATTTTCACTTTTCCCTTCACGTAAAGCTTAGCCGACTGTGACCATGCAAGAAAATTACTTCCATTTAGCTTGACGCGGTTCAAGGGTTCAAAATTGCTCACGGGAATACTAGGGGTTTGAGTAACCTCAAAATCTTCCATTATGCTTCACAAGAAACTGATTTGCAAAAATCAGACCTAATCACAACACTTCGGGTCTCCACGGACCACCAAACGACTACAAACAAGGGTTACACAACCCAGCCGGCACTCCACGGAGTCACAAACACCTCAAATACTTAGGCCACATTCCAACAACTCAACACACAATATCAACTCCAAACAGCAGCATTGGCATCAGTTTGTATCAAAAAATAAGCCAAAAAAACCCCAAAAAACACTATTCACATAATATATGGGGGAGAAAAAACTTCACACAAGCTTCAATCCTTATCCAATCGACATGAGACCACTTCCATAAGCTCCGAAATCTTCATACGGGCCTAAACATATCAACCAAGCTCCACAAAAGATCCCTCATAGATCGCACGAAGTGGATCTTTCCAATTGAAATTTTTCCGAAATTATTCAAAAAAATTCTGAAAAAACCATTTCCAAGCTCCAAAAAATCACCATAATATTCTAAAAATGATGATCTATCACATGGTATTAACATCCATTAGGGTTGCTACAGTACCTGTACGGATGCTAATGTCGACGACGCTGTGGTGAGCTCAAAATTTTACCCGTGACCTCCTTGGAGGATTTGGTGGCTCTGATACCAAGTTAGTTTACTAAGATGGCTAGATTTAGGGTTTGAGAGAGTTAAGGTTTGAAGAAGGAGAATAGAAAGGAGAAAATTAGAAAAAAAAAATAGTAATTTACTCTCCCTAATCCATTGTCTTATATACTCAATAACTAAGTACAATACACCAATAATACTATCATAGTCTATAATCCTAAAGGTATAATATACCATACAATATTCAACACCATCGGTTTGTAGAGGGTTTGTTTCTTCGGACAACAAAAGAGATTTGGGATAAGGACTCGAACCTATCCCTAGCGTCAGAACATTGCCAGGGTGTACCAGTTGAGATAAGAGATGGCTACTCTTCATCATGGGGAGAGGAGTCTATCTACCTATTACTCCACACTTCAGGTTTTTTGGGAAGAGTTGGACCATTTTCAGGTCATCTAGTGGGACACTGATAAAGACAGAGATAGGCTCAGTCAACAGGTGGAACAGAACAGAATTTTGACTTCTTGGTTGGCTTGAATCCGGAATTTGAAGTCACCCGAATTCAAATGTTGAGGGAAAGATGAGCTTTCCTCTTTAGACCAAGTTTATTCCCTAGTCCAAGGTAAGGAAAGCAGGAAAAAGGCAATGGTACCTACTTCGGCCAGCTATCATCTCGCCCTTGCTACATCTTCTGATGCTCCTAGAGGTAGGAAATATCCTCCTCGGAGGAATAGGCTTCCTAATGACAAAGATAAATTGAAATGTGAGCATTGTGGGAAGACTAGACATACTCAGGAAACTTGTTGGGATCTCATTGGCCGGCCTGCAAAATTTTCTTGTCAGCAGATGGGCACCCCTCGAGGCAATACTGTAGCTTTTATACCTCTTACCTTGGTTACGTCAATCACATCGGCTTCTCCCACCAGACCATCTTCCTCCACCTTCGAGAATTTCTCTAGTGCTGATATTGATCATCTTCGACGTCTTTTGAGTTAGATGGAAGGTTCTTCTGTCTCTACTTCATTTGCTCACTTAGGTACTCACGCATCTGCTAATTTCGTTTCTCACTCTCGGTCCAACCCGACCTGGATAATTGATTCAAATGCGTCAGATCATATGACTAGTCTATCTACTGTGTTTTCTTCATAGAATCTCTTATCTGGAAGAGATAAAGTCAGGGTTGCTGACAGATCTCTTTCCTCCATCTCTGGAAAGGGTGATGTTAAACTTACTGATGTCCTATCTCTTTCATATGTTCTTCATATTCCCAATTTATCCACAAACTTGTTATCCATTAGTAATCTGACCAAAAGTCTTACTGTTGTAAGACCTTTTTTCCTACTCATGGTGTGTTTCAGGACTTGGTGACGAGGAAAATGATTGGGAATGGTCGTGAAGCAAATGGCCTCTATCTCCTAGATGTGGATAGTCTCCTTCAGCATTACAAATTATTAGTAGTCCTACAAGTAGTAATAATGATGCTCAAATCAGATTGTGGCACAGTCATCTAGGTCATTTGTCTTTTAAGTTTTTGAAGTTGGTCTTTCCGGGCCTGTTTAAATTTGTTCATGATCATAGTCTACAGTGTGAAGTGTGTGAACTCTTCAAACATTATACAACTACTTTTTCTCCAAGTATGAATAAAAGTGTATCTGTTTTATCTGATTCATTCTGATATCTGTGGCCATGCCCCTGCTTTGTCTATGCACGGTTAGCGGTATCTAATTTCTTGTATGGATGACTTCTCCCTTCATACCTGGATTTACTTGATGAAGTCTCGTGCTGAAGTCCAGAACCTCATCAAGAAGTTTCATAAGATGGTGTTGTCTCAATTTGAGAAGCAGATTAAAAAATTTCGATTCGATAATGCGAGGGAATACCTCGAGGAGATTTAAGGCAATATTTAGTTGAGCACGACATGATCCATCAAAGCACATGCCCTTATACTCCCTAACAAAACGAGGTGGTGTAAGAACCGTCATTTTTTGGAAGTGACTCGAAGCTTACTGATGAGAATGAATATCCCTAAGTTTTCGGCCGAAGCAATACACACATCTGCATACTTGATTAATTGCATATCATCTCAAGTACTGAAGTTGAAGTCTTCATATCAACTACTCTGTCCAAACCAACCTCTGTTTACTATCCCCCGCATGTCTTTGGTTGTGTCTGCTTCATTAATAATTTCATCAAACAAAATTAGATCCAAAATCTATTCATGGTGTCCTCTTGCGGTATTCCTCTACAAAAAAAGGATACTAGTGTTTTGATCCCGTCTCGGGGAACTGGTTTATTATCCATGGACATCACTTTTCTTGAGAGTTCCATTTTTTTTTCATTCTCCTATCTCTCTTCAGGGAAAGCATAGTGAATTATTGGAAGAGAGTTTGTCTTCAGTTCTACTTCCGGCATTGGTCTCTGATGTTATCCATTTGTTGCTCCTACTAAGACTATTGCTAAGAAAGACCTACAGGTTTATACTAGACACAAAAAAGAGGGGACCACTGCGCTAAGGTCATCTCCCAATTCTGACTCCTCTAAACCAGGTAACATTGTTCCATATTTCCATTGCCTTCTATGGTTCCTATTTTGGTTCCTGATATTGATAATGATACTGCTCTCATTGTCATACGTAAAAGGAAGCACCAGTGTACAATTTATCCAATTTTATCTCGTATGCATCTCAGTCACCTTCCTATTCAACATTCTTGTCCTCTGTTTTTTCTGTGCCTTTACCTTCTAGGTTTCAGGAGGCTGTCTCTGATCCTAAGTAGCGATGCGATGATGGAAGAAATCAGAGCTCTAGTCAAGAATAGTACATGGGAAATGGCTGAGTTACCCAAGGAAAAAGAACAGTAGGTTGTAAATGGGTATTCACCGTGAAATATAAGGCAGATAGATCGATTAAGAGGTACAAGGCAAGACTGGTAGCTAAGGGGTATACACAGACATGCAGGATAGACTATAAGGAGACATTTGCACCGATTGCTAAAATGAACTCCATACGAGTTCTCTTGTCTTTGGCTGCGAATCACTCGTGACCCCTACATCAGTTAGAAGTAAAAAATGTATTCCTCTATGGAGATCTACGAGAAGAAGTGTATATATCTCCTCCTCTAGATTTTAAGCTTCCTAATAATAAAGGAAGGGTCTACAGGCAGAAGAAATTTATTTATGGATTGAAATATTTCCCCCCCCCCCCCCCCCCAACTTAGTTTGAGAGGTTCAGTCAAGCCGTGAAGAGGATGGGTTACTTACAGAGTCATGCCGATCACACTCTCTTTGTTAGGAGAAAATGACAGTTAATTACAACATTGATTGTCTACGTTGACGATATTGTGGTGACTGGAAATGATTCCTCAAAGAACCAAAACTTGAAGAAATTTTTAGCAACGGAATTCGAGATCAAGGATTTGGGCAGTTTGAAGTACTTTATGGGTATTGATATACCCTAAACTTACTTAAAGATACTGGGAAATTGGGTTCTCGGCCAGCAGACATTCCTATTGAGCAAAATCATAAGTTGAGCTCAAGTGAGGCCCATTACTAAAAAGAGATGTACCAAAGACTAGTTGGTCGTCTCATTTATCCCTCTCTCACTAGACCTGATAGCGCATATACAGTCGGTGTAATCAGTCAATTCATGCATGAAACTCGAATTGCTCATTATGAAGCAATAGAGAGAATTTTGAGGTATTTAAAGGCTACTCTAGGGAAGGGTCTTTTATTTGCTAACCATGGTCATTTCCGACTAGAAGCTTACACTGATGCTGATTGGGCTAGAAGTGTAAATGATAAGAGGTCTACCATAGGGTATTGTACTTGCTTTGGTGGTAACCTCATCACTTGGAGAAGCAAGAAGTAGAGTGTAGTGGCTAAGTCAAGTGCTGAAGTAAAATATAAGGCGATGGCTCATGGGGTAGCAGAATTATTATGGCTGGAGATTTTACTACGAGATTAGGGCAAGGTTCGTAATATCGACAATATCAGCGATATATCGCTGATATTGTTCGGTATCGGTGGTGACTGATGCATCTATATGCTGTGAAAGAAAATTTACATTGTGTCGAGAGATATCGGCGATATATCTCCAATAACTCCCTAATATCGAGCAAAACCCTTGATTTCAAGTTTGATTTAGAAAAAAAAAAGTTCAGAAGTTTAGAGAAGAAAGAAGAGGTGGTCGTGGGTACATACCTGTGCCGATTTTTGTCACCATAGCCTCCCCCGTCGCCAGCTATCCCTCTCCCCTCTTCCTTTCAGAGCTCTGCTCCTTTTTATGTTTGGGTTTGCTCTGAGAAATGATCGAAGCTGTGTGTTTTAAACCATTAAAAAGGTAATACTAATGTCACACTTGTTTTAAATCCTTAAAAGATAATGCTAATGTCACTCTTGTTTTAAATCTTTAAAACACAATGTTAATGTCACTCCTGTTTTAAACCCTTTAAAGATAATGCTAATGTCACTCCAAAAGTCTACTAAACATACTTCCATACCCTAAAAAGGGTTAGATTCTTTAACCCTGGGGTAAGTGAACCCTAAGCACAATTAAAGGGAGTTAAAAGATAGGTTTAAATTTTATTTTTTTTTAAATCAAGGTTAAATGCTTTAATCCTAAGGGTTAGTTAATCTTAACAATAGTTGAAGCGAGTTAAAAAGTGACACCTTTAGGGTTAAAGCCATAATTACCAGAGCGAGAAGCGAAAACGAGAAGCAAAGCGAAAGCAAGAAGCGGGAAGCGAGACTCAAAAAAACTTAGGAAACGGAAAGCGAGAAATGAGATATAGACTCCTTATTCTCATTATGATATTTATGAGTAGCTATACCTTTGATTTTATCTTATACGAGATTTTTGTAGAAAAGTAGGTGTCTTAGGTTTCAAACCGACGATACTTGCTTAGAGTCTACACTCTAGGCTATAGATTGTGGTCTACCACATCACTTCACGTATACAACTCCCTTTGACTATTAGATGAGACGTGATGGAAGCGATCTTCCGAATAAGCGAGTCTGCCTGAGGAAGCGAGCTTCCTAGAAAGCGAGGCTGTCCGAGGAAGCGAGTTTGAGAAAAGAGCTTCTTGGGAAGCGAGCTTCCCACCCTGTATATAGCTTCCCGGCAACTATAGTTAAAGCATCTAACCTTGGTGTTTTAGATTTTTTTAAATGAACATGTCGCCTTTTAAGTCCCTTTAACTGTGGTTAAGATTCACAACATTTGAGGTTAAAGCATCTAACATTGTTTTTTAAAAATTGAACATGTCACCTCGTAACTCCCTTTAACTGTGGTTAATATTCATTAACCTTTAGGGTTAAAGCATCTGACCTTGGTTTTTAGATTTTTTTAAATTAACATGTCCCCATTTAACTCCTTTTAACTATAGTTAAGATTCACTAACCATTAAAGTTAAAACCATTGAAAATACTTTTCACATCTAATGTTATTCCTAGTTCTCTTTACCTCTCCTCTCACTCCAATGTTCACAACTCATGGAAATAGAAATAGGTTTAGAAACTATTTCAAATGAAGAAAAATTGATTATATTACAATTAACATAGAGGTCAAAGCACATCTTATTGAGAAATGAATGAAAGATGAATCAATCATACATTATCGTCACTCGTCAGCGCACATCTTTACTCTCTTCTCATTGTATCTCTTATGTATATTGTTGTTTTTTTTAATGTTTTTATTCTAAAAGGTGTATTAACACCTATTTTAACATTTTATGAAGTTTTACTGCAAAATTTTATGCTTTGCCCCATCTTTTTGTAATTTTTCCAAAAATCATCAATAAACTATATATATTCAGATTTATCTTTTTTCCGCAGCTCAATATGTCAAGCGATATCAACATTCAAAACCTTGGATCAGGGGATGGAGGTGGATGTTCCTATGAAGTTGTTTTGTAATAACAAGGCGACCATCAATATTGCCCAAAATCTCATTCAGCATGATCGGACTAAACAAATTGAAATTGACAGGTACTTTATCAGGGAATAAGTTGTTTCAAGAAATCTTTGCTTACTGTTTGTTACAACAGGAAATCAACTAGTTGATGTACTCACAAAGGGGGTTACCAAGGCTAGCTTAGAAAGTGTTCTTAACAAGCTGGGCATGTTGAATATCTATGCTCAGCTTGAGAGGGAATGTTGAGATATGATCAATTATGTAAGTGTGTTACACCGAATCACCCCTCAGGAGTATACTTGTAACTTTTTACTAAGGTTATTATAAATAGAAAGATTAGAGAGAGGCTCTCTCTAGTCAAGCTTTTCCCCTAATCTTCTTCTTCTCTCTCTTTTTCTGCATATTCTCTCCTTGAATTTGATCTTCAAGTTGCTCTAATATTCAGTTTTAATCATGGTTTAAAATATCGATACGTATCAACCGATACAGGGCGATACGTATCCTAATTGGAGCTACCCGATAAACTGGTACACTGGAAAAAAAAATTCCACTGTATCGGGCCAATACATGCCCGATACACTATACGGAGATTTTTCAGTTAATTTTTTTTCTCATTCCATTTACACTAGGATCCACAATACAAACCCGATACACACAACTTATTTACATAATATATTATTTAAGTAAATGATTTTAACTTGATTTTACTTTCATTTACTTTAGATATTAATATGTAAATACGGTTATCCCCCTGGTTATGATGCCCCAGCCTAGGCCTACTTATCGAGAGTCACTGGTTATGATGCCCCAACCCAACCCTACTTATCAGGAGCCATTGGTTATGTCAGTCTCATTCTTCGACTGACAATTATGGACAGATCACGACTCAGCAGCAGACATATATACAAATGTACCTAAGCATGTACCACATGATGATGACTTGGACACAGTGGTGTCATCATGTCTGGACCATTTATAATGTATCACTTTACTCAATTCCTAATCCCACAATGATAGAGTATGAGTCGACACGAAGCTCAATGTGGTATTGAGCTTCTATCTTGTATGTAACTTGATTTGTGAATACAAGGGTCTATGTATTTTCACATTTTTGATTTATGAATGCAAGTGAGATTTTATCACTTGATTAAGTAACTATGGTTTGTATTTTCATACATATTTATCAACGGACACGCCTTTTTTAACTTACAAATTTGTTAACTCTCATATGTATGATTATAAATATAGTTGGATGTCTTCATTTAGTTTGTTTTTAGCTTATATTTGCATTAAAATAGTTTTTATACAAGATATCCAAGTTTTTTTTAGCGTATCCTGAATTTTTTTGTTGTATCCAACCGATACGGTACAGATATGCCGATACGTACCCTATTTTGGACTTACCGATATGGCAACCGATACCGATATTTTGAACCATGGTTTTAATATACTTAAATTTTTCTCGCACCATCAACATATCTATAATTTCTTTCAACCTATGTACAAGATAACACAACATCAACTGACAAAAGACACAAATACACTACTTGCACAATAAAATTAGCTTCTAGTGTGGTCACTAGATTCAGAAGAACTACGTTTAGCTTAAATAGGATAGTGTGACAGATGGGTTAAAACCCCCGTAAGAGTCTAGTTATTTATGTGGTAGGTAAACCTACAATTTATAATGAGGATTAGATATTGAGATTTCCCTCACGAGAGGGCCGTAATGCGGCTGATGTACTGATATTTAATTTACGAAGTTCACATTTTTCTCACGGATAGAAAATCGACTCTTACTGAATAACTAATTTCAGTAGTCTTAAGTTAATTCTCATCTTGCAACCATGCACCCTAAGCTGAGGACTCAAAGTACAGCATTTGACGCAATTCACACCCCAAAACAAGAGAAAGATCATCTTGTGAACAGATCAATTATATCTGCACTATTATTTTACTCAGGGCATCGTTTCCATTTCAGAATCTATCAATTTTTATATGTGCCAGGTAATTATGTAGTTCAATTCTTCAATTAGATGCTTCTCCCATCCCCCCTTCCTTCTATTTCTGGTAACTAAGAGTAAATATGTAAATGAATATCCAGACTTCAATAAATTTGATCGAGGTAAGTACAAAAAAGACTTCCAGAAAGTAAAATGGCTCATATATCCTAGTCAACTTCCATCAGTTGATTGTAGGAAACTTTAAAAACAAAAAGCCCCAGATTGTATACTTGATCACTGGTAACCTACTAACAAGGACACTACTTTTCTGACAACTATAAAACCATTTCGTACTAAAGCATCCTTATTCGCACAAATCTTAATTTATTGAAAAGGACCCCCCCTGTTTTGAGCTATTTTAAATTTACTGTTTATGTATTTTTTTCATATGTAATTTGTTTTTATGCATGATTATATGATTTAACCGAAGTTAAGGCTTTTAATAGAACGGAATGGGCTGAATTTGCTGACTCCAAATATTTGGGAATTTTCTTTAATTTATGATTTTCAAGTGCACTCTACAAGATTTCCACAATATTAGCTATGCGAAATTTTCCTTTTGCATTGTAAATCCATATGATATTAAATCCCAATATATATTTGGAAACAAAAAAAAACTGTACAGATGTGTTGCTGTACTGGGTTTGTTAGGGTCCGAGTTAGTGTGTCCAACATTTGATACCCATGTCTGATACTAATGCATGTTACACATCTAATCAGGAAACCGCATTTCAGAATTTAAAAAAAAAATACATTTAGGCTATCAAAAGACTATGTTGCCTATCTGACTAGAAATTCTATCAAAACAAAATCCAAGTAACCAAAAGTTTAGCATATTACCCCTAGAATTCCAAAAACGGCTAAATGAGTGAGGCAAGAAATATAATTGAATATCTGAGGCAGCTCTTTTTGGTTATCCTGCATGCAAAACATGTTACATATAAGTTACGAACATAGATCCGATCATAAGGAACGAAAAGGTATATTCTTTCTTTATCATTTCTTCAGCCAACATGCATAACTATTCAATCGTTTATAGCATTGCAAGAAATATCATGCAGGAATATAATTCTTCATTTTTTGTTCAGTGTTCATAGAACTCTTGAAGTGTGATACCACATGAATTTCTAAATGGGAATGAATTTATAAAACAGATATGTTTGAAGTTAATAACTTTACTTAAAGAGGAATTGCAGAAATGGGATAACCTACCTCAGTTGAGTCTCACAATGCCCTTTCAGGTCTTCGTTCTCTTAGCCATGATTACCAACTAAAACAAAGCACTCCTTCTTAATCATCCCACCAACTATACAGTGAGTCAGTAAAAGCTCTCTTTAGATGTAAAACAAACTTTTCTATCTTAATCCCTTATACTTGTCAGTGTAAATGATGTTAAATGTCTGATAACACTATAGATGTGAAGCTTCTACCATAGTATTAAAACTCGGCGAGTCAACTCGACTCGGCCAAGTTTCGAGTCGAGTTTGGGGCAAAACTCGGTTTTGACACTGAAAACCGAGTAACTCGCTCCGACTCTCCCCGACTCGCCTGAGTTGTTGCACTTTTTTAAAAAAACAAAAAATTGAGTAAAATGCCTACCCAATTGATTAAATTATGTTTTTTTCTTTTTTTAACACACCCCACTCACTCTTAAGTATAAATACAAAGCAAAAGGAGGGTATTTAGTATATATTAAATTATATATCTCATTTTAGGCATGTTTTATCATTAATTTTGAATTTATACCATATATATAGTATTAGAAAAATATTATATATGTCCGAGTTTTAGGTGTCATTACTCGGACGAGTTTTGCCCGAGTTTCCGAGTTAACTCTACTCGGCAAGTTTCCGAGTCGACTCGAGTTTTTGGGTTTAAAACACTGGCTTCTACCACTTCCAACATATCATCTTCTACAGTTTAACTGATCACTGGTTAGAATACATCTAGAACATTATAGTTATCATCACCTTTTTCTCATTTTTCTCAAAAGAATGCCCAATTGTCTGACAATTTAGACAGAAATTATTGTCTATAAGAGCAACTGGGCAATTTTAGGAAAGAGTGTATAAACCCTGGGCAAGATCTGCCACTCAACGGTTCTCCCCTAATAGATTTCTTAGGTAAAAATCAATTCAATTTGATGATCACAATATAATTTTCTCAACCATCCAAAAGAGGGATACATCACATCATTGATATCATAAAATTTCAAAACATTTTGAGGAGATCTCATAGGTAAGATTCACTGAGTGGTGGGTCCATTTCCGTATGTGTTAAAGACTCTATACTTGCCCTTCTCAGAAAAACAAAGTTCTTATTTTGTTTTCCTGTGTCATCTTGGCACCAGAATTATGGAGTAAGACACGAAATGATTAATTTCAGTTACTATAATATAATTTCCTTGTCAACACATCTTGAAGTTCCTTCTCAGCTTGCATACCTAAAATTAATTTTGTTACATAAATAGGGGTCCAACTTAATCTTCTATGTCAAAGGACAAATGACTCCAAGGAGAAACTGCATGACACTATGAGTAAGAGCTCAAGTAGGAGAGCTATTGAGACTATTCTGGACCTAAGAGGGACTTAATTTGCTTCGAAGTCAGCATCCAGGATTGCGGCTGCTACACATCTGATGAGGGCTATGCCCAATGAGGGAGAAATAATGAATGGGAAAATGTGGATAATTTAATTGATGTGTTACTATGTTACATCTATGGTACCCAGTAAGAAGTAGTTTGATAATGTATTACTTTCCTTTCAACAGCATGTGTTCCAAATATCTGAAGCTGAATAGAGCCCATCCAAAGTTGTAGAAAGTCTGTATTCACTAGAGTCGAAATACTAGAACGTGCATGAAACTAACGGGATTTACAAGGTTAAACTCAAATGCGATAAAAGAATTGCATCTTTTCAATTTCAACTCCGAGAACACTGAGAGCATTACAACTTACTACCCATTCGGCTGAGTTGCTAGATAATTTATACACATGATGCTATGAATTTGCAAGTCACTTAAATGAGCAACTTGTATCAGCATCCCAATAAATTCAGACAGCATAAACAAAATCCTAAACCATTAAAGCTATGGTTTAAAGGAAATGACAGGGACCCACTTAAACCTCAGCCATATCCATCTCTAAGCAGATGTAAGCTTCCAATGCTCAAGCTAATTGACACAGATGCCAGTAGTTCAATGAGTAGTTTGAGCACATATGTCGAAGGAGTCAGTTTCATGAAACAATTAAAAAAAACAACCAACGTTCTCAAAGGTCTTATGCAAAAGCTAAGTATAAGACCTTATCAATAGCAATGTGTAACTGGGACACAAACTGCCACTTGTGTAAGCCTTGAGAGTAGTAGTCCAGCAAAACTAAACCAAGTCAGCCTCTCAATAGTCCTAATGGGGTCAAGTCACAAAACCTACTACCGGTTGCTAAGACCTTCAATGAGCAAACACACTGGTCAAGAAGCACTTTTTGGTTGAGACAAATATCATGAATAGAGAAGGTCCTAATATGTAGAAGTCTAACAACTACAGAGAATGGTCCTCATATGAGGCCTCTTCCCCTATTGCCCATTTATAGACATTCGCCACTTCTTCACGTAGTTCCTATTTTGCCAAATGTAATTCATTCCAATCCCTTCTTCTATATTCCAGAACAATATACAAGCTTATCTATAGATATTCATGAAGTTCTCTACCCACTAAGCACATTTTTTTACTTCTATAAAATTTTGTACAAAATCAGAACATCCTACTTCCCGGATTTTTAAGATTTCTTCTATTATGTATGACGATTGTTTTAGATGGAGCTAGTGACAAACAAATTTGAAATAACGAAACAGCCTACGAGAAGTTTCAGGATGACTAAAATTGTCCTAAGGTAATGCTTTTAAACTCACTCTTCCACAGCAGAGCCAAAATATTGATATAACCATCACCTTTATCAAGAAAAAGTTCAGGCATGTTTAAACAAATACAGGGAAAGCTTTGAATGCTTCCACCTCTACTTCAAAAAAAATTAAGGATTCCTTCTTTAGAATTATAAACAAATACGAATAACAGATATGCCAGAAAGCCCATAAAAACTAAAATTGGTTGACAAATAGGAATGTATAACATTACAGATAAAAAATTAACAAAATGACCCAAAGGAGAATCAATCAAGTCATCCAATTATTCTATTTAATTAATGCAGTATGAATAGATTTGGAAAACCACTTGAGTACCAATAACCATTGGAGTTCTTTATTGACTCGAGAATAATTAAATCAAGTTGAGTAACTCCCTTTGAATTACAAACTACCTGTCAATTTTCGAGGAATAGCTTCTTTATACCCAAGGTATATTCTAAAGTCCTGTATGATAAGCCCTCATTGAACTAGTATAGAAGGAGGAATGAATCATCTAGCAGATCAAAGCCCCAAGGCAAGATGAAATGGAAGATGTGACTTTGTATTATGAGGTCCATAATTTCAGAGATAAGGAAATACAAACACTGATCGAATGCTAAAGTGATCAAACCCATGAAGATTGAACCAGAGGTCTATCTTCCATATCTTTTTTTACCATGAAACATCAGGTACAGTATTACTCATTCCACAGTTCATAATAAAATTCATTCAAGAAGTTTTCAAAGTTGAGAAACAATGTCAACACTGAATATCAAGTTCTAGTCTCATTCTACGAAGAAAAACAGAAATAAGGAAAAGATTTGAGCAAACTTAGAACTTACCTTGCCGGTTTGGCCTGAAACATGCATTGATCTACTTTGATTTTCGTCTCTCAAGTTCAGGATTACATCAGTAGAAAGAGGAGATATGATTTCTAATGGCAGGGGTGATTGCGATAATGAATCCTTGGCAATGGTTGTGTCCATATTCTCGATCACATTATCCACCGACAACCGGAGTCTACCACTCTCACTGTACCTGTTACTGTTAAGTGCCCGATCCCCAATATCTCCCGCCTGCGAGACAGTCTCACTTTCAATGTCATCCTCTTCTTGGGAACCAACCCCACGTGAGGAACTTAACGAATGCCTTCTCCGAGAAGAACCTGCGCTGCTCGTCCTCCCAATCGACCTGCCTTGTTTCAGTACAATGCCACTAGTTCCCTCATCACCAAATTCATCTCGATTGAAACTTCTGCTCTCCTTTACAATATTGAATTGAGATCCTCTGGTATTGCTATCCTGATACATAACTCTTCTAGATTTTTCAATAGTGTCATCACCGGAACCACCGGGCTTCATTCTGCTTGGAAGGAATTCAGAAACTGCAGGAATGACCTGAGATGAATTTGAATACCCATATCAAACGACAAGTAAGCTGATGTTGTTTCTTGTGATGGAGTGATCGTCATCTAATGCTAGTTTTAGATAAAAACTAAAAGACAATTAAGAACAAATCATGCCACCTGCCTCCTTTCATTATAAAATTTCTTAACAGAAAGTCAAGTTTCAAAAGCGAGAATCACTCATATATACATTTATATCAATCATCAGCCAATGAATATAACAAGAGTGTGAGAAAGAAGTAAAACAAACTACTGTATCAATTAGTCAACCAGTGTTCTGATACAATCAATCTTTAACGAAATTACATACATTTTAGCCCTTAGGGGATTGCGAAGACAATTTCCCGTAAACAATTGGTGGTATGGTAGCTCACTCAAACATGATGGAGTTGTTTATGATGATGATGACTGCAAGCAGCCATATAACGTGGTCGGTGCCCGCATGGGACACTGATGATGTATGTTGTGGCCCCGCTAGTAAGTTAATATACAACTTCTTAGATGTTGAAACTAGCTAACCCATGTGAGAAACCAACCTGATTGAATGTTCTTAACCCTTTTAGAAATAGACTATTGCTCTTATTATTTGTTTCTCGATTACTCCGAAGGAAAATAGTACTTTTAGATTGTCAAGACAACAGAACTGGGCAAATCTCTGATTATTAACTGGGCCAAAGAAACAATGATCACAATTGCCATGATCTGGCAGGTTTTAATGAATTGGGTATTATCATTCAATGGGTACCCACATCCTGGATTAACTTCAGGGTATTAATATTAAACTATGCAGAGCTAACAGGGGATCATCTACTACCCCCCAAAAAAAAATAAAAAAAATTTCAAAACAGTCCATCCCAATCTTAAAATTTCCCTCCTAGGGCAGAGCAAAACTGTCGAACCATGTAATTTTCTTTAATTGAGTTGAGTCTTCAAGTAAAATCCCCACCAAACCATTTGTTTAGGTTTTGTGAATCCACCAATCCAATTGAACTTAGAATATAAAACTTTTACAACAAACCCCACCAGTTTTTTTTTTTTTTTTTTTTTGTGGGGGAAGAAGGAAGAAGATGATTCCCTTTTAGCTATGCACATTTTTTTAATACTTAAATACTAAAACTATAATCCTGGATGTGGGTACCCATTGAATGATGTTACCCAATTAATCAAAACCAGTCAGACCATGGAATATACTGTTGATCAAAAGAAACCTGTCATTGAATCCTAGATGTGGGTACCCATGTACCCAATTCATTTAAACCTTTCAAATCATGGAAAAAGAAGAGACGAACTTACCGGCGGGAACAAGCGGCAGGTGACGGCCGGGAGCAATGGCAGAAGAGAAGGGAGGAAGGTCTCCTTGGGGATACCCTATTCGAAACACAAACATCCCCTCCATTTTGTGGTTTGAATTGATTATACTATTTCCGTCGACTTCCCGTAATAGTCGGTTTACAGTTTTTGACTTCCACCAACTTGACGTTTTGGGAAGTACAAACGGAGGGATAATTTCAAACGCATGTTACTCAGATAGAAGCCAGTAGAAGTCATATGCTAGTATTACTGACTTTTGACTTCTACTGAGCCAGAAGTCATTGTAGAAGTTTCTCTGATTCCGACCACCGTTGTGTTTGGTTGGGCGGGTCAATGAGCCGAGCCACCTCGACTCTAAATGAATCGGGCTTGAGCTTATATTTTGAGCTCGTTGAACCGAGCTGACAAAGTAAGCTCGGAAATTTAACGACCCAAACATCTTTTATCTTCTTTATCTTTATCTTTATCTTTATTTACTATTATAATGGGAAAGGTAGGCGTAGCCTGATTTTTCCGAATTCCCAAACTACCCATATGATTTAATATTTTGTTTTAATTCCCAAATTACCCTTTGCTCATCTATCTATTTAAAAAATAGAATCACAGTCAATCGCGATTGAACTCGGGGAGAGTTCAATGCACCAGCGGGTTAACACATGTCCCTTTTAACTCCTATTAACTGTGGTTAACTCCTTCCCCTCGCTCTCATGTGCATCGCACGTGCCACCCGTTATTGAACTTGGGGAGAGTTCAATCGCACCCACGGGTTAACATGTGTCCCTTTTAACTCCTATTAACTGTGATTAACGTCTTCCCCTCGCTCTCACGTGCATCGCACGTGCCACCTACTAGTTGATAATAGGTAGCTCAACTCGGCTCAATTAATTTTCCTGTAATACCCTTTGAAATAGTTATTTACATTATATATTTAAGTATAATAAACATCTTTAATATATCTACTATTATAATGAGAGAAGCGTGGTTAAAAAGTTAGTTGATTTTTTTCTAATATTCCTAACGAGTCCCAATTTTGAACGGAGTTAAAAAGGGTGAATTTTTATATTTTTCATATTTTGTCCATTACTCCATATAAAAAACAAAAGATATTATGTTATCTTATTTACATGAGAAAAGTTAGTAGGGGTATTATAACGTGCAGATTTTGTTGCAGTCAAATTGTCTCTATTGTTATATGGAGTTTATTATTTTATGTAGGGGACTATCCTTCTAATCCGAATAAACTCAGATTGTTAATTATCTTCCCGATTTGGGGAAAAACCTCTGATTAAGAAGAAATAAAGAATAACAAAATATTTGAATAAGGTATTTATATTTATTCAATATAATTGCCCAGATCCCTTGTAGGCGTTACAGATACCTCTTTGAGGTTTTGATATTTTCAAAGCAAAAGAAAGAATAAGGATGACCATTTTAAGAGACTCACATGATATTCTCCATATCGAAGGAATCTTCTTCTTCGGCTTGCTTTTGCTTGCTATTGCTTCAATGGGAGAAAAAAGTTATCTATTTTCTTCTCTATACTTTTTAAGGAATTTTCCTCTCTTTCTTCGTGTAGGTTTCTTATGAGAAACTCTCCCTTTATAGGTTTAAGAGAGTCATTTTTTGTCTCTCTATTTGACTCCCTTATTTTAGGGAAATCAACCTGGGCTCTCCTCTTAGAGGAGGCTAGCTCACAGGTCTCTCTTATCTGGGAGACTCGTAGAGCTAAAGAGAGTCATCTTCTTTTGAGGACTCTTGTACCAGGTTTCTCATTTTTTGGAGGAATCCTAGTACCTTTCGAAAATGGAGAAGAAAATAATATCTTCTCCTCAAAAAGTAGATGTTAAGTCACATCATTTCCTAAGATATAGGACAAAGTCCTAATTGTTTCATGATTATGAGGTGTCATATGGCATCTCATGGGATTTTAAAAGAAAGGAATCCTTATCTTGGGATCCCCAAAGTTAGGAGAATCTCTCTTTGAGATTCTCTAAGATGTTACAGTCAGTTATTGATTGTCATCTTAATTCATGAGATTTAATCTCATGGACACGTGTCAGCCTCTCGAAGACTGACATCTAAATGGTTGATTCGTGAGGTTTACCCTCACGGATCAAATATATATCAGTCTCTCAGAGGTTGGTACTTAGCAGGATTGAATCCGTGAGATTTGTCTTCACAGATCATCCACATGTCAGCCTCTTAGAAGCTGACACCTAAAGGGTTGATCCGTGAGGTTTATCCTCACGGATGAAACACGTGTCAGCCTCTGTGAGGCTGGCACCTAAAGGGTTGATCCATGATGTTTATCATCACGGATGAACCACGTGTCAGCCTTTGGGAGGCTAACACCTAAAGGGTTGATCCGTGAGATTTATCCTCACGGATCAAACACATGTCAGCCTCTTAGAGGCTAGCACCTAGGATGAATCCATGAGATTGTCCTTACGAATCAGACACTTGTCAGCCTCTCGGAAGCTGGCATTAAAGAGTCATCCGTAAGGTTTTGGCCTTCACAAATTGGATATGTGTCAGCCTCTCGGAGGCTAACATTTAGGGTTATATCCGTGAGGTTTGTCCTCATGAATCAGACACGTGTCAACCTCTCGAAGGCTGGCATTTAGGGTTTTATCTGTGAGGTTTGTCCTCACAGATCACCCCTCCTCCTGCCATGCTTAGTGGTATGATGGACAGCTATCAGTATTTAATGCTGACAGTCTAAAGGACCACGCGTTCTATTGGCACGCGCGACTCTAAACCGTCTCTTTGAGAGATGGAGATCAAGTGTGTGCAATTACACATACACCGGGGCAATGGACGGTGAGATTTCATTGCCCACAGTTATTGAAGCAATATCAACTAAAACTAACAATAATCCTTCTATATCTCCACGATCCCTTCAAATCTTTATCCTTATCTTCTCTCATGCTCCCTCATTGGTCTCTCTCCAAGAAGAGGGACACGTTCTCTAGAGACCCGAATTTATTTTCTCGATATTCGTGCTACTTTATTAATTCTCTAGAAAAATGTGTCTAATTATAGTTCAGCTATTTCTATGAAAAATTATGTGGAATGTTTAGAAGAGAAAACATATTTCTTTCGTTCATTTTATCTTCTTTTTATGAATAAGTCGCATGAAATTGAAGATATCAAAAAAGTAGTAAAAGCCTTTTAAAAAAAAAAACCTAGTAGCGATCGATTGCAGGCATTAGATGATCGATTGCATGAAGAACAGAAAGTTAGCAGAAGAAAGGCACCAGTAACGATCAATCACCGATACAGAGATGATCGATCGTAAGGAAACCCGAAAGATTTCCAGAAAATTGTCAGAGCTGCGATCGATCGTAGCGAACGGACGATCGATCGCAGGTCGCATCCGTAAATGCGAACAATCATGACTTTTGACAGTTTTAGAGATTTAAAATTCTAAAACCTATATAAACACCATATTTCGTGAAGTTAGGGTTAGAAAAGCTTTCTACGAAAGTTTTGGAGAAACAAAAAAGGGAAACCCTAGAGTTTGCTTAGAGCTTTCAATTGGAGAAGAAGGAACGCCTAGAGATCGAAGGTCATTCTCAAGCGATAGATCATAGAGAATCGATCAAGAGAGGTAAATATGGATTCTCTTCTACCAATAAGATAATCATTGATGAAAATAAGAAGAAATTATGTAGATTTGAAGTAAGAGATAAACCAAACCATGCTTTGTATTGTGTATTTCCCTCATGTAAGATTTTCATGTTTTTTTTTTTGAGATGTTCTCATTATGATTTCTGTTATGTATGATCTAATAAGGGGAATATTTTGTGGTGTATGTATGAATTGAGAATAGAGGAAGGGGTGAATGTTGGAATTTATGGTATGCTTATGATCATAATGCAAAAATGGTGATGTAATGTGAAATTAGGGCTTTTGTCAAATCAAATTTTTATGAGATTATTTACGTGAAATTGATGTTTGATTATTGTTTGATTTCATAATTTTATAGTAAAAACCCTATCGTGCATGCTTTACATTTACAATCATGAATTTATGATATGCTTTATGTGAATGTATAAATTACAAGTTGTATGGATGATATATGCTTGATTAAAACAAGCCTTGGATTATGGTTGTGTGGCTTAGGAGTATTATCATGACGGCATTGGTCATTATGATGAATCTTCGAGAGCCCTTGACCGATAACTTAAGGTATGAGTTAACCGAGGGTTATTATCGTTCACTCACACTCACTTACGACAATAGATATGCACAAGCATGATGAAAAGCACGATTACAAGTATGTACACAAGTATACAAGTACACAAGCATGCATGTATGATTGAGTTTTACACTGTCCGGGTACCAACAAGTCTAAGATCAAGGCAAGAAAAGCCAAGCATGTTAATCATAAGCAAGTCGTGCGCACTGGATAATGTGCTAAGCCGTATGCACCAGATAATGTGCTAAACATGTGGTATCTCGGTAAGTAGAGTATATATTAGTCTCTCCTCATATATGGGGTAGAGTTATATTAAGTTAATGCACATTGCATTTTGTTTGATTCATTCACGAACAAGAAGGACAAGTCAGAAAAGTAAGACAACAAAGACAGGTCAGAAAAGTAAAAAAGACAAGTATAAGTGAACACACAAGAGAATCAAAAAGAAAAGATGTTTTCGCACTCTAATTTATGTATGTTTACATATGTTGCTAATCCATGTTTTATGTCTTACATTAATGGTTATATTATTATTAGTTAGGAGTTCATATACGCTGAGTGTTTTCAATACTCAGCCGAACTATTATTTTCGGCAGTTTCGAGATTCTATATTTGCGCACCTGGACCGTGGGAAGAGGAAGAATACGTAGAGGAAGAAGATCTGATAGGTGATTATCCCGAGGGAGAATGAAATATTGATCATTGACCGTAGAATTTATTTTGATTTAGTAGTATTTAATTTGAATTCAAGGATTTTGTAATTGAATTTAGTAATGGATTTATGGTTAAGTTAAATTGGATGATAGAGAATCACTATGGATGATTCATATTTTTCATATTTAGTTTAGTTATGGATGTTATGAATATTTTTTTGAGGTATTAATTATTAGTAATTGAGAAAAAAATTTCAGGTTCGTATTTTAAATTGCCTTAAATGCGTCTAACAGGATGATATGAAGGTTAAGTCACATACCAATGTCTCACTTTGAGTTAGGTGGATTTTGGGGCGTGACACCTTCTCTACATGGTAACTACTTTTCAAGTTTGGTTCTCAAAATGTCACTTTCTATACTAACGTGTCCCTCAAAATTTTTTTTTATCGAAACAGTCCCTCAAGGTTCTATACCTAAACTATTTAATTTTTTTTTTCAAAATGCCCTCAATAGGATCCCTCTTCCCAGTCACTCTCCCCTTCCCTTCTCTTTCACATGCATCGCACGTGCCACCCCCTAGTTAATAATAATAGTAGTTATCTCAAGATTTAAGAAGATTAATTTTTTATTATTTCCTTTATGTGACGTTTTTAATAGAAATTTACAAAAGTAATACTTTTTAGAAGAAACAAAATGCACAAAATCCTAGACTCTTGTCTTCTCTTTCTAAGTTTCTCATCTCCTTCTTTCTTTTTCGTTTCCTCTTTCCTCTCGTCTCCACTGCCTATCAAGCTTCAAACTTATGGCCACAGTGTAGAACATAGACGATACGGTTCCCTGTTATCATAATCACACCAAACCATAGCTACACCATTCACATCTACCGTCTCACTCCCCCACCACATCTCCACTAATCTATTGTTCACTGTCGTCCTTGCTACTGCCCTACTTCTCACTGTAATCCACCACACCGGCTTATTGAGTCAATTCAAGGTCATGCTCGATGGTTTGTGAACGAGCCAAGCTCGAGCTGACCTTTCTGAACTCGAGCCAAACCCGAGAAACATAAAAATATTCAATGAACCGAGCTCAAATAGTCCAGAGCAACTCGTTCACACCCTTGTGTTTGGGTAAATATTTGCATTGACTTCTATCAATGTATGGCTCTACATAAGTGAGAAGTCATAGAAATCCATAGAAGTCAAGAAACTGAATTATGATGGTGTGGGTGACTTTCGTGGGAAGTCTAGGTTTTGAATTTTACAAAAAGTCACAATATGCTCACATTGACACACATTTCACAAGAGAGTGGGCCCACAAAGTAATTTCTCAAGTGTACAAACCAAACATTATTTGCTCTCCCTCCCTCCAAAGTGGAGATTTCCCCCGACCTCCAATTTCAGCTAGTAGGCTTAGTGATTAGTTTTTATTCTAGCCTAAAACCATCTTTGTGTCTCCCTCTGTTTTCTATACTGTCTTCTTGATCCTTCTCTCCGTCCAGAGCTTCTGTCCTCCTATACCCTTTCTTCCATTCTCTCGTCCACCACAATGACAGCCCAAATGATAGACCCAAACCACGTCCCCCTCAACTCGAGTAGCCTGGTAACCAATATTCAGCAAAAACTTTCCCTACAGGAGCTCAATGACCCAATATCAATTAACCAGAACTTGGTAGAAGATGCTGTAGCCAAACTCAAGTTCAGCCTAATTGGAAGGTTTCTCTTCAACCGTCCTTTCAACCTAACAGCAGCCAAAAAGACCACTATTCCTGCATCGAGTAGTCGGCAACCAATCCAGGCCATAGACCTAGAAAATGGATTTATATTGTTCAAGTTTGTCAACTCCGAGGAAATGAGAAGAGTTATCAAAAACCAACCTTGGTCCTTCAATGGCCATCCCTTGCTCATGACTCCATGGCAACTGGGCATCCTAGTTTCGGAGCTGACCATCGACCATTTACCGATGTGGGTTCAAATTCATGGACTACCTTCAGAGTACCTTGACCCAAGGTTGGAAGGATCCTCGCAGCAAAGATAGGCATTCTCATCGATTATAATAGCCCACCCGAGAACTCAAAAAGGGGTAAGTTTTTACTTTTCCATATAAATTATGATGTTAAAGAACCTTTGCATCCATACATCATGCTGAAGTTACTAACCAGGATATCCAAGCATTTTCCTATAAATTTTGAGAAGCTTCCGACGTTTTGTTATGGTTGCGGCCAGATAGGTCACGATGAGAAGCACTATGGCCACAATAGCATTTACAGTAATATCCTATCAGAAGGGAACTTATCAGCTCTATACGGGCCTTGGCTCCATGCAGAATCCTTCTATATTCTCTCATGGCTGATCCCAGGCCTTCTATCCAGTCTACAGGAATCCAGAGATCACATCGAAGAAGACACAATAGCCGCCATGGAAGAAGAACTTTCTACGGGATCTGACAGTATGACTGTACAAACGCCTATCCCACTACCCAATACAGAGATCGTGGACCCAGACGAAATGATGGAAAACTCCTTACCCAAACCATTGGGGACACGTGGCCTAACAGACAAGATCCCAATATCGGTGACAGAAAAGAGTTCATTTCATGACCTGCCATGTGGAAAAATGGGATAGGAAGTCGTTACTATCATGAGGAATCCGAAGAATCTTCTTTGAAAAGAATCGGATGGGAAACGCAGTCTGGAGCCATCCCCCAAAAGAGTATCAATAGCGCTACATCACCATCAACCCCAGAACCTATGTCGATCATCTCCATTTCCAAACAACCTCTAAACCATCCAAACCAATCATCTTTCACCACAACAAGTCCCCAACATCGGACACCTATCCACATCTCGGGAGACCCACTTCCAAACAACACCCAACTAACCGATCCAAGCTACCTCCGACCCACACCCCTCGACCCACTTTCCAAACAAGACCACCTGGTCGAACCAAGCACCTTGTCCATCGTTCCTCTACCCGACCCAAGTACCCATCCTCATCCAACAAAAACCACCCACCAACCTAGCCCGAATCGGTTCATTAGCCCAGCCCACCCAGAAAAGTCCATCATCGACCATACCCACCAAAATCTAGACAATATTAACACATCGGGGGCCTTACATAATGTCCTCCCTCCACACTTACCAAACCCAAATTTCCGTTATCACCCATATATCATCTACCCGCTCCCAACAGCCTTTCAAAATTCCTCAATAGGCCCTATCCGCACATCCAAACCAACCAACACCAACGACCCAACCCACCAACACATCCATCCTTGGGTACTGCAGATGAGAAAGCAAAGGCAACTCTACATCCAACACCAGCAATAGCTAATACCATTTCTTCGTCCTCCAGTTTCGTAATGCTTTCAGAGGTGACTGCCAAGGAGCAGTCCCCCCGCACCCCATGACGACCTTAGTCTGCAACTGTCAGGGGGTAGGGCGTCCCCGGACAGTTCAAATGCTGAAGGAGCATATCTTTCGCTATCGGCCCGATATCGTTTTCTTAATGGAAATGAAGAATAAACAACAAAAACTAGTTCAAATTTCTCGAGACAATTAAGATAGATCTTGTTTACGCAATTGAGCCTGAAGGGCTATCAGGTGGTCTTGCCGTTCTTGCAATAGATTCAACCTCTATAAGGATCACCTCATGAGGGGCACATCGGATTGAAGCCACCAATGGTGGTCAACACTCAGCTCACCCATGGCACATTTCAATGATCTATGGCCCCACCAATAATTCTGATCGCAAAAACTTTGGGAGCAATTAGGGGAAGCTAGTTCTAGAAGACAAAATCCTTGGCTGTGTGTGGGCGATTTTAATGAAATTTTAGACCCGAGGAAAAAGAAGGGGGTACTCCCTGCAATCCATCTCAATTACAACATTTCCAAAAGATGGTGAATATGGGGAATTTGATGGACCATGACTCTCAGGGCCCTAGATTTACGTGGATGAACAGGCGACAAGGAGCTAATCTCATCTCTGCTAGACTTGATCGAGCTCTGGAAAATCATCAATGGTGTATGCTCTTCCTAGACTATGTTGTCTGAATCCTTCCAGCGATCGGATCCGACCATTGTCCCCTTCTTATAAGTCCAGAACCTCGATGTGGCAGATACAAGAAACCCTTTCAGTATGAGGAAATGTGGGATTCCCATCGTGATTGCAAGGAGGTTATCCGAGGTGCTTGGGTGAAACCATGTCTGGGATCACAAATGTATAGGTTATGTCAACGAATTCGGAACTGTCATCAGGAATTAAAAGCATGGAACAAAAATTCTTTTGGACATCTCAAAACAAGAATTGCAAACCTCACACATCAGATAGCTGATTGTCAGAAAGACAATCATCCCGCTCAGCATCAGGAGGATCTAAAAGTGCTCACTTTAGAATTGGATCAGGCCTTCTCCTAAGAGGAAGCTTTGTAGCGCCAAAAATCACGCGCAAATTAGCTTCTTTGGGGAGATAAAAATACCAGGTTTTTTCATATGATAGCAGTTCATCGGCGACAACGGAATAGGCTGATATCGTTAAAGGAGGAAGGGGGATGATGGTTATAAGAGGATTAGGATATTAAAAATCACATTGTAAATCATTTTCACTCTTTGTTCTCTACTTCCCGTCCCATGAATTTTCAAGAAATATTGTCCGAAGTTCAACCCCGGATAACAGCTGAGATGAACACTGATCTATGTAGAGACATGCAGGAAGAAGAAATCAAAGGGGCTATCTTTCAAATAGGGCCGCTTAAAGCACCAGAACCTGATGGCATGTCGGATGTTTTCTATCAGTGCCATTGGAAAACTGTTGGACAGGATGTATGTAGGGCAGTGATAGAATTTTTCCAAACTGGCTACCTTCTAAAGCAGACCAAATTCACCCATCTAGTTCTCATCCTAAAGTTCGGCATCCGAAAACAATAGATCAATTTCTGCCAATCAACCTATGCAACGTTATTTACAAGGTAATAACAAAAATTTTAGCTAACCGTTTTCGTGGATATCTACAAGAAATTACCAATCCAACCCAATTTGCGTTCGTCAAGGATCGCCAAATATCCAATAATGTCTTGTTGGCCCATGAAATCAGTTTTTATCTCAAGAGGAAACGCAAAGGGCCGGAGCGACGGATGACAGTCAAGCTGGATTTGAACAAAGCATATGATAAGGTTGAATGACCTTTCTTGTTTGCTATGATGGAGAGATTGAGCTTCTGAAGCAAATGGATCCAACTTATTCGACAATGCATTACAATAGTCTCATATTCGGTTCTTGTGAATGGCGAACCAACAGGGCATATACATCTAGAAAGAAGGCTACGTCAAGGAGATCCCTTATCTCCCTATCTATTCCTTCTTTGTGTCGAAGCTTTATCATACCAACTACAGAAAGCCCTCAGGGAAAAAAGACTCAGTGGTATACAGCTAGCCGTGACTGCCCCAACATTATCCCACCTCTTTTTTGCCGATGACAGCCTTGTTCTCCTCAAAGCCAATCTCGATGAACCAAGCACACTAATGGAGGTCCTCTCAAACTTCGGGAACACTACGGGTCAAAGAGTTAATTTTAGCAAATCAGGGGTTCTATTAAGCTCTAATACCCCTTGGAGGTTTCGTCAAATGATAGCAAAAATCCTCAAGATCCCTAGCTTAAGCCCCTCATTCAAATATCTCGAGCTCCCAACTGTTTTTGGTCGATCCAAAACTCAGATAGTCAACACTTTGAAACAACACATTCTCAATAGGATGGCTGGTTAGAAAGGCTCATTACTATCCCAAGCGGGAAGGGGTGTCCTCCTCCGTTCTATTGTTCAAGCTATTCCCATATATGCATTGAGCTATTTCAAGCTCCCTAAGATTTGGATCAATGCAATTAACTCCGCAATCGCTAAGTTCTGGTGGAGCCATGAAGAAACAAACAAAATCTATTGGATTAATTGGGAAAAACTCTGCCTTCCAAAAGAAAAAGGGGGACTGGGATTTTGAGATCTAGCAGCTTTTAACAATGCCCTTTTGGCAAAGCAAGAATGACAACTATTGAATCATCCTGACTCTCTATGGGGGCAAGTGTGTAAAGCCCTTTACTATCCTCAAAGTTCTTTCCTTGAAGCTCGACTGGGGTACCGACCTTCATGGGGGTGGTGAAGCATCCTCACGGGTGAGATCTGTTGAAACACGGTCTCTGGTGGCAAGTTGGCAATGGGGAGTCCATTAAAATTCTATCAGATCATTGGGTGCCAAATCTAACCTTTTTCAAACCCCAACTTCAGAGCCCTCTCCCTTCTGCAAATATGAGAGTCTCCGAATTGATCGATCAAGTTCATGGCTATTGGAACGTCAAAAGGCTTCATGAACATTTCTTAGACACGACCATTAACGAAGTGCGCAAACTTCCCATCAGCTTACATCGGGCTTCAAATCATCTAATTTGGAATTTCTCAAGTTCGGGAAAATTCAAGGTCAACTCGGCAACTCACCTTGCAACTCATCTGTCAGCAAGTTCCAGGCCTTCATTGAGCTCCTACTCATTTGATCCAGGTTAGAATTGGTGGAAAAAAATCTGGCAGCTTTCGATCCCTCCCAAAAAATAAGTGTTTATTTGGAGAGTATGTCACAATTCTCTAGCAGTGGCAGCCAATCTTAGAAAGCGTCATGTACCAGTTGAGGAATGGTGTCCGCTATGCAAAACTGAAATCGAGACGATGACTCATCTTTTCCTTGAATGTCCTTGTTCCCGCGGAATATGGTTTGTTTCACACCTCTCTATCCAACTGCCTACCTGATCAAGCCTTTCTATTACTGAATGATGGAGACGTTGGGCCAACCACCCCGATTTCGACAACCCAACTCATGGTCTGGAAATCAGCATATGCACTATTCTATGGAGCATATGGAAATTAAGAAACGAGGTGATCTTTGAAGGCTCGAAGCCAGACCCCATAGCCACCATACGCAAGGCCGAAGGACTTATTAGAGAGTTTAGTCATCGTTCGTTTGAAGCCAGCAAGCAAGCCAGCCTCAGTAACAGGCCATGGCAGCCCCCTACCGAAGGATGGATAAAGATTAATGTGGATGGAACGGCTCTCCCTAGCGGGATTGCAGCCGGGGTGGGTCTAATTGCCAACAATGCCCAGGGTTCTAATATTTATCAGGGAAGTATAGGACTGCTGGGAGGATCTGCCAGATTAGCTGAGGCTGAAGCTATTCGGGCTGGAGTTCAGTTAGCTACCACTAACCGTTGACCCCAATCGGTGGTAGAGTCAGATTCTAAGGAAATTATCAACATTCTGAACAGGGTAGCCGAGGAAAATATAGCAGAGATTCATCCTATTCTGGAGGACATCCACATCTTGCTACAATCTCAAGCTACAGTACAGTTTTGCCATGTCTTCAATGTAGCTAACTCTATGGCCCATAACCTCGCTCAACAGGGTCTAAATTTGAGTATTTGTAATTCGGGATTTTCCAGGCCCTCTAACTGGGCCCAATCTACCTCTTTTCCTGTAAATATTCCTTGATCTCAATGAAGTTAACTTTATTACCAAAAAAAGAAAAACATTATTTGCTCTCAAAAATAACTTCTGTAAGCTTCTTCCGTAGCTTGTTCCCTTGCTTGGTTCCGTGTAGTCCCCAGTGGGCCCTTATTCATTGGAGAGGGATATTCCCAATTGCACCAGCAGAGCCAGAGTAAGTGGACGAGACACCCAAAGGGCCAGCCATATCTATCTCGGTAGACCAGGCCCATTCAAATCAAAATAGAACGAGCTAGAGAAGCCCTTCTATTCTCAGAGGAGTTTTTCCAAACTAGGTTTACAACCCGTCTCTCATCCTTCTTGTTTTTTGCTTTAGGACGGGCATCCGAATCCGAGTGACTCATCGTTAATAAAAATCGGATTTTTTCTTCCTTTTTTTAAAAAAAAAAATAAAAATTGAAGAATATTGGATTGATTCCAAACAAATTGTGGTGATCATTACTATATGCTGAACTTTGCACATCTTAAATTACGCAGTATCACATTTAGTAAATGATAACCCCAATCGCATCAATTATTAATCGCCACATAAGGGAGAAATTCAAAATACTTTTAGTGGACCTACATCCAAAGTGTTTAACTTTTTTTTTTTTTCAGTTTACGCGATTGGTCTAGCACTCCCCTAGATTTATGAGCTCTAGTCCATGCAGGTAAGCATGAACTTTAGTTTATTACTTCTTATATATTAGATTAGATATACGATTTAAGTATTTTTAGTATTTGAAGTCATGAAATTAATCATTTAGTTCATATTGAAAAGTTAACAGTTCAAGGTAGGATTCAAACTCAAGGAGATGACCTCTAGCAAAATATTTGTAAAGATAGTCCTAAATCCTAATATGGTTTTCTTTTTCTTTTCTTTTTTTACAAATTATGGCAAAGCTAATTTTGTGGCCAAACTTGTAGACTAGTTTTGTTAGATTCCCATTTAGGAAAGTCTAAAGCACTTCCTTAGATAGGAGTTGCAATTCCATGACCCAATGTGTCAACCTCCCAAACCTGCCTAAATTTCACGAATAAAAAAAATTTGATTGAAGTTTTGGACTCATGGTTTGGTTCAGGTTGAATTTTCGTAGCCATTTATAATTGATCCATGTTGGTGCTGGCCTCCTCCAACCTAATACTTCTTAAAATGTATATGGAGTATTAGTATAAGCTTCATATTATTATAATTTGAAAGATAAATAATTTATTTATTTTTATCACTTCTTACTAAAAATCATGAGTTAGATGGGTTAGGGATGAGGAGGTTACTTAATGGATTAGGTTCAAGATTGTCTTTTAAGGGTGAGGGGTTAATGGGTTGGGTTCGAATTTGTCTTGTTTAACCTATGTGAGCGGATGGATTTTGATCGTCATCCCAAATAAGAATATTTCTTAATTTGGAATAACATCGAAAATAGGAAGGATTTGAGAGTCACCACCTTTCTAATTAAGTAAAATAGTAATCCTAAACTATTCAATGGGAAAAGAAAAAAAGTTTACGATTAGAACGTCAAGGTAAGAGATTCAGTTGACCTAAGGGAAGATGTAGGCACCCTTAGACAAATGCTAGAACAAACTTAAGCAACATTCACTCGAAAATATCAAAATGCTAATATCATGAAAGTAAACTATCTAAAATCACCAAAATAGTAAGAAACAATAAAAATTAGAAACTGGCCTAAATTTCTATTGTTAGGCAACTAGACCTGCATTGGGTTTTTGAATGGGAAATACTAGTGAGACCGCAAAGGGCCGAGACCACACCGAGACTGCGCATGTGATGAGCGGATCTCAAAAAAATAAAACCAGATTTATGAAGATTTTGAGATCCGCTCATCACATGTGCGGTCTCAATGTGGTCTTAGCCCTTTGCAGTCTCAGTAGCAAAGTCCTTTTTGATTAGCTTTAACAGTTTTAACTCATGTAGGGATGGAGCATAGTGTGAGGCAAGTTAACCTAAGTACCCTAAAGTTATAACTAAGCTAAAGAGAAATAAAAATCAATAAACTTGAAAACAGAGAGAAAAACACCTATAACATGAGACTATTTTAGCCCAAATCCCGAGATGAGGTATTGTTGTACATAATAGGTAGCACTCCAGTAGTAATAGTATTACTACCAACATGGAACAACAAAGATTGGCGATAATCTCTTACTATCAAATATATGAGTAAGAGATTCGGTCGAGCTAAGAGAGTGTATTAGGCACTCTTAAACTCCTATCAAAGGTCACCTACTCTCCAAACCCACTTTAGACAATTGGAAACTTAATTAAAAAAATTAATTTACGCTATTATGGAAACATGCTTAAAGAGATGGTAACATACCAAATAAATAATCAAATCAATTTGGAGTAATCATCAAATAAAAATAGGCATCATATGAAAATAGATATATACTTAACTCAAGCAAAGGAAAAAAATGAGTTATCATTTTCGTTCATGGGGTCACATCCATGAGGGTTGCGTATGTATTCCATAAAAGGCAAAGTAGACTAATGTAATTCAAATTTGCATGCAAGTGCACAAATAAATAAGCATGCAAATATGAGGATGCATAATAAAAATGTAAAATACACAAACAAATATGCAAAGATATATATATATATATATATATATATATATATATATATATATATATATATATATATATA
This sequence comes from Tetracentron sinense, assembly GCA_015143295.1. Taxonomy (NCBI): domain Eukaryota; kingdom Viridiplantae; phylum Streptophyta; class Magnoliopsida; order Trochodendrales; family Trochodendraceae; genus Tetracentron; species Tetracentron sinense. The sequence goes on from CM026552.1 coordinate 54,472,259, forward strand.
AATAAATAAGCATGCATAATGATGTATTCCAAGATATGGAGGCCTATATTTTGTGATGTATTAAGTTATGTGGATGTGAGAAATATGATGTCATGACCCATGATCTATTTACCTATGACCCATGATCCATTATCGGTAAATCATGATCCATTTACCTATTACCTAACTATCTGTCTAATCTAATTCATATACTCATTTAACAAGTCAAGGACTTTCCACTTTCAAACTAATGCTACCTAGTATTTAGATATAGAAAGTGTGAATTACCATATTTTGATGATTTCCCATACATTAGTTGTAGAGAGTGGACTTAATTAATTTAGGTTGAGGTTTTTCCATGAGTGAGTTTTGTAGTAGTTTCTCATGTGAATGTATGAACACTCAACACAGATTCAACCACTCTAACATTGAATACAACATTAAGTTGATACTTGCCAGAATGGAATCAAAAATCTAGCGGGTGACTATCGATGAAATGATTATATTCTAAATTAAGAAAAGTATTTATTATTATAGTCTTCTAATGAATTTCAAATTAGTTGTTGAAAGTTTAGTTTGACGAAAAGTATCAAGCATATTTATTCTCAATATAAGCTAGGGACTTTATAGTATAAGATATTATCATGTATGCTTATGTGCAATAATGGCTGGTGGAAGGACTAAACTGTAAATATTTTGTAATGAGAATTACTTACATGAAATTTTTTATATTTTGGGGGATTTAATTATAATGTATTAATAAACATTAATGTAATTTGTGAAAGTTCAGGGATTATTTGAAATTCTAAATTACCTAATGCAATCATTTATGATAAGGGTTTCATAATTCCTGTGCAATACTAAAAAGTAAAGCATCGAGTCTCACAACCGAAAATAGAAGATCCTTTTAAATCCCTCTCTCTCTCTCATATGTGATATGATGAGGGTTTATAAGAGGGGCCCACTATTGGCGAGGCATCCCACTCTCCTCTCTTTCTAATTTAAATTTATATATTACTCAAAGGGGAAAATACATTTATACCCCTTAAAGTTTAACAAAATACACATAGACCTCCTCAGTTTTTTAGAAAATAAAGTAGGTATCCTTATGTTTCCAACTAATGACACTTACACCCCTTCCTACAGTTGACGGTCAGGCAACATACTAAAAAGTCCAAAAAAACCAAGTTTATATCTTAATATGGTACACATGCTAAACAAAGTACTACAAAACTTACTATTTTCCCAAAATCAATGAAAGTGAAACCCTAGAATCGCTTGCAACAACCGACTCGATCTTGGCTCCTGCGATGATACCTCTTCTCCGACAATTGCCTAGTAAGTCTCTCCCTCTCTCTTCTCTTTTGTAAATCAAAGATTAATGTTGAGGTATACTCCCCACTTTAAGGAATGGTTTGGTGAAGTTGTGGCAAGTGTCTTCGCCTCTGAATTTGAGTGAATAAGTGAAAAACCAAGATCTTTATAGAGCATTTGATGGCTATAACGGCTAGTTTGACCTGCCAACAGCTATGGGGGGTATTTTTGGACTTTTTTGCATGTTAACTGACGATCAACTGATCGAAGGATGTAAGTGTCATAAGTTTGAAACCTAAGGGTACCTACTGTATTTTATGAAAACTGAGGGGATCTATGTGTATTTTTGTCAAACCTCAGGGGTGTAAATGTATTTTCCCCTTAAAGAAATGAATCCTATTCTAATTGGGAATTAGAAAGGAATCCTAATCTTACTAATCTTATTAGGAAAGTCTCCAAATTGTATCCAAACATTTCTAATTAGATTGGAGAGTTTGAAATCAAGAAGGATGACACTCAAAAAGGTTGGACGTCCCTACCTATTAATATAGTGTTTCTTAGAAGAGAAACTAATCTCTAACTAAGTGTGGACGCCCCCACCCTCTTCTCTCCAACCGTGCAGACGCCCCTTCTCCTCTCTCAAAAGCTTGGACGCCCAACCTTTTGCGTTTTATCTTAATCTCTAATTAGTGCCTAAGGTGTTTTGAGTTTAAAGCTTTTCAAAGGTTGAAGGTATTAAGAAGAAAAGGAAGAAAAAGAAAAGAAGAGATACCATTATCATTAATTGGAAGAACTATTAACTTTCATTAGAAAAAAGCCTTAAAGCTTGAAGAAGGTTGTGTGAATCAAAAAGGAGGTTCTACACGTGAAGAATTATGTAAGTATAATTCTTATAAAATAATAAAATCAAGTAGAACTTATCTTAATCTTGGAATCGATGAATGCCAGTCCAAGACCATATAATATTAGAATTAAAAAGAGGCATTCTTTTAGTATGTTGTTGTGAAAAAGGTTGTGATATGTTTTTCTAAATGTGATTTTTATTTTTTTTGGTAAGCAGCTAGATCATTTATCTATCTATGTCAGGGGTTAGAGGGTTAGAACTCAAGGGTGGGCGCTCAACGGCCACACCAGGACTCGAACACGAGTCACTCCTCCCCAAAGGGAGATACACTACCATATGCTATTTTGGGCACCATGAATGGGGCTACTGTATGCTATTCTGGACGTGAAGAAAAGCGAGCTGAGGCTGGTGTTTCAAACGTGAAGAAAAGAGGGTTGAGGTACTGTTTTAGACGTGAAATAGAGAGGGTTGATGTGTAGTGTGTGATTGAAAATAATAAGAATGAGAACACACCTGTAACAGAGGGGACTGTGACAAGGAAGGCCTAGCTGCTAAGCCTGCTATTACTGAACTTGATGCCTTTGCAAAGAATCTTCAAAATCCAGCCTTTGTCCTATCTCTTCTCCTTCTTGCAACGTCCATTAGTTATTCGGGATATTTTCTCCCTGTTCCTAATGCTAACCTTACTCCCAGTCAACTCAAGTGCTTTAGTCATTACAAAGTGGACAGGTGATTGGAGAAGGGTGAGAGTAGGACTAACATTCCTCTTTTTCCCTTTATTCATCACTAGAAAGGAAGCCCCTTATTTTTTAAAACAATAAATTACAAATTTAAATGCAATACACTATTTATTTTTATTTTTTTACCATGGGTTGTCTAACATGTGTTAAATGGGTAATTAGAGCGTGGGTAAATGGATCATGGGCTATGTGTGTGTTTAGATGCAGTGGGTCACGACTTACTAGTTTTGGGTGTGCTGGAGATTGCATAAAACTTGGAAAGGGTAAAGATCAAAATTGCAAAATGGTATTTTAGTCGTAAAATCAAGGGTTATTTTGGGAAAATGGGAAAGAAAATACAAGGATATTTTGAAAATGGTATCTTCTTATTTGAGAGATTTTGGGGCTCATAGGGATCTCTAGGCCACATAGGGGTGTAAAAATGAAGTATTTACCGGAGGCTCTTTCAAAATCAAATTTCAAAAAAAATATCATTTTGTGTATGTTTTGCAATATCAACGGTAAAGTTTTTACTGCTAACTTGCAAAGAGGGCAAATGAGTATGCGCAGTAGAACAAACACTGCGACAGGGGGAATCTAGACCAAAAAATGATTGGCAAGTAGAGTCTACCGCCAAGTTTGATTCTAATTTCTAAATCTGCCTTTGTTGTTTCCTTTTTCGATTATGACTTTCCTTTTTATTATTTAGCAAACTTTATAAAAGGGGTTTTGTTTGAATGTGAAGATATTTAGTTCTTAAAAGAGCAATAGTTCTCTGCTCGCTCTCACAAAGCCAACTAAACTTATTTTTAACTCTTGTGATTATATATACTAGCGGGTGGCACGTGCGATGCACGTGAGAGCAAGGGGAAAGAATTAACGACACCTGATTGAACTCGTTAGTGGCACGTGCAATGCACGTGAGAGCGAGGGGAAGGAGTTAACCATAGTTAATAGGAATTAAAAGGGGCACATGTTAACTCATGGGTGTGATTGAACTCTCCCCGAGGTCAATCACGATTGACTATGATTCTAAATAGATAGATGGCAAGGGGTAGTTTAGGAATTAAAGTAAAACATTAAATCAAAGGCAATGGGTAGTTTATGAATTAAAGTAAAACATTAAATCAATGTTTTGTTTTTCGCATGCCTCTCGCATTTTAATAGTAAAGATATACCAAAAACTAAGGGTAGATGGGTGAACCATAAGGATGACTAAAAACTAAGGGTAGATGGGTGAACCATAAGGATGACTAAAAACTAAGGGTAAATGGGTGAACCATAGGGATGGATGAATCTTTTTTTTTTTTTTGGTGAAAAGGGATGGATGAATCTTAAGCTTAAATGAAGTTAAAAGAGGGACACGTGACATTGAAAGAGCTCCCGAGACACACCTCCTCATGTCACCGACCGAGGAGGTGATTGTTTTCCTTCTTAAAAGTTCAACCAAATCTTTTTAATTTTCAAGGACAAATCCTAAGGTGACACATGTCACCCATTGGTTGGCCTAAAAACTAAATTACCTTTTTAAAATGAAACCAAATCATTTACGGCAAATCCGGTTATCACCCATGAGGTCGCCACGTGTCTTTTTTGACATCCCTTAACTGTGGTTAAGATTCACCCACCCATCTTGGTTTTTTTTAAAAAAAATATTAATTCTTTTTTTTAATATTAAAAAAACCCTAAAAACAGTTTTTTAATTTAAAAAAAGAATTAATAGTTTTTAAAAAAAAACAAGGATGGATGGGTGAACCTTAGGGGTGGGTGAATCTCAACCACGGTTAATGGGTGTCAAAAGGAACACGTGGCGACCTCAAGGGATTTCCAAATCCAGTTATCACCGTAGAGGATTTAAATTCTTTTAAAATCTATTCAGACCCCATAAGGACTATATTTTACATGTAAAAGGTATTTTTGAAATAAATAATTATAAAAGGTCAGGAAAACTTTGGTCTTCATCCAGGAATTCTCAAAGGATTCTCTAGACATCATAGGAGATTCTATAGGTCCTACAATGATGTAAAAATGGCAAATGAACGGTAAAGATTGAAAGCCAATTTTTTGCACATCAAAATACACTAAAACTCATTAAAATCAAGAAATCTTTTTAATTTTCAAGGACAAATCCTAGGGTGGCACATGTCACCCTTTTGTTGGCCTAAAAACTAGATTACCTTTTTAAAAAACTATTTTAACCCTAAAAGTACCAGATTTATTACCTGTAAAGATATTTTTTAAATAAATACGATAAACTTTACCATTTTGGAATGATCAAGGGTAATTAGGCTTGTTACCAAAAAAAAAAAAAAAAAGGGGTAATTAGGCTAAATTCTAATCTAGGGGCATTTTGATATTTTTATAAAAAGTTATGGAAACTTTGGTCATCATATAGGAATTCTCAAGCGATTCTCTGAAGGTCATAGGAGATCTTATAGGTCCTACCGGGTATAAAAATGGGGTGCTTCTCGATGTCACTCTTTATCCAAAAGGTGATGACAAAAATTGAAAGTCTAATTTCTGCACACTAAAATATACAAAATGTCAAAAAACCATTAAAATCAAGAAATGATAGACAAAAAACCTAGTCTACTTTACTTTAGGATTCAAAGTGATAGGTGATGTCCATGTGTAAGGGTTTGAAGGTTGTGAGAATGTGTGAAGGGGTGTGTTTGCGCTCTTTTAGCAGCCAACAACTGCGGGTTTTTAATGCATTTGGACAGGAAATATATTGTATAGGCTCAAAAGTTATCTCTAGTTCTCCAGATCCTTTTCTCACCACCCTCGTGTGTAGTTTTCCCGATTACTATCATTCAGGCTTGAGGGCTCATCATCAATCTCTAGTGAGCACCTTTTGCATAGAGTCCTTCCGTGTTTCCTTTATTCACCTTCATCCAGGCCTTCCTCTTTTCTTGGAGAGTAGATGTGGTTTCTCCTCTTCCCCTCTTGAACTTTTATCTTACTTTTCCTTCCTCTGCCCCTGTTGTTCATCGGGTAGAATACTTACCCCTCCCTTCCTCTCTCCAATGGTTGACCTATCGGACAAGCGGAAAACAATAAACTCATCACCCTGCCTGATGAGATGACGATGGAAGCTCAAAAAGACTGCCAGAAAGGACTCCTCGGACGGTTTGTTACGGACAAACCTATCAACTGGAATGTAGCCAAAGCTACCACCATACAAGCATGGCGGCTCGTGAAAGGGATTCAAGTTGTGGACCTTAATGGTGATATTTTTCTCTTTAAGTTTGAGGATGACAGGGACCTTCGCAAAGTTCTCCAACACGAGCCATGGGCATTCCACGACCATCTCCTCCAACTTACCAGTTGGGAAGCAGAATGTACAACCAAAGAAGTAATATTTCCTCCAACTCCATTCTGGGTCCAGCTTCATGAACTACCACCGGTTCTCATAACGCAACAGATTGGGGCTACTTTGGGGTCTGAGATTGGCGAAGTTTTAGAAGTTGACCTTCCAAATGGAATGCATTCATGTGGAAAGTGTTGGAATAATTCCGTATGCAATTCAAATATAACTAGAATCGAAGCAATGTAAAGCAGCAGACGATTTCAATCCAAAATAACTGTAGCATAAATTCTGTATAGTGATAAGAAAAAAGAGATAGAACTTAGCCGAAAAGGATAGATCGAGGCACGTGTTGAACACGCTGTCCTTAAGGTGAAAAACACCCCTGGTAGTCCTCAACAACTACGATGCTCTCAGGTTCTACAGCGGTCACCTCCAGGATTCAACGATTTCTACCCAAAGGAATGGAGCACTAGCTTTCCTTTGGTCTGCAATGAACTCGACGACTCCCAAAAATCTCGAAGGGAAAAATCGAACAGTTTTAGGAACCAGAAATACTGTGCTTAGAGAAAGGCTGTGCTGTGATGATTTTCTGTGTCTGTTTAGAGAACCCGAAATCTCTTTTTATAGAAAATAAAGAAGCTAAAGGAAACCTTCCAAGTTATAACGTAAGAGAATAAATTCTCTTAAAACGAATTAAAAGTTTAAACGGTAAAAAAACGGTAACTAGGAAATAATAAGAGCAACCCAAGAGACAGACAAATAAAAAGATGAAATAAAATAAGATTAAAAAATATATCATATCCAAGGACTCACAAGCGCGACCCGACCCGACCCGGCTCAGCTCGGCCGGCCGCGCGTGTGTGTCTTTGATATTTGCGCACTGCCGCGACCCGCAATGCGCGCACATGAAGGGTTTTCGGCCCGACTCGCCAAATTCCCATTAGAAACCTTTGGACCTCCCCTTGGGCCCCCACATGCGCGAGGGCTAAGCCCTTCTCATTTTAACACACCACACTAGGAGAGAAAACATATATAAGTCCTTTAAAAGTTTTCTATTTATCCGATGTGGGACTAAAGAGTTCCCACAAACAAAACACAAACACTTACAACTTGTTTTGAAAATATACTATGCTGTTTTTACACAGCAAAAACAGAAAAACAACAACAGAAAGTTCTTGCGTGTGAGGGTCCTCGTGTATATTGGCCGACCTTTACGTTACCAAATACGTTTGTTAAGGTATAACCAACGGGGGTTGGGGCTGATGGCCAGGACCACGCCTCACGAAGCGGAGGTCCTGAGTTCGATTCCCTGCTCTCGTTGGCCTCCCTCCGGATTTATCCTGACTTTCCTGGTGCGTGTGGGGTGAGGGGAACTAGTCGGGTGCTCTAAGAGGCCCGGATACCTTCGTCACCAAAAAAAAAAAAAAACGTTTGTTAAGGTCTAAAAGGCCACCAGCGGTGATAGAAATCCAATATGAACGACTACCCATGTTTTGCTATTCCTGTGGTCTTATTGGCCATGATGAAAGAAGCTGCCCAACCCGTTCTCCATTGCCCACTAAAGATGGTGACGACCATCCGCCTACCTACGGACCATGGTTACTAGCAGATTACACTGGCCCGAAGCGCTTTTCTAGGGACATCACCTCCATGCAGAGTTCGAGCGATGACACTGTAGCAAAACTTACCAGTTGGAATGGCAGGGAGAAGACGAATACGGAGGAAGTGACAGATTGTACCGTTGATATACCAAGCCAGCAAAAGATATCAGACCTCCACCTTGATTTTCAAACAAGTCCCATCAAGCAGGCCAATTATCAGATAAACCAATCAGGGGCAAGCACTATTCACCAAGGTATAAATGCAGACACAGAGATCATTAATGATCTGACCATGAGGGTTACTGTTCTACCGAATGCTCCACTTGACTCACAGTTTGGACAATTAGATGGGCCAATGAATTTCGACCTCAGGGCACCTTCGCTTGACGGGCCCAGTGACTCTTCTGGAGCCCATTCAGACCCACCTGATGATTGGGGGCCAAAAACCGTGGCCCAAATCAGGAAACACAGCTCGGAACTTCGATTTTGGGGGTACCGGCCCTACAAGAAACATAAACCCATCCTTAGTTGTGGTCCAAGCCAACAGCATATGAGAGCCCAGAGAAGCATTCAAAAAGCTCGATGGGGCAAACCAAGTCACCACTCTGTTTTGGCTCACCTCAGGAGCTACCAACGGCGAGGTCAAGAGGCGTTTGGTAATAACACAAAGCAACCACTAAAGCCTGCACCAAGTGGGAGTTCCTTTCTAGGTATGGATAAATCTACCAGGCAAAAACCAACTAAGGAGGAGGCTGCGGAGAAGCAGCCCCTCCGTTCTCAATGAGTTTGTTATGTTGGAACTGTCGAGGTATTGGGTAACCCTCAAGGAGCTTATCTGACTCAATAAGCCTGGAGTTCTTCTCTTAATACAAACAAAATCTGCTCATACAACACTTGGAAAACTTGCTCGTCAGTTGCATTTTGAGGAAATATTTGTGAGGGACTCCCGGGGGACAGCGGGTGGTCTGTGTGTCTTTTGGAAGAAGCATTGGAGCATTACTATTCTCCGAGCTTCGGATAATTAAAGGTGATACAGGATAATGGCGACGGGCCATGGAATCTTTCTTTAGTTTATGGCCCACCTGAAGCAAATGCTCGATATAAATTTTGGGAAGATCTGAAATCCCTTCCGGTGACTTCCCCTCGTCATCTCTGGATAGGAGACTAGCTTTAATGAGATTTTGCATCCTCATGAAAAAGAAGGAGGGAAACTGAAAAGTCCGCACCAAATGGAAGTTTTTTGGGAGTTCATTCAAGCACACCAGTTGATGGATTTGGGATACAATGGCAATCCGTTCTCATGGACGAATCGTCGCACAGGTCTGGCCAACATCAGGGAGAGACTTGACGACCGGGCTTTGTACACCGCTGAATGGAGACGTGATTTTGAAAATGCCTCTGTCCTCCATCTGCCAATCATTGGCTCAGACCACTGCCATTTGAAAATCACTTTAAAACCTCCATCAGAGTGCAAAAAGAGAACTTTTAAATTTGAAGCAATGTGGACTACTACTGGAAGTAGCAAGCAAGTCATTGATAGAGCTTGGAGTATGGAGGGCAGCGGCTCCATCATGACAAGGGTCTGCACGCGCATTAGGCGTTGTAGAGAAGAATTGAGCAAATGGAACCGCGAGGAATTTGGAGACATTCACCGCCCGAAGCTCTCACTTCTACAGCAGATTGAGCAGTTGCAAGCAGCTTTCCCAAACGAGGAAAACAGAAGGCATGAAGATCAACTCCAACAGAACTTGGATCTTACCTTGTTGCAGGAGGAAATATTCTGGGCTCAAAAGTCAAGTGGCTTCGAGAAGGTGACAGACACACAACTTTTTTCCATTTATCGACTCTTCAACGCCGGCAAGCAAATCGGATTGAGTGTATCACGAACGAAGATGGACAGACTCTCTATGAACCTCAAGAGATTGATAAATGTATTATTGATTCTTTTACCAAGCTTTTCTCCTCATCCCCTGCCACCAGCCATGGATACGCTTCTTGATTCTATCCCTGTCACTGTGACTGATCAGATGAACATTGATTTGTGCAAGGACCTATCGGATGAAGAGATTCGTCAAGCAGTGTTTCAGCTAGGGCCAATGAAGGCCCCGGGCCCGGATGGTATGCCGGTGATTTTTTATCAACCACTATTGGGACATCGTTGGCCCCGAAGTTATTAAGGCTGCAAAAAGTTTTTTCCATGGGGGATACCTTCTCAGGCAGGTAAATTTCACACATATCGCTCTGATTCCAAAAATCCCTCACCCCCAACACATTGGCCACCTGAGGCCTATGAGTTTATGTAATGTTTTGTATAAGATTTTTGAAAAAATTCTGGTCAACCGCTTGAAGGAGCATATTGAGAACATTGTTCACCCTGCACAAAGTGCTTTCATTAAAGGGAGGAGCATTCAGGAAAACATCTTCATTACTCATGAGTTACTCCACCGTATGAGAGAACTCAAAAGAGGAATTCTAGAAGGAACATGGCCATTAAAGTTGACATGAACAAAGCCTACGACAGGCTTGAATGGCACTTCATTGAAAAAGTCCTCCGACAAAGTGGTTTCTGTGAGCGATGGATCCAACTCGTTATGCAGTGTATTACTTCTGTGTCTTACTCTATCCTCATTAATGGCACTGCTAAGGGTTATATTAAGCCTCATAGAGGGCTTCGACAAGGGGATCCGCTATCCCCTTACATTTTTATCCTTGCAACAAATTGTTTATCTCACATGCTTGACAGAGCAAAGGAAAATGGTGAAGTATCAGGTATTAGAGTAAGGAGAGCCAGCCCTATCATTACTCACAACCTCTTTGCAGATGATTGCATTTTCTTTTGCAAGGCCTCACTTCAAGAAACCGGAAGAGTCAAGGACATCCTTGAGGAATTTGGGAGCTTATCGGGCCAGCGCATAAATTACAACAAATCGGGTCTTATATTCAGCAAAAACACCCCTCGACGATTCTCAAATATGATTGGTAGGATGATGAAAATTAAGGTTTTGAAGGAAGCCGGGACTTATCTGGGACTTCCTTCTGTTTTTGGAAAGTCTAAAGCTCACCTTTTTGCAGCTTTAAGAGATCGAATTCTTGGAAAAATTCAAAGTTGGAAAGGCAAGTACCTTACCAAAGCTGGGAAGAATGTGCTCATCCAGGCGGTGGTTCAAGCGGTACCAACTTATGCCATGGGGTGCTTCAAGATTCCAATTGGGATATGCCGAAAGATCAACGCTGCAGTGTCCAATTTCTGGTGGGGTCAAGAAAATAATCAAAAGAAAGTCCATTGGGTTAGTTGGGGTACGATGTGCACAAGCAAGACTCAAGGTGGAGGAGGTTTTCGGGACTTGGTTTCCTTTAACATTGCTTTGTTGGCAAAACAAGGTTGGAACCTTATGAAAAATCCAGATTCTCTGTGGAGCCAACTTGCCAAGAGTATTTACTATACAAGAGAGACCTTCCTTGAGGCTAGGAAAGGGTCTAAATGCTCTTGGGGTTGGCAAAGCATCATGGCTGGAAAGGAAGCACTTAAGTTGGAAATGCGTTGGAACCTAGGCAATGGCGCTACTATAAAACCTTGGGAGATGTATGGGTCCCTTCTCTCCCAAATTTCAAAATCAGATCCCCCAAACCAGAGAGTTACCCTTGGGAGAGAAGGGACCCATGCATCCTCCCAGATCCCCTAAACCGGAGAGTTACCCTTGGACCTCCGTGGCTAATTTCCTTAATGTTGAAGAGGGTCTTTGGCGTACGGACAGACTCGCACAAGTCTTTTGCCATGAGGAGGTGCAGGCTATCACCTAACTCCATTGCAGCTCCCAGCAAGTGGAGGATGAACAGGTATTACGAAAAAAATGGTTTTTTCTCTGTCCGTTCGGCTTATCACAGGCACCTTGCGGATCACTAATGCTATGTTTGGTTGTCGAGAAAATAGGCGAAAATATGAAAAAGAAAAGAAAATTTTGAATTTATAATACAATTTTTAATTGTGTTTTGTCCAATTTTCTTTTCTTTTCCATATTTTTACTTATTTTCTCGGCAACCAAACATAGGGTAAGTGGACAAAGGAGGAAAAGCTAGCTCTTCCACTTCAATCTCTGGCCGAGGGTGGAAAGTTCTTTGGCACATACCCCTCCCACCAAAGATTCGGTGGTTTATATGGATTTGTCTCCAAGAGTCCATCCCAACAAAGGATAATCTTCGTCGAAGAAGGATTCCCGTGGGACCATGCTGTTCGGTATGCGATACCCAAGCTGAATCAATATTTCATATGGTCTTTGAATGTCAGGTGGCTAGAGGAGTGTGGTGGGGTTCTCCCTTATCCTTGAGGGTGGACCAATTTCCCAACAGAGGGCTAAAAGAATGGTGGAATCTTTGGGCTGAATTGGATCTAAGTAAAGATGATCAGACGGTGTATCTCTCAACTTGTGCGGCAATCATTTGGTGCTTATAGAAAGCTCGAAATGCACACGTTTTTGAGGCCAAGGTTCCTCATCCCCCCCAAATCATATCCCAAGCTATGAAGCTGGTTTCAAAAAGTGGTTCGGGCTCGGGGAATCCATCTGCTAGCTTGGCGCTTAACAGGTGCATTAGGCCTCTCACCACTCGTACTTGGTTTCCCCCAAAACCAGGCTGGTTGAAACTCAACTCGAATGGTGCGGCGAGTTTGTCAAATCAGGCTTCTGGAGTTGGGGTCATTGCTCGAGATCACAAAGGAAACATTATTTCTGGCTCCCTTCAAGCTCTTCATGGTGGTTCGGCCCTTGTTTCTGAAGCTGTTGCACTGCGATCTGCGGTCTCACTTGCTTTATCTTGGGGGTGGCCTCGGGTGGAATTCGAGAGTGATGCCCAAGCCTTGGTATTGCTAATGCACCAACCCAATTCCAGGGGACCGACTGAAATATCCACCATTGTTCGGGACATCCGCTTGCTGCTTACTCAAGTACCTCAATGGATGGTCTCGTTTTGCCCGCGTCATCTGAACGCTTTTGCTCACAAGCTAGCTAGATCTAGTCTGACACTATGTGTTGCACAATATTTTCAGCCTATGAGGCTTACTCCTCGGCAATGCCGGAAAATTCTTGCGGATCGAAGCTCTCATGTTGTTCTTGTAATTGTTATCCATATCAACAAAAAAAAAAAAGCAGCCAACACGTGCATTTGAGTGTGTGCAAATGTTTGACAAAATGCGGGTGTGTGTAGACAACAGCGCATTGCTCTGTTGCCCCTTTGTGTCTTATAAAGGAGGGCCCTGCATTCAAAAGGGGTAAACTAGGAATAAAAAAAAATGGGCCCCCCATTTTTTGCAAGACACATAGGGGTAATTGTTGCGCTGTTGCCCATCATAACTCGTGTGTAGGGGTGTGTTTGCCCTCTTTTAGCTAGTAGTTAACATGTGCATGTGAGTATGAGCAAATGAGTGAAGCATGGTGAGTATTGTGTATTTGGATCTTTTAACAAAGGACATGTAGGTGCGAGTGTGGTTACGCTTTTCTAGCAGGCAACACGTGCGTGAGTTGGTGCAAATGTGTGAAAGATGTGAATACGTGTGAAGGGGTGTGTATGTGCTCTTTTAGCTACAGATATGTGCGTGTTTTTGTAATAATTCCTTTGAAAAGATTAATTTGCGCAAATGGAATAATTTTTTAATTGGTTACATAACATTTTTTGTCACGCCCTAAAACCTATACACAATAATACTAATATTTGTATAAATATCAAGGCGTGAACCGGAAACAAAATTTCAATATTAATGGAAATTAAAAATTTTAATACTCCATTAAATAGATTTAAATAACCAGCATAACTTAAAGACTCAATAATATGAGTTCTCCTAAAAACTAAATCATCCAAATATTTCATATAGTTTACCTCACTACAGTTCTCTCACATTCTAATGGGGAAGAAAACTTTAAGGCTTGTCTCACTTGCTCAAACGAGAGCAATTTCTATTCTTTTTAATCACCACCTGAAAAAGAAGAATCAACAAGGGTGAGCCCACAGCTCAACAAGTGAATATACTATAATTTAAATGCATTAACAATTCATATAATAAGATGACTAACAAATTATGCATATTATTCAATTAAGTCTTTACTTATAGTTCAGTCCGGTCAATAGGGGTCTTACACAACTTAACCTATTAACCAAGAGAATCTTTGGGGTCTCACACAGTTTACCATATCCCTTGGGTCTCACACAGTTTACCTATTTGAGAATTGAGTGTCTTACACAACTCAACTCAATCCTCTATTTCTAGGTAGTTACTCTACATCACCCTGAAACCATCATTAGGTGGTACCCAACATCACCCTATAATCAATTTAAGGAGGTCTTACACAACTTACTCCTTGAATGACCATTAACCAAGGTTAAAACAATGTTTATTGAATCACCATTATTTTAGAAGATGAATTCCAACTATTATGAAAATATAACAAGACATTAAATGACAGTTATAATAGTCATAATCATAATTAAAATCTACAATGCTATAATTTACAATTTAATATCTAGGCAAGCATAACATACTTTATTTCAAAAGAGATTTCAGCGGTGTTCCTACAACTGAAACTTTAGTTGTAAATATCACATATTTATAACACTATAAATTCTCAATCTCCCAAGATAATGGGATTCAGGGTTTCACAAACCCTCAAGGGCTTGAAAAAACCTTTTTTTATGCTAGTGAGTTTAGTAAAACTCTTATACTAGCATAAATGACCTTAGTGACTAACTAATTGGTTAGTAACTAATTAGTTAAGTTTGTTCGGGATATCTTTCAACCACTCAACAAATTAATTAATAAAATATAAGTCAAGTTACCAACAAATTATTTAGTAACTAATTATTTAAATTTGTTAGAGGTATCTTTCAACCATCTAATAAACTAACTAATTAGTTATAAAGGAATCTCAACGAAACAATGTTCACACGCTCAAATAATATATATACATTTAATTGAAGTATCTTAGGAAAATTAATGTGAAAAAATATCATTTTTTCCGTTTTTGACTTTCAACTAAGGTTTTGACCCACAAAACTATTGATTTTGGGAAAACGTTCTTCATGAAAGTTGTAGATCTTTTCAAGATCTTTGAAACGATATACTATTGGACCAAAATCGGACTTAATGTCATAAAGTTATGACCCATATGCCAAAATTGGGTAAATCTCACTTAAATTAACTCAATTCCGAAAATCACTAATTTTAATCTCCTAGATCTCTCATATTTTCTTTCCTAAAATCTAATATATTATTCTCTCATTTATTAAAATCACTCATAACATATTTAATAAATCAAAATAATACCTGTATAAAATATTTATCCGATCTATCATATTTTCATACACACAATCATTAACACAAGAAGAAAAACACATTAAAATTTTTGTGTGATTACAATACACCCTACATCTAAACTATAGAAATATTCACTTGCCTCTAGATCTGATTTTTTTGAGAAGAATGCAAGAGGTTGATTGCTTAGGAGAGCTTCGAAGCTAACTTGGATGATCCAATTCCCATCACTGGGTTCTCCACGGGATCCGACAGAATTCCAAACTCTGCAGCCGCTTTCCTCTTCTCCTCCCAAAACGATCGTATCTCACTTCTCCTAATTTAGGTTTAGCAAAAATATGACTATTAGGTTAAACAATTCTATTTATACTAAACTCTATTTAGAGAATTACTAATATATCCCCACTAAGGCCTCTTTGTTTATAACCTAGATATAATTAATTTAACTCATTAAATTAAATCATTGGGTTAGCCCTACCCCACCAAGGTTAGCCATATGATCAAACACCAAAAATAAATTACTAAATTACCCTCATGGTATAATTTACCAATTTACCCCTGAGTGTATTTAATTTAAATTAGGGTCACTACATTTTTAGGATTAGGTATCTTTAAACTTTTACAGGGGTACCACTATTTATGAGTTTTGAGAAGAAAAGATTGTTAAGCTCAATGAGCTAACTAACAAATTTTATTGATGAAATTGTGAGGAGGTTACAATTCTAACAGAATTCAATGGTATGCCAAAATGGCCATCTTCCATTTCTCATATTGACTAATTGTACAAGCAATCATCTTGACAAGATCCTAAGCATAGTATTTCTCAACTTAATCAATATTTATAGGCTATGAGAGATCATTGTCATCCCTATGATCGAGTCAGAGTGCATCACTGAAAAAAAAAATGAATGACAATGTATGGAACTTTATGATTGGACTGAACCTACCCCTAGTATCTAGGTGATTAGTGACTTTTTTTTATGAGAATTTGATAAATGCAATTCTTCTGGAGGTACTTCTTAAATGTTTTCCAAGACAAATTAGCATTTTTCAAATATTTATTCTCGTCTCATTCCTCAAACTGAAAGAGTTGCTACAATAAGGCATACAAACAAAATTAGTGTAAACATTTATTTTTTAAGTGTTTTTCTTCAATTTCAAAGGATTGCATATATATAGACCAAAAAAAAACTACAAATATTATATATGTAATGATTCTTACAGTCAACTGATCTCAAAACTTATCTTTGACCTTAACTAGAACTTGTTTCAAGGTCCTATAATGAATTGGAATTTCACATGAAAGTACGTATATCAATGGAAGAACTCAAGTCATTTGTATTTTTACCAGTTGACATTCCTGTAGAATTCAATTCGACGATTTTCTTCTCACCGGTGTTATTTTGTCCTAAACATTTACACAGGGTGGGGCCTCTGGATTTTCTTTTCAAGGTAGGGTCCCCGTTACTTTGTCACGACCCCAAAATCCTACAAGACTAAAATAAGACTTTTGAATTGTCACATTTCCTTAACCTGCTTAAATCCATGACATACAAGGTATACTAACACTAGTCTCTAAAAATGAGGATAATAAAATTCCGATATATATAAAACCAAGTCATCCTGCTCAAGTTTATGCTCAACATAACCACCCACAATAAACAAATAGTCTAATACCCAACTGTAAAGTATTCTAATGAGCAACATCATTTAAAAGTCTATTACAAATCTCTTAACAAAAAAAAAACATAAATTAATAGGAATAATCATCAAAACCCCTGGCTCCCTCCTCGAAAGGCTCACCTTCTCCTCCTTCAACGTAAGCCTCTTCAATCCATGGCTCCGCTGTATGCTCCTGTTCTAAACCTGTCAAGACAAAAGTCTGGCTGAGTACAAAAGTACTCGGTGTATATAAAATCCAACCAACAACATAGTATACTTGTACTTAGTTAGAACCATATCCAATAACATAATCAAAATACAGAAGAACATGTGCTCATATACATTATATAATCACTTTGACTCGTGTACTTCTGAAAACCTTAGACTTAGGAGACAACCTACTTATGAGATGCTTATGCTTATGAGACCACGTGCTTGTGAGATGCTTATGCTTATGCACTTATTCAGATCATACACTTATTTAGATCCCTCATTGGGCTTATTCAGAATGACAGGCGTATGCAATGCTTATGCTTATGAGTCTTGAGCAGCTTATTCAGAACATGCACTTATTCAGATCCCTCATTGGGCTTATTCAGAATATCAGGCGTATGCAATGCTTATACTTGTAGTCCACATATGTGACTTGTGAGATTTTTATCTTAACATACACATGCATCTATACATAAGTATCGTAATTAACATTCTAGTTGGTAATCATTTATATTCCGATCTCCCACCATGGAAACCCCACTATGCTGTCTCATATCATATAGTTAGAGAATTCCTAGTTTGAAAGATTTTCCTCTAAATTCTTACCTTCCCAAATATCAATTACCATGCAAATAATTAAGCATAACTTAACAAACATTCACATATAAATACCCTATCATGATTCTTAGCATAATTCATCATCAATTTCCAACAATTCCATAGTACCATATTAATATTTAACCTCTCAAGCATTTCGATAAACACCTTGGGTGCGCAGTTTATGAATACATTACCCTTTCCCATTTCCAACATTTCACTACACCATAATCCATTCATATAATCCAAATGCAATCTACATCCATACATTCATCTCATTCTCCATTGTATTTCCTATCCTCCATACATTCCATCCATATTATTAAACCTCATTTCCGTCCATAATAGCTTAATTCATACAAAAATGAGGAAAAACACATCTAATCTCTATTTCTATCATTTCTATCATATTAACATTCACAAAACATTATAATAGGATTGATTTGGATAGTATATTGACCTTAGGGATCATTCCCTTGGATCCAAATCACTCCCAAGAAGCTTTGAGGAAGCTTTGAGGAAGATCTTCGAGCTCTCTTCGCAATCTCCTTCTTCTCCAAGCAATTTCTCCCTCAAAAATCCTAGGTTTCATCTTTTCCTTTGCCAAATTAGGTTAGAAATAGTTTAGAACTCTAAAAATCTTGAAATAGAACCTCTACTATAGCCCCAAGGGTTAAAAACCCAAAAAAAATGCATTTTTTTAACAAAATCTGGGCGCGGGTGCGATTGATCGCACCTTTGGTGCGATCTATCACACTTAGACCCGAAAGCTAATAAAAAAAACTCGTCTAAATGCGATTGATCACAGAAATTTGTGATAGATCTTACTATTTTGTGATCGATCGCACTTGGTTTGCGATAGATCGCACTCCTCCTTTCCGGATTTCGACTGATTTTACCTCACTTTGGTATTTTTACCATAAGTTTTGACTCATTTATCGGATTTTAATGATTCAACTTGCGTTGGATTTTTATTTTGGAGGGGAACAACTTTTTCTCTAGTATAAAAATCCTAATTTTGAGTTTTTAGAGGTCTAAATGGGCTCTAAAGCTGACTGGTCTATAATTTCATCAGACAAAATATCAGAAAACCCACTTTAGACTTAGCTTAGACTCAAAATCTGAAAAAACATTAAACACAAACCTCGAAGAGGGTTCCAATACCTTTCTAATGGTTTAAGAATTACTCAATTCTGATAAACGGTGACAAAACTAGAGCTTCCTAAAGTTAAGGGTATGTTGTGACATCTATCTTCTTTACAACTTGGATTAAGCCTAGAGCACACCACACCAATTAGATATAATTACACAAACATTAAAACATCACAAGGACTATAATACCCCTAACACATGCATAAAAAGCATGAAAAAGATTTGGGTCTTTACATCCTCCCCCCTTAAAAGAATTTCGTCCCCAAAATTTACATATCTTAGGTGAACAAGTGCGGGTACTTTTCGCGGACCTCGGCTTCTCTCTCCCAAGTAGCCTCTTCTCTAGAGTGATGCTCCCATTACAAGAGTACGAGAGGAATGACCTTAGAATGCAAGACTTGTTCCTTCCGGTCCAAGATTCGAGCCAGTTGCTCCACTAGAGTCAAATCTTCCCGAATTTCCAACAGTTCCAAATCAATAGTGTGTGAAGGATCTGAAATATACTTTCTCAACATAGAGATGTGAAAGACATTATGCACACCTGCCATGTGAGGTGACAAGGTGACCCTATAAGCAACTTCTCCGACCCGGGTGATGATCTCAAAAGGACCTATATAACTCAAACTGAGCTTGCCCCACTTGCCGAATCTCATCACTCCCTTCGTAGGTGAGATCTTGACAAATACAAAATCTCCGACTTAGAACTCAAGATCTCTCCTGCGAGTATCGGTATAGCTCTTCTGCCTACTCTGAGCTGCTTTCAACCTCTCCCTGATCAACTGAACTCTATCCACAGTCTGACCAACTAGCTTAGGACCCAGAAGCTTTCTCTCGCCAACTTCATCCCAACACAAAGTTGAACGACAACTCATCTCATATAGTGCTTCAAACGGAGCCATTTGAATACTCCCTTGATAGCTATTGTTGTAGGCTAACTCAACCAACGGTAGGTGATCATTCCAACTGCTTGGAAGTCTAACATGCAAGCTCGTAGCATGTCCTCTATGATCTGGTTCACCCTCTCAGTTTGCCCATCTGTCTGAGGATGAAATGTTGTACTAAAATCCGAATGGGAACCCATGGCTTGCTAAAAACTCTTCCAAAATCTGGATGTAAATCTCGGGTCTCGATCGGAAACAATACTGACTGGCACTCCATGCAAACGGACTATTTCATTGATATAAAGGTTAGCCAATTGGTTAGAATTGAACGTGGTTCGATATGAAAGAAAATGACCCGACTTAGTTAATCGATCAACCACAACCCAAATGGCATCAAAGGTTTTCGCTGTCCTTAGCAAACCAACAACGAAATTCATGGAGATATTTTCCCACTTCTACTCGGGAATAGAAAGTAACTGAAGGAGTCCAGCCGGTCTTCTGTGTTCGGCTTTTACTTGCTGACACACCAAACACTTGGATACATAGGTACCCACATCCTTCTTCATACCCTTCCACCAGAAATACTTCTTGAGATTCTGGTACATGTTAGTACCTCCTAGATGGACAGTGTACTTGGACTTGTGTGCTTCATCCAGAATCTCTCTTCTTAAATATTTATTATCTGGAACACAAAGTCTATCCTTAAAAGAGATTCCACCATCTTTCCAAGAGAAATCCTCAAGCCCACTGTTAAGCGACTTGTTCATGCCAGCGTGCAGTTCTCCATCGTTCCACTACAGGTCTTTAATCCTGTCCAATAGGATTGGCCTGACCATAATGTTAGCCAACAAAACTCCAGACGTTCTAACACTAAAACCCGCATCAAGGCTAGACACCTATTCAAATAGCTTCCATTCTTAGACCATCAATTGTGCCAAGAATCCAGTCGGTCACCTACTTAGCGCATCTGCTACCACATTTGCTTTTTTTTTGGGTGGTATTGGATAGAGCAATCATAAGCCTTGAGGAATTCCACTCAATGGCGTTGCCTCAAATTTAGCTCTTTCTGCGAGAATAAATACTTTAAGCTCTTGTGATCGGTGAATACTTCAAACTGCACACCGTACAAGTAGTGTCTCTAGATCTTGAGAGCAAAGACCAATGCTGCTAATTTCAAATCATGGGTAGGATAGTTCTTCTCGTGGTCTTTCAACTATCAAGAAGCATAGGCAATCACTTTTTCGTGTTACATAAAAACACAACCTAACCCAATGAGTGAGGTGTCACTGTACACCACAAAACCTTCACTACCGGATGAAACAGTCAAGATCAGAGTGGTGGTGAGATGCTACTTCAACTCAAGGAAACTCTTCTCACATTTCTCATTCCACTTGAACATAGCGTTCTTTTGAGTTAGGTGAGTGAGTGGAGCTACCAAGCTGGAAAATCCTTATACAAATCTCCGATAATATCCAGCTAGGCCCAAAAAGCTTCAAACCTCTGTAACACTCTTTGGCCTTCTCCATCCTTCCACTGCTTCTATCTTGGAAGGATCCACAGAAATCTCCTCTCCTGAAACCACATGACCTAGAAATGCTACATTTTCTAGCCAAAACTCGCACTTGCTGAGCTTAGCATATAACTTATGCTCACAGAGTGTCTTCAGTGTGACCTGGAGATGCATCTCATGCTCCTTCTATGTCGTGGAGTACACCAGAATATCATCCATGAACACAATCACAAAGCGGTCAAGAGTTGGCTTGAAGATTCTGTTCATGAGATCCATGAATGCTGCCGGAGCATTTGTCAAACCAAACAGAATTACTAGAAATTCAAAATGTCCATATCTGGTCCTAAATGCAGACTTAGGCACATCTTCTGCCTTTATCTTCAGCTGATGGTAACTCGACCTTAAATCGATCTTGGAGAAATACTTAGCCCCTTGCAACTGATCAAACAAGTCATCGATCCTTGGTAAAGAATATTTGTTCTTGATAGTGACCTTGTTCAGTTGCCGATAGTCGATGCACATCCTCATCAAACCATCCTTCTTTTTCATAAATAACACTGGAGCTCCCCAAGGTGACACACTTGGGTGGATAAATCCAAGATCAAGCAATTCATCAATCTGCTCCTTTAGCTCTTTCAACTCTACTAGAGTCATCCTATATGGTGCTTTAGAGATAGGTGTCATACCCGGAGCTAACTCAATTGTAAACTCTACTTCTCTATCCAGTGGCAAACTCGGCAAGTCTTTGGGAAAAATATCCATGAATTCCTCTACAACAAGGATCCTTGAGGAATTTGGTGCTTCCGAGGTAGTAAGACTCAATGCCGCAAATCGAGTTAAGTCTTTCATCTTCAACCCTTGGAAATGAAAAGAGGGTTCACTGATTGGTCTAAAGTTGACTACCTTCCCAAAATAGTCGACATGCCCATGATATTTGGAAATCTAATTCATGCCTAATATGACGTTGAAGTCTTGGAATTTAAGGACAATCAGATCAGCTGGCATTTCTTTTAGACCCACTCAAATATCACAAGCTCGATAGACCTTATCGGTGACGACTGAACTACCAACAGGAGTGACGATCGACAGTTCACGGTCTAAAAAACTTGGCTCCATCGGAAACTCTCATGCAAAACTAGGTGTGACGAAGGAGTAAGTAGACCCAGTATCGATTAATACATGAGCGAGAAAATCATTTATCAACAATGAGCCTGAATTAATACACAAAGCTAATTTTGTCAAATCATGAATACATACATACATCATACATCAAGCTTATTTATGCATAATATTTAATATCACATACATAGCATCATAACAACATTTTAATTAACTAAAATCCCAAATAGACGTACCCTGCACAACGTCGTCGGACCCCTGTGCATCCGGCTCCGATGTGGCAAACACTCAGCCCTGAGCTGGTTGGCAGGGCTACTGTGGGGTGGCTTCTGCTGTATCAGCTGCCTCATCGGTGGCCTACCTCCCTGTGGTTGAGTCGGCTGAAGCCCCTGTTGAATGTGGAGTGGATACTTTCGGATCCGGTGTGAAACATCTCTACAATGGAAACAACCTCCAGTAATTGCCCTACACTCTCCTGCTCTATGCCTCTTTCCACACTGGCTGCATGCATCATACAACTAAGTCCCAGAGTAGGCAGGGCAACCTGAGTAGGCCTCTGATATGGAGTAGGCCTAGTAATCGGCATAGGACTTAATGTCCTTGGCCTCTTGTCTTGTAGTCTCTGTCTATTTGCTTGCATTCATCTCTTCCTCAAAAAACTCCGTCGATCTCCTCTGGGGGATCAAAGCTCTCTCACTAACTTCCCGGCAAGTCTCAAGACGCAAGATCTCAACCTTATCTCTGATGTAGTCTCTGAGACCCCTCTCAAATCTCCTCGCCCTCATGCTCTCTATGGTGATCAAATGAGGCGCAAATCTAAACAACTCAGCGAACTTGGCCTCATCCTCGGCCACTGACTTACTCCCTTGCTATAGAGTGGAGAACTCAATCTCCTTCAACTCTCTCACTGAAGTTGGGAAGTATTGCTCATAAAAGACATCAAGGAACTCTCCCCTTGTCCATGACTGTCTTGCTCTCTCTTCATTTCGCTTCTTGACTGCGGACCTCCACCAATGCTCCGCCTCTCCTTCCATGACAAAGGAGGCCCACTTCACTCTCTGATCCTCAGTAGGCTCAAGCACAGAGAATATCTTCTCTAACTGCATGATCCACCGCTTAGCTACCATACGATCAGTACTCCCACAAAAAGATGAAGGACCTATCCTCCTGAATTCTTCCACTCCGTGATGTCGGGGTGGGTGGACCTCAGCTGGACTCTCTTACCTGGCTACTAGCAAGGCAGTCTGCTACACCATGATTTCAGCTTGTCGAGTCATGGCTGCTGCAATAGCCTCCATAGCCTGACTCTCATTGGGCTAGCGGGCACCATCTGGGGTATCCTCATCAGTCACACTGTCTTCTCCATTCTTATTATTCCTTGCACCTCTTCTCATCACTTGTAAATCCTGAAGTCAATCATATACCACACATCTCTTAGAAATCATTCAAAAGATATTGATAGCTTTCAACTTAAACTTAAGACTGGTCTAAGTCCTAGACTTGATGTTGCTTTCCTAAGTTAGATAAATCCCCTTATCCTATGCTTAATACCTTAGCCCTAAGGACTCTATTGCCTTGTGCTCTGATACCACCTCTGTCACGACCCCAAAATCCTACAAGGCTAAAATAGGACTTTGGAATCGTCACATTTCCTTAACCTGCTTAAATCCACGACATACAAGGCATACTAACATGAGTCTCAAAAAATGAGGATGATAAAATTCCGATATATATAAAACTAAGTCATCCTGCTCAAGTCTATGCTCAACATAACCACCCATGATAAACAAATAGTCTAATACCCAACTGTAAAGTATTCTAATGAGCAACATCATTTAAAAGTCTATTACAAATCTCTTAACCAAAACAAAACATAAACTAATAGGGATAACCATCAAAACCTTTGGCTCCCTCCTCGGAAGGCTCACCTTCTCCTATTTCTTCAACGTAAGCCTCTTCAATCCACAGCTCCGCCGTAAGGTCCTGTTCTAAACCTGCCAAGACAAAAGTCTGACTGAGTACAAAAGTACTCGGTGTATATAAAATCCAATCAACAACATAGAATACCTGCACTTAGTTAGAACCATATCCAATAACATAATCAGAGTGCGGAAGAACATGTGCTCATATACATCATATCATCACCTTGACTCATTGACTTATGAGAACCTTAGACTTAGGAGACAACCTACTTATGAGATGCTTATGCTTTTGAGACTACGCGCTTGTGAGATGCTTATGTTTATGCACTTATTCAGATCATACACTTATTTATAGATCCCTCATTGGGCTTATTCAGAATGACAGGCGTATGCAATGCTTATGCTTATGAGTCTTGAGCAACTTATTCAGAACATGCACTTATTCAGATCCCTCATTGGGCTTATTCAGAACATCAGGCGTATGCAATGCTTATACTTGTAGTCCACATATGTGACTTGTGAGATTTTTATCTTAACATACACATGTGTCTATACATAAGTATCGCAATTAACATTCTAGTTGGTAATCATTTATATTCCGATCTCCCACCATGGAAACCCCACTATGCTGTCTCATATCATATAGTTAGAGAATTCCTAGTTTGAAAGATTTTCCTCTAAATTCTTACCTTCCCGAATATCAATTACCATGCAAATAATTAAGCATAACTTAACAAACATTCACGTATAAATACCCTATCATGATTCTTAGCATAATTCATAATCAATTTCAAACAATTCCATAGTATCATATTAGTATTTAACCTCTCAAGCATTTTGACAAACACCTTGGGTGCGTAGTTTATGAATACATTGCCCTTTTCCATTTCCAACATTTCACCACACCATAATCTATCCTTGCAACCCAAATACAATCCACATCTAAACATTCATCCAATTCTCCATAGTATTACCCATCCTCTATACATTTCATCCATATTATTAAACCTCATTTCCATCCATAATAGCTTACCATACAAAAATAAGGAAAAACACATCTAATCTCTATTTCTATCATATTAACATTCACAAAACATTATAATAGGGTTGATTTGGATAGTATATCGACCTTAGGGATCATTCTATTAGATCCAACTCGCTCCCAAGAAGCTTTGAGGAAGACCTCCAAGCTCTCTTTGCAATCTCCTAGCAATCTCATTCTTCTCCAAACAATTTCTCCCTCAAAAACCCTAGGTTTCTTCTTTTCCTTTGCTAAATTAGGTTAGAAATAGTTTAGAATTCTAAAAATCTCGAAATAGAACCCCTATTTATAGCCCCAAGGGTTAAAAACAAAAAAAAAACACACTTTTTAACAAAATCTGGGTGTGCGTGTGATCGATCGCACCTTTGGTGCAATTTATCGCACTTAGAACCGAAAGCTAATAAAAAAAAACTCGCCTGAATGCAATCGATCGCAGAAATTTGTGATCGAAGAGGGTTCAAATACTTTTCTAATGGTTTAAGAATCACTCAATTCCGATAATCAGTGACAA
Source organism: Tetracentron sinense (assembly GCA_015143295.1). Lineage (NCBI taxonomy): Eukaryota > Viridiplantae > Streptophyta > Magnoliopsida > Trochodendrales > Trochodendraceae > Tetracentron > Tetracentron sinense. The sequence goes on from CM026552.1 coordinate 54,497,932, forward strand.
AACTAGAGCTTCGTAAAGCTGAGGGTATGTTATGACATCCCTCTTCTTTACAACTTGGATTAAGCCTAGATCACACCACACCAATTAGATATAATTATACAAGCATTAAAACATCACAAGGACTATAATACCCCTAATACTTGCATAAAAAGCATGAAAAAGATTCGGGTCTCTACATACTTGGCTCTGAGTTAAAACATTGTGTTCCTAACATAATTATTATGAACAAATGCATAACAATAAGTTTAAAACAAAAATTTTTATTCAAATGCTGAAAGCATAGAAAAGTATTGTGTACTTTATATCGAAAACCAAAATTTGTCATTGGAAACTTGCCTTACTGAACAATATTTTGTAATTCTCAATAAGAATGAGATTTTGTTTAAGTAATTTGGTTCAATATGTTCTGAACATTTATTTAATCAATTGGTAAAAATAAATGTAAGAAAAGATAGAAAAAAAATATAATTGAAGAAATGAGGGAACAGTTGTCGGAGGTTGAACGGAATGGATGGCGGAGGTTGTATAGAACGGAACATTTGCGAAAGAGAATAATACAGTGGTTGCTAGAAGGAAAAACAAAAAGAGTTAAAGATTAAGTTCAAAATATACGCGTGAAGAAAGAGATGAAGTAACTTTTTCAGTATAAAAATGTAGAGTTTCGATCATGATTTTTCACTCTCACTATGATATATTTATCATACCATCAGTGTTTTATTGTAACCACGCGTAACTCTAAAATAATTAACTAATATTTATATATTTGTAGTTGAAATGAAAGCACTTACAATCACAGTCGATCCTAAAACGTGATTGTTTCTTTCTAATAACAGTGATTGTAACTAAAAAATAATAAACTAAAGTCTATTTATAAGTAGATAAAACGAAAATCCTTATGATAATGGTTTCTAAGAAACGGTGATTGTTATTTTTAGGAATCATGGTTAGTTCAATTTCAATAACCGTGATCATTATGCAAGCACACTAGTCATATATGTTGTTGTAATTCTATTCTTAGATGTTAGCACACATTGTAGTACCAGATTGAACCACTTCAAAAAACTTGTGGAAATAACATTATAATTTTTTGCAAGTATCTGAAGTGGTCAACCTGGTACTACAGAGTGTTGTTGTAATATAAACAAGAGCAGAATTACAACAGCACAGAGTACTAGTGTTCTCTTGAATTCACGATTAATTCAATAACCATGATCGTTGTTCAAGCACACTAGTCATATGTGTTGTTGTAATTCTGCTCTAAGATGTTAGTACACATTGTCGTTTCAGGCTTAACCACTTCAAAAAACTTATGAAAATAACATCAGAATTTTCTGTAAGCATTTGAGATGGTCAACTTGGTACTATAGAGTGTTACAGCAACACAGATGACCAACCTTCTCTTGAATCAAGTGTTCCATTTTCAAAAGAACTCAGAATTACAACAACGTTAATTAGTCATATGTGTTGTAACTCGATTCTTGAATGTTACAACACACACTGTAGTACCAAATTTTCTGCAAATATTTGAGGTGGTCAACCTGATACCATGTGTTGACATAACATTGTAACACATTCAAGAGCAGAATTACAGCAACACATAAGACCAACCTTCAATTGAGTTGAACTAAGTTTTCTAAAACATCGACTAATTGTAGGTATTTATAGAGCGCTCGATCACGTTTGTTTGTAAATCGTGATTGGACATTAAAATAATTAAATTAAATATTTTAATCGGAATATGAAAAGTTAGTCAAAATGTTTACATTTACGTTGATAACTCATGTTATTAAAAGGAACCCAAAAAATAAAAAATGCATTGGGCAGTGGTAATTTGGTAATTACAAACACAAAAAAGTTTTTTTTATTGAGAAAACAATCAATAGATCCGACGAAAAAGATCAACAAGCACACACACAATGGAAAACAAGAGATATACGTGGTTCAACAATAACCTGCCTCCGATTGCTTCTTCTTTATTTAGAGAAACCCAGTACAATATTGCTCCCCTCACAAATTAAATCTCAACCCAAGCCTAGATCATCTTGTACAACCTACTCAAGTCACCTTCTCAATGAACCCTACACAATCCCTATCTATTCTCCCTGTGAAGGTTATAATGGTAGAAGCAATTGTGTTTGGGCCAGGTTGGATAGGGTCCCTGAACTCCACTCCCTCACTCGAAACTAAAAGCAACTAATCGGGTTCTGGACGAAGTACCAATAGAGGCACGGGGGAAAAATCCATTGGCATAACAAATAAATATAGAAGGAACTCATTTTCCCTATAGAACCCCGGATCTTGATGGGTTGGTATGGTGAATAGTGTCTAAGGCTTAAAGCCTATTGTAATACTTTGAATGGTTATCAATGATAATGAGAATCTTGTGTTAGTATATTTGGGAGTATGATGAATGATGACATGTATTAAAGCTTTAAGAATACATTTTTTAAGTATATGGGTGTTTGGGATGAAGGAAGTAAGAGTATAGAATACTCTTAAGTGTCAATAATGGTTATGCCTTAACATACCATCAACTTTAAGTAGCTCTAGTTTTCACACCACTGATTGGGATCGAGTGATTCTTAAATTTTTGGAAAGTTATTGAAATCCTCTTCAAGGTTCATGTTTACCATTTTTCTAGATTTTGAGTCGGGGTTGAGTTAAAAGTTGGATTTCCGGAGTCGGGTCTATTGAAAATCTGGGCTGTTGAAATCCAATTTTATACCAGTCAGCTTTAAAGCTCATTTAGGTAATTAAAAACTCAGAATTAAGATTAGTCTATTATAAACAAAATTTTTCCCCTTTGAATGAAGAGTCCAAATCAATTTGAATCGTCAAAATCTAATAAGTGAGTCAAAAGTTATGAGTAAAATACCAAAACATAAAAAATCTAGAAACTTTCTGTCGCAAGTACGAACGTTCGTAAACAACCTACGAACGATCGTAGAAGTGCTACAAACGTTCGTAGAAAGCCTACAAATGATTATAGAGTCCCAAAAACTGGGTAAACTCACTGAAAGATCTACGATCGATCATAGGTGCGCGAATCAACCTTTTTGTGTGAGATTTTTTAAGGTTTTTACCCCCCCTGCCTCTAAATAGGAGATCATTTTGAGGATTTTAGGTTAACCTAAACCTAAAGGAGTTCATAGAAGAGAAGGGGGAATATTTTGGGTATTCCAAAGAGGGCTTTTGTTAGGGATCAAGTGGAGATCAAATTCAAGCTTCCACAAGCTTGAATCTTCATCCTCGAGAGTGAATATCCATTTTCAAGCTCAAGCTCGTGCTCAATCATCCTTCCAAGCTAGGATTTAATCTTTGCAAGGTAAGTACTACTACTACCTAGCTTTACTATGATACAAATAGTAAATGTAGGATTTTGGGTAGCTAGATTATGATTAAATGAGTAAATAAGGGTTTATGAATTGAGGGTTTTTCAATAAAAGGATGAATATAGTCATACTAGTATCTGATGGTTATTATCTTCCAATAAACCATGATTCTAAGTATGATGTGATGAAATAGACTTAATGGCCAGGAATGGTATGAGGAAATGCTATGAATGAGAATATCCCATGTTTTTGGAAATTGTTCAAGTATACTATGCTGATAATATGTTTTGTATGACCATGTATGAAATGTTTAAAGTTCCTAAGTAAATGGTGATGATCACAAGCACTCCACGCACTCTATGTTTTACATGATCGAGGTTTTCTCATAAGCACCAGGAATTGAAACAAATAAATGAAACTCATAAGGAAATACAAGTACGACCTCATATGCATGATTACAGTGAATTGTCAAGGATGTTGGTAGTCCAAGATAGTTCGGGTGCTAACATCTTGCTCATAAGCTAAGATATAAGAAATTCTCATAAGTTGAAGGATCATACAAGGAGGTTGATAGCCCAGGGTTTTGCAGGTACTAAACTCTTGCTCACAAAAAATTCTCATAAGTTGGTGGATTGCCAAGGAGGTTGGTAGCCCAGGTTTAAGGGTACTAACCTCTTGCTCACAAGAAATTCTCATAAGTTTGGTGTATTGTCAAGGAGATTGGTAGCCCAGGTTTTAAGGGTACTAATCTCTTGCTCACAATAATCTCAAAAGAAAATCTCATAAGAAATCATACAAAGCTCATAAGCTCAAAAGGAACCCACAAGAACTCATAAGCTCATAAGAACTATAGAAGGTGTTTTGTTTTTCACGAGAGATAAGATTTTACGAATGATTCTCTATGTTGGTTTTAAGCATGATTTATGAATTGTATTCTTTTAAGTACTTGCATTTGATATTATTGTTGTTATAACATTGTTAGCTAGTAGTATATATACGCTGAGTATTCCATGCTCAGTCGTACATTTTATGTCGGCAAGTACACGTGTTCCCTTTAACATCTATGCGTCAGGTCCTTGGACAGAGGAGGACTATGGCGAGAAGGAGCCATATGTGGAGCCGATAGTAGAGCCTCAGGTGGAGGCAAGGGACTTAGACTATTGGCCCTATCAGGGTGACTATTGAGAGAGAGAGAGGATATTACATTTTGTATTTTGATGAGTGAGCATGTTCACTCTTGTTTTGGTTTAATTGTTGTATAAACTTGGAATACAGTTAGTCATATGTATAGAAAGAAAATTTTAGTTCACGCTTCCGCACTGTATTATGATTATGCTATGTTGCATCTTGTGTATTTTACAGGATGATTTGGTATCGGATACAACACATCACGAGCCAAAGTATCTCTAACTCCTAGGGGGAATTTTGGGTCGCAACATGCCCTATCAAAACCTAGCCCATCCATCTGGTCTAATCGAAGGGCTCTCTGGTACTCCCCAAAGCTCCACTCCCATTGGTATAGAGAAATAAGAAAATCCTCTATGACTCTTCTTGCTCAGTTGGACTGGTTCGGTCTATCCCTTAACCGAGGGTACCTTCTTCTTGACCTTTGGTTTTGTGTATCTAATCTAAGATCTCCTTGACCCGGCGAAATGCTTCGGGGAGTCTCCTTCCATACCTCACAAGCAGCAGCTAATTCAGGACTTTTACATTTCCTAAGCCCTTATGCTTAAACCCTTTCTATTATCTCTACCCTTTTGATTTGTAAATCCTAGACCTACTATACGTATTTATAAGTCTAAACAAGAATCCTAGATAATTAGGAACAACCCCTCTTGAATTAGGAGTTTCCAAAGCAAAAAAAAATGGACTCAACTGCGTTGCACCGCTCGAGCACCGCCCAAGTGGATTGCTCGAGAGACTTTACCAAAATCTGTCACGAAACCGCTCGAGCAGTGCCCAACTCCACCCGAGCGGTGGCCTCCAGAATTTTGAATACGAGCCAATTCTTCTCATTTGTAGCACAATGTTTTTCATAAATACCACTGCCCAATGCATTTTTGGGTAGTTGGGCTGACGGTTCAACTCAAACAATACACCAGAATATTTCATGAGAAAAATAGGGATATAAGCTCCGTATTTTGAAAAAACCCGAATATGGGCTCCAGGTTTGAAAACATATTTTTGTAGGCTCCCACACGTGGGAGCCAAGTGCACGTGTTGCCCCTTCTCATTTTCTCCCCAAAATACCCCTGGCTTGCTTGCCTTCTTCTCAAGCTGAAGCTCTGTTACGAACCCTTGCCCTTGCTGTCTTCCCCAACTGAAGCCCTCGGTTACCCATAGTTCTCGAAATCCTTGAAACCTGCAAATCCTTCCCCAAAGTAAAACCCTTGGTTACCCTTGACATCCGGAACTCTACGGGCTTCGTATTGAAGAAGAAGAAGTCAAAGAAGAAGAAGAAGAAGAGGAACCCTGAAGAAGAAGAAGAAGAACAACCCTGAAGAAGAAGAAGAACCCTGTAAGTTTTTGCGGTTTTCAAAAAAAATTTCAAACCTAAAAATGGGCCCCATAGTTAACGACTTGATTTTGGATGCTTTCAAGTAACCATTTTCGATGGTTATGACAGTGGTTTTTCGGTATTATTGTTGATTTTTGCTTATTTTTCGTGATTTTCAATGGTAAGTTAAAGTGCATTTTGGACCTTTTTGGGTATATTTTCGGCAAAAATACATTACAATTTCGATGGTTCTTACGACCATTTTTTGGTGTTTTTTACTCATTTTCGACCCTTTTGGGTATATTTTCGGCAAAAAGACAGTGTAATTTCAATGGTTCTTGCGACCATTTTCGCTATATTTTTACTTATTTTCGGTATTTTCAGATATCAATGGTTATTTTCGGTATAGTTATGTTTTTGCTTATTTTCGGTATTATTCAATTATGACATTATTTTTTCGGTATTATTGTTGATTTTGAGCTCATTTTCGTGATTTTCAATGGTTATGTTATACTGCATTTTTTGATGGATTTGTGCTTAATTTCGGGAAAAATACATTGCAATTTCGATATTTCGGTATTTTTCTGTCCTGACAGTAAATTTTTGGTATTTTTCTATAATGATAGTGCCTATTTTCGGTGTTTTTCTGTCATGACAGTACCTATTTTCGGTATTTTTCTGTCATGATAGTGCCTATTTTCGGTATTTTTCTGTTATCCCAGTGCCTATTTTCGGTATTATTCTGTTATCCCAGTGGGTATTTTTGGTATTTTTTTTCCTATGACTGGTTATTGTCAGTACTTTCGATGGTTATTGTTATGATAGTGCTTATTGTTTTACAATTTTGCAGCGACAAGATGCCTCGTATAAAGAGAAAAGCCGGTAGGGAAAAGAAAAAGAGAAAAGATAAAGAAGATAAATATTTTCCTTCGATTAAATGCTCCCAAACAATATGGTTTGACGAGATAAAACCATTACTAGAGGCCAATCCAGAGAGAAAAAGAATTTGGATGGAGAGTTGCTTTGCCCACCTTTACAACATACCTAAAATACCACTGTGTGGCCAAGCAATCCACCATTTTCTACAGAGGCGTAAAGGAGGGTTACACTTCGAAGTATGCGGGAAGAGTGTAGAGTTCACAGTGTTGGACTTTACACTGATCATGGGCCTTAATGCCCAAGTGTCTGAGGCTCCGGTTCTTAAACATGAAGCGCCACCAACCTCTCTCAAGTATCGGAAGTTTCAAAAGTTGGCCGTAATTAAAAAGGCGAAGCTTCTTGAGGAGTTGAAGGGATGTGATGATCATATGGATGCGGTGAAGCTATCACTGGTCCTCTTTATTGAGTTGTTGCTCGTAGGCACCGGGACGCATGTGGGTGTTAACACAGGCCATTTGTGCCTAGTAGATGATTGAGAGGCCTTCAACAAATACCCATGGGGGACTTTGGGTTTTGAGTTGTGCAAAGTTGGCCTAGAAACTGCTCTTTATACGAAGAAGCAGTACAATATCAACGGATGTGCTCTTGCCTTCCAGGTAAACATATGATTACCTAAATTTTGTAAATTTTCCGTGTTAGCTAATTTGTGTTTACTTCTACTTGAACTAATAGTAAAATTTATGACTGATGTAAGATTTGGGCTTATGAGTGCATCCCAGCACTTGGGAGGCTGTGTTCTCGTAATGCACCCCTAGGTGCGATGACATTCCCACGCGTTCTGCGGTGGGCGAATACATCCTATCTCAGCTACAAGTCACTCGCAAATGCCATATTCAATTTAAGTATAATATGTAATTGGACTTGCTGTTTTACAATATTCAACTTGTAACTTTTCATTAACAATATCCTTTGTTGTTTTACAGATCCTTTGTTGTTTTATAACATATCATTTGTTGTTTTACAGATCAAGCTGAGCAATATAAAACCTACTCCTGCAGAGAAGGAGCAGCAGGTTGTGAAGGATGTGTTTGCACGATTGAGTGCTGAGGGTGAGGGTGATGATGATGAGGAGGGGGAGGATGATGATGATGAGGAGGAGGAGGAGGAGGATGATGATGATGGTGATGGTGATAGTGATGGTAGTGATGGGGGTGATGGTGGTGATAGCGATAGAGGTAATGGGGGTGATGATGATGATGATGTCAGTCCAGCCCCATCTCCGGCGAAGAAGAGAAAGTTTGAGCAGAGGTCAAAAACGGTACGAATATTGATAGTGATTATTTTTTTTTTATTTTCAAGATTTTGACATATGAATTGAATTTTCTCATTTTCGGGATTTTTACTTACTAGTTGTTTGATGTTCAATATTTTCAGGCTCATGATATCAATTCCTCCGTTGAGCGAGCAATGGAGAGAGTTTTAGACCGTTTTTTTGACCGAGTTGTTGACCGAGTATCCCCGCAAATAAAAAGCTTGTTTGAGCAATGGGCAGCGCAACAGAAAAAAGATGAAAAATTTTCTGGTGATCAAAATTCTTTCAGTGATAATAAGATGGATTCCATATTGAGTCCCAAAGCAGCGCCGACACAGGGACATTCTTTTGTTGATGAGAAGATGGATCCCATCTTCACTCCCGAAGCTGCGCCGACACAGGGACATTCTTTCATTGATGAGAAAATGGATCCCATCATTGAGTTGACTCCCGTAGACTCTAAGGGAGGTGCAGATTCGAAGGGGGGTGCAGATTCGAAGGGGGTTGAAGACCCTCTAGAGGTGTGTGTTTACATTCCTAAGACGTGTAATGAGAGTCTGTGAAATGGGTTTTCATCAAGCCGGAACTTATATTTGGCAATATATGCAGGTGTCAAAGAGACCGGTAGTGAAGTCTCAATATCTGCGATCCCCTTTCATTCAAATGAAAAGAAGGAAAATGACAATTGAAGCTGCTAACCCCAAAAATCCTTTATCAAAAGAGGAGTCCAAGCAACTGCGCGATTTCATAAAGTCGGGGCAACTTCAATTTTTATTGAAAAGATGATGGTCACATGGGATATTGTGGGAGGGATTGCTCACTCAGCTAGGTGGATTGAGTCAATGGTAAACCCAATACTTGTATTGATGAATCCAATAGCCATTTTCGGTATTTCAGTTTCATTTTCGGTATTTCAGTATCATTTTCGGTATTTCAGAGCCCATTTTCGATACTTCAGTGCTTTTACTCACGAATCCAGTAGCTATTTTTGGTATTTCAGTGTAATTTTCGGTAGTTGTGTGGTTTAATTGATGAATCCAGTTGCCATTTTCGGTATTTCGGAGCTATTTTCGGTATTTCAGTAGTTTTAATGATGAATCCAGTAGCCATTTTCGGTATTTCAGTGTAATTTTCGGTATTTCAGTGGTTTAATTGATGAATCCAGTAGCCATTTTCGGTATTTCAGAGCCATTTTCGTTCTTTGTCTTTGCCATTTTCGGTACTTCAGTTTTATTGATGAATCCAGTAGCCATTTTCGGTATTTCAGAGCCATTTTCGGTATTTCAGTGCTATTAATGATGAATGCAGTAGCCATTTTCGGTATTTCAGAGCCATTTTCGGTATTTGTCTGTGCCATTTTCGGTACTTCAGTTGTTTTAATGATGAATCCATTATCGTTATTTTCGTTATTCTTTTGTGAGATTATCTAACATTGGATAAATATGACAGCAAATTGACATGTATACGGAGTTATTGGCTCGAAGACAGGAGCAATACTCCTCGAAATACAATCAAGTCTGCGCTTTTGGGAAAACTTGGTTTACGGTAACTCATAAGACTTTCGTTATGTTTTAGTTTATCCAATGTATATACGCAATTTCTAGAATGTATTAATGTTCGTTATGTTTCAGTATTCGTTATTCAAGGAGTGTCACTTTTTGGACACCTACCATTCAACGTTGAATTCCAAGAAGCTGACTGAGGACATGACTAGCCGGGTGGGACCAGATATGAAGGCCGCTATCATGGGGGTTCGAGGAGGGACCCCCATGTGGGAATGTGAAAGGGTATACTTCCCTTTGAACCCCGGTAGTCACTGGCTGTTGGTTGTGCTTGAACCCCCCACAAGGCGTATCCTCCTGCTGGACTCATTCTTCCCACACCCGGCATTACAACATGGAGATCATATCTCAGCTATCACAGTGAGGATGCCTGCACTGTTTCACATGTGTGGTGACAACTCAGCCTTCGTAGGTCAAAAATGGGAAGTCGTAGAAGTCAAAAATATACCAAAACAGAAGAATACGTAAGTCTTCCAAAACATTTAATCTTATATTTACCAATACACTAACATGACTCATCCTAAGCAACTATAACTGTTTGTTTTGCATATTCAGTCGGGACTGTGGAGTATTCATTATGAAATATATTGACTTCTTATGCGCTGACTTACCCATTAGGTTCACTCAGGTATTTGTACTCACATTGGTGAATATCATCAATCATTTGTAGCATACTGACTTTGTCTAACTATTTTTGTAGGATGATATATCTTCAATGCGGAAGCAAATAGCTTTCGATGTTATGACGGGGTCAGTGAAGGCGTGATGGGCTGTGATAACGTCCCGATGTTGGATGCTGAGGTCCCATGATGAAGAGGAGGGAGAAGATAGGCCGGGGTGCAGTTTATTGATGGACTATTATGAATTGTTATGGATGAATGGATCGATTGTTATGGACTTTTATGGATTGTTACAATGATGTTGTAATGTTGTAATATTGACTTGTTATGGATTATTTGTGTACAGTCCTGCAATGTTGTGTATTTAGAGTGATGATTTTTGTCATTTATTACAATATCCAGTGCGGATTTTTGGTATTTTCGCCATATTACACATTATTTTTGGCATAACAGGGCTCAATTTCGGCATTTTACACTGTCCCAGTAGCCATTTTCGGCATAATAGGGCTAATTTTCGGCATTTTACACTGTCCAGTAGCCATTTTCGGCATAACAGGGCTAATTTTCGGCATTTGTCACTGTCCATTAGCCATTTTCAGCATTTTACACTATCCAGTAGCCATTTTCGGCATAACAGAGCTCATTTTCGGCATTTTACACTCCAATTTCGGTATTCTGCAGTACTGTATTTTCGGCATTTTTCTATTGCATTCCAATGCAGATTTTTGGCATTTTCACCATTTTCAGTAGCCATTTTCGGCATTTTGTAGCCAATTTCGTTAGTTTTCTGTCATTTTCATCATTTTGCTTTTGCATTCCAGTAGCCATTTTCGGCATTTTCAGCAACTTATAGCCATTTTCGGCATTTTTTGGTTGCATTCCAGTGCAGATTTTTGGCATTTTCGCCAATTCCAGTAGCCATTTTCGGTATTTTCCTGTCATTTTCAGCAATTTTCTGTTGCATTCCAGTAGGCATTTCTGCCATTTCCAGTAGCCATTTTCGCCATTTTATAGCCATTTTCGGTACTTTTCCTGTCATTTTCGGCATTACCAGATCAATTTTTGGCATTTGTCAGTCATTTTCCATCTTTTTGGAGATTCTCTAATATTGGATAAATAATAGAGAACCTTGAAACCAACCATTCATTAAGCATTACATGTTTTTAATTACATTCAACATTAGAGACTACACTCAACCACCATGGGGGATAAGATTATTACATGTTTGCCTATTGTGCCCAGTTTGTTTACATCTTCCACATCTTATAGTGGACCTTTCCTCACCCTGTGAGAGAATTCTATTCTTCTTCGGTCTTCCTGAACGTCGTCTTCCCACCGGTGGTTTAATCCTCTCCATCTCTACCATGATTTCAGATGGGAGGTCCCATGATTTTTTGTCAAGCAGTGGATATATTGACTCTTGGTAGGTGGCTTGGTACGTCAATGATGTGTAGAATGGCGAACAATAGCTGTATGGATCTACCCGATACTTTCTACATCCAGCCAACGTATGTTCACAAGGCAACCCTATTTTATAGAATTTCCCACAAGTGCAATTCCCATCAAGAAGCTTTACAGTATCTCGATTGTTTTTTCCAACCACGTAATACTGATACATAGCAATTCCATGAGAATCTAAATAACGTGTCTTTGATTGTCCCTTTTGTATTTGCTCTTCGGCCCATGTTGTTAGCCTGCCATTCATTTGCATAGCACTGATTTTTCGGTTGTAGAACATATTTTGTATCTTGAGTCACACATTCTCCAAAAGCATAGTGACTGGATGTTCTTTTGCTTCTTTCAGCAAACAATTCAAACTCTCAGTTATGTTCGTAGTCAGCACATTATACCTCTTCGCACTATAAAAGGCTCGGGCCCATTTCTCTTTCGGTATTGCATCCAACCATTGCACAACGAGAGGGTTTGCAGCTGCGAGTTCTGCCATCATCTCATGAAACTCGTTTTCTCTACATGTCTTCACGGCTTTCCAGAAATACGAAAACAATTGCTTATCCTTGAATGTTGCGTACATATTTTGGCTAATGTGGAATGCGCAGTAGCCATGAATTGCATGTGGGAATACAACAAGGACTTGGCTTATCAAACTGACATGTCGATCTGTAACAATCACTAGATCATCTATGTGTCCAAGTGCTCTTGATAATTGAGTTAAGAAAAAATTGTAAGTAACATTATTCTCCGACTCCGCTATCCCAAGGGCAACTGGAAATATGTGATTGTCTCCGTCTAGAGCTGTTGCGGCGATTAGTATTCCTTTGTATTTTTCCTTTAAATGTGTCCCATCAATGGCTATCACTTTTCGTAAAGTCGTCTGAAAACTTCGAATACACGGTCCAAGAGCCATAAAACATCTTTCAAATGCCTCATTTTCAGGGTCAGCCACTATTGCTGTTACTGTGCCCAGATTAGTCCTTTGAAGTTCATGAAAATAGGCAGGGAGTTCAGCATAAGAGTGGTCGTATGAACCTCTAACTGTTTCAATGGCAATCTCCTTAGCTTTCCAAGCTTTCCTGTAACTCATTTTAACCTCATATTCTTCCCACACATCATGAATAATCTCTTTGGGCTTATACGAGACATTTGCCTCAATACGTCCCACAACCATGTCACTCACAACTAAACTGGTTGCTTGTCGATGATCGGTACCACCTAAGGGATATCCACAAGAGTTATGTGAATTATAAGTCTTTATTTTGAAGACACCAACCTCATTCACTTTCGATGCACGCAATCTCCAGCTGCAATTATCTATAAGACATCTAACTGTGTACTTTTGTTTATTTGAATTCATAACCTTGAATTGAAAATTTTTTCGCATCGCATATCTAGACAGTACATTTTGTAGACGTCTTTTGTCCTTAAATAATTGCCCAAGCGATATTTCACCAGCTTCCACTCCAGTTTCAAACTCTGATGCTTCCCAATTTACATAGTCATCTACATAGTCATTTAGTTGGATCCCAACATTTGCCAGTGATTGTACTGGAGCTTGTGGTGATGATGGAGCTTGTGCTGACGATTCTACACAAGCTTGTGGAGGAGCTTGTGGTGATAGTTCTAGATGAGCTTCTGTATCTACTTGTCTTACTCGACGAAAAGCAAACGCTGAGGAACTAGGAATATCAGCATGCGGGGTATGAGAGTGTATAGTCCTTGTGTCCCACTCTATTGTTGCCTCCCTATGTAAAAAGTCTTCAAGCTTATCGCAGACACCGTATGTTGCTACATCTTCATCTTGATTAAAATCACTATAAAAATCATGCTCATCTTCATCAGTTGAGCTTGAGTCTATACTTTCTAAACCTTCATCACCATTATCATTTTCAGCCTCCTGAATATGAGTCCCCTTATAGAAAGGAATGACAGTCTCCTGAATATGAGGATCAACAACCTCCTGAACACGCTGATATTCACAACTCGCATCATTCAAACCAAACTGTGGCTATGGTACGGATTTTTTCACCTTCGATATATATAATGGCGGCAAGTATTTATTTTCTACTTTCTTCATATGTGAAAGAAATGCCCGCAACTCTTCATCGTCTGTAATATCACTGGGAGGGATTGGCGCTGGTATAGGAATCAAACACCTCACTAGAATCTCATACTCTTCCAGTCGAGTGTTAATCAATTGATAAACTTTATCCAATAGTTTGTCATATGTCATTTTCGAAGATAATTGCAACAACTTTGATTTTCCACCACTGTATACGTACCCTCGAACAGGGTCTTCAATGTTCCACTCACCGTCATAACAACAAACTACTGATATCGGCATTATCTGCAATATCGGGAAAACACTCAATCCGTTAAAGTAATCTGGAAAATTTTGAAAATGAGCGCTGTAACCATTGAAAATGTACTGTAATAACGAAAATCGTCGAAAAAGATCATAAAACCATCGAAAAAGCACTGTCATATCAAAATTGCAATAACAGCAAACCCCCGAAAATGAGCACTGTAACCATCGAAAAGCACTGTCAAAACAGAAAACCACCGAAAATGAGGATAAAAGCATCGAAAATACACTGTAATATCGAAAATGCAATAACAGAAAAATCCAAAAAATAAGCACTGTAACCATCGAAAAGCAATGTAAAAACATAAAACCACCGAAAATGAGCATCAAAGCATCGAAAATATACTGTAATATCGAAAATGCAAAAACAGAAAACCACTGAAAATGAGCACTGTAACCATCGAAATAGCATTGCAAAAACAGAAAACCACCGAAAATGAGCATAAAATCATCGAAAATGCACTGTAATATGGACAAAACCATCGAAAATGAGCATAAAACCATCGAAAAAGCACTGTGATATCGAAAATGCAATAACATCAAACCCCCGAAAATGACCACAAAACCACCGAAAATGAGCTCAAAACCACCGAAAATGAGCACTGTAATATCGAAAATGCACTGTGATCAAAGATAACCACCGAAAATGAGCAAAAAAACATCGAACTTCGTCACCGTAACCATCGCAAATGAACTCTAATAACAGAAAATCCCGAAAATGAGCATATAACCCTAGCAAATACCGAATATGACCACTGTAACCATCGCAAAATGGATCAAAAACGTATCAAACACTTACCCTATGTTCTTGTTCTTCTTGTTCTTATTCTTGTTCTTCTTCAACTTCTTCTTCTTCAAAATGGTTTCAGATGAAGCAGAAAAGTTTAGCTCAGTTTGTGTTGAAGGGTTTCAGAGGAAGCAGAAGGGTTTAGCTCGTTGCAACGAAGGGGAAAGCTTGGTTTCGGATGAACGCTTCAAGGAAAGGTAATCGCAATATTTAACCTCTGTCGCAGAATGTTACAACCAATAGAGATGGGGGTAGGGGTATTTTGAAGAAAAAAAAATAGTGGAAAGCACGTGCTCCACTAAAATCACTATTGGAACCTACATAAGTAAAATTTTCAAAACGGAACCCATATTCGGGTTTTTTCATAATACGGAGCCTATATCCGTACTTTCCTCATATTTCATTTCTCTCCATGATTCCGACTTCTCCCCCTCCCCCCTTTATTCTCGCCCTTTATTGTCGGAGCCAATCTTTTGCCCCTTTTGCTAGTCATCAAACCCCATTTCTTGCAGAGAGAAAGTTCACTTTTTCCCACCAGGATGAGCCTATATTTTGCAAGTTATACTCAGCAAAAAAAAAGAAATTTGCAAGATACCATTGGACCGTTGGATAGGTGGACACGTGAAAAAAAAAAAGTGGAGGCCAGGGAGCATCGTGGTGGAATCTCCTTGGCATGGCAGATTTCGTTATTGCTTAATTAATAATATACCTAATATATTGCTGTCAAAAGCACTACCTCAACACCAACTAGCACTAGCTTTGGTGGAAGTGTCATCACCAGCTTTATAGTCTAAGAGAGAGAGTATGTGAAAATAAGAAAAATCTTGGAGGAAGTCGGAACAGAAAATAAGAAGGGATTATCGCTTTGTATAAGCTCACACACATAGAGAGAGAGAGAGAAGTCGGAAGAGAAAATAAGAAGGGATTATCGCTTTGTATAAGCTCACACATAGAGACAGAGAGAGTGTGTGTGTTTTGGAGGGTTCTTTCAAGTAGAAAATGGAGGTTGTGGGGGATGGTGACGGGCACACCAGGACAGGTATCTTCAAAACCCTAATCACAGGCATATGAGATTCACGTTCCATTTAGATAGATGCTGCTAAGGAGAATATATGCTAGATTTTTCTCTTCCTCACTGACTTTTATCAGCCACCTTCCCAAGCAATGGTTTAAAACTAAGAAAGGAAAGGTTTGAGTACTGTTGAGCTTTAATGAGCAGCCGGGAAAAAAAAGTACACGAAGTGAGGAAGATAGAAATGGGGCTAGCATTCGTCCATGTTGCTAAAGCAAGGATATAGCTAGTTACACTCTTAGTCATTGCCCTCTTTCGTTTTTGGGCGAGAAGGATTTTGTGCTAAGGGACCTAACACACACACACACACAAAAAGGATAGAGCATAAGAGGAAAAATGTGGCTAGCAAGGATTTTGCTAGGCACACTCTTATTATCGAGGAAATAGGACTAGTTAGTAGTTGCTCTCATATTTTCCTAGGTATTGCGCCTTTGGTAGACCTAGACCAGTGTAAAGGGGAATGCTAAATGCATATGTTCACTTTCTTTCATCATGCGTGTTGGTGCAAACCCCAAAGCTAAATGGGAATGCATTTTCTCATACCGCTATGATGATGCGCGCATTGAGTTAAAATGTGGCACCCCACAGAGGAAACCCTGTTGTGTGAGCAATCCGGCACACACAGATTCCGTGTGCCCCCACCACTTTCAGGCTATATTAGTAAAAGTACAAGTTATGAAGGTTGAATTCGTCATTAAATATAATGAGTGACTTTTCCCATATACCCACAACTAGTATAATGTGGTGCAATTTCATTGAGCTAGCGCATACAAGATCTGTGTGCCAACTCACATAGACAAAACGGATTCCCCACATGGGGTGTTGTTTAAGGCCTTGAATTGTCTCTAGCGAAGCTAGAAAGGGCTCTCTGGTTCCATACATTGTGCGACAGTTGGCATAAAAAATGGGGAGAAGTCATTTCATTTTCTCCCCATAATTTTGACTTCTCCACCACTTCACCTATTCTATGGAACCCCGAGACAAGCCCTTTCTGGCTTCGCCAGAGACAATCCAAGGCCGTTGTTTAATCTTACAATGAAGGAGTACAGAGTACTTGGCATGTTTGTAGTTGCAATTGCATATAATGACAGGGGAGGTGCCCTTTTATTGTTAGTGGTATCTTTAAAGGGATATAGTACTCCCCATCATGGCATGTTGATTTCTTAAAGAGAGTTTGTTTTAATCGATTGCACAAGTAATTGTGAAAGCAATACAACATGTATTTTTATCCGAGTATGATTTTTGAGGAACTTGGTATTTGCAGTCCGCCTTGATATATTCAAGAGTTCAGACTTTCAGTTTTCTTAGTTAAAAAGCACTAACATCAGTGTAATGTGAATACTGTTCTTTTGCATTTTTCAGTAACATGTCAGTGCATAATTAAGTTAAGAAATTACAGATCCTTAACCTATATCGAAAAAGTGGTTGTTCAGGGACTGTATGGACAGCAACTGCTCATGCTGTAGCGGCTGTTATAGGATCAGGAGTACTGGCATTGCCATGGAGTGTTGCTCAAATGGGTTGGATTTTTGGCCCCCTCGCTCTCGTCTCCTTTGCGCTCGTTACCTATTACACTGGCATTCTTCTTTCTGATTGTTATCGATCTCCAGATCCGATCACTGGTAGGAGGAACTACACCTACATGGGTGTCGTAAGAGCATGCCTAGGTAGGCACATATCCTAACTATTTTTAAAATAAATATACAGCCAGAAACATTCATTTATATCATTTAGTTATACTGATCAAGATGTTCTTCCTCACGCACAGGAAAGAAAAATGTATTAGTATGTGGAATTTCGCAATACACCATGCTTTGGGGTACTATAATCGGATATACCATAACGGCTGCTACAAGCATGATGTGAGTTCTTAATAAATAGATACTACTTTCTAAAACTAAGGTACTGGTAAAGGTAATCAGCTGTTTTTTCTGCCTATATATAACCTCTTCTCCACTATATATGCATATTGTAATCAAAGCTTTTTATGTGGATAGCATAATTAGGTGTGTCAATGGGCTGGGCTGACCCAGCCCGCTGCCTGGCCCGATAGCACAGTTGGCCATGCTTGGGCTTAGAGGCTTAGGCACTGGGGCCGTAGACTATGCTTCTAAAGAGGTTTGGCCTAGATAGCCCGGCCCAATTACTAAAAACTCCCAAAACAGCTTTATTTTTGCTGGGTGGCTTGACCTTGGCCCGGTCCGTTTATTAATCGGGCCTAGATGGACCCGGGCTGACTTAAACCCGGCCTTTGACACCCATAAGCATAATGTTCAATTGTTCTTCTATCCCTCTCCCCCACCTCAAAAAAAAAAAAAAAAAATCTCAGTGAGTTTTCTTTTATTTTATCACATAATTCTCGGGTCTTATATTTCCTAGATCTTCTACTCACCCATCTCATTATTCTTCATCTCAGCTATATTCATTCTATAAATATACTTCATTTTGGTGGCCTAACATTCTGCTTCATAAAGCATACTTGTTCTTATTATATGAACTTATATTTGTTAATTTAAGAAATTAATACTGCTATTTTATTAACCTCTTGTTAAAATGTTTTATCTTTTCCAATGATAGGTCCGTGAAACGGTCAAATTGTTTCCATGAAAAGGGACACGATGCAAAATGTGGAACATCCGGAAATTTATTTATGCTAATTTTTGGAGGAATCGAAATTGTATTGTCTCAATTTCCAAGCCTGGAGAAAGTAACTTTGCTTTCAGTAATGGCATCTGCAATGTCGATGACCTACTCATTCATCGCGTTGTATTTATGTATAGTGAAGTTTGCATCTCACAACGACGTTAGAGGGAGTTTAACTGGTGTAAAAATGGGAACACAGGGTATTTCTCCATCTACCAAGGTTTGGCATTCTTTCCAAGCTCTTGGAAATATAGCATTCGCCTATACATATGCTGTGCTGCTCGTCGAAATCCAGGTATGTAGCTATAATCGAAATGGAAAACGACTGAAATCGACCGTCATGGGCAACCCGAGACCAAACGCGAAAATATGGGATTCTAGAGTGTCTAATTTTTTGGGATGCTCTAGTGTCACTGCTACTTATTGATCCCATAAAACATGTTTCATGTTATTTTAACTGAATCAAGTTGAGTGATTTAAGAAAAATAACGCGATTCAATTAAAATAACCTGAATCACATTATTGTGCATGAATCAAGTTACTGGAGTGAGCCATACAAATTAACTTATTCAAGTAAAATTACCTAAATCATTTTTTTGTAACGATGGTGTTTAGGCCTCTTAGAGCACCTTACTAATCACTCGGGCAACCTTCCATCCACACGCACTGGGCAATTAGGGATAAATCCTCGAGGGTGGCCATCATGGGGAAGGGAATCAAACTCAAAACCTCTGATTCTTGAGGCGTGGTCTGGGCTCATGTTATTTTACTTGATTCAAGTAAAATAACCTGAATCACATTATTTTACCTTAAGATGAAAAATTCTTTCACGGGATGAGTAAGTAGCCGATGTTAGGGCGTCAAGACGCCCTAAAATCCCACCCAAGCGCAGGCGCTTTAAGATTGCACGGTCTCGGTAGGCGCCTTCAATGGAGAATGCAACTTTTTTTTCTCTGTAGATAGTAACTTGTGTGATAAATGTTATAATATTCTTTCCAAAGGACACTTTAAAATCGCCTCCGCCAGAAAATAAAGTGATGAAGAAAGTAACACTATACGGTCTTGGCATTACAACAATGTTCTATGTCTCTCTGGGTTGTGTGGGATATGCCGCGTTTGGAAATGATGCACCGGGAAATATTCTTACTGGATTCAATGAGCCATTCTGGCTTGTTGACATCGCCAACCTTGCTGTCCTAGTACATTTAATCGGAGCTTATCAGGTACCATCTTAGCTTTTGTTTCAAAATTTCATGTTGTTAGCAATGGATTATTTGTGGCAGTTTAGAAATTAAAATTATGGGTGGCAATGGGTTGGGTTGGGTTGGGTTGGGTTGAGTTGGGTCGGGTCACTTTCGGGTCGGCTAAAGACTTGACCTAGTAAGGGTATGCTCGACGTGAATGTGACCCATGTACAAGCGGTAGAGATGGGGCAAACCCGAATCCAACTCATTAAGGAACCTCCCAACTCTAACCCACCTACGTACCTAAAATGTTTAAAATAAATGTACATTTTATACATATTTATATTCAATAATTAATAAATTAACTATGTATAGCTATATAGCCCATTGGATAGGATGCTATAGCCACATTGAATTCAAAATTTTGTGTGAGCCTTTATCCTACTGAATTCTGAAAGCAACAAGAAGTACCATTTACTTGAAGAATGTATGAAGGAAAGCCCGTTTTGTGCCTTAGATTTGGCTCTGAATACAAAATATTTATCTTATAATTTTTTGGAAATGGATGTAGTCACAAATCTTCAGAGTCTATGTTTTACCTTTTGTGCCTCCACATGGAAGAATTTGTGGATTGTTTGCTTTTGCACTGCCCTGGTATTTAGGATGTATTTTTTTGTCGGTTTTGCAAAGGCTCGAGAATCTACAAGTCCTAAGACATTCAAGATCCGGGTTTCTCACAAGCTTAAGCATATAATGTTCTGTGTATCTTTGTGCCCGGACTGTGACTGAATTCTTAGGACTTCAAATGTCAGCTTTCTTTCAAACGTGGGACAAATATGCTGGCACTTTGAGATGGTTTTTTAAACCATGAACCCTTAAATATAACTTCTAAAAACTCTAGACTTAAAAAACTCACCTCAAATACCCAAGAAAAGAATACAACCTTATGGAATTTGGGAACATTTGTCTCCGGATTAAGAGTGGTTTAAGTATTTCCTTCTTCCTTCAGAACTATTTATCTTGTTGGTTTATTGTGAGTATAGCTAGATTGTGCTCGGGAGGTGATTGCTATGTCTTGCATGGGGTCATCTCGTAAATGATTTATCAAAAGAGGAATTTTAGAGTATTCAAGGACTCGTCCTCTTCCTCTCCTCGTATTTGCTCACACATTTGACACCCAAACTTAAAACGATAATATTCATCGAGTAGCCATGGATTTGGGTGAGCTTATCGGGTGAGAATTGATAGGAAAAGCTATTATCTTTGTTTCTCTATGCTTCTCCCTTTGTTGAGTTTACTTATTTCCTCTCCATTTATATAATTTGATGATTATATATCGATTAAAAAAAAAAACCCTTGACTCACTAGCTAGATACTCTTTACTAAATGTTTCAGGTGTACTCACAACCAATCTTCACTGCCTATGAGAAGTGGCTTGCTTCAAAGTGGCCATCCACTGGCTTCTTGCACAACGTTTACACGCTACGGGCAATCCATTTTCAATTCACACTCTCCAAGCTTCTCCTGCGAACACTTTTTGTGATAGTTACAACAGTGGTAGCAATGATGCTGCCATTCTTCAACGCAGTTCTTGGTTTCCTAGGTTCAATCGCCTTTTGGCCATTGACAGTCTACTTACCTATTAGTATGTATATGTCTCAGGCAAAGATCAAGAGAGGAAGCCGTAAATGGGTGCTGTTGCAGAGCTTGAGCATGATTTCCTTGCTTGTTTCAATTATTTCGGCTGTTGGTTCTGTTGCAGATATAATCGAGCGCCTCAAGCATGCTAGACTCTTTAGTGTCACATTTTGAATTGTATAATGATTCGAGTCTTATGAACAGTGTCTTGTCATTTGGTATTTGTAAGCACAAAAGCTTTAAGTGTGATAGACTACGGTATTATCCAAGTTAGATACATCTGGGTGTTTTGATTCTTGTTTGTTGTACTCCTACTTTGTTGTATTCAGGCATCACTCAATTTGTTGGAACAAAATGAGATTTATGGGAGCATTCGGATTGGATTTTATTAGCTAAAAATCAATTCTAATAAAATAGATTTTGTAAAATAATTATGTTTTCAAATAATAGTGTTCAGGGAATACAAAAGTTGAGTCTATCATCTTCTTATTTCCAAATACTCTTATTTGAAACAATGATTATTTGACAGTTAATTTTACAAAATCAATTTTATCAGAATTGATTTTGGGCTAATAAAATCCAATCCAAACGCCAACTAAGGCTCTTGCGGTTTACACGTGCCTTTAGTTGGGCTGTGATAAAGCTAGTTAGTTTTTTTTTTTTTTTTTTTTAGTGTAAGCATCATTTTTCTCTGTTAGTAGATTAGAATTTAGGATCTTTTATCTGGTCAAACGATGATGGCCCGCTACACCAATTCATGTGAATCAATCAAAAGGTGAGCCTTTCAACCACCATATTAATTCATGGGAATCAATTACTTACACATAAACCACCATACCAATTCATGGGAATCAATTAATTACACTACCACTGAGACCAATGGACAGGTCTGTTTAGTTGAATAGTTAATAGCAAAAATTGTTAGATTGCGTCCTTAAAATAAAAACGGATTAGTTAGAGGGCGTTTGACAACACTGCTATAAGCTTAATAATTTTATTTTTTTTTCAAATAATTAATTGTAAAAAGTAAGTATGAAGCTACTTATTTATAAATACATTTTTAGGCTCGTAACCATTTTTACTTATTACTTACCAAACAAACTTATTTATAAAAAAAGTATACTTCTTTTAATGAATAGGTAAATAAGTACTTGATAATAATGTTGCCAAACACCCCTTTAGATTAAGTGAACCAGATTATTCAAACCCAATCATGACATTTGATCCAATTAGTTATTTATTTATTTATTATTTTTCAAAAACCAAGGTTAGATTCATAATTCCTAGGGGTGAGGGGGTGAGTGAGTCTTAACCACAATTAATGGGAGTTAAATGGGACACATGCGGCCTAGAGCAGAATGAGCATGCAAAGTATTATTCTCAATAGAAATCCATCCTTTTTTTTCTTATCCTCTGTTCAGTAGGAAATTTCTAATCTTTAAAAGAAAGAAAAAAGAGGGAAAAATATTTCCTATGTTTCTTATACTGTTGATAGTTATTCTCTTATTATAAACTACAAACAAAAGAAGAAAAAATGACTCCAACAATGTCACATTGCATCCTCAACAGAAGAATCCTTCGGATACATCTCCATCATCTTCACATCTCTTTTTGTCAGGTAATGCATATAACAATTCTGTCTTCTGCTTGTAGACCTGCAATTATATGATTCATGGAAGATAATTGATGAATTAAATGATTGCCCAAGCCCACATTAAAAAGCTATTTGGCTTAACTTTTTAGGGGACGATTAAAGATTAAAGGTTGACACAATTGACACTAACATTCTGCATATGCATATTAAGCAACAAGTATATTCAACTTACTTTTATGCATAATAAAACATATTTATAGTTTGGGTTGGGCTAAGGTTGGCCCAACTTAACCTAATCTCAAATATGGGCTTAAAGTGGAACCCCAAACCATCTAGCTTTCTGAAACACTGGCTTATCTCCTACCATTTACTCAGGCCTGGCTATTACAAAATTTATGAAATAAATAACTAAGCATAAATACACATTCATAACTCATAACATAACTAAGTAGAAATATGTATGGTATCTAATAGAGTACATGTATGGCATTCATATCATAACCATACATGTACTCTATTAGTATCAAATACAAGAATCATGCAAAGTAGCATGTGTTCTTATCATGCTTTTTATTATTATACAATGAGTTATGGATGTGTATTTGTGCTTAGTTATTCATTCCCTAAAGTTTCACCTTAAATTTTTGACATTTAGTAAATATTTCCTGCATTCTCTTAATTTCTGCAATGCTTTCATAAACGTTCTTAACCTTCCTCGAATTGTTTCCACTTCTCTAATGGATGAAGTTTACGCAGACACCAAAGTTTAAAACCTTGATCTAAGCCTTGCCTCAATTATTTGGATAAGTTAGATGAATCTTGTTCCCACAGTCCAATCCATCAAGGACCATACTTCATATCAATGCATGAGTTCTGACTTCAACAGGGTATGTATGAATAATATCTCAATGTTAAGAATAAATGATGGAAACAAAAAAAAAAAAAAAAGCTCCATTTTGAGAAAATGAGACATAGCTACAAAAATGACAAGAATAATTACCAAACTGGAGATATCCTCCCACATAAGACTTGTCATTCTGCCCTGCAGAAAACCAGGGGAGTTCACCGCATTGCTTTTCAATCTCCTTCATGAGCTTTGATGGGTACAACATAACCTCAAATCTCATTCGTACATAGATATAATCATGTCGATGAACTGCAAGGTGTGAAGTTAATATAAAAAAATCATATCAGAATTTTCTGCAAAAGACTAATGCAAATACAGGGAACCCAAACCAATATTCAGACAAGCACACGACTCCTCAAGTCCACATGATGAGGCAGGATCAAGCACATAAACTGCAGATTTTTGCGGATGTAACGTAGTTGTCCAGGGAAGACCGTCATCAAAATCTACATCAAAATAAAGCAATGTTACCAGAAAACATGGTTTTGAGGAAAGTCATGTATGTGTAATGCCATCTAACAAAAGTTATTTAAGTAAAACATAAAAACTAACTCATTTATATTGCTCCACCATCACTTGTACATGGGATCCTCCTCCAAGTTATTGAGATAATGGACATGGGTAGAGCAAAAATCAACACAAAATGTATTGGACTCAGGAGTAGAGACAGCAGCTTCCTTATAGTACTTTTGACAAATCTGTAATGATTTTCAAGATTTGTTAATGAGAGCCTTAACAATCTAGAATATAGCTGCATAAATCATAATCCATAATCCACGAGATATGCCTCACACTGATACAGTATTTGATGGACCATGAGGAGAAACAAAAGAAATCCTTGTGCAGGACATGCTAGCAGCACAAGGAGAGAATACAAAAGAAATAAATGACTTGGAAATTCTGGCGCGATACATCCCAGAAAAGATTTCATTCCAGCACCTCAACTGTAACCTGTAAAGTAGGGCAGGCCATGCTTGCACCATGGGATTTTAGGCATGTTCCATTCAGAACTGAGCCTATGCAGCACTTACCTGGCCTGTCCGGTCTGGCCTTGCCCACCTTGACTGTTCTGCACTCCGACCTGGACCAAGCTTACCTTGGCAAACTATTATTGTACTAATGGGCTGGCAGCCTGGCACAAGGCCCAGCCTGTTAAACATGGCCTGTATAGATCAGTTTTAAAATACTTGTGAGTACCATTGTAATTAAGTGATTCAGTAATTCATCACAAAAATATTATTATAAAAGTCATTATCATCAGTTCTAAGTTGTAATATAATAGTAAGACCCTAAACATTTTTAGTGTATTTGCCTACACTAAAGAAACAACAGGCACCATCTCCCTCCATCCCTTAATACCCAAACACCTACCAAACGAGATATACTAGTTGGCCAGGCATGTGCAGGATTTTTTTGATGACATAAATTAGAAAAGAAAATGTTTTTTTACTCAATAGAAAAGAAAATATAACATTTTAAAGATTATGTGTGATCTTGGAGCTGGGGCTTCCATGCTGCAGTCTGTTAAAATCAGCAAACACTTGGTCGGGAATCATCCCGGAGATTCGTACATAAAAGAAAACAAAAATATGAGATTGAATTGCATTCTCAATATATGGGATAATACTTCAAGAACATTGAATATCTAACCATTTCTCTTACAAATTCAGATAATTAAAATGAAAGGGAGTATGAGTAAGCCCATAACAACAAGGATATAGAAGTTAATTACAAGGTCAATCAAACTGAGAAGAGATCACCATTTCTTTTGGTCTACAAAAGGATTAGCATCAACATCCAACAAATATAGAATCCGGCAGAAATGATAGCACACAATAAAGCTATTTAAATCATGTCTTTTATCATGGCAAATAACAGTTTGTAGGCTTTCATCATCAGTTTATATTGTTACTCCACATGGTGTCAAAAATCGACACAATTCGGTCAACTTATGCCGAATCAAGTCGACTTCCATGGTGTCAGAAGCGAAATGCACTTTGTATTTTAAAAATACCGGACTTCGTGGTAAACCTCGACCAAAACAAAAATAAAAGTGTTAAGAAAATACAAAACCTCGATGGAAGTTAATCGAAGTGTACAAAGAAATATGTAAATTGAAAGGGCTTAAAAGGGTAATGCTAGTTCCACTCGCTTTAAACTTACTTTCTTCATAAAGAAAGACATGTGTCCATAACATTAACCTTATTATAAATATAATTAGTTTTAAAAGAGAGTGTTGCTAGCATGAATTTTATTATAAATTATAATTTTATTATTAGAGTATGGTAAGCATTAAAAGTATTATAAAATAAAATTTTATTATTAGTATATTATGCCCATAAGGGCTTTTTAGTAATATTAAAAATAAAATAATTTCCTCATAGTATTTCATTAATTAAAAATTATTTAACTACGAATCTCCTGCTCTTCACATATTGATTCAGTCCTGCAAAAACATTGAGCTCATCAATTGTAGTTTGAAATGGGTTTAGAAACTAAATTGAATTTCAATTATTTATCAACTTTAATGTACATTCATAAGTTTTTCGGTTTCTAAAATAATTAATATGGATAATCATTGAAATTCTATAAATCCCTCCCATTGGTTTAAGCTCCATTTGACCCCATTACCCCCAACAACCCCATTTCTTCTAAGTTTAGAATCCCCTTCATGTCCCCAAATTTGTAAAGTACCCCCAACCCTTCATCCTTGACTATAAATACCCAAGCCCCCTCCCTTCAGAAGACACTCTCAAACACCCCTTAGGAAACCCCTTGAGGATACTACAGAGAACCTTACCTCCTACAAAACCCTTAAGGCCCTGAACTTTAGAAGTGAGCTAAAGCTCCTAGGCTTAGTCATTTGAGGGTAGAAGTCATTGGCTAGACCCCTCTAAAGCAAGTCCTTCCATTAGCCTTAACCCCTACCTCCGTAGAGCTTCGTTTTGGATAAGAAGTCATATGGAAGGAGCAAGCCTCTTTGCCAAACCTTTCTCAAGGTTTGGACCTCACCAACTCTCCCCTTCTCATTTATTTTTGCTTGTTTACTTGCTTTCTAGTGAATTTTTCTTGCATTGCATTACATTTTATTTAACTTGCTTTCTTTTGGGATTTCTCTTAGCTTCTAGTCCATTTCTAGAAGTGGGTAGAAGGCTTTCCAAGTAGTTGGGCCAACTATGATGTGTTCCGCTGATTAAGGGGTCCCTGTGAAGAGAAAGAGGTTAGGTATTCCCACCCCTACTTTCTTCCGAAACATCCTTCCTCTTCTTTCTTTTTACGTAAATATGGGTACGAGTGAGCCAAAGGACAAGCAAAACCCCCGAGGAAGAGTGTTGTCTAGAATAATATTGTTCTAAGCTCTATGCCAAATTGGTACCTTATGCTCTACCACCAGCCCCATATTAGTTAACGTGGGTGTTGTCGACAGATCATTTACCACCAACAAGGGACAATGCACTGACCCCCCCTTCGTCTGGAGATTTGGGACCATCCCGATCATTCTCTCATCCCCCTACATCCTCCATGTTGGGGAAATAATAATAGACCCAACGAAAAAGATAAACAAGCACACACACAAAGAAAACAAGAGATTCTGCATGGTTCAGCAATAACCTGTCTACATCCATGGGCCAAGATTCGATTAATTCTTTCTTATTCAGAGAAACCTTGAGAAACAGCACAAAATCACTCTCTCCTCTCAGATTAAATCCCAACCCAAGCCCAAAAACCCTTTGTACACCCCTCACAAGTCACCTTCTCAATGAACCCGAAGAAGAATCCCTATCTCCTTCCCTTAAACCATTTTCCCAAGCCCTAGAATGCTTAATCCATTTCTATTATCTCAACCATGAAGCCATAAACCTATAAGCACATATTTATAGGTCTACATCAAAGTCCTAAACAATTAGAAAGTCTCCAATTCACGCAACTTACCAAATCCAGGTTAAACAACCTTGTTCCACGAAAACTGGTCAACCGACCTTACAAACTGGTCGATCGACTTGGAAGCCGAAGCTACTATAATTTGTAACTTGTGTGATTTTCCCATCAGCGATCGACCAGTTTGTAATCCGCTCGACCGGTTCCTCCACAGTTTGAGCAACACCTCCAACAAACTCCACCTTGGCGAAAACTTCGAGCCACACCATGTAACCTCCACCTTAGATCGAATGCCACAATCAAAAACAAGAGAACCAACTTGCTAATTGCCAAGCAAATCTCCAAGACAGAACACCGCCCAGAAATATTTGAATCAAGTCAAAGAATCCAATATCTTATGGGCATCAGCTCACCCATATCCGGGATGCTCCTCCACCTCGAACCATAATCTATCTCATGATTCTTTAACCCCGTTTGCAAATACCGCAAACAACCCTTTTGGCCTACCCATGTCTGCACCAGCTGCAAAAGAGACGCACCAACTATACACCCTCGAATCACCCCATAAAGTCATCCACCTGATTCGATCATACAGGGCCAAAATTACATGTGTAGCCTGATAACCATCCTCCCTTTTAAAAGAACCCTAGACGAAGATGAAGACATGTCCCACCAGAATACCCATCTTTGCACTGACTACAAAAGAGACCCTAGGTGAGCTTCCTACCTGCTGCACCATATCCGATTTCCGATTTCTGGCAAACCCCGTAGTAGATCAACCTACAACTGTATTCCCATCCAGGAGATACAAATTATCACACTTCTTCCCCCTCATCAAAACTAAACATCTCTGCTTAATTTTAAAAACTCCACCTCCTTCTATGTAGCAACACCTCAGGGAGTCTAACTGGCCAAGTGAAAATAGATTCATTCGCAACTTATGGACATAAGCAACCCCTCTCAAAGTCCATACCACTCTGTCAAAAGAAGCCCTCGAAACTAATGACCACTTTATTGAAAGAATTGTCCATACTATTGGAGACTGTGAGAGCATCTCCAAAGTATTCCCCTCCATCCTGTGCTATTGCAATAGAATGAAGTTCCCTTTTCCGTCAAACTTCTCCACAGAAAGTTGCCCAAACTAGCCCCGAGCTCTAATACCGTTTGTTGGGAGAAATAATAGACCCGAAGGAAAAGATAAACAAGCACATACACAAAGGAAACACAAGAGATATAAGTGGTTTGGCAATAACCTGCCTACGTCCACGGGTCAAGATCCGATTACTTCTTCCCTATTCAGAGAAACGTTGAGAAACCAGTACAATATCACTCTCCACTCAAATTAAATCCCAACCCTTGGTAGTTCAGACCATGACTCAAAGAAGGACATTTTCCGGTAAGGTCTGCACTAGCGGTTGAATATATACCGCCATCACAAACAGTGCTGAAAACAGCACTTTTCTCCCCTTTATTCTAGGCTAATCATGGGTTACCTTTTAAGAGTTCCTCGCTCCCTTAGTCTCCCACCGTTTTTTCATAACTTGTTTGGACATTTCAGACCCAGTCAAACCTCGAGAAAATCCTGTTTTACAGGACTGAGTCAGCGGTAGACACTCTACCGCCAACACAGACAGTGCTGTAAACAGCAGTCTCCTAGCTTTTGGCCCTCCTCTGGAGTATGCCTTTGGAGTTCCCCGTCTCCCTCATCTACTCGGACTGTTTTTGCCACTACTGGGCTCAGAAAAGACCAAGGAAATATCTGAATTCATAACTCTGTCTATAGAGGTGACAGATGCATTACCACCAGCATGGAATTTCTTTTCTGAGTAGCTGATGTTACAACCTCTACTGACAGAACAGACAGTGCAGTAAACAGCACAATCCTCACTGATTTGAGCCATTTTGGGTTACTCCCTTGGGTACTTCTTTTGCCTCTGGGTTTTCCAAAATCCCAGACTCATCCTAGGTTAATATTTTAACCCTAATTAGCTTGTCGTTCCCCCTATACTCCATGCATAAGCCTAAACTGCTATAATAAACCAAAAATACCAAAAACATTTTTTTTTAAACGCACAAAGACCGCAAATTAGCATGCAATGAACTACATTGGCTTGATCCCATCAACTTGGGTATGTAGGCAACCCTAAGGAGTCCAGCCCACCTAGGATAGAATTTCTTTTATTTATTCTAATTCTCCCAACTGTAGGTGACAGTGTTCTTTAAATGTTGTATCTCCAAGATAACTTGGAAGTTTGCAATATGCGGAGTGAATTAACTACAAATTAGCATGCAATGAACTACATTGGCTTGATCCCATTAACTTGGGGGCATGTAGGCAGCCCTAAAGAGTCCAGCCCACCTAGGATAGAGTTTCTTTTATTTATTCTAATTCTTCCAGCCGTAGATGACAGTGTCCTTTAAATGTTGTACCTCATGGTACTTATTGCCCGCATGAGAACATTCACCTTGGCAGTAAGGTCATCTATCTGAGCCTGCAGGGCCTCCACCATCCGCCGTGTGTTGTCATCAAGGGCCTCCACAGTGGTAGTCAACGTCCGGTGATCGCTCTCCAAGGAATCTCTTCTTTCCCCAAGCTGTGCCACTTTTGTCACCGTGCCGCTCAGCTGCGACGCTTGCGCCTCCTTGTCCTCTATCTGCTCCTTGTTGGAATGAGAGAAAGAAGTGAGGAATCTCTTTTCGACTCTGACTTTGGTCCGACTAAAAAGATGAACTGATTTTTCATTATCCCAATTGAAGTAAAAAGCCTCCCATATTGGAGAAAGATATATACCATTTCCATTTGTAAAGGAGAAACAACAAGAAAGATATACCATTTCCATTTTTTTTTCAGATCTTAACTCAATATTACTTCAAATGAGTTGAAATTTGAGTAGGTTGCATATATCCGCGCAATCTGTCGACAGATTGAAAAAAAATATATTTCAATAAAAAATACTGAGTTTAGTAAAATAACTAATTTCAAATTGAAAGATTCATAATATTGGGCTTTTTGCTACGTCAATTAAAAAGAGAATTTAGAATGTTATATATGTCCGAACAATCTATGGATGGGCCAGAAAATTTTTCTTATAATTCACTACTCAAATATTCTTTTTATCATGTACATTAATGTTCAACACAATCAACTTTCAACTGAGTTTTTCAGTTGATCGACTCAGTTGACCCGCAATTGAGTTAATTTTGTGGTTTTAAAAAGCGGAACAGGCAGACTGCCCTCATACCAAGACTCAGTCATGTGCAATAGAAAAATAATGACATAGAAGTAACTTGCAATCGGATCTTATATATATATCAAAAAATACTATTTACACAGATCTGCTTCAATACAGTGTTAAATTCAGATAATTTAGCTTTTACAATGGTGATATTAATGATTATATCTACAGAGATTTTTTTGGTATATACGAAGCAACATTTTCGATGGTAATTTACATTGTAGAGGAAATTACATGGGTAGGAAGAAACTACATAACTGGCGACTCACAGTGATCAAATATCTTCAGTGGGCCACCTATCAGCGGATTATAATAATAAACTTTGAAAGATCTCTCCAGAGCCTATAATTGGGTATGTAAATTTGTTGCCTGTCCATCTTGAAGATGATATTCTGCCAGCGTTCTTAGTAAAAAACCATCTGGCATGACACCATCGGCCAACATATGGTCATACAGCATCATGGCTTCAGCTAATCTACCAACCTTGCAAAATCCACGAATCAGAATCCCATATGCCACGATATCAGGCAACAAACCCCTGTCGACAGCACAATGAAAAGCCAGTGATGCTTCCCCCATTCGACCACTTTTGCAAAGACCGTCAATGAGGACACTATAACTAACAATATTTGGAGAAATGTTGTTCTTAAGCATCTCTTCATGAAGTTCAAAAGCACTCTGCATATTTTGAGATTTAAAGTAACCACCTATTAAACAGCTATATGTTACCACGTTTGGTTCAGGACCCTTTTCCAGCATTGTAGTATAAGCTAACATCGCATCATCCATCCTACCTTCTTTGCAGAAAGCATCAATCAGAATAGTAAAAGTAAAGGCATTGGGCTGGATCCCTCTACATATCAACTCTTCGTAGAGTCGAACCCCCTCAGTCAACTTTTTCTCACAGCAGTAACCGCAGATCATTGTGTTATACGTCACAACATCAGGTAGAATTCCACACTTAATAACTTGCCCAAACAGCTCTGCCACATCTTCTATGCGGCCTGTCTTGACAAGAAGATTAATTAGAACATTGCAAATGGTAATATCAGGGATAACTCCATTTCTGAGCATCAGCCTGTAAATCCACAATCCAGCCCTTAGATTCTTCTGCTTGCAGAATCCATCAATGAGAGTACAATACGTTATAACATCAGGTGAGAAACCCCTCTTTAACATTTGGAAGAAAAGAGCCAATGCCTGATCCAATCTCCCTCGATCAGTGATCCCCTTGATAAGCACAGTATAGGTAACTACATCAGGGAGTATGTTATCCTTCCACATTTGTATGTACATCTTCAGGGCATCTCTTATTCGTTTCATTCTACACCAACCATCAATTAAGGTATTAAAGATAACTGTATTGGGTTCGAATCCCCTCTTCACCACCTTGAAGAAAAACCTAAGGGCATCACCCATCCTCCCTTCCTCGCTGAGACCCTTTATAAGCACACTATAAACAACAACATCAGGAACATAACCCTTCTTTACCATACATTCGTATAAGTCAAACCCATCTCTCAAATTTCCCAATTTGCAGAAGCCATCGATGAGACTACTGTATGTCGAAACAGAAGGCTCGAAACCATTCTTCACAATCTGACAAAAGACCCCACAAGCCTCAAGGATCCTACCATTCTGGCACAACCCATTTATAAGAATGCTATAGGTCACAATGTTCGGGGAGATTTTTTCCTTCAACATACTTGTATATGTCTCAACTACCCTTTTGATATCTCCATTTCTCACATATGAATCCATAATCGAACTGAAAATCACAACATCCAGTTTAACGCCCCCATCTAAAGCCATTGAGAGAAGATTATGTCCCTCCTCCATTCGCCCCACCTTAAAGAAACCATCAATAAGAATACTGTAAATTATCAGATCGGGAGCTATATCCTTTCCTATCATAAGATTATAAAGCTCAAGCGCCTCGTCCAATCTACCTTCTTTACAATATGCATTAATCAACGTACTAAAAGACACCACATTCGGCCTAGGACCCTCTATTAGAATCATAGAAAAGAAATCAGATGCAACTCTCATATGATTCTCCTTGCAGAGATTTCTTAGAATCCTATTACAAACAACGATATCTGGCGTAAGGCCTCTCGCAATAATCCCTCGGTGGAAATTGGAGCACCTTTCGGCTTCACCCTTCTTGAGGCATTCATCCATAACATAACTGTACACGGGAAAACTAACATGTTCTCCCAACCTTTTACACATTTCTCCACAGATTTCCAAAACAACATCAATTCGATCCAAATCGACCAATGAACTCAACAATGCGGAACAAGCATAAGGTGAGACCGGAAAACCCAAATTGGACATTCGAAAGAAACACTCGACTGACTGATCGACCATCCCCACACGACAGTAACACTCGACTAAAAAGCTATAAACCGTGCAAGGGTTTGAATTGTGAGTGTTAAAACCCTCAGAAAATGCCGCAAAAACGTCTTGATTCTCAAACTGTCGTATCATCCGATCGAAGACGAGTCTGGCGGGATTGAACACCCGTTGAAGGAGTAGCACATGGAGGAGAATGCAGAAAGACGGGAGAGTGTGACGAAACCCTAGAAAATTCTGGGACCATTCAAAGAAGCGAATTGCGGAGTAGGGTTTGGAATGGAGACGACGAAGAACGTAATCGACGCGGTTGGGATGCAATTCGGAGAGAGAAGTAGGATCGATGAGAAGGAGATTTTCTTGGAGAAAGGCGTTGGAGATTTGGTCTAGGGCTTTAGAGGATTTGGGGGAGATGGAGCTGGTGGTGTGA
This sequence comes from Tetracentron sinense, assembly GCA_015143295.1. NCBI lineage: Eukaryota > Viridiplantae > Streptophyta > Magnoliopsida > Trochodendrales > Trochodendraceae > Tetracentron > Tetracentron sinense. Next base: position 54,531,679 of record CM026552.1, read on the forward strand.
TAAAGAGAAGAAGCCAAGAAGAAGCGGAAGGAGAAGGGTTTGAGAGTGAGTACCTTTGTTGTTGCAGATAACATTTGAATTTTCCCGCTTCCGCCGTTTCTCGGAATTGCAATTTGTAACGTTAGGGTTTCGAATAGGAAAATACAGCAATGTCTGGTAACCTCTTATTTACTCGCGGATCTCTCGTTTCGCCTCTTCTATGCTTACTTTATCTTCTGGTGTTTTTGGCTCCCAACTACCAACTCTTCGTCCCTGAAAGCTTTTTATGTCTTAAAAGTAAATTACAGTAGGCCTTCTTATAATTAATATTTTATAATTTAATAATCGCTAATAATTAATAAATTTATAAGGAACCAACTTGGTTCTATAATGTATAATTAATAATCTCTTATATTTGCTATTTAATAATTTTTTAAGAAAATTCTAATATATTATTAATTATAAGAGAGGTTTTTATTTACATTAATACTAGCAGGTGCGTGCGATGCACGTGAGAGCGAGGGGAAGGAGTTATCCACAATTAATAGGAGTTAAAATGGACACGTGTTAACCCGCGGGTGCAATTGAACTTGCTAGTGGCATGTGTGATGCACGTGAGAGCAAGGGGAAGGAGTTAACCACAGTTAATAGGAGTTAAAAGGGACACATGTCAACCCACGGGTGCGATTGAACTCTCCCCGAGTTCAATTGTGATTGGCTGTGATTCTAAATAGATAGATGAGCAAGGGGTAATTTGGAAATAAAATCAAAGGCAAGGGGTAGTTTGGGTTTTAAAGCAAAACATTAAATCAAAATTTTGTTTTTATATAAGGGTAATATGGGAATTTCAGAAAAATCAAAAAAATCATCTACGCCAGCCTCTCCCATTATAATAGTAAAGACATAGTTAAATGAATCTTATAAACACTTTATGATGGCTTAGGTATCGGGATGAGAAAGGAATAAAATTATTTTAGATATTTTGGCTATGCATAATAAATAATAATATACATAGCATAAAGTTTTAGATATTTAAAAAAAAAAACTAGCAAAAACCATTGCACGATGACTTCAAAATAATTAACAAAAGTTAAAGGGAGAATCCTACGAAAAATAGAGTTCAAAATGAATTTTATCTCTTCTCAAAATAAATTATATTTCTTCTTCTTTTTAAAAAATGGGTTAACTTTACCAAATTAAAATTATTATATACTAGCCTCATATATTTGTTTCTACATGAAGTGTAGATAGAAAAATACAATACATTCAAAAGAAAATTTTTAATGGATCAATATAGTAATTCTTATATACAATATTCTCTTATAATTAATATAATTTCTTTTCACCATGGTTATTAATTACAAGAGGGTCTACTGTAAGGTGATCATCTTATTAACTAGAATTTTGCTAGCCCTAATCGCAAATCTTCCAAAGACGTAATTGGGGTCAAACAAATGTCAAACATTGTCTGATTTTGTTTTGTTTTAATTGCTAAAATATGAAACATCTCCATGTGCTAGCCCCAACTTGCGTCTTTGGAAAAATATGGAGTAAACGCGACTGGGGCTAGCACTCCTCTATTACCTAATGCTTAGCCAGAATGTTTTCTCCCCTTCTGCCATTGTCATGTATGATTTTCACCGCTTTTCCTAAACCATCATGTCTTACTTTCCGAACCATCACATCCCAAGTACTCGCCTATCGAAGCGTCACCGGTCTTCCATCTCCCAAGCATCACTCTAACGGAGTATAAGAACCCACCGCACCATTCGACACCCTATCCCGTCTATTCTTCTTATTGCCTTACATCCCTCCGTCTCTCCAGATAAATTTGTCCATATTTCTTCCTGACCGTGTAGACGATAATTATTTTTTTTGCACTTTTTTTACCAAGAACTAGAATGCCGGAAAATTTCAATTATTCCCCAAATGTCTTTTACAGGATGCATCATTTTTTTTGGTTTTTGGGAGCAGAACGACAGATGTCGGTAACTTTTTTTGTTCACGAAGCAGAATGTGCAGCCCCACTTCTCATTCTCTCTCTTCCTTTATCATAATCTTATTAGAGATTTTTTTTGCATTTTTCTAGGAAGCAGAATGAGGGAGATGGGAAGCCCAACACTTCATTCCCTTGCTTCTTTTTACCGTAATCTTAATAGATTTTTGTTTCCAGATTTTTTTACTGTGGTGGCCCCCAGAGTGTCCAGATGTGATTTACACAACAACAAGTGACAGAGCTACAGCCGGTTTCTGCCTTTTCTCCTGTTCCTTGTTAAATTTTTTTGGAAGGTATTTCAGTATGATCTTCTTTCCTTTTTTAGAATTGCCTTTTCTCATGTTGCTTTTAATCTTGCTAGCTATAATGAAACCTGTAATATATATATATATATATTTTTAATTTCTTGTAAGTGCTTGATGCTTTGGTAGATGAATTATTCTAGCAAGGAGAGGAACTGTACATGCATGCCTAGATGGTAGATAGAAATGGTAATCAAGCAATACATCCGCATAGTGTAAATTTATTCTAATTGTTTGTCAATTGTTTAATAAATTTATAAAAGAGACATGCTTTAAGTATGTAGGTTAGATGGAAATAATAATTTTTTCTAAAAAAGATAAGATAAAAGAGATCCATAGTCTGAATATTCATATATATTTCTTAAGTATGATGTAATATTCGATGATCTCTATTCAAGTTCACTATATGAAGTCTATTCAACCTGAGCTGCAGAATATCCGTATCTATTGAACCAAAAAAAATTAAAAAAAATTTAAAAGCATGTATACTCTCAGATGCTCATGTTATCTGGGCTTTTACAATTATATATATATATAGCTTCAAGCACTGATCAAAGAAAAATATTTTTAAGTGCTGGATTATATGGCTTTTGACTTAATAAATGTTAGCTGAATTTGATTTACACTACATCCTTATAGAGTCTTTGTAGAGACCCGGATTTCGCTCATGTGAATCATACAAGCATCGAGGTTAGGCTTAATAGGTGCTTAAAAGTTAAGGGAAAAGAAGAAATGTCTGAAGTGTCAAAAAAGGGTAAAATGGTCAAAATCAAAAGGTTGGTCGTACTCAATGTTAATAAAGTCACTTAGTGAATATTTTATCTTGAATGTATCTTGAAATGATTAAAAAGTATAAAGGTGGGAGCAAGCAAAACAAAATAGAAGAAAAAGAGAAGTCTGGGATTTTCGTTCGAACTAAAGCTCAATCGGAAATCGCACCAAAAACCCAATTCAGCAGCCATTTACGTTTGAAAGGTTGGATTTTCGTTCGAACGAACATGTTTGTTCAAACGAACATAATTTCGTTCGAACGAACCTTCCAAAAACAGTTTTTTTGCTAAGTCCGGACATTTAGGGTTTTAACCCCTTAGACTAAAAATAGGACACCTAATTCAGGGTTTTAGGATATTCTAAGTCATTTTGACCTAATTTAGCAAAGAGATGAGAAAAACCCTAGGATTTCTAAGGAAAACTCTTGGAGGAGCAAAAGGAAGCTTAGATCCTCCTTCTCAAGCTTGAGAATCATCCTTCAAGCCTTCTCAGCCTTTCCTAAGCTTTAGACTACAGGGATTCAGTCTTGTGAGGTCGATACTCTCTACTAAACATTGTTGTTGTAATTCTTTAGCTTAAATTGAAATGAAATGCATGATATTCTATGATGTATTGAAGAGTTCTTATGTTATTGATTCTTATTGTGATTTCCACATGAGAAATGAAAATGAAAGCATGAAAATAGTTATTTGAAATAGCTAAGCTCTATTAAAGGATTTGAGTGGATTACATGTTGAAGTAAATGATGAAGATGAATTGTTTGATGAAATGCCTAAAGTATATAGTACTAGATTGCTCATGTGGGGAATTATTGATGAAAAAGGAAATAATGATGCACTGATTTTTATGAAGAGTATGCCTAATAATTGGAAATGTATGCTTAAATGATATGTGAGCATGTATAGAATTATGAATTGACGATTGAAATGCATATGCTATGTTGTTAAAGTCTTATTGCCTATATGTCACTCACAAATGTTATATGAACACTTGTAATTGCATGATTGATGTTTTTGTATAAGTACGGGTATCCGAAAAGAAAAGTAAAGAAGATGAAAGAAAGAAAAGAAAATATGCTATTGGGAGGATGCTAGTGTACGTCAGACTACATACTGGCACTAGTCGTCTGATCTCAAGTAAAATAAAAGAAGAATATGGTATTGGAAGGATGCTAGTATACTTTAGACCAGGTACAAGCACTAGTCATCTGATTCCAAGTAAAAGAATGGAATGATGTTATTGGGAGGGTGTTAGTGTACTTTAGACCAGGTACGGGCACTAGTCATCTGATCTCAAGTAAAAAAATTGAACAAAGATGTTATTGGGAGGGTGTTAGTATACGTTAGACCAAGTACTGACACTAACTACCTGATCCCAAGTTAAAATGATCAACTTGGCTAAGTTAAGTAAAAGAATGAAAGATGAAAAAGAAAAAGTAAAAGACATGAAGAAAATGGTAAAAGCATATGGTGTTTGAAGAAAGTAAAGTATATAGTTTGGAAAAGGATGCACATGGATATCGAAGCTATGATTTCGGTATGTTTGAAATGAAGAATTTTATATTTCGGAAATTGAAATATATATACAATATGTTTATGAATTCTTGTTATTGTTATAATATCATTTTTTAATAGTTAGTATACGCTAAGCCTTCCATGCTCAGCCGAACTGTTATTGTCAGCAGATCCTCCTTTTGACACATGTGCTCCAGCTCCTTGGGTTGAGGAGAGCGAGTGAGGGAATGATGATTGTATATATTGACTCAGACTTATTTTAAAGTGGGAATGTCCACTTATGACTATTGGTTTGTTAAACTTATTTACTTCGATAAACTCTTATTTCATTCAGTCTTGTTTACGTTCTTGGAATACAGTTAAGTATTATTAAAAAAAAATTTAGCTTCTGCTTTTTAGCATTGCTTTAAATGCTCATGTAGGATGGTTTGAAGTACAAGTCATGAGCCAAAGTCCCATAACTTCTAGGGGGATTTTGGATCGCGACAGAGTTGGTATCAGAGCAAAGGCTTTAAGTCCGTGTAGGAAGTCATATTCCAAGAATAGACTAATCGCTTAGTCTTAGTCTTGAACCGGTTGAGACTTCAACTAAACTTGTGTCTTGGCTTCAATAGGGATCTAAATTATATGCTTATATTACCATGTGTATACCTCGTTGTATTATTACCAACATTATGAATACTTCATGATTAGTGAATTATTGGCTTGAACTGGTTTCCAAGTTAGACTCATTGGTTACTGTTGTTCTTAGGATTTGATCATGAGACGCGGTACAAGGGGTCGAGGATACTAGACTAGAGGAAATGGAGGGGAAAATCCAGTGAGAAATGAACAGTCTGATTTCTTTCAGTTGTTGGAGACTATGGTTGACATTATGGCCATTCTTGCAGCTAGGCAATCTGCTGCTACTCCAACACCTATGCCTCCACTTGGACACCCCACTTCTAGACTTGAGGCATTCTGGAGACTCCATCCGCCCACCTTATATGGGCTATAGACCCCATGGTTGCTGAGGCATGGATTATGCAGTTGGAGAAGATCTTCGGGGTGCTCCGTTGCACTGATGAGCAGCGAGTGGACTGGACTTCTTTCGTGATGGAGGGTGAAGCTGAACACTGGTAGAGATCGACTTTGAAATAGAGGGATGCCGCCAAGGCAGAAGAGACATGGACATAGGGAGAGTTCTTGGACGTCTTATACGGGCAGTACTTCCCTAGGTTTGTCAAGGAGTAGAAGGAGATGGAGTTTAGAGCAGGGAGAGATGAGTGTGGCCGAGTATGAGGCCAAGTTTGTGGAGTTGTCAAGGTTTGCACCTCATCTAGTTTCATGGGAGAACATGTGGGTTAGGAAGTTTGAAAGAGGGTTGAAGGCTTTCATATGGGATCAGATTTTGTACTCTAAGTGGAGACCTGGAGAGAGATTGTGGGCAAGGCGAAGATCGCCGAGAGAAATTCCGAGGATTTCTTCAGGAGGAGAGATAGTGCCTTGGGAGAGGCATGATAAGAGCTCAGTCTAGTGGCTCAGCACAACCTGAGAAGAGGGCTAAAACTAACCCTTACCCTACCTCCAGGCTGACACAGGCACAGAGGCCTCCTCTTGCACCACAGGCTCCTCGCCTCGCTACTACTTAGGCTACCTGAGTTATGTAGTCTGCATCTTCTGCATCAGGGCTTGATTTCTATGGCCATTGTGGGAGGAAGCATATCGAGGATTGTTGAAAGCTCTAAGGTGGATGTTTCCATTGTGGCCTCTAGGGATACATGATCCAGGATTGTCCTAGCCAGATGCAGCCATCACAGTCTTAGGGGAGCATGCCCCCAATTCGACAGACTTCGCAACAGGGATCTTCACAGGTCTCTAGGACCCAGCCGCCTCGCCAAGCGAACCAGGGCAGTATCTTTGCCATGAACGAGCAGGATGAACATGCATCAGGCGATGTCGTGAAGAGTACATTTAAGTCAACATTTTTAAACTATTGATAGAGTGAATCCGCACCCTACTTATATGTTATGGTTGTCTTTTAATTATATATACATACTTCATTTTTACTTAGTTGTTTCGATGAAACTATCCTAGATGAGTCAAAACCTAGGAATGTAAATTCTTGGGTGAAATTAATATGGATTTTGAAACACACTTCACAAAACTATGATTTTAGAATGAATAGGCCAAGGGAGAGAACACAATTAAAACAAATTTCTAAATTCATTTTTGGCGTAAAATAAATAAATAATAAGCAAAATTCTCATTAGTCATTCATTGAGACATGCCTAGGGAAATGAGTGTATTTTTTATTTGAAATATATATATATATATATATATATATATATATCACTTTCGTTCGAACGAAAGAAACTTTCGTTTGAAAGAATTTGCGAAAATGGGTTTTATAAACCCTGACCGAACCCATTTGTTCCATTTTGTTTGAACGAAATTCTAAGGGCTTTGGGTTTTCTCTTCCATTCCAAGGTAATCTTCCTACTTCTTATTTTTCTTGGTCTAAATCATCTAGATTTCCATTGTCTAGGCCGTATTCGTGAAAAATTCTCAGTTTTTGAGTTTGTTTGATATGGCATTCATTTTATCTATCCTCGCCCTAGCTTTCCTCATGTCGGGAGGGGCGGGAAATCGCGGAAAGCACCCCTCGTATGTTGTGGAGGATGAGGAAATGGACGAAGTCCTTCTACTCCGATCCTCTCCTCCCCGACCTTCCAACCCTCAAAGAGGAAGGTCGGTACCTGTCATAGAACGTTCGATTCATGGGGTTGAGAAACCTCTCAACTTGGCGGTCCTTGTGGAACACCAAACCAACCTCAAAGTGTTTTCCCACACCCCTATTCCCGATGTCCTTCAATATTATCAATAGGAAGAACTTATAGCCCTATTGGGTCGATGTCACGTGGAATTAGTTTGAGAGTTTTATTCTAACATCTCCAGTGACGAAAATGATACCCGAACTTTCGAAGTGTATGTTCGTGGTAAGCATTTCACTATTTATCCAACTTTCCTCTCCGAATTCTTTGAGACTCTTCTTGTTCCAAAGGCATACATCCCTTATCGATTTCGAGACAATAGTGACCCCAATTCTTGGACTCCATTGCTACCCATTTGTGTGGAGACGGTCGTCCTTGGTCACCTCCCCATCTGCCCCAACGGTATCTTACTCCTCAGGCTCGTGTTATGCACATGATCATTGTGCTAAAATTTACCCCATGGGCCACACTACTGATATTAGCTCACTCCAAGCCCGTCTTCTTCATGTTATCCTTACCCTAGAGTCTATCTGTGTCTCCTCCCTAATAGCCGAGCGGATGCTCTCAGTTGGCGAGTCGTCTTCCCAGTGAGACGGTCTCCCCTTTGGCATTTTAATATGCCAAATCTTGAAAAATCATGGCATTCTTCCCTCTCCTTCTGATACTTTCAAGGATTCGAAGGGATACATTGGGAGGGTCTCTTGGGCTAAAAGTTGTACCCATGTGTGGAGCATACAACCGGCACGACCTAGCTGGAGACCCGGAGGACGAGATGCAGGATGAGACTGTTGCTGAAGGTGCACCATCTATGAAGTTCTTAACATTTCAAATGGCTTAGATGCTGTTGAGCCAGGCCGCCTTTGCTGATGAGGCTCGAGCTCAGCACCAGCTGTACTAGGCATAGTATGCCACTTTTACTGACGAGATGCGAGGTTCATACCAGGCATTGAACATTCAGTGCCAGACCTTCGAGCGGAGTTGGCTCAGTTCCACACTCAGATGTGGCCTACAGTCAACGTCCCTGATGCTGCTACGGACGCGGATGAGCCCCGGGGTGATTAGTCTTGGTATGAGAGTTAGGTGTTTTGGTTGGATGTTAGTAGTAGGAGTAGGTTAGAATTATTTAGCTTTTACTGCCTTTGTAGTTATGATATGTAATGGGAACTGGAAGGTTTGGTTAGAACAGGGTTATGTCCCATTTTGTACCTTGATTTCCTATGTTGTAATCCAGTTTAAATTAATAAAATTGGCCCTTTATTTTTTATATATATACTTTTGTATTTTTATGCCTTAATGGATGTATGCCTTTTCTAACATAACATGCTCATATCTCATCCTCAATTTTGAGGACAAAATTCCTATAAGGGGTGGAGGATGTAGAGACCCGGATTTCGCTCATGTGAATCTTACAACCATTGAGGTTAGGCTTAATAAGTCCTTAAAAGTTAAGAGAAAAGAGGAAATGTCCTATGTGTCGAAAAAAGGTAAAATGATCAAAATCAAAATGTAGGTCATACTCAATGTTAATAAATTCACTTAGTGTTTTCTCTCATGTCCATGGGAAGGACATTTCATTGCCTAGGAAACTACTTGAACAAATCTTTCAGCTTCCTAGTGGTGAATTTCAAATCTACACCACAAACCAATGGGTTGTCCACCCTGGTTTTGATGAGATAAGTGCTCTAACTTATCTATATAAACAAGAACATCACCAAAGCATTTCAACCCGATCTCAAAGACCTCACCCTAGAGGCTAGGTTAATTCATCATATCATCTCCTACAATCTCATTCCTAGAGGAGGTGGTAGAGATTTTGTAACATTTTTTGATGTCTTTTTGATGTGGTGCATCCTTACCACCAAACACATTGACCTATCCTTTGTATTCTTTCACATCATGTTGGATGTCTCCAAGAGAAATTCGGGTCACCTACCATTTTTTCAATCCTTTACCTGACTCTTTAAGTTTTTCAAAGTCCATTTATTAGTCTATCCTGGTAGAGTAAATGTCTTAGACTCTAACTTCTACTCCTTAGCTACTATCAGGAGGGTGCGGTATGTATGGATAGGTGAGAATCAAGTCTGGGTTCCAAAACCCATTGCTCCAACTTCTACTCCTATTGAAGATCCCTCTATCTCAGCTCCTTCTGCTTGTACTCCCACTCCAGCTCCAGACTCTAATCCTATCCTTCCATCTACCTCTGCTCCAGGACCATCAAAAATTTCATCTTCTTCAGCAGCAGCAGAGCCAAAGAGTGAGCCATCACCAAAGTCAGAGATCCCCAAGAGAGAGGACTCCCCTCAGTTTGAGAGAGGTGGACTTCATGACTTCCCTGAGTCATCTCAGAGACCAACCATATCAGATGATGTTATACGGCTCATGATGAGCCAGATAGAGTCTCTAAGGACTAGTATGATGGCTTTCCAGTCAGAGATGAGGGATAGCATGTTGTTCTTTCAGGCTGAGTGCAGAGAGAGAATGAGTGCTATTGAAGCCATAGTCTCCAATTTATAGGACATTTCCAGAGATCGTTTTGAGACTTTAGATACTTTTGTGGGGCTTGTGAAAGCATAAATGGAAATTTTGGATGAACAAAGTAGATGCTACCTCTGCCTTTGTCCAGAAGAAGGCACATGATGCCTCTGAAGATTCTATTTCTATAGAAAAGAGACTAGCTGTTATTGATGGGAAATCAGACTTGGTGGGTCAGCAGTTGAGAGCTCAAAATCCTATGATTCATGAATGCACTTCCAGAGTAACTCAGGTTGCTATTGAGCTAATGGATATAAAGAACAATCTCTCTCACATTCCAGTTCCCTTGGATGTGAAGGTTCCTGAGAAAACTCAAGAGAGACCCTAAGAGCACATCATTTCCAGTGATTGCTCTCCTAGTGATCCATCAAGAAAAAAGAAGCATCTGGTGTCCAAGATCTCTCAGAAGAGGAAGAGAGAAGAAGGAAAATGAAGAATTTTTTTTTTTGTTTTATCTTATGTTTTTTTTTTCCTTTTCAATAATGCCAAGGGGGAGAAATTTGAATGAATGAAATTGTGAAACTTTTTTGACTTTTTGGTTGACTTGACATACTTTTTGTAATTTGACATAACATGACTTTGATTACTTGTAAATGTCAATACTTTTGATTGAACATGAATGAATTTTGTTTGTTATCATGAATGGATGTTGAATGTTGGTATCATATTCCTTGAATATCTTTAATTGATTATGAATGATCTAAAATATGCATCTAAATTGAAAATGACAAAATTTATATGAATGCATATGTTTAGGGAGAGCAAACCACAAAATTTTATTGAAAGTACATATTGAAGGGGAGCTTATTCCCATTTCATTACTTTAGTATGTCATTATCAAAAAGAGAGAGATTTTAGCCTAAAGATTACAACCATGTATATCCTTAATAATTTTGATGATAACATAATAATGAAATGATCGTTTTTGTACTAACGGTTCTATAAAGTTTATGTAAAATTCAGATTAAAAGAACATTAGCCCAACACTCAAAGCATGATAGAAAAGACTCCGCATATTCAAGATGAATCAATCAAGAGGAATCATTCATATTCAAAGTTATAGTCAAGATCAATCTCAAAGTACAAGTCGGATCATCAACAACAACAAAGATCATGAAAACCTAATTAAGTTGCAAGATCCAAGATCAAGTTGAAGACTATCTTTCAAGAAGATTCAAAGTTATTTTTATTTATTTGAAAAAGTCTAGGACTTATGTAAAAAGTCTTCAATAGTTTGGAATGTTGAAATGTTCAAAGCTTAGATTGACCTTAAGAAGCCATGACTAAATTGTTAATCATTCCAAGGCCCTAGGACATCTTAAAATATTGTTAAAATCATAATAAAGGGTTACTAAAAGACCTAAGAATTCATTCTCATTGCATTGGTTTAAAAAAATGAGTTTTCTGTTGAAAAATAGAGGACTCGTCGACGAGTGAGACAGTAGCCTCAGCACTCGTCGGTGAGTGGAAGAAATAGTAGCTAAATTTCATTTCAGCAGTTTCACTCATCGATGATTGGAGAGTACTCCAGTGCACTCATCAACGACTGCTTGTAGGAACACTCCAACAACTAGTTTTTTAACAGCTAAAACCGCATTAAATGAGTTCCCAATGGCTATAATGAATCAATAACTACAAATTGACTTCGTTTATGAACATCAAACAACTCTTGAATAACTATTGATCATATCTTGAAGTTGCATTCAATTCTCATCAAGTCTTCATTGAAAACCTATAAATCTCAAACTCTCATTATAAGAGCTTTCAACTCCCATTCTTTTGAGAGATTTTTAGAGTATTGATTACAATCTTATTCAGCTCATTAAGAAGTATTTTATCTGGATTCAAATCCAAACACTTATTTGTATAAAAGAAAATCAAGAATCGAGGATTCTTGTCCAAGAAGCCGGATAGCTTTGTAAAGACAAGAGAGAGTGTTCTCTAGCATTGAAGGTGGTAATCCTAGCCTGGAAAAGGATTGTAAAGGTTTGAGCTTCACCAGGGAAAAAAACTTTTGCGATAGTGGATCGTGTTGAAACCTGTGAGTCGGAGAACTTGAGGCGGGGACGTAGGTAGGAATTGCCGAACCTCGATAACAATTCTTGGTGTTTGTGTTCCTTATCTCTTATCTTTCTTTCATCTTTCCATTACTAGATTTTATATCTTGATAAATTAGCTTAATCTTAAATTCCGCAATAATTGACTAAGGTAGAAATTTAAATTTGTCACTGACCCTAATCACCCCTCCTCTAGGGTCCATTTACTAGGCAACATCCTCACCGGCCAACTTTTTCTCAAAGCTTTCCTTCCACGATCCCATGATCAATCTCCGTCCTTGACGGCTTGGTTCACACCAACCAATACTCACACCTAAGTTCAATGTCATGCTTTTGTAGCTTCATTGGTTGTTCATTTATGAAGAAATGTCATTTAAGTTTATGAATTTCATGTCATAGTTTTGTAGCTTTATCTTTTTCCATAATTTTTTTAAGTGGATGAGTTCAATGTCATGCTTTTGTAGTTTCATGTTTTATTAGTTAATGAATTTTTTTTTTTGTTAAGTGAATGAGTTAAATTTCATGTTTTTATAACTTATCTTTTGTTGATTAATTAAGGAATGATATACTTTTTATTTCTTAACTTCTTTTATAAAATTTTATAGATTTGTTGAATGAAGTTGAAGAAGAATGTGTAACTAATTTGATAGCTTTAATATATATATATATTATTTTTAAATCCTCTTAGAAGGAGAGGGGGGTTTGACAGACCCCTATCGGATTTATTAATAAAATCAAGAAAAAAGGGGGGGGGGGCATAAAACCTAACCCCTTACAGACTCAAAGAAGAACATAACAAAGGAGGGGGGGACATAAAACCTTACCCCTATAGACTCAAACAAAATAAAAGAAGAGAGGGACATAAAACCTTACCCCTACAGACTCAAACAAAATAAAAGAAGGGGGGGACATAAAACCTTACCCCTACATATACAAGAAAATTAAATGCTAACTTTTCTAAGACTCTCTACACCTCATTTATCCATATGGACAAGAGACTTGATATTTCTGGGGATGATATTATAAGAAGTGAGAATACCTGAAGTCATACAGTCACACCCAATATTAGCCAATCCATCAGCTACTGAATTAGCTTCAGGATAAATATGGTTAAGAGAATAACCTTCTTGAAAATTAGCTTCTATCTTTTTTTCCCAATTCCAAGACTTCCAAGAAAATTTATTTCCTTTCCAAGAATCTACTAAGGCTTTTGAATCTGATTCAATGATCAAGTTATGTAAGTTAAGATTCTTACACAACATAAGACCATCTAGAAGAGCTCTAGTTTCTGCAATAAAGTTGGAGCAGGATCCATAATTAGAGAAAAAGTAAGCTATTAAATCACCATAATGATCCCTCACAATTCCCCCTCCTCCAGCATTCCCCAGATTTCCTTTAGAGGCACCATCCACATTCAATTTAAATCTTGCGTGAGGAGGGCAAGTCCACTTAACAAGAAAGATCTGAAACTGATTACGAGGTGAAGATTTAAAGGGAAATAAAGGAGTAGCATCAAGATTTTTCCTCCCACTGTTAGAATCAATATCCCAAATCTTATTTTTAATAGACTCAATAAGATTTTTAGCATCACGATAATAAGTCATATAATTTCTTCCTACATCTTTCTGTCCAAATCTTCCAAACAATCAAGGCCGGCACAAGGATAAATAACTCATTATGTCTAGAAGAAGCCGCTTTGAACCATCTAGAAAGAGAACACTGAATAGTATCATGAGCTCGAAAAGGAACAAAACACCATGATGAGAACAATCGCCATACAAAAAAAGCAATCTCACTACTGATTAAAGGATGATTGGAGCTTTCTATATCAAAGTCTATACAACAGCAACATTTGCTAACCATAGGGATGCCTAGAGCTAGAACATCTAAGTCAATAGGAATGACACGATGCATAATTTTCCAGCAAAAGACACCGATCTTGGTGGGAATAATAGGATTCCAAATTACCTTGGCCCATTCATAAACAATCCCAGAATTCCTCAGAGTATCCCAAGCTAAATAAATGGAGAACTCTCCAAAAGGAGTAATATTCCATATGAATTTGTCTTTGATATTTGAAATTGAGAAATTCCCTGCTTTGATATCATCTAAGGTTGGAGGAAAAAGATAAGTCACTTGAGAAAAGTCCCAATCCCCATCAATATTTAAAATGTTAGCAATAGAAGGGAAAAACCGAGGAACTTCCAAAGCCAAGTTGATAAGAGCATCGTCCTTATACCATCGATCAAACCAGAAGTTGACTTTATCTCCATTACCAATAAGAACTGAAGTGTTGGGAAGCATGTCTTGGACTGCTCTACATATAGAAGACCAAAGTTTCAAAGTGTTGCCCAGATATGGACCCTAGAGGGGGGTGAATAGGGTCAATGGCAGTTTTAAAACTAGTTATCTCTTATAATGCGGAATTTAAAAATCAAAGGGAAATGTAGCTAACAGATGATATGGAAATCTAAGAACAAGATATTTTAAAGGATAGAGGAGAGAAAAAGGAAGTGCAAGCTCAGTTTGTTATCGAGGTTCGGCAATCTCCAACTTACTCCCCACCTCTGCAAACCACAAGAGGTTCCACTACTATCCACGATCGTACAAGCCTAAGTAACCAAAGCGCAAGCGAAGAGCACGGGCGAGAGCGCGAAAGCGTCAAGTTTCAATTTAGGATAGGGTCGAGAGCGCCTCTGGAGCGTCTCTATATATATAAATAATATATATTTTTTTTAAAAATTAAAGTTATATTATTGGACCCTAAAAATTAATAAATGTTAACTAAAGTTAATAAGACTTAAAATAAATACGTTTTAGCCTCTAGGTGCGATTGAACTCAAGAAGAGTTCAATCACAATTGGATGTGGTGTGCGTTGAGTACTATTTGTTAAAAAAGAGTTTAAAATAAATTAAATTATAAAAATAAAATCTGAAAAGACTTTGTCCTTCACACACATCACCACTGACATTGTACAAACAACTATTGACATTGTACAAAAGGATGACAGAATTTGAACAAACTCTCTTTTCTCCCTTACGCGTTTACCCAAGGGTCAATACAACTTCATCTTCCTCCTAACTTTGTCTTCCTCCTTATGCGCCTCAGATTTACAGTGACGAAAAACATGGCCATGAGATCGGAAAATCAAGATTTGTCCAGCTCCCGTGAACACCGCGCTCTACAAAGTAAGAAATCGCGCTCTACAAAAATAGAAACCGCGCTCCAGTGGCGAATCCGCTCTCAAACCGTGAGAGCGAGGTTTGAGAGCGGGAGCAGAGGGGTGTTCCGACGGTTTGGGTTACTAAGGTACAAGCTACTTCACAGGTGAAGCTTAAACCTTTAACAATCTCTCTTCTGGTCGAGATGCAACCTTACAATCCCTCTTAAGGTCAGGATGGAATCTTTCAATCTCTCTTCAGGTCAGGATGGAACCTTACACAATTAGAGAACAACTCTCTCTGACAAAACCGAAGTAGCACCTTCACTTGCAATAACACGCAGGTTCTTGACTGAATAAAAGAATGAAGTTTTTGGATTAACAATCCGAAATAATAAACTCCTTGTGAGTTAGATTTGAATGGAATAGCACACTCTAAGAAAGCTCTCAAGAAATGATTTGGATTCAGCTGAAAGAGAAAAAACAGAGTATCGTTTTCTCAGGATTGGGATTTTTAGCTCAAGTGAGTGAATGATCAATAGAATAGTATAAATGTATGTGTTGTTATTCTTGGATCTTTCAAATATCATCTCTATTTATAGTGTTCTGGTATTTATCATCGTTGATGAGCATTTAATGAAAAATCACCTGTTATAAATATAGTCGTTGAGAATTAAAGACGGGTCTTAGATTTTTCTGAGCTATCCAATCGATTAGAAGGGTCCTCTGATCGGCTGGATGGTCATCAGATCGCCTGGATCAGTTTTCTAATCGATTGGATGGCAAAAAGCAATCTTAGTGCATTTTGTTTTACCCAATCGATAACAGGGCTTGCCTGATCTATGGATAAGACGGATAAATTTATCACAGAACCCAAGCTTCTCCAAAACAACTAAAATAAAATTTCATTTCATACGATCATATGCCTTGGCCATATCAAGCTTGATAATAACATTACCTCCGAAAGTATTCCGATCAATACCATCAACCATTTCTTGAGCAATGACTATATTATCAGATATCTTTTATAAAACCAGATTGTTCCTTAGAAATAATAGAAGGAAGAATGGTCGCTATCCGAGCAGCTAAAATCTTGGAGAAAATTTTATAAAGAAAGTTACATAGACTGACTGGGCGATAATCTGCAAAAGTAGTAGGATCATTGCACTTAGCAATCAGAGCAATTGCAGTAGCATTAACTGACTTAGGAATATTTGGATTCAGAAAAAAAATATTTCACAGCCAAAAATAAGTCAGTCTGAAAATCACAATAAATTGGGATAATAACATAAGCATAGACATAAATTATTAGTGTACCTAACAATATTTTTTTAACCATTCTGCTTTCTCTCTAGCTTTATAACTATGAACATTAATTTCATCTTGAATCAGGCTATACATGTCTAATTAATGGATTTTTATGATTCTTAGATTCATCTGAATCCGAAGTCTGATTTGGATCATTGTATTCTTCTAATACATCAGTATACTTAATATAATAAAGATTTGGTTCATTGTATTCTTCTAATACATCAGTTTACTCTAATACATCAGTGTACTTAATATACTAAAGATTTGGTTCTTTGTATTCTTCTAATACATCAGTATACTTAATATAATAAAGATCACAATCTGGAGTATATCTCAACACCCAAATTAATAAAGTATCACAGATATCTTGTCCTAGTTACTGGTAGATCCATTAAGTTTACCCATAGCATATGCTATATTAGTAAAAGTATTGGTGAAAGATAAGCTTATACATGCACTTAATATGTTTAGCCAGATTTTTCATTGATTTTTTTTTGAGTCTTGATCCGATTTATGCTCTAATTATTCCCGTACAGGCATACCAAACTTTTGACGTCCTGTTTTTTTTTTGTTTTTTTTAGCCAAAACGCATCCTAAAATTATTACAACCTCATAATGTGCTGACCAGAAACATCCTAAAGTTTAGTCCTTCAGATTTTCCTTTGTCAATTAATCTACAATTAAATATCATTTCACATAAAATATAAAATAGAAATGCAGAGTAACACTATATTGATCTGATCAGAAAATAATAGGCAAATTCTCCTTATTGCTGTTATAAACTACAATTAACAATGAGGGCATTCTTATGCCTTCTCCCAAGGATGTCAAGTTAACCTTTGAACATTGCGTAGCATCCCAATGATTATGCGTCCTTTGAAGCTTCAATGTTTCTCAAGCATCTCAGTTGGGGATTCTGAACTCTAGACGCAGATCAGAGAGCTAATTAAAGTTCTACAAGGATGAGAAAAAGGTTAACTGCATCTATAAAAACAGCTGGAGAAACTGGATAAATTAATGAGTCCTTGAAGATCAATTGTTTCACCAGAACTTCCTACTCAGCAGCTACACAGAATTTAGCTTTAAACAGTATCTTCACCGCATTCCCAGGTGGCAGATGAATGTTCTGAGCAAAATCAACTCATGTTGCATAAGAGTTCACCACTGAGAGGAAGGCCAGCTGAAATAGACTATAAAACTAATGCCCCAGATCTCCCCATAAAAAATTCTAACAACCGATATGTACATAAGATTCATAATTCAGACTTGGATTCCCTGTCTTCTTGTAGACTGTTGCTGATCGAACTATCTGGAATGTTAGGAGGTTCCACAGCCTTTTGGGGATCAATCTCTTCACCTAAAATTATTGCAGTGAATCGTCTTGCCTCTGAGTCAAGATCCGGCCACTCAGAAACTATTCTTCTAGCACCCTGGGAGAATGAGGAAGAAAATACAAGAAAAAAAAGTGATGATAACAAGGGTCCCATAGGAAAGATAGAAGATGGAGTCTCCATAAATAATAAATACCTGAAGTTTGGGTTCCTTAGTCATGGGATTGTTACAGAGATCAATGGTCTTTGCCTTGGATTTTGTGGCATTCCCACACCATGACTCGCACCATAGCCATTCTTGGGGGAGTGAAAATATAGGTACTGTGTGTTGAGCGTAGTTGGGAAGATCCTGAAACAAGAAGGGAAATTTCAGAAGCTATGTATATGTTTAGGGCAGAATGACTGTTACCCAAAAAAGAAGGAGGAAAAGTAAGTGAACTACGGAGAGCTAAAAAGATGCAGGGACCAATACTCCCCAAAATCCATGACTGATGGGAGGCAGAGATCAAATCCCTTGATTTCATAACCTAGGCAACCTGGTCGAGAAAAGGGACTTGATCTCACGACTCCCATCAGTCGCGGCATTTGGGGAGTATTGATTAAGTCCTTGCATCAAAACAAAAGCAAGAAAGAGAGAGAACACATAAAATCATTCCACTACAAATAATATTCAATTACATCTAACGAAGTTTCCACATATGAAAATTATGACTAATTACTATTTTAAATTTCACAATTATCTTTAATTGTTGAGGACCCACTGTACAAGCACGCAGCAGCCCAAAGCATATATTAAACTTTGAAGTGGAACTTGATGACTTGAATGAAAATACAGCACTAAATTTGATGTACACCAGCAAGGTGTTATCTGAAGTGAACATAGAGAAGCTTTTGCATATGCAACAGGTAGCTCTTAGCATAGTAACAAAGTTCGGATTCGGGAATTATTCGGCAGGGATTAAGTTCGAAAAAAAAAGGAAAAAATCGGCAAATTCGGGTTAAGTTCGGGATAAGTTCGAAAAAATAAAAATGAATAATTATAAAAAATAAGAACGTGATGCCAACTAATCCATCTACCAATCTATATGTATTGACATCTCTTATTATGTTAACATTTATTCCAATTTCCAAAAAACAAGCATTATGTAAATTCGCAAACTCAAGAAAAAAATTACATAAGGCTTAAGTAAGCTTTATGTAATTTAAGAAAAAAGAATAATTTAGATTACATGTTTGTATATGCAAATCAAATTATATAAGCAATTAAAAAATATATAAAAACGAGAAAAATAATCTGAATAGATAAAATCAGAAAAACAATATATGAGTGTATTTATTTGGCATAACATAGTTATTTAGCAAAATATTGAAATAGCTCAGAATAAATAACACAAATTTTATTTTTTCTTAGTTCAGTGGAAATTCAACAGACTAACCAGCTTGCAAAATTATCTTTTTTCTCTCAATTCAATCGAATGTAATCAAAATCCTAAAATAGCTTACTCGAATAGAGTTTTCTCATTCTTCTATCAGTAGACGATTTCAATCAAATGAAGATTTCTCAGTGTGAAATAAGTCTTGAGTTATTAGTAATAATTCTATTGCTAATAGAAAATTCATTTTACCCTCATTTTTATTTTAGAATTCTGAATAAGCATAAACGAATAATTTGTGAGAAATCTTCATTCGGAATAAGTTCGGCATAAGTTCGGAATAATTCGTTCGTTCAGGAATTATTCGCGAATAATTCGTCAGTTCGGGAATTATTCGTTAGTTCGGGAAAAAGAAGCCTTTTTAAACGGCACCCCTTAAAAAATGAATAGTTCGGGTACAATTCGGGAATTATTCGAGAACTTTGTTACTATGGCTCTTAGTTATCTTCGAGCGATTTGGAAGCAGGATGGTGCAGAAAGGGTGAGGGAGGGGAATGCTCTGTTATTTATTTGTTTATTATTTATTCTATTAAATTTGAGCCTGGTGGTGAATTAGAGGGATATAGTTTCTGCGTATGGAAATTCACAGCCCTATAATCTCCTCTCAAAAGGTAAGGAACGGACAAAAAATCTAAAAGGCCGTAGAGGATTAAGGACCCAACAACAATCCTAATGCAAATTTGATATGGAATCCGGAGAAACAACGTAAACATGAAAAAGAAATGCTTCATATTTGAAAATTTAATAAACCAAGATCAGGATATCCATATGCAAGCTATGTACTATTTCAAATTCCAATACCAACTCTGAGTTTGGTGGGACACATTAAACCTATACTAGTGGGCCCAATCATAAAATATAAAATAAAAAGCCAAAATTGCTATAAAAAAAAAGAGCCATGTTCAATATGAGCAATGCCAAAAAATATTAATGTTTCTGTTCTTTTCTTCTTTGATTGTCTGTTTCCTAGAGGGGAAAGAGATGGACAGATTATTCACATATACTGAGAAAAAGGAGGTGGATGGTCCCACTAATGCTGACACCTGCCAAGTTATAGTATTGAGCTTATTTAGCTAATAAAATAATATTTAGCATAAAAAAAATTATATGAAAAAGATTAATTAGAGCATAGTCTAATGCATAATACCATGCATTCTTAGGACTATTAGCATGTAATCTTTTTTACAAAAATAAGATTTATTATGACATATTGAAATGCATACTAGCATGCATTCTAGGACTATTGGCTTGAGCTTGGCTTGAACAAGCTTGATTGAGCTCAAACTTTATTCAAGCTGCGCTGTGCTCAAGTTGGCTTAAGCTTGATTCACGGAATTCTTTTGTTTAATTTTACATAATTTTAATAAAAATGTTTATTAATAAATTATAATACAAGAAACTACAAAATATTAATACATTCATATACAAAAATAAGATTTGGGAGTAGTTTCTACTTCTAACTTCTTAACCTTTTTTGTCATATTATTATTTCTTAAACTCATTCAATATAAATTAAAAACTATTACATTCAATAATAAAGAAAATTTTAAAATATTATTTTTGCATTAATATAAATAACATATCAAAAAATAGCGTAAATAAATATATATATTTCGAGTCGAGCTCAAGCCGAACCAAGCCTTAACCGAGTCGAGCTCAAGCCGAACCGAGCCTTAAATGAGCCGAGTAGGCCTGGCTTGAGCTTGGCTTGTTTTAAACATTTGAGCTCAAATAAAAGCATGGCTTGATTCATTCGAGCCTAAAATGCTAGCTTGAGCTTGGCTCAAACGAGATGAGCCAAGTCGAGCTAGCTTGGCTTGAGTACAGCCCTAGACATATGGATGTGTCCTATAGGTATGCACAATATCACGTGACGACAAACGTGACCACAACTCACTACCCACAATATTGATGCAGACAAAGTTCAGACAAACATTTCTAAGAAGAAGAATAAGAGGAAGAAGAATAACTTAGCTATCTAGAGGAAGGTTTAGTCTTATCTGGATTATGGATAAGCAACTAGGTTGTTTGGGAATGAGCATATCTTAACCGAATAGTGGATAGAGAATATGACTATTTAGTGGTAGGAATACCATAATCTCGATATTGGATTAGAGTAAGTTGTGGATGTGTCCAAACAAGTTTTTAGTAGGAGTCAAGAAGTCAAAGGGTTGTTAATGCCACGGGAGTTGAAAAGTCCTTAAAGTAAAATGAGTCTTGTTTTAATAAAGTATTCATTGATTCCTAGGTGGGTAAAGTTGTATAGAAAATCGAATGTTTGGGTCTTCTAGGCTGACTAGAGTAAAGACTTGTTTCCAATGCAGGTCATTCTTAGGGTAGTTGATTAGGAATTCTATATGAAGGATGTCAGGGGTCATGAAAAGTAACAACAAGAATACTTGATAGACTTTCTTAGATCTAGTTCTTTCAGCTAGTTTTTAGTTGCTAGAGCTTTCCCTTGGTTTCCTCTAAAAATCCTTGACACTAACAGTGATCAGAGTGTTATTAAACTTCTCTTCAAACAACAAAGTGGTATCAGAGCCAAGTTACTTCAGATCTGCGTATGTTCCTGATCCATGGCTAGGCGTGGGAACCACTCAGAGTGAAATCAAGAGGATTTGAAAGCACTTAAGGCAGCAAACAACAAAACCATGGACACTAAAAGAATCTACTATGACTTGTTCAGCTATGTGCATTTCTTAAGCATGTTGGGATCTTTGGTCCTAGCAATGTAACCATTAGGAAAGTGGGGGTTCCCAACTAACCTATACAGGTAATCTATCCAAATGGCTCAAAATGGGATTGTCTTGGTTAGTAGACCAGGTGAATCAAGTTACCACCTAGGAAGATTTCCACTAAGCCGATTATGCAAAAAACGATTCATGTGCAATTTGTAACACTTCTCTTCCCATTTTTTATGGACCGAAAATTAGATTGTAATAAAATCCCCAATTGCTGCCCAGGGTCGTTTCTAGTTACTATGGGCCACTTCCAACTTCATGTCTTGACCCTCACATGGTAGGTGGTTCAGGGTATGCTAGCCCTTCGTACCCACCCAGAAACCAAACTTTCAGGAGGCTCATAGTCTACAAATTAACTAACCAAGCAACATTTAAGAAAGTTCCCTCTCTGTCTCTCCTATGAATAAATGACCATCTTCTTGGCCGACCTAGAGACATGCTTTGCAACACCATTCCACCGGCTATTTCCTTCATACACTAATCCAAGGACAGATGTGCTTGGAAAGGGGAACTCGTAGATCCATTAAAATAAAAATCGCCGAAACCAATACATATCAGTGGAAGCCCTATCAGATATTTATACTGAGACATTATATATGACTCGTTTGAAACAGATATGTATCAGTAGGACTCATTCGAAGTGTAAAAAAATTATTTCTTATTGCTTTTTTTTATTTACTTCTTCTATTGGCTCTCTCTTAGTGTTATGTTTTATGAGTAATAAGTAATTGCTATAAACACTGGCACATCACACATGTTTACTCATGTCAGTGATGTAGAATAGTAGAAGAAGTATAAATGTAATCTAAATAATGTATTTAACATCACAACTATTCATTAAATTAGAAATAGAATGTTGTTATTATTAAGGCAATATTGCTGATTTTATCCTTAATTTCTTGGATAAATTAGATTAGTTTTAAATATGTTGTTGACATATTTTTTGTTCTTGTTGTTGAAGATTAGCTTA
The DNA here is from genome assembly GCA_015143295.1 of Tetracentron sinense. Lineage (NCBI taxonomy): Eukaryota > Viridiplantae > Streptophyta > Magnoliopsida > Trochodendrales > Trochodendraceae > Tetracentron > Tetracentron sinense. Next base: position 54,554,530 of record CM026552.1, read on the forward strand.
CATCTTGATTGAATATTGATAGTTTGTGAGTTGTGACTACGTAAAGCTAAGAAAGTAAGATTGTATGACATCATGCATAGAAAGGAATCAAACATTGGTTGGGAGTACGGGCTAAAAACAGGTGATAGACATAAGATTCAATGCAAGTATTGACCCAAGATTATTTATAGGGGAATTACATGAGTCAAGGAGCATTTGGCACACAAAACAGGTGAAGTGCTAGGATGTCTGGGGGCGTTGAAAGAAATTCGACTAATGATGAGAGATCACTTGAGTGATTTACAGCTGTATAAGGCCCAGAAAAGAAAGGTTTTTAGGATGATAACGAACATGGAGCAAAAATCAGATGATTCAGAGGAGGTGTGGAGCGTAGGAATGATTTGGAGGAGATTGATGAGGATACTGCTTTGGAGATGGGCCTGAGACCAAACATTTCACTGCTTCTACTGAAAGGCACTTTGAATCTGGAGGGTCATCATCGCATCCCATGGTCTAGTAGCTCACGGATGCCTAATGAGAGTTTATGTGAGGGTAGGAGAAGGGAACAGAGTGACCGACGCCCAAATACTATTGATTGCTACTTGATGCGATCTGATAATGTCACACAGTCTAGGGTGGTCTACTTTGATAAGGGGTTAAGGGCAAATTGTAAGGCAATATTTAGATTTTTTCATTGAAGTCGCACCCCTCATGCAGAAAACTCTCATTAATTTCAAGCCATGATTGATGCCATAACAACGGTAGGAGATTGGTTGGAGGATTCTTGATGAGAAAGTTGATGAGTTAAAGACATAAATTCATAAGTTTAAGCGGGCCTAGGATGAGTATAGGTGCACTCTAATTTGCGATGGATGGAGTAGCCCTACTAGAAAATCAACTGTAAACTTTATAATGGCCAAGGTATAGTATTCCATAAGTTGGTGGATGTATCTTAAAAAACGAAAGACCATAAATTCTTGAAATACATTATGCAAACAGTTATTGATAACGAAACTTCTTACAAGGCAGCTGGGAAGAAGAAGCGAAAACATATGTATTGGTCTTCCTAAGCAATGCACGGCCTAGACTTGCTATTAGAGGATATAAGTAAGATTCCTTTAGTGGAAGCAATTCATAAAGCTAGGATTAGTGATTGTATCAACAACCACAACTGGATGATGACTTTTATGAGGGAATTTACTAGTGGCAAGGACTTATTACGATCGAGCATTACGAGATTTGGCAAAAATTACATAGCCCTTAAGCATATTGTTCGATACATGGCCTAGTTAATGTAGATGTTTACTTTTGAGAGATGGGTGGAGTATGCTCGTGACAAGGGCTTGCCTAAACAAATAGCACAAATCATCCTCTCTAAACATAATAACATTTGGGCAAAGGCACAGGAGATCGTGAAGACTGTAGAGCCAATAGTGAAGATGTTGAAACTAGTGAATGTTGATACGAAGCCTATGATAAAGCTATATATATGATGCCATGGGCAGGGCAAAGTTAGCAATCAAAGAGATTAATAGAGCATCGTATAAAGAATATTGGACCTCGATTGATATGTGTTAGAACAAGCAACTTCACCAGGATATCCATGCAACAAGTATTATTTAATTTTCGAATTGATTACATCTATTATTCTGTTATATTTATTAACTTAATTATCATGCTAAGTCTTACATGATATATACGTATATGTTAACCTTTATAAAACATACTTTCTAAATCCCATTTGCCAATATGGAGCCAATTTCTCAACACATCCAAAGGTGTTTAAGGGTTTAAACTTTAAAGCACAACACAAAGACTTATGCCAAATAATGAGGTGCAAGTGAAAGCCTTGGCACAGGTATATAATTTTGTCTCTTGATGAATTTCAGTTTAGATTTGTGGATTAGTTGTATACTACTAACTAAAGTTAAATTTGCATTAGGTTAAGCTATTTAAGAATCAACCTGGCTCTTTTGGAAGTGACACGACACAACTGGCAAGGAAAATGACTGAATCAGGTATAATTTAAAAACATGCATTAGTACATTATAGTCATTTTATTATCTAAAATATGACATGAAATTAGGAATTAACTATTCAGTAAAATCTCTTATTTTCAGGCGATTGCTGGGGTACATATAGGAGGATGTTCCGGACCTTATAAGAATTGCAATGAGAATCTTGAGTCAAACTTAAGTTCTTCTAGATGTGAAAGAAATTGAAGCACATACTCGTTGATTCGCATGAAGCCACGGAACAGGCCCACTTCTGAGAAGTTGGACAAGTTAGGGTGCGTTTGGCAACACTACTATTAAGTACTTATTGTTCAATAAGTACTTATTTATAAATACGTTTGTTTTGTAAAAAAAAAAAAAAAAATTAATAAGTGATTAGGATCCAAAAAAAGTTTTTATAAATAAGTAGCTTCATACTTATATTTATAAAAAGTATTAAGCTTATAGTAGTGTTGCTAAACACCTTCTTTGTCTTTGTCCACTATAACATGAGGTTGTGTGCACTTGCCTTGACAAGACAGGAGCAATATCCTGATTTTTATGGTAAAATAAATTTGGATTATATTTTTGTTGATGATGATTCATTAAACCTGTGGTTGCGTAAAGTCGAGGAGCCACTTTTGACTAACACTTCATTCCTTCAAGGACATGTAAGCAACGAATCAACGATGAGTTGACGGCACATGCAGCTCCACAAGCACACATTCATAGCCACACAGGGATTAGAGGTAGTAGAAGAAGAAAATGAAAACACCAGTTGTTGAGCAGGAAGGTAAAGAGTCAAATGGAGATGGAAATGAGCTCTCATCATCGAGCAGTACTAGTAGTGGTCCTAGTGGAACAAGAGGTGGATGTGCTGATGCAGCTGCTACAACACAAGTGTACGATGCAGACGCTGGTCAGGGACAACATGTTGATTGGACCGCTGCAAGGATCCCAGAGAGCCTGAATGCAAGTAAGGGGACAGAGGGGTATGCAAATTATTCGACTCCTTCAGGCTAAATGGAAGGATATGATTATGAAATCGAATATAGTCAACCTGAGTCATTGCCTCATTATGGAGGTCATGGATACACTCCCCCACAGCAGGGACATTGAGCTTATTATGGAATAGAACAAAGGAAGAATCATCAAACTCGCATACACATCATCCGCAATCTACAGAGCAAGAGTTTTCAGCGAATTGTTCTCATATGGTCATGCCCAACACTATGAAAATCTCTACAACCAGCCGTATACTCGGCCACATAGAGAAGGTAATGAAGATGATGATTTTTATGAATCAGACCGTAATAGTTAACACTTTACACTTTATAGGTATCTATCTTTTTCTTTGTTAATTGTTATATTTGTTTACTTGTTTAGTTTATTAATTATTTATGTAACTTTTTCATACAATGTGTGATTGTAATTGTGTATTTTCTAAAGTTCTAAAATGAAAATTAAAGCAGTTTATCTGTCAATTGTCATACAGTACTCATACACTCATACTGTCAACCTGTAATACAAATATACCATGTGTAATTGTAAATTCATATTTGTGTTTCATTCATGTTTCAATGAATTGATTCATTAATTATTTTGATATTGATATTTATCATAAAATAATTTACATACAGATCTAATTTCATGCTTTGAAAATTTTCCTACTTTTCTAATTTTTCTGCATTATATATATTTTTTATTTTTTTATTATAAAAAACTGTTTATGCGTATCAGTATCGGTGATACGTACCAATATGCATCCCGAAATCCATATTTAAATCCTTGGGTAGATCGGTTGAATCTCCAGACGGAGCAGTTGTGCTGGACAAAACATCAACTTCCTTGACAGAAAGTATCAGATTCCTCCCTTCACATGTTAAGAACTATGCTACACTGCACTTGTGGCAGTTCCAAATAATCTACAACACACTGCACTCCCTTTACTCCTTTCTTAAGGACTTGTGATGTTTTCCCTTTTGAAATATCTCAATTTGACACATCAAAGCATCAAGCATCTTAATATACACAACATGGTGTGCCGTCTACAGTAGGAACTCTTTTGCAAGAGGCTCAATCTTTATTCTCTTGTGATTTTCCTTCATAAATATCGAGTAAAAAAAAACAAAGTTGGAGAAAAGCATTACTCAGAGATTCTTATCTTCATTCATTAGCCGAAGAAATTTAAAATAAAAAAGGTTTCGATTCATCATGAAAATAGGGAATTAAAGGTATCAAATTTAAAAGTACACAGTTAGTTATGAGAAGAACAACTTGCCTGATCCAGATTAGATAAACTGTTTGGGTCCTTACTAAGAGTTTCATAGAAAACTCTTAAATTATCCCCTGCTGCAGTTTCTCGGAATTTCACCAAGTCAACAACATATAAAGCACTGCAGGAAATATGCAACATATCAGGCCTGGAACTCTTAAAAAAAAATCCAACAATTCTATGTCGATGAAAACAACACCTAATATGATATGGCCTCCCCCGTAAATGTTCCTTCCAGAAACCCTGTTTTGTGAGAAATAAGAGAAAAAAAAGATGGCAGTTTAAATAAAATAAAGTTGTATCACGACTCAAAACAGAATATCCATTTTTGCAATTCTATGAATCAAGAAAAAATAAAAACTGCTCTACCTGTCTCCAAAATCGATAGCCATCCATATCCTTGTTGTTGTCACAAAAAGGAGTATATGCAAGAGGTCTTCCTTTAATATCCATGTCATAAAGTTCTCCCATGTCAGTCCTAATAATTTGATCCGCATCAACAAATATAACCTGCATAAATATGCAATAAGCTGTTAGAAGTCTAGATCTCGTGAAGTTGTTTCAGATTTGCAAGATGAGCAAGGAAACATCAATGTGGAATGGCTTATTTAGCACTAATCCAGAAACTAAAACACCTTTTCCAAGGAAAGTGGAAAAATAACATCAAGGAACAGGATTTTATATGCCCAGATAATCCGCTGTTTTTCTTTCTGCTTATGCAACCACGTAGGCCATTTGTAGGTGATGAGCTCATAATCAAAACTATATTCTTGTGCCATATGCGGTATCACATCCTGCATGAAATTTTAAAAAACCAGAGAACATTTGTAACTTAGATACTCAAATTTTTTGTCAATTCCAAACAAATAAAAACGACAAAAATGTAATGCCCTGCTTCATAAACCATTTTTATAAATTAAAAAAAAGAGAGTACACAAGATAAAAGAGTTAACCTTGAACTGAGGTGAAAGATAGTTCTTTATGAACCAGAACTTTACTGGCCGGTGCGTGTTCTTCAGAACACTAAGTATCATGATTTTCAGAAAACGTTCGTACCTGCAGAAAGTACATCAGAGAAACTATAAAACCCCTTAATCGAGAACTATATGTTAGTTAACAAAAGAAAAAAGCAGGAAAATATATGGAATAGATAGCATATAACAAAAAAAATATATTCTCATATGATCACGTTAACATAGTCATATGCTTACTGATTAAGATCAGTAAAACCTAAGATCTCTCCTTCGATTAACTAACGTCTGAAAATCCGATTGTTATGAAAATTTTAACCATCATATCAAGAGCCTTTATTTGGATGACAGGAAAATAATAACTTGGGCAATGATCTCAATAAGAGTTGCATAAAATAAATCATTCTAAAAGCTTGCAATTGTCTAATAAATGTGAGTTGGCCCAAATACTGAAACTGAATTGATTCTCATAATCAAATACAAATCCGAAAATCCACAAACCAAATCAAATCAAATCGAAATTCCAATTAAATCAAAATAGAAACTCTTCTAATCTAATTAGAAGTCCCATTTAATTCCCATTATGTATTCCTAATCCAATTAGGAAACAAATCTTTAATTAGTAACTAACCATTAGTAAACAATTAAAGATAATAGAGAATTATTATTAATGTGGGGCGTCCCACCCTAGGTGGGCCCCACATCTCACACCACTTTTTGTTGTTACACCTCATGTTGGTCACCTTTTGATCTTTATCAAAATCACATATGGGTCCTACTCATTTGGTTAATCACATCTTATGTGATTTCACCTATTAGAGCTTTGCTATACCATATAGTGAAATACATGGAGAAATTTATAATTTAATTCATAATTAAATTAAAAGCTTTAAGAAGGTCCTAGTGTGTGGGATCTAAAGGGATCTCCTACATCCAGTTGTGGGACCAAGTGCTTCACCTTTTAGGTTGCAGCCTTGTTGCTAGGAAACATTTTCCTATAACTCTATTAGGATCATAGAATGTTATCTAAGTCTCTGGACTTCCACTAATCACAATAATGTCCATTAACACAATGTGACTCCCCCCAGAAATTAGAGAATTACGTGCAAGTATTTTCAATCACAAGATTTGTTTACTGACACATCCTTCCACCATCTAATATTGTTATAAGCTTACGGGAATCTTATACTTTCTGTAATCCCTAGCTTATATTGAGAACTCTCTGTTTGATACCTTTAGTCAAACTTGGACTTTCAAATATAATTTAAAATTCATTAAAAGAATAATAATAATAATAATAATTACTTTTCTTTTATATAGAAAATAATATTTTCGATAAAACAATTTCATTGATATACACCAGCTGGATTTTCAAGTCCGGTTTTGATGAATATCAACTTAATATAAATAACTCTAGTTAAAGAGTGGTGGAGTCCTTGTTGAGCGTGCACACACTTCTTCCAGTATAGCGTACATAGCCGTATTTAGTCCGGTGTGTTGGACATTGACGATTGGCTACGTCAAAGCTATATAGGCAAATACCAAAGAAGATGTCGACCTCTCAGGTCAAGGACATTCTATCAAATCAAATGGACTACCCTAAATATATAGATTGTATATTTCTAAGGGTATCCACTATGCGATCCTATTGCAATATAAGTACTTGTTACTTATATCCACATCTTAGTCAAAAGACTCTCTCTAAGTGATTGAGATCCATCACTCCATCATATGGAACTAACCATGTGTAAGTTAGTAGAAATACATTGTCCAGATGTATCCTGAATAGCTTAGAATAATTCTACGTCTACAAGGAACCGGAAAACCATATCTTTTTAGCATTTGGTTCAAAACCAACTTGATGGTTTTCCTACAATGTTACCTAAAGGACAAAGTAGTCTCATCTTATGAGATACTTTATTAATATTTTACCCGATGCATAAGACAATGTGTGAATGTAAAGATGCTACATTAATAATGTAGATTAATACAAGTCCAGAATGACTTTTATGGGCATATATGTCTAACAATCTCCCACTTGCACTCAAAGTCAATCTCCTATATATCTAATACCCATCATCTCTATATGTTTCTCAAACACCTTCTGAGGAAGAGCTTCAGTAAACGGGTCTGCAACATTATCTGCTGACGCATCTTGGATAACTCGATGTTTCCTATCTTGACAATGTTATTGTTGTCTCGAATAATATGAAATCTCCTTTCTATGCGCTTAGTCCTCTGATGTGCTCTAGGCTCTATGGCTTGAGCAAAAACACCACTATTATCAATATAAAGTATGATACGAGATTCTATCGAGGAAACAACACCAAGTGCTTGGATAAACTCTATATCCATACTGTAAGCTAGACAATTTAATCCACCTCAAATTCAAGAAAAATGTGCTTAATTGTTGTCCAATGCTCAAGACCAGGGTTAGATTAATATCTACTCACGATACTCACTGCGTGACATATATCAAGTCTTATCATTGTAATTGACTTGAGACAATCCCAACATCCTTTTCTTTCGATCTCTAAACACTTTAAGATCAAGAATATAGGATGCTTCACAAATGTCTTTCATAGCAAAGTTATAAGACACCCAAATTTTAATAGTTGATAACATTCCTAAATCATTCCCAAAAGAACTAGGAAAGTCACTGTGCTCCCACTGACCTTTTTGTATACACATGTCTCATCCATGTTTTGGTGTAAACCAAATGATTTGATTGATTCATCAAAACGGATGAGAAGTTTGCTTAAGACAATATATTGATTTCATCAATTTGCACACTTTATTATTTTGACTATGGAGTTCAAAACCTTCGGCCTGACCCATATAGATATCCTCTTAAATATTTCTATTCAAGAAAGCAGTTTTGACATCCATTTGCCAAATCTCATAATCATAGTGAGCAGCAATTGATAACAAAATTCTGATAGACTTAAGCATTGCTACTAATGAAAAAATTTCTTCATAGTCGATACCAGCTCTTTGACTATAACCTTTCATCACAAGCCATGCTTTAAAGGTCTCTACCTTTCCATCGGATCCATGTTTTCTCTTGTAGATCCATTTGCACCCAATGGGTCTTATACCCTTAGGTTTTTCAACCAAGGTCCAGACACCATTCGAGTACATGGAGTCCATTTCAAATTTCCATGGCCTAATGCTAGTTCTCAGCATCAATATCATATGTTGCCTCTTGATATGTATAAGGATCATCTTCTAAGGAATCTGATTCCATAGTATATACCTCATGTAGATAAGATAATCTATCCAGAGGTCAACTAATCCTTATACTTCTCCTCGGCAGTTGTGCATTTATAGGTTCAGTTAAGATAGTTTTAACCATGGTCACTTTATTCTGATCTTGATCCTCAAGATCTATTCTAAATCCACTTTCTCTATTGAGGATGGAATCATCTTCTAGAAAAATGGCATTCTTGCTCACAAACACCTTTTGCTCGTTAGGATTATAGAAACAGTATCTAAGAGTTTCTTTTGGGTATCCTATAAATAGACAATTTTCAATTCTACTTTCCAACTTGTCAAAGTTCTGTTTTCGCACATGAACTGAACAACCCCATATCTTGACATGCTTTAGAGTTTAGACCATAGTTAGAAAACTCGGCGAATCACCCGAGTAACTCGACCGAGTTACATGACTCGACTGAATTTCAAGTCAAGTCGCCTCAAAACTTGAAGAAGACATCATTTGCCGAGTTACTCGGTGACTCGATCAAGTCAAGTTTTTTGATTCGCCGGAGACATCATTTGCCGAGTTACTCGGTGACTCGATCAAGTCAAGTTTTTTGATTCGCCGGAGACATCATTTGCCGAGTTACTCGGTGACTCGATCAAGTCAAGTTTTTTGATTCGCCGGACTAAATCGATTGAGTCAAGTTTTCGGAGTTGGGCCAGGTCGAGTATTCCGAGTTACTCAACTCGACTAACTTTCGAGTTGAGTCGAGTTTTCTAAGTTACTCGACCCGGCTAATTTTCTAGTTGAGTCGAGTTTTCGGGTTTTTGAACCATGCTTTAGACTAGGCTTTCGCTCATTCCTTAGCTTAAAAGGAGTCTTGGAAACATACTTAGAAGGTACTGTATTTAATAGATAAATAGCAGTCTCAAATGTATATCCCCAGAAAGAAATAGGCAAATCAGTTTTATTCATCATAAAATGAACCATATCCAATAAGGTTCGATTTCTTCTTTCTAAAACATCATTAAGCTGAGGTGTTCCTGGGGGTCCATTGGGATAATATTCCATTATCTGTAAGATAATCCATGAACTCATTTGAGAGGTACTCTCCTCAGTCGGATCTGAGAGTTTAATACTTTGACCTGATTGTTTTTCTACTTCATTCCGGAATTCTTTGAACTTTTCAAATGATTCCGATTTAAGTTTCATCAGATATATGTAACCATATCTGAAAAAATCATCTGTGAATGTTATTTAGTAGATAAAGCCACCTCTTGCTGAGTGATTCATGGGTCCACATACATCAATGTGAATTAATTCCAATATACTAGTGGCTGTCTTTGGTTTACCTAAAAATGGTCTTTTGGTCATTTTACCTTTTAAACAAGGTTCACAAGTTGGATAAGATTCAACATGCAAATGGTTTATAGGACCATCTTTTACCAATCTGTTGATCCTATCCAAATTGATATGGCCTAACCAAAGATGCCATAAGTATGTTGGACTCACATATTCTCTACCTCTTTTCTGAGGTGTCACACTAGTAGACCTATTATCCTCAATGTTTTTAACAGAATTGCATATAGGATCAATGAAATAAAGGCCATTTGGCAACTGCTATATACTAAGTTTGAAGCCTAGCCTTTACAGTTGGCTGGATGCCTTAAAGCCAAAGTCTCCATGCCTCATGCAGATAAGATTGTCCATTTGGTAGGTGATATATGCCTTCTAGCCAAAGTCACTGTGCTCCGTCCAGAATGTCCATTTGGTATGTTATATTAGGCCAAGTACCACTTCAATGATAAATGAAGCTGAGAATCTAAAGTAGGGTTGTAGTTGACCTTTCCTCAGGCGGATTTGGGAGTTGCTACTATAAATTACATTTTAATTTGAGAAAAATCAACATCTAGTGGCTTTTATTATTCTGTGGCATATCTGCACATCCATTATGAGGAGAGTTCGAGAGTAAACGGATTAGCCAAAGTTCTAGTTGAGTGTAGTTCATTATCGACTTGGTCACTAGAATAATCAAGCGATTTGGGGTCCTCGATATTTGGTTTCTGTTGGTCTTCAATGTAAGCATAACGTAACACAAAATATCACTTCATAAGAACACAATAAAATCTTGATTAACATGATCGATCAAGAAGAAGCCACACTTTGCCTGATATAGAGAACATCGAAGGAAAATAGTGTCAGTAAAGAGAGATCAAATACTTACAAGTGTCCAGAAGCAATCGAAAAGATATTAATTGTTTTTCCATGTCTCCCACTCTTCCCATGATCCTATGAGAAAAGGATGTGAGGGTTGTCAAGTAATATGGTGAAAAAGGTAACCAGTAAATAAGTTGACCCAGTGTCTACATTTCTTAGGGATATCATACAGACAATTCAACATAGAAAAATTAGTACAAAAGTGAAAACAATGATGAAATTTAGAAAACAATTGCATTTTCATCTCTAATCCCTACAAGGAAATCAACAACTAAAGCATTTTACATAAGAAAAGGAAAAAAGTAAAAAAAATTTGACCGCAAATAAGAAAGAACGAGAACCATATCTGTACAACCAAAGAAATAAAAACCCACCTCCAACTCTTGACAATGCTATCCTTACTAAGACTTGGTGTTATAAGTCACATCAAGAAAACAAATGCTCACAGAATGAGCATAGCTGAAATAAGGATCTTTTTTTCATCGATAGCTGAAATAAGGATCTTAAAATGGATGAAAGCATAGAGGAAAGACAAACTCAGAAATAAGTTCACTTGAGGGAATTTAAGCCTACAAATGGGAAAACCTCTGTATGCCTTGCCTACAAATACTCTTACTTTGCTGAGTACAGAACAACTATATCTATTGGTACTTCAGAAGTTCAGATAAAGTGAAAGATACAATCGACGTCTTGTGAAACGTCAATGATATATTTGATGAAGTCAAAGAGGCTATATAGTAAAGCCATCGGGGTTTGAGGCAGTAAGATCCATTATTACCTCTCATTCATCAGAATCTCTGAGTTAGAAGGTGCGGCCATCAATGGGTTCTCAGTGGGGAATTCATGTCCAACTGTTTCTTAACTCCAGTTTGCAGATACCACTCTGATTTTTATGTGATGCGTCCCAATTCCAGTTGAGATATCTCTGGTGTTTGTTGAGATGTTTTGGAGCAATGTCTGGATTGAAAATAAACTTGAGTGAAATGTGAGACTTAGAAGTGATGACATGTTCTAAAATTGGGAGTGTTATCTAGTTTCTTGGTGTGCAATGTAGGGCATTTTCTTTTTGTTGTCTAATGCATCGACATTCTATTCTATTATTACAGGCTCATAGCATGTGATATATCTCTGTATGGGTATTTATTCCACTTTATAAAAGTATTTTAATAAAAAGGTTCAATAGTGGTCGTGAGCCATTCATTCATGTTCTCCCCTCTTTTCTTCTTGTTCTCTTAATCTTTCTTCCTCTAAACCCTAGGAACCCTTTAAAATTCAACTTGGTAGCAGAGCAGGAGCAAAGATCAAAGATCAAGACAAAATATACTAAGGAGCATAAACCAAGGGCTGACGCCATCTAGCCGTACAGGTGACGTCAGCTATACAGCCAAACACTTGGCCCCCCCTTGTTTTAGGTTTATTTCATAGGTATTTTAAACCTTGTACTATGTTATTTTTTGCAGAATTTTGTGGGGCTATTTGATGTGGTTTTAAAGCCCTAAAATCATATTAATGAAAAAAATCCAGATTTCAAAAATCTGATGGTAGGTCTTCTATCAAGTTTTTTCGTGGGATTTATTGTTCCTTTTTAATGTGTGTTAATTTTTGGAAGAGAATGGAAGTTGTCTCATTGAATTTGGATGAGATTTGAGAAAGTTGTGATGTTTGTTCCTTCCTATTGTGATTTGTGACTGTCCCCCTTTTGGAAGTGCTGTATTTTCTGTGGTGTTGTTTACTTGGTCTGTGTAGACCTATTTTCTGCAGTAACTAGTAATAATCCACATTGTTGAAGGTATTTGGGTAATTCTAGTAAGAGAACTTAGCTTGTCTCAATCGACAGATTAGGGATAGTTTATTGCGGAATCTCAAACCAATCAATCAACAGTAATACCCAAATCAAATCTCTAGATTATATTCTCTTGCAAACACCTAATTCTTCACCAAATAACTTCTCACCAAATTATAGGGTTTAGATAAATTCCAAAATCAACCAACAAATCTCTCCTCCCAAATTCCCAAAATTTTGTAAATTAAATAAAGATGATTTAATACCTGATATATTCCCACTCAATATCTCAAATCAAACAATCAAATTTTCTCAAATCCAAGTTAACCGATATAGGATTTCACTAAAATTTAGAGACTATCAAATTAAGCCTCAATCTTGATCTAAAAGAATTAAAATAACCATTCAATGATCAATTCTTGATGAAAAAAATATAACCCTAAGATAATAGAGTTTCAATTATTCCAAACCCTCATATATAGGATTCGGCTACTGAGGTTTCAAAGTAAAGTGAACAATTAAAGTTCTAATTTTTTTTATTTTGAAATAACAGAAATTCAAGGCTTTATCGAGTTGAATAATCTGAAAATAATATGGAGATTGAAGTAATTAAATACCTCAATTGATGATGGAAAAGTGTAAAACAAGTTCACTTTCTTGGATTGATCTCATGATCCCCATGGATAATAAGAAAACTTCTACACTAGTTTAGTACTAAAGAGCTTAAAGAAGAAAAATCTCTGCAGAATTTTGTTCAAAATATTCCATCTATTCTCTAAATAAACAAGCAATATATATAGGGGATAGCCTTTTAACCCTAACACTCTCTAAATTGGTCTCTAACTCAAAGAAATAACATAAGAGAACTTCTAAACTACAAAAACTCATATTTAGACACTAATATCTACTATGAAGTAATAACTTATTAAAGAAAATAAAAGTAACTAAATCTACTAAAATTCTGCAAGATAATAGAAATAACAAAAATACCCCCCAAATGGAATCTTTTTTAAATCTCTCAATATAGAAGACTTTTGCAACCCCATACGGTTTTTTAACCCTTTTCATGCAGTTGGGTTGATTTGACCTTGTGGATCCATGTGCCTCTTGCAAAAACCCTCATTTTAGGGTTTTCACCTCCCAAGCCTTTAGACTTTTGCAAGACTTGAATAAGGCTTCGTCTTCCTCTATTGTTTCTTTTGGACTTACTTGGAGGATGATCTAGAGGTCATTCCCAATAGATATGGGTTAGTCGGCATGTGGAGTCAGGTTTTTAAAGACTTTTATTGATTCAGGCCCTATTTTGAATGGTGATAACCCACCATGAAATCTAATCTACTTCTCTAGGCTAACTTTTACTCTGCATTAAGCCTCCTCTTTGAAAATAACACAACCTCGAGTTCCAATGCTTTGTTACACCAAAAATCTATTTCCTCCATCCATTGCGCATTCCTGAAGCAAATCTTCCTCTTGAACACGAAAAGGCATAAAGGCTGCTAATGTGAACTTCTCAATCTCAGCATTGTATTTGTCATGGATGACAAAATCATTGTGCTCTATAGGTGTGATTGCAACATCTTTGGACTGATCCACCTTATCAACTCCTTTAACGATAATTCCACTTCGAGACATGCTGAAATTTCAGTCGAGAACATTATCTCATCGTCCTTAACTTTCTTTGTCAGCTCAATCGATGCTTTGGGCTTCTTCTCATGCAGACCTAACTGATCAGTAACAATTTTTGAATCTGATTGATGAAATCGTACATCAATAGTTTCTTTGGCTGTTCCAGTTCCCTAAGTGTCTTTTTGCAGTGTGGAATAGGGTTCAAATTCAAAGGTTGTGTGATGTAGGACTATGCAATGACATAAAATCTAGTGTGCTGTGATAAAGATTTGATTAACAAGAATAAGGAAAATTATAAAATAGCAATCTTATCACAAATAATTAACCAAGAAAATTCAAAAAAGCAATTTCATAACAACTTGAGGCCATGTCACAAATCTACATTACGACCCTCAATTCTATCAGCGAGGGTTGTATGAAATTCTATGTTTCCACAAGCTAAGGATTAACTCTTAATTCAACGCAGATTTTCTAACTTTTTCTAGGGTTTCAAAGATTAAAGGGTTAGGGTTTTGGGATTTTAATGTTTAGGGTTTTGGAAATTTGAGGTGTTAGGGTTTGGAATTGAATTAGGGTTTAGGTATAGCAGTTATAGTGTTTTGCAATTGTAGGAAATTTGTCATAGCAATTGGAATAGGTCTAGGGTTCTTGTAACAACAATAGGACGGGGTATTAGGGCTGTAACAGTAAAAAGGGGGGTTGTATAGGGTTGGTACAGATTGTAGGAGGGCTGTAGGATGAAAGAATAGGCTATGGGAGGGCTGCTGGATGAAGGGACAACAAGAGGAAAGGGCTGTGTGAAGGTTGGACAGCAATGAGATAGGGTAGGGAGGCTAGGGTTTTGATTGATTGTGGTTTCTTGAATGGGAAACCAGAAAAATCAATCAAGAACAATGAAAAAAGAAATCTAGGGTTTGGTTTGGGTGAGATTTCTTGCAAGGGAAATAGGATCTAGGGTTTGATTGATTAGGGTTTCAATGAAAGTAGAAAATCAATGAGAAAAATAAAGAGAAGATCAAGAACTTGCATTAGACCTCTGGGAATCACTCCCATGACATCAAACCAAGAATCCTTTGGGAATCACTACCATGGCATCACACAAGATTTCAATCACTGGAGAATGCTTAAAAACACTTTCTTCATTCATAAAATTCCACAACAAAAATTTACAGTAGAAAATAAGTTCAAATAGATGTAAACTCTACTTGTTTAAAGACTAAAATACACAAAATAAATAAAATGACTAAAATAACCTAATACTAATAAATCGTTTTCTCTCTAACTAAAAGTCCAACCCATTGGGCTTTTAAAAATTAAAACCATGTTAAATCAGTCCATATGCACATCTTTCCAATGTGGAGTCTTCCTAATGATCAATGTGTGCATATGAGGTCTTCAATACCCAAAGTGACACATGGGCCTTCTTCTTCCTCCGCCTATGCTAAACTTGAAACTTCTTTTGATGCTAGATGTCCGCATCACTGTGTTGGCTAGTAAATAACAATCATCAACCTCGCCCAACTTTCTTTACTTTCATTAGACCCAAAATTCTTATCCGTATTTGCAGCTAGTTCACTGCCTTGATAAGCAACATCTGCGACTATCTTTTGTATTGTTGGCTTCATATGCAACTTGGGATCATTCACAGATACTAACTTCATCTTATGCCCCTTGTAAATTAACATGTAATTTTAGCTTCACTTTTGTGTTGCACATTTCCATCATAAATCTATGGTTCTCCCA
The DNA here is from genome assembly GCA_015143295.1 of Tetracentron sinense. Lineage (NCBI taxonomy): Eukaryota > Viridiplantae > Streptophyta > Magnoliopsida > Trochodendrales > Trochodendraceae > Tetracentron > Tetracentron sinense. Next base: position 54,570,320 of record CM026552.1, read on the forward strand.
GCAAAATATGAGAAACTGTCATCTGAATTACGTCACACCAAACAGAATCCAAATATTGGTTTCCAAGGCCTAATAAGTAATAAAGGTGACAAACATCTCTTTGTCACTGTAAAGGAGCCATCTTCAACTCAAATAGCTTTGTAGGATTGTGGGTGTTCATGTGTCTTCAACTTCAACTTGTCAACAAGCTCATGGGAATCATAATTTATTGCCGCCCTCATCTATAATCCACTTAACTTGGTCCCTACACCAAACAATGGTATGGAAAATTCTGATACAAAACCAAATTTCCTTCATGACTTCTTTCCATGATGTCAAAATTTGATGCACTAATTTAGTATCCGCATGTGCTATTTCATATGCATCTTCATCATATAGTTGTAGTTGAACTACCATTGGAGGTCTACGAATACTAGGCTTTTATGAAATTGTTGTGCACGATTACACCAATCATCTCCCTCTTTCTCATCTTATCATTAAGTGCTACCATCCTTTGATATATCGACATCAAAGGTTCATCCCTCTCCCATTCTCTCAACTTAGTACTGTAGGATCTTCCACGTTGTGAGAACATTGTAGCGAAGCTCTAATGAAAAATTGATGTAAGGCTAAAGGGGATTTTTTTTTTTGAAATATTGGACTTCTCAGTAATGCATTAGGGCTCTTTAAAATGCAGACTTTAATCCTAAACGATAAATTCAGCTATACAAAACAAATCCTCAAATATAATGATCTCAATCAAATACCAAATTCTTCCCAAATCAATATAGAAGAATTTAGGGTTTTTGAATCAAATCTGAAACCTACAAATATAACCAAATAAATCACTAACTTCAACTAGAAACAATTCTAGGTGTTCTGAAATCTTCAACTCACCAAAGTATTACTTCCATTTCAGTTCAATTTCTCCCAATATCGAATTAATTGAGTTTTCACGGTTTTGTTAGATTGGGAAAAATTCTCAAATCTCCACAATAATCCAATTAAATAAAATAATCTCAATTCTAGTAATAACAAAGTGGCCAAAACCTACCCTAATGATTTTAGGGCTCCGAAATTTCGGATTTTGGTAAAACCTTATTTTTGGCTACAATGATTCAAATTAAGAAAAATCCGTAATTAGCTAATTCTTCTAATAAATTAAGACAATTAAAAAATCAGATTTAATCTACAAATGATAATCTAATAAATTAAGACAGTTGAACTAACGCCTACTAACAGCTTAAAAAAGACAATAAAAAAATAACTAAATCTACTAAAATTATGTAAAAGAATATAATTTATAATAATAATACCCATAAGATTTTTTGTTTTTGAGATCTCTTAAAGTAGAAGGATTTTCCAGCCCACTCAGGAATCACCCTCTATAGTTTTTTAACCCCTTTCATGCGATTAGGTTGATTTCACCTTAAGCATCCATGTGGGCCCTACTCTTGAAAATCCCTAATTTTTATTTTTGTCCTCTCAGGTGTTCAGACTCTTGCAAGACTTGAACAAGGCTGCTTTGTCTTCCTTTAGTTTATTTTTTATTTTTATTTTTATGGATTCACTTGGAGAGTGATTTGGAGGTTATTCCCAATAGATATGGGTTGGTTAGCATATGGAGTCATGGTTTTCAAAGACTGGTATTGATTCAAACCCAATTTGTGAATGGTGAAGATCTAGCAAAAAATAATCTATTTCTCATAGTTAATTTTTGCTCCTACATTATTCACAACACATGAAGAGTATATCATCTTTGTATTCCTCGTATAATGTCTGTTTGGTTGGATAGCGAGAAGGTTAGGATAGCTAATGGATCTCTTTCATCTATCTATGGTAAAAGGACTCTTATCCTCCAATTTTCATGTTCCTAATCTTTCAAGTAACTTATTGTATATTGCAACACAAAAATTTCAAAATGTGGTGTCACTTTCTTCCATACTAACCGTGTTTAATAGGACCTAAATTCAAAGAAAAGGATTAGCATTGATCGTGAGGCTGTTTGAAGTATTAATAGTATTAAAAGGACCATCAGATACGTTAACATTATTGTTTGGGCCATTTATCTTTGTGTACTAAACGTTTGTTTCTCAGTTTATTTGTTTCATGATTCCATCATTCTCAGTTCTTCAGTGTGAAATTTGTGAACTTGCTAATAATTATTGTAGTTCTTATACTTAGAGTCATAATAAAAGTGGTGTTGTAGCGATTCTGATATTTCTAATTTAAAAGCTAAGGGTATTTTCGTAATTCCTAGACAAGGGGTATTTTAGTAATATTCCAGTGTGTTGTTTGGGCATAAGAAATTAATAACCTTGTGTGGAATAATTTAAAATAGGAATAACACTAAGGGTTTAGCATTGGGTTGTAACCAAACACCTTAAGTAAGGGTATTTGGGAAAAAGCACATAAATAGGTTTTAGTATAAAAAGATATAAAAAGATAAGGATAACCTAATCCCTCATTATTTTTGAAAACCTAATCTAAGGGTGAGAGCTTAGAGGAAGGAAGGAAGGAGAAAGAAGAGGTGTTAGGGTTTTGAAGCTTGAAGAAGGTGATTCAAGGCTCAGAACCATGAAGCAAACCCATTTGCGGTTTTCTATCTTCTTGAAACTTTAAAACTGAGGCAAGTGAATACCCCCTTTATTGATTAAATCTATTGTAATGCAGCATTTATTGTTGTATTAAATGTTCATTCATGATCTAAGTTAAGATAGAATGGATGGGGAGATTCTAGGGTTCTTCCCTTTCTTGAAACCCTAGTTTTCTAGAATTGAATCTTGTGAAACACTTCATAAAACCTTAAATTCATGTTCTAGAAATGTTTTAAGGGTGATATTGGGTGTATGGATGCTTGGAATTGAATCATGGAGGAAGGAAATGAAAGTTGGAGGTTTGGGGGGCAAGAAAACCTAGAAATCGCGAAGGGCAATCGATTCCCTGGGTTGGGCGATCGATCACCGGAATACAAATGAAAAGAGAAGCCTCTAGTCAATGGGCGATCAATCACCCATCACCTGCCATCAATCGCCTCCCCCTTTTTATTTTTTTTGATCTGGAACCTGCTCCAGTAATTGACCCGTAACTTTGACTCGTTTATCGGAATTTGACGATTCAAGATGCGTTGGAAACGTTATTCGAAGGGGAACAATTTCTTTTCTAATAGAGATGTCCCAATTTTAAGTCCTTGGATGTCAAAATAGTCCGTCAAGTTGGATGAATGTAGGAGAAAACTCCAAAACTTTTGAGTTAGTACTGAAAACCCAAGATTAAAACCCTAAACTCCTAGAAGTTAGAAAATAAATACATCAACCTTGTTTTAGGTAATGAGATGACCCCGTAGACGGTTACACTATTTGTTTGGTGAGTTTCTTGGTAATACATCAACCTTATTATTTATCTGTAAAACTATGCATATTTAGGATCCCCCTTTGAACTTAGAGACTATGCATATTAGATCCCTTCTATAAAATGATACTCTTTCTTAATTACTAAATTGATATTCATGTTTTAACTTCATTATCTTGTCACTATATTATATCGGTGTTATTCCTTGTAATAATTAAGTAATTAACTATCGTGCATGCTTGAGTGAATTGCTTAAATTACATAGCCCTTACCCAGCTTTGTTAGATCCCTCTTGTTATAGTAATATAAGACGCTATAGAACTATAGCGGAGAGGATATAACTAGCTTACCTTGGTTAATAAATTGAGTTAGATCAACCCCGCTATGTGGCAGGAAAGATATAACACATTTATTTCTACTACACCATTATAACTGTTAGACTATAGGTGACTTAAACTGGGATGGACGGCATACGATTTCATCTAGATCCTTGAGGTTTGTTAAGGGGCCACCAAAAGTAGGAACAGTTATACAATTCCATCTGGGTCCTTGAGGTCTGCCGAGGGCCACCAAAAGTAGGCATGAGTGTGGGATCCCATAGGTATCCTTGAGGCCTAACGAGGGCCACCAAAATTAGGATCTAGTGTGAGATCTTAAATCGGTCCTGAGGCAATGCCAAAGGGGCTGCCATAGAGGAATACGATGCTATTTCCGAGGTGTGGCCGAGGGTCACCTGTTATGGAACCAAGTAATTCAAAATGAATTGGAAATGAATTGACTTACGTGGTCATTAATTGCATATTGAGTAAAATGTAATAATGACTTATGATTGCATGTGTTCATCTTTCTGAGCTCCGTGTTCACCCTTGCTATGTTGACATTTTTCAAGAGATATATGAGGGTACATAGGAGCTCTTGAGGAGCTGAGAATTAGAAGAATATTCCTTTATCGCTTTTTGGAGAGTGAGTGATTGTTGTGAGGAATCTTTTTGAGAACTTAGTTGCACTATATATTCTTTTTACACTTTATAGTATGCTCGTATATTTATACATCTGAAATGGTTTTATATTTTTATAAAATGCATTCACTATTGGGGTTTGTCTCAGGTTCACGCTTCAGAAACCTATACAAATATAAGGTATATTGTGTATGAGGATTTCGGGGCGTGACAAGTGTTCCTTTCATTAATTGTTCATTCTAGGTCCTTCTCCTAGTACATTCCCGCTTGGTTATCACTATTTTGTTTTCTTTATGGATGATTGCCCTATAAGCCCATGCGTATATCTCATTAAGTCAAATGATGCAATATATCCGATATTTTTTTTTTCTTTTGTGGATGATTTCTCTATAAGCACTTGGTTATATCTAATGAAGTATACACAAAATGGTTTGCACTCAGCTGATAACTTCATAAAAAAAATTAATTCGTTCTGATAATGGTACGGGAATACATGTTTCATTGGTTAAAAGAGTATTTGAATGATAACAGTATTAAACATCTTAGTACCTGTGTAGGCACTCCCCGATTAAATGAAGTTGCTAAAAGAATAAATTGTCATCTTCTTGAAGTTATTTGTGCTCTTCTCTTTGGTATGAAAGTTCTAAAAATATTCCGATCTGAAGCAGTTCTTATAACATCTTACCTCATCAAAAGGTCAAAAGGATACCTTTTAAAGTGTTGAACATCAAATCTCCTGTTGATATCTTTTGCCATAATCGATCTCTTTTTCCTATTCCTCTAAATGTATTTGATTGTGTTTGTTTTGTTCGCACTAATTGATCGGATCAAACTAAACTTGATCTGAAAGCTCTTAAGTGCATCTTCCTCGGTTATCCAACATCTCAAAAGGGATATAATTGTTATCACCCATTCACCCTATGTAATTGAAGCAATTTGTATCCATGGACGTCATTTTCTTTGAATCAATTCCTTTCTTTCTCCTTCAGGGGGACATGGTTCAAAATATCGGTATCAGGTGTCATTGGTAAATCCAAAACAAGATACGTATCAATGTCACGGACCATATCAAATGGATACGACCGAAAAAATTAGGATACGCTAAGAAATGCTTGGATACACAAGAAAAAACTTGAATACCTTTCATAAAACTTCTTTTAATGCACATGTAAGCTAAAAACAAACTATGAAGGCCTTCAACTACATTTATAATCACATATGAGATTTAAGAATTTTATGAGTTAAAAAAGTCATGTATGCTGATAAACATGTATGAAAATACAAACTATAGTCACTTAGTCAGGTATAAGAAATACAATCTAGATATTAACACTTTACATTCAATGAATTCATAAGAATGCATTGAATTATAACCATAAATTATAGGCTTGAATGTAAGTCTTTTTATGTTGAACTGTTACACTATTAGTTGACATTTTGACCATGTAGATGAAAATATTTTTGAAAACTAAAATATAAGACTTTTTTTGTCGGACTTTTGAGTTTTGGAAATATTTTGATATGGTAGAATTTATGAAATTTTAATATGTGAGAAATATCTTACCATTTGAAAGCTGAAATTTTGACCTGATCTCTAAAAGACACTAAAAAGATGATTTTGTTCTTGAACTGGAAAAGTTAACTTTTTATTCTTCAAAAATTTAGATTTAGGATAATTTTTATTGAGCTAAAATGGGGTATGTAACCTTATTTACATATAAATATCTTAAGTAAATGAAAGTACAATCTAAAATCATTTACGTAAATAATTATATGTAAATAAGTTGTATATCAGGTCTATGCTGTGGATCCTAGTGTAAATGGAAAGAGAGGAAAAAAAATTAACTGAAAAATCCTATGTATCAGGCGTATCGGTCCCGTATTTACCTAATATGCCCGATATGGGGTCAGAATGGGGGATATTGTTTTCAACGTACCAATGTACCAGGTAGCTCCATACTCATTACAGATTGGCCCGTATCAGCCGATACATACTGGGATTTTAAATCATTTGAAGAGAGGTCTTCTCCTCTTTCTGTGTCAGTTTTCATTTTCCGTTCTTTGTTGGAAATATTAGTGCTACCAATCATGTACAGGAAGTTGTGGGTGTTAATGAATTGAAAGTTTAGACGAGGAAAAAGAAATCGGAACCTAAAACAGCCAAGCCATCACTGCAAATCATCTTGGATTCAAGTAATTCTTTATCACCTGAATTGTCTTCCAATAATATTCAACAAGTTGATGACTCTAATCTTCCAATTGCAATTCGAAAAGGAAAGCATACTAGTATTCAGAATCCAAAATCTAATTTAATTTCTAATCAGTGTTTATCTCCATTTTATAGTTCCTTTGTACCCTTTAATTCGACAGTCCATATCATTCAGTGTCTTAGTACACTATCTCATTCCAAGTGGAAGAAGGGTATGTAGAAGGAGATGAATAGGCATGGAAAACAAAATTAAACTTGGGAGTTAGTCATTCTTCCTAAAGGTAAGCATCAGTTGGGTGCAAATGAGTCTATGAAGTAAAACACAAGGCAAATGGGTCAGTGGGCATGTTTAGGGCGAGATCAGTTGCAAAGGAATATATGTAGACTTACAGGATTGACTACCAAGAGACTTTTTCTCTAGTAGCCAAGATGAACTCAATTAGTCATTTTATCTGTTGTTGCAAATCTCTCTTGGTCTCAAACCAACTTGACGTCAATAATGGATTTCTTCATGAAGATCTGCAAGAAGAGGTTTACATGATGATTCTTCAGAGTTCTTTGGTCGTCAAGGGAATGTGTGAAGAATGAACAAGGCACTATATGGGTTGAAACAACCACCAATGGCATTGTTTTATAGATTCAGCAATGCTATGAAGAGAGTGGAATATGTATAGTGATGTCCTGACAAGTTGATCACACAATGTTTGTTAGATGTACTCAATGTAGAACCATGGTTATTATTGTTTATGTGGATGACATAGTGGTAACTTGTGATAATCAGGAAAAAATCAACCTTTTAAAGAATACTTGGGGAAATAGTTTGAGATCAAGTACCTTGGCTTATATATATATACACATAATCTTTTATTCACTTTTTGAATATTTTTGCAATTTTCCTTATATTTTATTAATTTTTTAAAATGAGAGAGCATGAAGCTTTCTTGTGAGACTTAAGCCTCACACCTCGAGGCTTATGCCTCATGCATCTTGAGGTCCTAACACTTCGCCTCACGCCTTCACGTTTTAAAACATTACTTGATATCGAGGTTGCAATATCGAAGAAATGCATTTACATCTCTCAACGAAAATATATTCTAGACCTACTACTGGAAACAGGAAAATTGTGAGCCAAACCTACATATACTTCTATTGAACAAAATAATTGGATGAATAATCAAAATGGTGAAATTAATGCGGGTTGATTCCGAGGGTTAGTTTATTTATCTCTTACCAAGCTAGAGATTGCTTATGCAGTGAGTGTTATGAATCAATTATGTAGTCACCAAGGTCTACACACCTAGAGGATGCTTGCAGAGTTTTGAGGTATCTCAAGTCTTCGCGAGGGAGAGGGATGTTATTTTCTAATCATGGACTTTTGAAGATCTAAGCACTTTACCAATGTAGACTAGGCAAGTTCTACTTCAGATTGTAGATCAGCATCAAGTTACTCAAACTTTGTTGGTGGGAATTTAGTAACTTGGAAGAGTAGAGTCAAAGTAGGTTGTCAGGGATCTTACGCAAGTTGAAATGATACATATCTATTCACCAACTTGAGAGGGAGTGTTGTCCAATGCATCTATATTCTAGTCTATTACTATAGGCCCATAGCATGTGATATATCTTTGTAAGGGCATTTATGTCCATTTATTAAATATTTTAATACAGAAGGAAGGGGCGTGAAACATTCATTTACGTTCTCCCCACTTTTCTTCTTCTCCTCCTCTTCCTTTCTCTAAACAATAGAGATTCCTTAACATTCTACTCTTTCTTCGTATATGGGCCTTCTACTTGGGCCAAAATATCAGTCTCAAGCATCTTGTCTTTGAGAATGTCGAGAAGAGATTGGGCCTCTTGGAAATCAGGGTTACTATCAAAAACGGGAAACATTACACTCATTAGCACTTCTTTATTGAGCTTTCCAAACTATTTCCTATCTTTATTCATATACTTAATTGAGCATTCCAAACTGTTACCTATCTCTATTCACTATTCCATCTTTTGTGGCAGATGAGATGGAAAAGATCAAAAAGGATTTTCTATGGAACTGCAAGGATGATGCGATTAACTAATATCTAGTAAGGTGGAAGAGCATTTTGTAGGACTACAGAGAATGGAGGTCTAGATTTGAGGTTGTTGAGAGATGAACAAATCTCTGCTAGGTAGATGGTTGTTGAGGTTCGCCAAGGAAGGGAAAAGCATGTGAAGGAAGGTGATGGTGGGAAAATTTGGGGCCTCAGATTCTTGGTTAGCATGAAAGTGGAGGGAAGCTAATGGATGAGGGCTGATGTGATTTTATATCTTTCAGGTTGGATTATGGGGAACTCTACAATTTGGTAGCAAACAATGAAGCTTAGGTAGGAGATAGCTTTACTAGCATATCAGGTAATCATGTGTGGGAACTGAGGAGGGGCATCAAAGAGTGGGAGTTAGAACATAGCATAATAGTAATTGGAGCAGCTCAAAGTGTTCATCCTATGGTGGCCAGAAGACAAAAGTGTTTGGCCCTCAAAGTTCCCTGCTCTAAGCTTCCCTCACTGATCAACATGGAAAAAGGGTTATCCTCTTAAGGTAGCCTATTCCTTTCGGACGGCGGCTTATACAAGATTTTCACTATAGTTCATCACTTCATCTTATGCATAGAGATGGAAGATGCAGAACTGTGTTTTCTGTCCAGATAATGAGGAAACAGTCCATCACTTGCTTATTCATCATTGTTAATTCAGTTCAAAGGTGTGGGACAACATCATCAGATTGCTTGATTTTTTGTAGGTCTTCCTAGGAGACTCACAGATTGTATTTTCGGTTGTCATGCTGTGTTCCTTGGCATCTAGGGTAGGAAGCAATGAGACTTGGCACTGTATGCTGGACTGTATGAAAGGAACAGAACAACAGAATCTTTGACGATGAGAACTCTTCAGCGGATGAATTGGCGACATAAAAATTCATCTTTTGGTGTTCGATTTTGCAAGATTTCAGGGAATTAACCTCTCTGAATTGTTTTGCAATTTTTTAACCTGTTAAGGTTTTCTTTGTGATCTTTTTCCATTTCGTAAAGCTTCGGCTTCCATGTACATTATACAGTATTGTTCCCTCTATATTGGCTGATTTCTTTATCCCAGCCCTTAGATTCATAAAATACTGCTTGTGATTGTTTCTTACCTATCAAAAAAATAAGGTAAAGTGCAGATGCATAATCTTGGTTGTTACATTGTTGCACTTCGTGATTCAAATCCAAGATTACAATCGAATCGTAGGTAAAATGATTCAAATTGCGTGTGAAAATCGTAATTGGGTTAAATTCCATTCAATTAGTGATTGAGATTGAGATTCAAATTGTACAATTCATGCAATTCGAGCATGAAATCCCTGTTACGGACCGATACTTAAAAAATATTTTTTGAAACGGGAAAAAATGAGAAAGAAGAGAAAAAAAGGAAGCAAAAGAGGATGGAGTTGGACTCTTGGAGATACTTTATTTTATTAGTCTTTTTATTGTACAAGTCTTTCGATACTTGATCTCATACAACATAATTATATGTGTTTACTTTTGTTGATTTATCTTTAATGAGATTGGGGGTTATGTTTCTTTTATGGAGTTCATTCGCGTTTTGTATGTTATATGCAATGAAATGTTCATTACTTGCTTTCATCAATAGATGTGACTGAAATCTTTTGGATAAGGGATTATTATATTTTTTACTAATTTATTAAGCATATTTATATTTTAAAAATTCGGATTGAATCTTACAATTTATGATTTGAATTGAACCGGTCCTAAAACGATTTACGATTGATTACGACGGCATTGAGATGACGGAATCCATGAAAAGCGTTTTCAAGATGACGAGTGACACGGGTTTCACATATAAGCATGAGATCATATAATGGGTTATACCCTGAATATAACATTTAGAGAACATGCAAGATAAGTAACAATGATTTTCAATGTACACAATTCAGTATTCTCAACAAGCAAGCTAATAAGCAACTATAACTGAGAGTTTCATTGCAAAAATGTTATCAAAGTCTAGGAAAAGCTTCAGTCAAGCCACTTCATTTTGCAATTATATGTAAACATATTCATTCTGAACAGCAAAACTTAGGTAGTATGCTTTCTAATTTGAAGTTCTCCACTAGAAAGGAACTTAGTAATGAAAGATACTGAACATGGGATTTCAGACTGAGCAACTGACTCTTGTATGTTATGTCAAGTACCTGGAAGATGATGCACATTTACTAAGAGTTCAACAATTGAGCCAGAACCCTAGATTTGTTATGTTTAAAATACAAAAAGACACATGCTGCATCCTTATGCAACTAAATAACCAGTGGACAAATAAATTAGATGAATCTACTAATTATAAAATAGCAGTTAGGATCTCTATGATTCATTGTTTGTAGATACGGAGGATAGTGCAATTTTGAGAGTGAATGAGTTAACATGTTTGACAGATAACTAATAATACTCACCTCTAAACTATTTGTACTCTTCTTTGACTGCTCATTGCCACCAATTAAATCAGAGGCCCATTTCAATAAATTAGTGTTCCAACTATTGTGATTTCCCTGTTAATGAATTTAACAAAGCAATTATGAGTACAAGGCCATAAATATGTACCTAAGCTGGAAAACGTTGTCTGTTAACATGATAATTGACAACTATATTTTAGCATATACAAAAAACTCACTTTCTTCTTTTCCACCAAATGGTCATCGTCGATAGAAGAAGCTAACAACTGCTCATGTTCCTTTCCCTTTTTCTTCACTACTTCCAAATGGACTGGCTTACCCAGCAAATCATTTATAATGATCCGTTTTGACAAAGGCAATTTCTGATTTTCATCACCATTTTCCTTCAGTATGTAGAGATCAGAACTTCTGCCTGGAGCAAGCTGCAGGTACCAGACCCCAGGAGAGACTTTCATTTGCCAATAACCCAAATTGGCCATCACAAGGGTATCGACCAAGTGTGGCATGCTCTTAGTTCCAAGAATCAACTGAAGGCCTCGGGGAGGATCATGATCTTTTTCAGCACAATGACCTGATGGTGATGTTTCATACATAAAAAAGCAAAACACAATAGCTAATGTTTCATATGTAAAAAGCAAAACATAATAACAGGTAAGGATAAACATTACGCTCATTCTTCAGTTTTGCAACAACAATATGAAAGCACCATAAAATCTTCAATTTATGCTTAAAGAAAACGGTATTTTACCAGTAAGGACAAGTGCTTCAAGTTCAAACACAGCTTGCAACGTCCTTGTGTCGCCAAGGTTCTCAAGTAAAATATTATCCAGGTCGTGGCTGAAATATTTAGAACCAAAACAAGGAAAAAAAATACTTAATGGTGTAGCCAGTGAACACAACTCAATATTTCATATAGAAGAAGAATATAACATACACAGCAATAACAGGCTCAACAAGCCATGGCTCTGGTACATCAAGATTCATAGTGAGGGTTTTGGACAGTGGCATATTCGGAAAAAAGGCTTTAGGGCCATTTATTGAATGATCAGTGCTGCTGAAGTCATCCTGCAAATTAATGTCAGCATGCCATAACTAAGATAACAAAACTAATTCCAATTCTGCACATTTAACAATCAAATGTATTTACAATACCATTGTTGGCACTACATATCTGTAGTAATTTTTCAGAGGAAGATCAACAAGGGAACTCTGCCAGGAATACAACAAAATGTTAGTTCCTTTAGATGCAGAACGAATTTCATTAAATTATATTAGGAGAACAATCCAAAGCCATAAAAACTGTACTGAAAGATACATGTGAAACTAAAACTGAATCCAAGAGAGTCTTCGATGATGGATATTAATGTCAAAAATATTATAGGACACACAAAGTGTTGAAATGTAAGAATTTTGAAACAGAGTGGATGAAAAGTCCACTGTTTCATGGTGAAAGAAAAAGAACATAGATTCTATTGTTTCTATAAGAAAGAGAATCTAAGAGGATCCAAAATACCTTTTATACTACATTATTTAATTATTTAACAGGGCATATCCATGGGGTAAGGTGGGCAGCTGCCCCCTAACTTTTGAAAAAATACATTTTATAATATATATTGTATAACTTTTGAATAAATAAAACCTTCTATATTTTATATTATATATTTATTCTAATGGCTTCAAGCAAGCCTTTTCTTTCATCTTTCCGAACGTCTATTCTCTACAGCCTCTATCCAGCTTCTTGTCTCTTCCCTGTCAAACCCTCAAATGTTAAAGAAGAATGACAAAAAGGCTTGCATCCGCTCCTCTTGGAGTCAAAAGGTTTTATCTATATTTGCTTTATAGATTTAGTGACCTGTATCTGAGTTAGATTTTATTGTTTTTATACTTCGTTTATTATCTAATTAACTTTTATCAAACATGGTTTTTTACTTCTAAATCATTTAATTGTGGATTTTTTAAATTTTGTGTTTCTCAACTTCTTTAATAGATTTAGTTTCTACTCTTTTGTCATTTGTAATGGGTAAAGAAGCGTAGAAGCAATTTTTGTAAATGGAGTCTTGACATGGTTCAAAATATTGGTACGTATCGGCCCATATCAATCGATACATATTTGACACTAACTGGCATGTTGGAACACTCAAATTTTAAAAATACAATGTATTGGGTGTATGGGTCTCGATACGGACCGACACCTGCAACACAGATAGTTTGGACAGTGTTACTTTTTTTTTGGGTACCGACTAATGTTGTTCATGTCCCAGGCCGATATAGAACGATACAGGCTTAAAACTATATCTTTTTCATTTTGAAGTATTTCAAAACACCTCCAAACCCTATTCTCTCTCCCAAATTTTTCATAATGAAATTTTAAGCCTAGAACAACATCTTCATTGTTGATTTTAAGTTGAAAAATGAAAATCTTGGCATTTGATTTTGGAATTGAAAGGTCTTCCCCAAAATTTTGAAAGTATGTAAAAACACTTAATAATTTTCATTTTACTTCTTTAAATTCATGAAAATAAGTTGTAATCAACCCAAAATGAGTAGATCTATTGATTTCATATGAAATCCATAGTCATGATGACGATGATCGTGATGATGACTATTGATGAGCTTAGTCATCCAGCTGGAGGCTATGGATATGAGAGTACGTCGTATCCTCTTATGATTATGGTTATGATGCCCCAGCCGAGCCCTACTTATCAGGAACTTATAGTCATTATGCTCTCTCTCATCATTGAGCGACAGTTATGGACAACTCTCGAGTCAGTAGCTAGCGTACGTACATCTGTATCGGGGCATGTATCACACTTTCATGAGTTGGTCACAGTTAGTCATCATGTCTGGCTCACCTATAATGTATCACTCTACTCAATTCTTCAGCCCACAGAATATGAGCTGGCACGAAGCTTAATGTGGTATTGAGCTTCTATCATGTATGTCATTTAATTTATGAATGCAAGTTAACACTTTCTAATGTAATTCATTGAATGTAAGGTTTTAATATCTAGATTGTATTTTCTATACTTAGTTAACTGACCATTGTTTATAATTTCATCCTTGTTTATCAGCACACACTCCTTTTCTAACTTATAAAATTCTTAACTCTCGTATATATGTTTATAAATATAGTTGGAGGACTTCATTTAGTTTGTTTATAGCTTATATTTGCATTAAAAGATATTTTATATAAGGTATTCAAGTCTTTCCTTGTGTACCCAACTTTTTTTAGCGTATCCTATTTTTTTTCCGTCGTATCCATCCAATATGTATCCTGTTTTGGACTTATCCATACGACACCTGATACCAATATTTTGAACCATGAGCCTTCCTCAAGATGCAAAAGCAAAGGAAAAAATAAACGAATACGAAGACAAGCAACACAACAATTTATGTGGTTCACCTACTGGGGGCTATGTCCACGGAGATTCATACTGATTCACTATTACTCCAACCAAGAGAATAAGGGGGCGTTTGGATAGACTTTCCCACTGACTTCTACAACTTTTTGGGTATGGGGAAGTCAAAAGTTGGGCATTATCGTGTTTGGTTTGCCAATATCAATCAATTTGAAGTTTTGAACCCTAAGGTTGAGTAAATCTTAACTACAGTTAGTGAGTGTTAAAAGGGACACTTCGCAGCTTGTAAAGTCCCCTTTAACTGTGGTTAAGCATCATCAACCTAAGGTTAATATTTTTTCTAAATCCAAGGTTAGATGTATGAACCCTAGGGGGTGAGTGAATATTAACCACTATTAGTGGGTGTTAAAAGGACATGTGGCGGCTTGTAGAGCCTCCTTTAATTGTGGTTAAGCATAACCAATCTAAGGTTATTATTTTTTTCTTCTAAAAACCAAGGTTTGATGCATGAACCCAAGAGATGAGTAAATAATAACCACATTTAAAGGGGGCTCTACATTTAAAGGGGGCTCTAAAGTGGGTGTTAAAAAGGACATGTGGTGGGTTGTAGAGCCCCCTTTAAATGTGGTTAAACATAATAATATTTTCGTATATTTTGTTTTTCTAAAATCCAAGGTTAGATGCATGAACCCTAGGGGTGAGTGAATATTAACCACTGTTAGTGAGTGTTAAAAGGGACACATGGAGGCTTTTAGAGTCTCCTTTAACTGTGGTTAAGGATAATTAATCTAAGATTAATACTGTTTTCTTCTAAAACCAAGATCAGATGCAAGAACCATAGGGGTGAATGAATCTTAACCACAATTAGTGAGTGTTAAAAGGGACACATGGCATCTTATAGAGCCTCCTTTAATCGTGGTTAACCATAATCAACCTAAAATTAATATTCTTTTTTCCAAAAACCAAGGTTAAATGGATGAATCCTAGGGGTAAGTGAATCTTAACCATAGTTAGTGGGTTCCAAGCACTTGTGAAAAGTTTCTACAAATCTCCTTAAAATCAAAAAAAGGTTAAAAATGTCATTTAAAAATTTAACATCCGTTAACTTGCTTTTGGATGGAAGGGTGTTTGCAAAAGTTTTAAAAGTTAGTGGGGCATAATACAAAATCAAAAAGCGTAAGGGGTATTTACAAATAGCTGAAAACATAGGGTTTTTTTTTTTACAAAAAACTTTTTTTTTTGGTTGAATCATAACGTTTGTGCGTCTATATACATGAAAAAAAGATATAGTGTAGCTACATACCATTGAAGTTAGAGGGTGCCTTCAACAATGCTATCTACTCTTGCCCCCCCACCCCCCACCCCCCCACTTATGCATCAACCAATTCGACCCACACCATTCGATCTTCTAAACAACATCTCAGATGTGTTTTATATAAAAAGACCATACCTCATTTGGAAATATCATAGCCATCCACTTGGTATCCGGGTCCAAATTTGATCGGATTCAATGATCATAATTGTCTAATGTTTAAACTCTCTTTTGCATAGCTTATAGGAGAATCATTCTTGATTCCTGAGAAGTGAGAAGCATACCCCGCAATCCACTTCTAAGCTGACCGTAGTGTCCCCGTGTCCCTTTTAACACCTCTTTAACCATGGTTAAGCCTAACTAAATTAAAGTTAATAATTTTATATAAAAAAATTCTAAAAACCATGGTTGGATTACTTAACCTGAGTGAATCTTAACCACAGTCGATCGGTGGTAAAAAGGGGGCATGGACCTATTGGAACACGGGGTCAGCTTCTAAGCTGACCCTGTGGTCCGTTTTCCATTTCCAACCTTTCTTTGCCCAACATTGCCATATAGAATAGTTAGTAACTCAATTGGTTAGTGTTTGAGGGTGGGAACTACAATGCCACAAAAGCTCTATCGTGATGCTAGTATGTACCACGTGTACCCATTCTTATTTGTTACCCGTCAACGCTATATTAAGTATTTGTTATGAAATTTTGGTGATGGGTTACAAAAAATGCAAGAAATAATCAATTGATTGGATGATAATTATTAGGAAAATTGTCACTTAAATATGAATGTTTAGGGTTTAGGCGGTCGCCTCAGGCGGTCTGTTGGGCTTAAGCGACGGGCCGCCTCAGGCGATCATTATTAAAAATTTGATATATGATTGTTTGGTAAACAAAAAAATATATTATTTTATGTACTTTTCATGTCTTTTACAATATAATATATTAGGATTTGTATATTTAACAAAAAAAAGTTTGTAGATAGAAGAGGAAAGAAGAGACGAACGGTGTTAAGTATATTTCTCTCATGTTAACTTTTCCTCTCTCTCAATGGGTGGACCAATTGGTCTCTCTCCCTCTGTTTATGGGTGTACCATATAGTCCTCATTTGTTTTTTTTCTCCATCCTATCTCTTCTCCTTCCTCTCTCTCTCTCTCTTTCCTGTTGGGCTGTCTATTTTTTTATCTCACATTTGACTGTCGGGTTATTTTTCTACTTTTTATTCAGTCTTATATTCTCTCTCATCTCCCATTTCCTTCCTCTCTCTCTCTCTCTCTTTCCTATTGGACTGTCTATTTTTCATCCCACACAATCCCTCTCTCCTCCCCCCCTTTCAGTAGTCATTATAGACTTAATTTTTATTCCATTTTTTTCAACACTTGAAATGGCACGCCAATGTTTGTATGTTTTAGATTTTATATGGTTACAAGTTTTAAACCATGAATATCGGGTGTAGTAATTTGTATATTATCTGCTAGTGCATGCATAAGTGTAAAACATGTTTTTATCTTCTTTTTTTTATTTATGGGAATCACAAATTTTACAAGAGTTGATATATGGAAATAATCATATATCAATTTTATACCATATGTAAAAAAAAAATATTAAAAGTTACTTCTTATAAGTGCAAACGAAACTCAAACTTGACTTTCGGATTTTTAAATGTCATTTTTCAGACGTGCAAACCAAATGCTATTTTATCCATCCAAATAACTTTCTCAAACTTCTTAAGGAGTTACTTTCTACAAAGTAACTCCTGAGGAAGTATTTTTCTTCTCTGGGAAGTCTAATCAAACGCCACCTAAACCTTAAAAAATGAGAAACTCTTCTTTTTCAACAAGAAAATTTAGTTTCTCCCTTCTAACTAGAAACACTAATACAAGTCACAACAAAACTATAATTATGAGTTCACCCTAAACAAGAAGAAATAATACCCCTATGATATGTACGTATGATATGTACGAAACATATGGAAGAGGTGGCCAATGATTTTGGTGCTTAAAAATATTTCTCAAGGGTTTGAACCCCCAAGCAACCCCTGAACCAAGAATATTTCTGCCTAATCATTCTCTACAAACCCATTAGGATAAACTAACATTATCAATCAGTCATTGCTTGCCCCCTTACAAGAAAAGTCTGGCTCCGTCCCTGGCTATATTTATAATTCAGCTACTTAACCAAAATTACTTTAAATTCAATAAATCGAAATCAAGCTAAGTGACTATAATGCTTGTTGAAGATCTTAGTAGCCTCCCACATGCAAGGGAAGACCAACTATATCCCCGGGATTTTTATATAGATAGGACTCTCCGACATGCATTGAAATTTTGGTAAAAAATTCAAATATCGGTCATAGTTGTTAAAGTGTCGCCTGATATATGTCATATTATTATTGTTTAAGGATATAAAATTTTACTTTATTTGAATATGGTAGTGGTAAACAAAAAAACATGTTATTTTATTTACTTTGCATGTCTTTTACCATTTAACATGATAGTGTTTATATATCCAACAAAAAGAAAAAAATTTAGATGTAAGAAAGGTGAGACAAATGCAGTCAAATATGTTTGCCTCATGTTAACATGTCCTTTCTCGCTCAATGGGTGGAACAATTGGTTTCTCTCTCTCCCTCTATTTGTGGGTGGATCATATGGTCCTCATCTATGTTTTGCATAGTTGTAAACGTGTCACCTAGGTGACCACGCATACAGCTGGGCTCGGGCAAACCACTAACCATAAAAAGACCTTTAAATGCCCCCTAAATTCCTTCAAGAACCCCCAAAACTCTCATAAACCAATATTTAAAGGGGTATTTTATAATTTAAACAAGTGCAGAACCCATAATCATATATTTTTACTTATTATATGTTTTTTATTACTTTTCTTGACCGTAATCATGAAGAAGGAAGAAAGCAAAAAAGAAAGAGGTACGGCCTCTCCCTCTCTTCTCTCTCCCCTATTTGATGTCACATTGACTTCCGGCCTCTTCCTCTCTCTCTCTCTCACACGTACAGTTGTTACAGTAGACTGTTGTTTCTTTCTAGTTTTTATCCATCACAATCACTCTCTCCCATTCAGCGGTCATTGTAGATTCTATTTTTTTGTTTTGTTTTTTTTAATTCTTAACACTTGAAATCCTCTTTTATTATTTTCCTAGAACTATTTCCAAGGATGGTTCCATCAAAATGCATCTTGACAATGGAGATTTTGTAATTTATATGAATTACATAGCCTCTTATTCAAGGAAGCATCATACATAGGTCTCATATTGGGAGAATTTCTACCGCAAAAAGTTCATCATGCGAAGCATAGGATGCCCCAGGCGTCCATGGGGTCTGTCGCGTTGACAACAATGATATCAGCCTTTATATTTCGGTTTCGCCGGTAACTGATATACAGTATACAGATGCCCACATTCATAAATTTGCAATATTTTGCTAGAAGTTTTTAAGATTGCTTTTCAAAATTTTGACAGCTCAAAATTTCCGGAAAATTAGTGTTTATCACAATTATAAAAGTGCACTATTTTTTTCAAAATCTATAAAATCGATTTCATACTTTACAATAACAATAATTACAATGAGATGTTGTCAAAACCCGTAAAACCTCATGTGTAACAATTTTTAATTGTCTTGCTTCTCTAGTGAATAGTTAAATGCATCAATGTGATGCATTTACCAGGATTGAGAAAAAATTTTTTGAATTTTTAGATAAAAACTTTTAAAAGGGGAATATCAACTGCTTTTAATTAATACAAATGCTCAAATCTGGCTTAATATATTGTATATCGAAGACCTATCTATAGATTGGCTGAGAAAATTTGTTTATTTTGTGAAACTTTTCAATAAATTTATCGAAAATCATTTACAAATAAAAGTTAAAGTATATATTTAGAATAATATAATGGGTAAATAGTAGAAAGTGATACTCTAGAGGAAGAATATAGAGAAAAAGAAAAAATAGAGAAAAGATTAAGGGGGGCTAATTCTCCCTTTCTATTATTTATAGCACTTGGAAAGTAAGATTACAATACTAACCTTAATGACATGATACGGTGTATCTATACCTATTATAATAACAAATCTCAACACTCCCCCTTAAACTGAAGATATCAACAATGCCCGCCTTGTTAAGAACAACTTTTAAATTTGCCTTCAAAATACCTTTAGTTAGAATATCAGCTAGCTGATTTTCTGTTGTAACAAATATTAAACATATGTTCCAAGAAATAGTCTACTCTCGGATGAAGTGACCTTCAATCTCTGGGCTTGGTATGATCCTATTGAGAGCAATGTTGATAGTTGCCTCGTTGTCATAGAAAAATTCATTGGAATACCCAACTTAATTCCCAAATCTCACAATAAGATTTTCAACTACAACAATTCGGCTACACCATGGGCCATCACTTCATACTTAGCACTTGACTTATCCACCACATTTTGTCATCAACGTTTCCAGCTCAATCAGCACCAATGTATGCTTTCAGCAGGAGATGTCCGTGATTTGCAAATAGTATGCCTTTTCCTGCAGTAGTCTTTAAATACCGCAAGATCCTCTCAAAAACTTTATATTGAGGAATCCAAGGTTCAGGCATAAACTGGCTCACTACCCTAACCGCATCTATCTTCTAGTAATTGTCCATCACTAGTGCTCAACTTGTGATTCGCCTAAATCAGAATCTCTGCATGTCAAGACATGGATACAACACACATTCGAAGACTTGTAGAGGAACAACAAAGGAGAACTAATCTCAACAAAGAATGTTATGTGGAGACTTTAACTTTAGTATTCAGGACGAAATATGATTGATAAGGTAGTCCGTAGTCCATAGTCCGCTATAAGATCTGTTTCAGCCCAAAACTGACGAAATTAGCAGGTGCATGAGTACCGGATTGTGCAAAAGAGGTGGAGGCAGAAGTGCCTTCTAACTGGTTTAAAAAATGTAGGAGACAATCAATATCAGCTATAAAAAAAAGTTATTTGAGGCTGACGAGGAGTTCCTATAGGAAGAATATGTGATGAGGAGGTACCCTAGGAATGAGTCATAGTGGCTGCAGTGTGGCCAGTACAGACATTTATCTGCTGCCCAGGACAGTTATACCTTGTCGTTCTGCGATGTAGATCCTAACAAGTCTCCCGTGTATACCAAGTCTTCCCACAATGGTCACACTTCAGTTTGTCTTTGTCATCAGAAGGCTTATTTTTTCAGATGGGGTCTTTTCCCCATGTTGAGCACTAGAAGATGCAACAAGAGCTGAATGATCGCTAGTCGGAGTGAACTGCATAGCCTTTTTACAGCTTTCCTCACTTTGTACCATAGAATAAACTTGGTCCAAGTTAGGAAGCTCATCTCTCCCCAAAAATCTGAATTATAGTTAACTCAATCTTAGAGCTCAGACTAGATAAGAAATCAAAAATCCTATTTTACTCATACTGTATGACCTGATAATGATCTAACTCTTCCTAATAGTAAGTATCAACCGGGAACTCTGCTTAGATATCAAAGAAAAGGAGTAAGAAGGACGAATCCCTCTCATCACTACCCTTATGTTTCCTTTATTGTCATTTGTCACAAGAGTTTACTTTCTCATGTTTATATGTCATTGATTACTTTATTCTCCGTATTAAACTATTTTTTAAAATGAAATTCTGATCTAATTTATGGTTTATTTCTAGCTTTAATATTAATTTTATGAACATCTTTGATTTTAAAAAAAATAATGAATAATAAATAAATTGTGGTCACGTACAATGCCTAGGAGGTGCCTTGCCTCAAGAACCCTAGTTGCATAGGTGTCATCTGGATGGATAGACTATATTGATATTTATATTATAAAAGTTCTAGGGGAGGCCTTTGTTGCGGAGTCCCTTGGGTTCCTCACCAGTACTTTAAAACATAATAAAACTTTAATTAGGCTAGATAAATATATATATTAATACTACATATGTCACTAGTGTTTTGAAAGCGTGAGAGGCTTAGGCCTCAAGGCTTGCCTTGAGGTGAGGATCAAGGAAAACGCCTTGAGGCTCAACCTTAAGGCTTAAATCTCCTGAGGCTAAAGCTTTAAACTGTGAGACTCTCTTTATGTCTGAGGCATGTGCGAGAATCCTATTTTTGATTAATGCATGTGCGAGAATCCTAGTCAAAATGTCACCTAGGAAACGCCTAGGCCACCACCTCGCCTAGCCAGGACCCCTATCGCCTAGATCATGATGTAGGCGGCCACTTATTAATTCTTATATAATATAATTACAATAAATAAATTTTGATCGCCTAGGCATCGCCTAACCAACACCTAGGCATCGCCTCGCCTAGGGAATCCCTTATCGCCTAGGTGTCGACTGGACGCTTATACTACACTGTGAACACGCCTTAAAAAATATATAGAATTTAAGTCTCAGTTGTGCCTCATAATTTCTTTAATCAATATAAAAATATTAATTTTTTCATTTTGTTATTAATCTAAATTAACACTTAATTTCTTATGTCTAACGCATTTAAGCTTTTTAAAACTTTGTAGATTCTATTTCACTCTAATCTTTATACTAAACATTGTAAAGATTTAGAGCAATTGTTCAACATGTGTAGTTAATGACTACTTTGTAATTGTTTGTTGGAATCCAAAATCAACTCCATGATTGAACATTATTTGTCTTTCAATATGTATATAAACTAAAAAATAAATCTAAATTAGCTTTTCTTGCCTCTCCTAAATTTATTTTTTTAACAGAATAATTTATATAGTATTACATATGCATGTGCGTATACACAGACATATATTTTACCTTTAATAATTATTATTTTTAAATCTTTTTGTAATATTCTTATTCATAGTTATTTAAGGCATCGCCTTAGGCGCTCAGCCAGTCGCCTAGGCGACCAAGAGCTCCACTGGGCTAAGGCGACTGGCCACCTATTCGGTCATTATAAAAATCTGAAGATGGTAATTTGGTTAACAAAAAATTATGATATTTTATATGTTTCTTGCGTCTTTTACAATATAATATGTTAGAGAATGTATATCCAACAAAAAAAGAGTTTGCAAATAGAAGAAAAAAGAAGAGATCGTACAGTGTTAAGCATAGTTTTCAAGGCGACTTGGGGCGACATACCCATGGATGCCTGAGGCGCCCGAGGCATCGCCTAACGAACTTTTTTGTTGCAGAAATTCCTCTTAATAAGAGATCTATATATGATGCGTTTTTTTTTTATAAGAGGCCCTACATTCATATAAATTACACTATTGTCAAGATACACTTTGATAAAATCATCGTTAAAGACAAGACAGTTCTAAGAATAATAAAGGGGGATTTCAAGTGTTGGAAAAAAAATAGACTAAAAATTAAGTCTAAAATAACTGTTGAAAAGGGGGAGAAAGGAATTGTGATGGATAAAAAATAGACAGCCCAACAGGAAAGAGAGAGAGAGAGAGGAGAATATAAGATTGAATAAAGCATTAAGATAGCCCGACAGCCAAATGTGACGCTGAACAAGGGAGAAAGAGTAGGGGGGAGAGGGAGATGTCGTACCTCTTATCTCATTTCTTTCTTTTTCTCGATTATACTCGAGATAAGTAATAAAAATAATATTGATAAATAAAATATATAAATATAGGGCCTACACTTATTTAAATATGAGTTTATGAGATTTTTTAGTGTCCTAGAAGGAATTTGGGGCATTTAAAGGCTATTAATTTGTTATTGGGCCGCCTGAACTAGCTGTAATTTAACAACCATGAAAAAAAAATGGGGACTATATGGTCCACCAATAAACAGATGGAGAGAGACCAATTGGTCCACCCATTGAGAAAGAGAACAAGTTAACATGAGAGAAACATACTTAATACCATTCGTCTCTTCTTTCTTCTTCAATCTGCAAAATCTTTTTGTTGGATATACAAATCTTAATATATTATATTGTAAAAGACATGAGAAGTATATAAAATAACATATTTTTTTGGTTACTAAACAATCATATTCAAATAAGATAATTATTTATATCCTTAAAAAATACTAAAATTACATAAATCAGATTTTTAATAATGACCGCCTGAGGCGGCCAATCGCCTGAGCCCAACAGAGTGCCTAGTTGCCTTGGCGACAGCCTGAGGCACCTAAGGTGACGCCTTTAACAACTATAGTGTTAAGTATGTTTTCTACAAGCTAACATGTCCTCTCTCTCTCTCTCTCTTAATGGGTAGACCAATTTGTCTCTCTCTCTCCATCTCCCTATGTTTCTGGGTGGACCATATGGCCCCCTATGTTTTTTGCATGGTTGTTAAGCATACAATTGGGCTCAACCGGCCCAATAACATAAAAAAGCCTTTAAATGCCCCAAATTTCCCCTAGTTCCCCCGCCCCCCCACCCAAAACCCCAAAGCTCTCAAAAACCTATTAAAAGGGGCCTTTTATAATTTAAATAATTACATGCCATATAATTATATATATTTTATTTATTATATGTTTTTTTATTACCTTTCTTGGGTATAATCAAGGAGGAAGAAAGAAGAATAAGAGGTACGACTTCTCCCTCCTCTCTCATTCCCTCTCACTCCCTCTTTCCCTTGTTCGAAAGTCACATTGACTATCAGTTTATTTTCTATTTTTTTATTCAGTTCTACACCCCCACTCTCTCTCTCTCTAATGTTCAACTATCACTGTAAACTACTGTTTTTTTCTGTTTTCTATCCTTAAAAGTCTTTGCCTGACTCTTTAGAAAGTTATTGTGGACTGCTTTTTTTTATTAAAAAAATCCAACATTTAAAATCCCCTGTATTGTTCCTAGAACTGTCTCCAATAACAAAGTACATCTTGACAATAGAAATTTTGCAATTTATATGAATTAAAGGGCACCGTATTTAGAGAAATGCAACATATACAGATCTCATATTGGGAGAGAATTCTGCTACAAAGAGTTCATCAGGCGACACCTCGGGCGCCTTATGCTACCACCTCAGGCATCCATGGAGTCTATCGCCTCAAGTCACCTAGTCGTCTTGACAACCATGTTCTTATTTATTAGTTATGTATTTGTTAAAATGAGATAGCTTAAGGCTTTCTTAAGCCTCACGCTTCGAGGCTTACGCTTCACACATCTTGAGGTCCCAACATCACGACCCACGCATTCACGTTTTAAAACATTGGATCAGACACCAACACAAAAATAGAACTTATAGCCCCATTTGTGTAAGCAAGTCGGAGACTCTTCTAAACGAATGACATGTCCGTGTCAGACACGTGGTGGACTCCGACACATATTGGATTCTTGTTGATACTTCTGGATTGTCTTTTTATTCATTACTTACATAACATAAATTGATGTGCACAATAGATAGCTATTCTAGCTTATCCTTCAAAGGTTTCTTTTTTATCGGTTTATCCTTCAAAAGGTTTATAGGCAATGAATACAACAATATTACATTCATCTATGCCCTTATTTAAAACTATATGATGTACATTAAAAATATCCCAATTAACAATGAACTAAACATAGAAATATCCCCCCAGTCCTCAAATCCTTTATTTGGCCATCGCCGAATCCAACACCTCACATCCATGTCAAACGCTGACATTTGTGTCTTTGTCTGTGCAACTTAAGCAAGATGAGATTTCATAGTGGGATTACGGAGTTCCAATGCTTAGTTGCATTATGCATGCCATAAAGAAGTGGAAGTTCTTTTTTTTGATCAATTACGAAAGGAAATATATTGATAAAAGAGGAACAAGGACAAGAGAAAGAGGAAAGGAGTTTACGAGAACATAAACTCCGCCCCAAAAAAAAACAAACATAGCTCCACACCAAAGAGGTGAGTTCAAGGATTAGATGAAAATAACAAAATCAATACAGCCGTTCCCTAAGATCTTCCTGAGGACAACCAAGGCCAGCCCATCCAAAACTACCAACCAAATACGCTCGCATATCCTGGGGATTGTTGAGGGGGAGTCCAATAACACTCGAAGGTTACACTCTTTCCATATAGACCAAAAGAAAGAAGTGGAAGTTCTTAAAAATAAATAAAATACAACTTGGACATTCAGTTAATATATATATATATATGGCAATAATCCTCTCCTTGGGGCAAGAAGAGGACTATTGCTTCTCGACCTTACAAAGCCTCTTAAGTGTCCTAGAACTATGATTAACAAATTTTAAGCCCTGTGGTTAAATTTTTTTTCCTAGAAACCAACAAGCTTAGATGCTTTAACCCTAAGCGAATCGTAACCACAGTTGAAGGAAATTAAAAAAAAGGGACAAGAGGCCAAAAAAGGGGAGAGACTCATTATCCCCTTCTCGCCCCAAGGAGGGTATTATTTTCCATATATATGTTGTACAATGGCCACATTCTTATCAAATTAAATATTCAACCTAATTTTATTCAATCATTTATTTTGAGTTATTTTTAGAAACTGGATATTGTGCAAGGACAAATTAGCAAATGTTCAAATAAAATTAAAATGAACTCACCAATGGATTAAGTACAATCCTCATGCTTGGCTGGATGCATTTCCAAAGAACACGAAGAAGTGGAGATAACTTCTGGCCCGAAGGACTTAACGGGTCAACAACAGCATCGATATGAATACCAGAATTTTCATTACTTAAAACAACAGCACTGTAGATTAAGAAAGCTGAATATTACATTTCACGGAATTGGCATACAAGAAATTTGGAAACTTAGTAAATACTAGAATACAAAAGGATGCCACAAACAGAAGACAGTCTGAAGAAGAAAACATTGAGATAAAAATAAATAAATATTAGTATTCAGAACAAAACGAATAAATATTCAGGAACCATAATACCCAATCTAAAGATTATTCCAACGTATCATTCAGATAAATAAAACCAATTACGCTGAAAAAAGCTTCGGTACAACCATAATTTTGAGATGCACTTGAAAGGATAAGTCTCCACCGCTCTAGTAAGCAGATATACAAGAAAAAATACATTTTACAGGGCATTAGAGTGCAAGGATCATTAAATAGCAGAAATATTCCAATGGTATAATACTATCAATGCAACTATCTATACTGGTAATGTCACATTATTATCAGACATGTATATGAGTTTTCATCATCGTTTAAAATATACACATGTTATGCAAGAGCAATCCAGAACAGGAGGTACTATGCCTCAAAGCTCAAGTCAACCCTATAGTCCTTACAAAAGGAGACTTCTAGGTCAACTTTGGCCGAGAGGTTAATTAGGGTTTATTTCCCAATTCATTTAGAAGTTATTTGGAATCCATTATGTATTTAAAAGTGGGTAATTTGTTTTAATTCTATTACTGTGTCACTAAAATAGAATCCAAGCCTGTTTAGCAGTTTCTATTGTGAGTAAAAAAAGGAGGTCTATAAATCATATTTAGCCCAATTTGTAGCTAGATGGTTGAATACTGATTTTGAAGATTAAATTAGAGGGTTTGTTATTGAATTTTGTGCTACTGGTTTCTGATTCCAGAGATTGATTGATCATTAATTGTTTAGAATTTATTTTCATTATCAATATTTTCTTTAATTTTCGGAAGCCTAATTCCTTGTTGTTCATGAATTGGAGAAGAGAGAGAACTCATCTATAGAACTTCGGATACCCAATTTTAGAGACCCGAAATTATTTCCTCGGTATTCGTGCTATTAATTGAATTTCCTAGAAAAATGTGTTCCATTTTAATGCATTTATTTCTATGAAAATTATTGTGAATTGTTTGCAAGTAAAAACTCAATTACCTTGCCAATTTTAGCGTATTTTTATGATTTAATCGCATAAAAACGAAGCCATCAAAAAAGTAGCATTGGTCGATCGATCGGCACACCAGTGCCGATCGATAGCCGACGGTGACCATCAATAGACACCAATGGCTGATCGATCGCTGAGGCGGTAAATTTTTCAGAAATCGTGAAATTCCAACTTTTTTTAACTCCCTAGGGTTCTCAACCCTATAAATACACCTAATTTCGTGAACCTAGGGTTAGAAAAAGCATTCTAAGAGTTTGAGAGAAGGAAAAAGGGGAAAAGGTAGAGATTTCAAAGGGTTGCTATTGGAGAAGAAGGATCACTTGGAAATCGAGATCCAAGGCATTCGCAAGCGATTGGTCGTAGGAAGATGATCTTGAGAGGTTTGATACTTTGTATAATTATGATACTTTGTATAATTACTAATTTTAATTAATAAGAATTACTAGTTTCAAGATCATGGTTAGATATTGATAAATTATATTTGAGTAGAATGATTGTGTATGATTTTTAAGGATTAGATCTAAAGATCTGGAATGAACTAATGGAAAGGATATTGATATTATTGTGGATCTTGCTTTAAATTATTATTATTATTGGAAAATTGATATGTGATGGATCTGGCTTGATCATGAGGAAGGGAATAATAATGGGTTATGAATGAATTATGGAGGAAGCGATGTGTGTTGAATTGGTTGTGGATATTGGAAATAAATGATTGAAATGGTCATAAGAATATGGATCTCGTTAAATTTGTGAGTATGATATTTTTTGTAAATATTATTCATGTACGAAAATACATTATGGTATGATTTCAGATGTTTAAATTGTGATTATTTCTGCACCTACAATGAATAAATTTTAGGTTAGGTCAATGCTTAGAGGATAATGCTATTAACCTAGAATTCTCTAACTATTGTGGTACGGGGCCATTATAGTGGAGTTTCAAAGGTAAGGTATCGGAACCTAAGAGATAGCCTAGACGAAAAGTTAATCATGACACGGTCAAGCACAAGTCTCACAGTATCATTGAGTTTGCATATGTACCCATGACTAGTAAGACCCTAGTATGATAATGATATGAAAAATGTATAAGCATGGAATTTACATGCAGATGGTACGAATATGAGCATGGACTTTACATGCAGATGATACGAATATGAGCATGGAATTTACATGTAGATGGTACGGGCCTTAGAACTTATATGGACTTTGGAACCCGGTACGGAATTAGTAGGCT
This sequence comes from Tetracentron sinense, assembly GCA_015143295.1. NCBI lineage: Eukaryota > Viridiplantae > Streptophyta > Magnoliopsida > Trochodendrales > Trochodendraceae > Tetracentron > Tetracentron sinense. Next base: position 54,598,926 of record CM026552.1, read on the forward strand.
GGTGATGGCATGGAAATATGGTAAGGACCTAGAATGGTAAGAACCTTGGAATCCTGATATGATAATGGAAATTGGTATGGAAACGAGTATGGACCTAGTATGAATGGACATGAGTCTGCATATGTACCACAAGTTTGCATCAGTCATGAATATGAAAATGTTATGGAAAGATCTAATGAACTATTTTAAATGTTTCCACGCTATGATATTATGAAGTATGATATGACTGAAAATGCATATTAATTACATTGTTAATTATGTTTTGTATCCGCTGAGTATTTTCCATACTCAGCCAAACTGTTATTGTTTGGTAGGTTTGAGCTTTGATATTTGTGCTCCAAGATCGTGGACTGAGTAAGAATACAAAAATGAGCCCAAAGCTAATCAGTACGATGAAGAGAGGGACATGGATAAATGACCCTATTATTGAGACAATAGTTGTTTTATTTCTGTCTGAAAAAGGGTTGTGCTTAGGGTTGAATTCAGTTTATGAATTTTGTGATCACATGGGATGATCGGATTTGTTATGATTAGGATTGGTCAATCACATTTATGATTTCTGGATTTTAGAGATTATCAATTAAATGGTTATCATTGTTGAAGAAAAATTTTGAGACTCGTAATTTACATGCCATATATGTTATTAGAATAAGTTAGATATACAGTCACATGTCCAAAATCCTATATGACCAATATGGAATTTTGGGGCACGACACCAATATTTGGAGTTACAAGGCTGCAGCACCCCTTCCTACAACCCGACATATGAGACCTATTTCAGATTTGATTGCCTTAAATTTTTGAAATTTACAGAATTCCTTAATCCTATAACACTAAACCTAATCACATAACATCATTTGGGTTTTATTTCTCCTTGTCTTGCACCCCAAAAGTGATAGCCTAAACCCTCGATCGAAGCCCATACAAACCCTAAACTGAAGTTACAAAATATCGAGTAAAACCTTGAAACTACAAAAGGTACCTAGAATTTTGAGAAATTACCGATTAACCCCTTTCCAATCTGAAACTTATTTTGGCCCTTGGACTTATTCTAAGCCCCCTAACCAAAATTACACTATATTGCTCGTACATCAAAAAAAACACTACCAAATACTCTTAAACCTTTTATCTTAGCTTTTTTCTTAATCAGTAAACAATCGAGATTTATTAATCATAAAAGAAGTGCAAAGAAGTAAAAGGAAAAGAAGTCCACCACAGTGAACTTTCACAAGAAAGTTATAATTAGATATGCTATATCTCCCCAAGTTACCAAAAGAAGCACTCATGCCCATCTGAAAGTCCATGGAAGCGAGCTTCCTGGGAAAAAACTCTGGAAATGAGTTCTGTGAGAAGCGAGCTTCCCACCTTGTACATAGCTTCCTTGCAGCTATGGTTGGTACGAAGGAAAAAAACTGTATCGACCGTATCGGAGAGAGGACTCGATTCAATTGCTATAAATCTCTCAAGAAAAACATCTAAAGTTTAAAACTCCGTTTTCATCGCGGTATTTTAAAAGTCTCGCGAGAATTCACATAAATATCCCGATATTTAGCCGATATTTTAAAAATATCGCCAATAATACCCAATATGTTGGTTTGATGAATTTATAAATCGGTGATACTTATTACTATTTTTTATAATTTTAATTATTATTTTAATCATTGTCAAGATTTAGACGAGAAACACTAGGGAAAAAAACTCCATATTTGAAAATATCCCAAGAAAAACTTCACCCAATAAAAACACGAGAATGAAATTTGTAACACTGCCCAATACGCACAACTTATTTACATATAAGTATCATTTTTAAGTAAATTATTTCATTTACTTACGAAATTTATATGTAAATAAGGTTATAGCCCCTATTTGAATTCAATAAAAATTATCTTAGATTCAAAATTTTAACTTTCAAATGGTAAGGCATTTCTCGAATCTTATAATTTCAAAAATTCTAGTATATCAAAATAATACTAAAACCAAAAAGTCCGGCAAAAAAAAGCCTCATATTAGTTTTAACAAATAAATTCATATACAGGGCCAAAAAATCAAATTATTAGAGTAACGGTTCAACATTAAAAGACTTACATTAAAGCTTATAATTTGTTCTTGTAATTCAATACATTCTTATTAAATTCATTGAATGTAAGGTTTTAATATCTAAATTGTATTGCCTATACTTAACTAAATGACTATTGCTTGAGTTTTCATAGTTGTTTATCAGTATGATCACTTTTTTTAACTTATAAAATTCGTAACTCTAATACGTATGGTTATATATGTAGTTGGAGGCCTTCATTTAGTTTATTTTTAACTTATATTTGTATTAAAAGAAGATTTATGTGCGGTATCCAAGTTTTTCCTTACATATCCAAGAGTTTTTTAGTATATCTAATTTTTTCCGTCGTATCCATCCTATACGGTCCAATACGCCGATACGTATCCTGTTTTGGATTTACCGATACGGCACCGGATACAGATATTTTGAACCATGACCCCAAAGTACCATACAACTAAAAAGGGAAATGTGTACGACACGGACAAAGTGCTGTAAGAACGAAGTCACCATAGATGACCTTTGTTGTCCTTGGACCATACTCAACTATCACCACAAAAGGAGTTCAGGGAGGCAAATGGCAGACAATTAGGAGTCTAAGCAAATTGTACATCTCTCCATTCGTTAAGATTTTGTCTCAGCATAGGGTTCCAAATTACTATGTCGTCTCTCCAATCAAGCGTGGAGGCTGCTTTATCTAATGTTAATGGAAAAGAGGTTCCCAAATCCAGTGTCAAGAGACTTGGCCCACACCAAAGGTCTAACCAAAATTTCACCTCCTGCCCACTCCCTATCTTGAACTGAGTATATTTGAAGAGCTCATTGTTGACTTGCAATATGACTTCCACAATCCAACCCAATTGGGCCCCTTCACCGCATTGGATTCACATTTATTAGTTTCCCCATGCCTAGCCACTATCACTGCCATCCATAAGTTATTCCTCTCTTCCTTAAAGCGCAATAACCATTTTCCTAAAAGTACCATATTTACGATTCTCAATGATGACATGTTTAGCCCACCACTAACCTTTGGATGGCAAACCAAGTTATATTTAACCAAATGGTATTTCTTTATTTCCACTATCATTCCATAGAAATTCCTTCTAAATGCATTCTAGTCTATTTGTCACTAAACTAGGGAAATGTAGTAATGATAAAAATAAAAAAGTTGGCAGACTGCTATGGGTGCTATTCAAATGGGTGGAGGTAGAAGGATTTCCACCCTTATAAGCTCTTATTGAATCTTTCTACTAAAGGCTCCCAAACTGCTTTCTCTTTAAAACGCCCTTAACAGAAGACCCAAAGTCAAAGATTATGTGGGCATGCTCCTAGCCCTACAACCAAACATTTTGATCAGTCTATCCAAATTCGGAACCTCACCAATGGCATGATGCGATTCTTTTGGAAATTAATTCTTAGACCCAATACCGCTAAGTGGGGTTACAAATAGGTGATTTCTAAAGAAAAATAAAAAAATCTTTCAAACTCCTTCAAAATCTCTCAAATCCCTCCTGTTTGGTCGATATTTCCCCATTTTATGGACTACGAGGCGAAATATTAATAACTTAAAAAAGCTGTATTGAAAACATCAGCGATATTTTGCATATAAAAAAATACATGCAAGAAACACATTTTACCCTGCGATAGCGGGGATATATTGAAAATATCGATGATATTTAAAAACAAGGCTAGCAACCGAGTATCTAGGAATTTCTCCACCCACCTTGTATGTACCAAAAATCTATGAATCCGACTTAGAAACGGTAAAGAATGGAAGTTCAGCCATGAGAATCTTGCATTGTTAAGAGGTGAGTCGATAAGTCATTGCCGAAAGATAAGGTCCTCGAACCTTTTATATTCTAGGACACTGGCCTCCCACTCGATTTTTCATGTAAGAACCTCGCACAAATTCCATTGGACACTTTCGTTATCTAATTCTTCTCAAAACTCTAGCTGGTCTAGATAGTCTACTAGATCATACATACCTGTAAAAACCCAAGCAAACCGATCAAACACCGATCGACAAAAGACTGACAGCTAGAACGCTCCCTCGTTGAAAGTCAACATCACCACACTTCATATTCCAAATAATCAAGATACCCCTATAGAACAAATCAAAAGGAGTACTCTACAATCCATGCGACCATCCCAACGTTCTTTCACAATTCCCTCATTCATACTTTCTATCTTGGTCTACTAGAGGCACAAAATTGTAGGGCATTTACGCAGGACCAAATCAATTCGGCACGCCTTTTCTCGATACCACCCAATCCTCTATTGTTCAACGATATTCACTGCATAGTCATAATTGACAAACATTACTACCCCTCTTTTATGCCACTAGCTCACACCTCACCCCCTACTTTCCCCTCATAATTGACCCCACAGGACAACATTCTAAGTTCCTTAAAGCAATTTCCTATTGTTCCCACTCACCCACTCCATTCCCCTTCCCCTCCATTGGTCCCTTACAGTTTATACTCTCGGGAATACATATGAGGTATCTGAGAATTGTAGGATAAGCCTAAGAATTTCCCAAAACTTTTCAATCATTGTTGACACCCACTCCAATACCTCACCTTGGATCCTATTCCTAGAATCCCTTGACCCTCCACTTAGCACCTTATCTAGAGTTCTAGACAAAGCAAAGATGAGTCCAGGAACCCTGATTCGAGTCTACACCTATCAACACAGAGTACATTCACAGTGAATTACTTTTCCCCATTAGGATGTGGTTAGGGGTGGCATGAGTCATTCGAACTCGAGATCAGCTTAGTTTGCAGAACGCCTCGACTCAACTCAGTTTGCTTATCAAACAAGCTTGAACACTCTTTTGAGGCTCATTTAGTAAACAAGTTGAGCTTGAACACCTTTGTCTTGGCTCGTTTATATATATGTGTGTGTGTGTGTGTGTGTGAAAAATATAAAAATTAATAATATATATAAATATACGATATATATTAAAAATTAAATAATAATAATATATGTAAATATAGAATTTAAAATCTTCAATTAAAGGGTTGTTTTTAAAAATTAATCATATTTTTATTGAGCCCGTTAAAAGCTCAAGCTTGATTTCCTCATTTATTAACAAGGCGAGCTTGAACACCTTCAAAAATTACTCGACTCGATAAAAGCTCAGATAGTTAGGTCAGCTCGATACCCACCCCAATATGTGGTATCATGTCTTCAACAGACATCATAAATAGATTAGAATCACTACAATCGATAAACTACCCCTTGCAGCTACTATTCACCCAGTCACACTCACAAGCAGAGTAGCAGACTGAAAGGAATAGAAGTCAATGCCGAAAGCATACCTTGGACCAAAGAGTGGATCAGAATGTTAGCATTTCCTTCTTAGTTTCGGTTGATTGCACAGATTCAGAAAGGCTTTGGAATCTCTCCCTAAAGGTCGACTAGTTCTTCATTCGAATCCCATCTTGGCTCTCTCAAAACAAGCTAGTGATCCGACTTTTGCTGGGGAGACATCACATTTCCCTATCTCCAAGACCATCTCATCTAGCCCTCCTGTAACCACAAAAGGGTTAGCGGCCCTAAAACCACTAGGTCACCTTTCCTCACAGAATTTGGGGATGCCTTCAAACCGATGGTTCAGATTCCCCCTTCTCCTTTGAGAGAAAAGCACTTCCTTCCGCACCCCAATCTGTGTGCGTGACTTTCCCTTTGCCACTATAATTGCAACCATAGTTACCAGAGCGAGAAACGAAAATGAGAAGTAAAGCGAAAGCGAGGTTCAAAAAATCCTTAGGAAAGGGAAAGCGAGAAATAAGATATAGGCTCCTCATTCCCATTATGTTATTATAGGTAATTACACCTTGGATTTTATCTTAGATGAGATTTTTTTGAAAAAGTAAGTGTCTTAGGTTCCAAACCGACGATACTTGCTTAGAGTCTACACCACCCTAGGCTATAAACTTTGGTCTACCTCATCACTTCAAGCATACAACTCTCTTTGACTACTAAATGAGATGTGATGGAAGCGAGCTTCCTAGGAAGCGAGTCTGTCTGAGGAAGCGAGTCTGGGAAACGAGCTTCCCACTTTGTATATAGCTTCCCTGCAACTATGATTGCAACTACCTTTGTCCCCGGCACTTCATCTCCACTTGAGTCGAGCTCGTCTTGGACCTTTGGCGAGTCCCAAGCAGATTCGAACCATCTAGAATCCTCAATTCTTCTGAAGGGTGTTGAATTCTTACTAGTTGAACCTCGAAACTTTTGGAATGAGTTGCGGTTTTAGCTTTCAACCCAAATCCTCTGTTTTGTTAACACTTTGGGATTTAACCTCGACCCGTTTCTTTTTCACAATTGGACTTAAACATTGCAATTAACGAGTCAAGCTCAAATGGGTCCTTTAATAGAGGATCCACTCTCCAACTATCTTTAGGCTCAAACCTCATGTGGATATCTTTCATAGGATGATTTGGGAGTATCAATTGCACACAATAATTTTTTGCCCAGCCCAATCAGGCTTCAGGCCCCACTCTAGAACTATTAGACTCCCCTTGAAACTGGTGAGGTAGCTTTACCAATGACATGCACTCTAAGGTCAGTACTGCTAGCTAAATGGTGGTGTGGTCCAATTCTCAAAGAGGCAAACCACCCTTGGGTAGTTTCCCACACTTGTTCCTTTCAACTTCTTTGCATGTCACCTCAATAGTTCAAATAGATCAGAAGATTGTGGTTGGCCATGCTCCCAACCCAATGGATTTGAGTTCAAGTCCAAATCTTTCCAATTAGGATCCACTCACTCCACCATATACGCTACATCAGCACTACCCAATGCAATTTCTAAGGATGGGTATTTTGGTCTTTCTACAAGGGAGTGGTTTCCTCTTCGTATAAGAGATGCCCTCTTCCCTGAGAAAGTAGCTTCCCTTTTTAAGTCGACAAACTTGTCTTCACATTGAAAAGGAAAGAAATAGAGGGGGGGTAGAGAACAACAAAAGTATCCCTATTCTAACGCCGTACATAGCCTCTATGCATGCCTCCATCAACGACTGAATATTCTGCTATAAAGATGCAATCATTTCTCATGCCAGCTACTGACACATGTCATTGCCCGCTACCCACCTGCCCCTTCTACATGTTCCATCTGAAACTCCAACCTAGGGTGTACAACAGCCCGACGTCCCTCATATCTTCCACTGCCAATCACCCACGTGGCATGTGATTTGGGATCCGGTTGCCCTTCCACCAAATTGATCAAAGATCATGGAGCTCGCCGAAAAACTCCTCTTGATCAGCAGATTGAATATTGATGATTATAGTGTAGATCATGTCGTTATCAGGGATTCAAAAGACACAAGGGATGGGTGCTAAACTCACCTGCTTCACCCTAATTCATGCTTCCCGCAAATATTGTAACTCAATCGAGCCTCGTTCGAATTCTAAAATGCCCCACGCAACTCCCTAATTCTAGTGAATATGCTGAAATTCCATAGGTGAAATAGTACTCCTTGGAGCCCCAGCTAAAATCTCGCACAGAGGTTGCCGGAGTAGAGCCCATTCGCTTTTAGCCACCATCGGTTCATGAGAAGGAAGCTCCATTCGGAAAAATTTTAGAGTCTCTCAAGCACGATGCTTCCGAGGTAGATAATCGTTGTACCAGAATAAGCCCTTTTGTTTTTTCCAAGAGGAATAAGCTTGTTTTGTTTGTCTTCTCGAAGATACTCATTTACAATCCTCTCCCATACCCCCCCCCCCCCCCCAAATCCCCTTTGGCATTCACAAAAATGCAAACTAATGAAATGGTCCATCATCCATTTGGCTTCACCTGGAGCTTACCGTTTGACAACTACTACCAAGGCGTAAGATCGAAAAACAGTCGATAAGCCCATTGGAGTCGATCTTTTAGGCGGCGAAGGCTTGCAGGGGACAAACGAGTACAATGCTTCTTCTATAAGTTGCCGCCCACGCCTCCTTCGACCTTCGGGATGATCCATCAACTTCAACCAATACATTCGAGGAAGATAATCCATTGCCTTCAACCAGTACATTCGAGGAATACCATCTATAAAATAAAAGCACATTGTTGTTGCACGATGTTCCATCATCAGCAAGGCTGCACTTCTATATCGGTTGTCCATAGTATACCCTCTTCTATTGGTTTGAAGGCACCCCGTTATGAATTTTAACCAGTGTTACTTAGGCACGTGGTACAGGTGTCAAGTGTCTAGGTGTCTTAAGGTGTTCGGCACGGCAAGTTCTAAAAATCCTAATACGGCGGCACACACGTACAATTTTTTTTAAATGATAATATATATATATATATATATTGCAATTCAAGTATTTTAAATAATAATAATTATAATAGAAAGAGTGGGGATCACCTGTCCCCAATTGTTTTTAAAAATATATACCTAAGTTATAAAAAATGCTCATATAGAGATTAGAAATTAGAAACAAGAGAGACGTACATATTGATCGTTGTTGTTGTCGTTGCTCTTCTAGTAAAATTTCTTCTATATTTTCGAAAAAGTAACACAACTTGACAAGAAGTTCCTAACAATTGTCTTTTTAAAATGACACGACATACTTGAAACACCACATGCCTAACCATAATATTGACGTCATTGTGACACCATTGTGACACGGTATAGGCACGTACCAAAGAGTGTCGTGTCCAAGTGTCAGCATGGTAAAATTTAGGAAAACTGAAGTGCCTCGGTAACACTGATTTTAACATCCACCAAAAACCATTTCTTCCATCCAAAATCTCGACTGATTGTCCCCTCCCTCTCCACAAATTTAAAAGCCATTCCTTTGACTAATTCATCGTCCGAGAATTCAATTTTTTTTTACTAGATGATGATCTTCCGGCAACGTGCCATTATCAAGCTTCCACACAAGAATCTGCTATGAAACTTTGTCTTGCCGTCATTGTTTCTACTGTTGTTGCCATGAGAAACTCAGTCTACCTTGTTTTGCAGTGAAATTATAATTATAACCTTGCTGTCCGGAATAGTACATAAATTTCAGAATTGTTGTTGGGTTGATCCTCACGTTTAGGCCATTGCTTTCGTGGCTACATCAATTTGGTATGAGAGTGAATCAATCTAGATTCTAATTTACTCGGGCCACTTTCATTCCATCATTTGAGAAGTGGGATTAAATACAGATTCATGGTAAGTAATAAGAAAAGTTTTGTTGAGAGAGTGAACAGCCAAGAGAAGTACGATGAGAAATTCACCAATCTTGATGAAAAGTACAAGAATTTGAGAGCTACTATGAATTAAGTAGAGTAGCTACTCCAAAAAATGCATCCCAAGTATACCCAGGATTCATCCATGGTATGGCGGCTTCACCTCATGTTCCTCCTGTGAAATGAGACTATGGATTGAAAACTGAATATTGGGGTTTCATAGTCAGTAAAGCTGGAGATATTTCTAGACTTGTTAGCAAATGTGGAGAACATCTTTGCCTACACAGCCATTCCCGAGGAAAGAAGGTTATGTTGATGGCCACTGGCCACAAGATTTTGTGGGCTTGCTACATTAGTTCATTAAGGTGCCCTGATTTAATTCATGTACGTATGCACCACGTACTTGAACTCATTAGGACATGGGGACAGTTTAGAGATGAACTGTGAAGTATGTTTGTGCCCTACAACTATGCTCGGATGTTACAAGACTTGCAATAGGGAAAAAAAAGTGCATACGAGTATATTGAGGAATTTCACAAAATTACGGCACAATGCGATGGTGCCCTGGAAACTATGGTGCATAAAAATGTTCATGGGCTTGTACGACCAGATTTCGAGCATCTCAACTGAGACATCTCGAAGCTTGCTGTCAAATTACCTCTACTATTGTGTGGAATTTAATATTTTTGTGGGAGACTATTCTTCCAATCTGGGTATACCCGGATTGTTAATTACCTTCCCGAATTGGAGAGGAACTTCTGATTAAGAACAAGAGCAAGGGAAAAAGATAGTATGAATAAAATATGTATTTTTATTCAAGGGGGTGCATGTGAGCTTACAAGTGCCTCATTGAGGTCTTTATTGGTGGAGTTACCCGCAGCGTCAATTGCATATAGAGCGCCCGTAGGGTCGGTTGCTTCTTTGGGCAACCCGTAGAATCAGTTGCATCTAGAGAGACCCATAAGATCAATTGCTTCTGGAGCGACCTGTAGAGTTCGTTGCTTATGCAGCGACCCAATATGGTCAATTGCTTCTACTTTTGGAGTGATCCATAAGGTCAGTGGCTTCTGGGGCGACCCATAGGGTTAGTCCATTATATCCTAAATAAAATTGGGCAACACCTCCCCCTTTGGTGGATTTTCAAAAGAGGAAGTTCCCACAACCAACTTGGACTGTGGGCCCTCATAACCAACGAACCCTAAGGTTAACCATTTCAGCATCTCTTGTGTGGGTTGTTGGGGGTTTGGGACCACCTATTCGGCTAGGCCTAGTGAGTGACGTAGGTCTACCTTATGGGCTGACCTGTCGTAGAGTGGTAGAACCACCATGCAATTTGTTGAGTGACATAGGTCTGCCTTTTGGGCTGACCTGTCGCAAAGTGGAGGAGCAACCCTCTTGGTGTGCACCTAGTTGGGTGCCCTTCTTGTGGTCTCCCCATTTTTGGATAGCCATTACTTCTTTTTGGTCCCCTTAGTTGAGGAGGTGAAAATGATGCTTTTTGTTTCTGTTGAGGCAAGCCCATCTCAAGATCTGGCCCGAAGGCTAGGCTCATGTAAAGTTCGTCCCGAATGATTGTCCCACTGCGTTGTCAAACCTGAAGGGTCTAGCCCATTGAATTGGTCCCTCATTGAGGGTCCAAATATGTGTGGTCTAGCCCGAAGGCCGGTCCCGACTATTGGGGTTTTTGTCATGTGATCTGAGGAAAATCATTGTGAGGCTGTGGGAGAGAACCTGTTGTGAGGGGTTCTCTTCTGTTGATGGAGTTTTGTTGTGGGAAGGGCTTATTGTTGGCCATCTTTGTTCCCCTCCATACTAGAAAACCGAGACCCCACTTTTGAATGGGTGTTGCTGGTTTGTGCTCCAATAAAGAAGACATGAGAGAGGTTTGCACTCTCTGTTGTCCTCTACCATGGAAACCCGAGAGCTTGCGTTTCTTAGTTATGCTCACTTGTTTAATCCATCTTCAATGTATGGCGCCCCCTACAATCTCCTTTTATGGAGAACCAAGAACATAAACCAGCCTTGAGAGAGAGAACCACCACCAATAAAGAGGGTGGTGCTATTCAGAGTTCATCTCTACACAAAAGAACCAAGAGCCACCATGCATCTCCTTCCCTTCTTTGTTTTGGTTGATTTTCTGTGCACAGTCCACTACCCTTTTTGATGGGTTCTCCCTATTTTGCTTGAGAGAGAATAGAGGTCGAAGAACGGATATGCACCACCCTTTCTTTTGATGCTTACCCGAGAGAGAAGAAGAATAAAGAGAGAAGCACCTCTCCTTTCCTTCTCATCTGTGCTTCCTCCATTTTTGGATGCAGCCCCTATTTTAAGTTGTACAGAGAGAGAGAGGATCGAGAGACCGAGGTCTCTCTGTAGCCCGCTGGTATGGGCAAGCCGATAGCTCTAAAATCTTCTCTATGTTTGGTTTGTGCTCTCCTTGTTTTGATCTGCCGCCACCCCTGTGGAAGGGCTGATGTTGCTCCCTTTTTTCGACAGCCAAGAGATGGCTGTGAGGGCCTTAGAGATATTTGTTTTCTTCTTTCTATTATCCATTTTTTTGTTACAGTTCTCCTTCATCTGAGAGAACCGAGAGCTCCATTTTTCTTTGTTGTTTGTTGTATAGTTACCAGAGCGAGAAACGAAATCGAGAAGTGAAGCAAAAAGGAGAAGCGGGAAGCGAGACTCCTAAAATCCTTGGGAAACAAGAAGTGAGACACGATCAGTGTTTGAAATTTCAACGATATGTCTCGATCTCAACGGGTTCCGAAACATCTAAACCATGTATTTTCGTTTTTACAAAATTTCGCAAATTTCGATAGAAATTTCGTATATTTCGATCGAAATATTTTCTACTGTTTTTTTTTTTTTACATTTTCTCATTTGAGATCGTGCGATATCCGTCTATTTTCATGGCTAATTGGTTATATAAACCCCAAGCATCCATGGGAAAGCATAACTCATGCAAACATTGAAGAATGAGAACTGATAACTACAGAAGAAGAAAAAAATTAAGAACTGAGGAGTAGAGGAGTATTGGAATAGTAGGGATTCTAGGGAAAGGGAAGGTAAGATACCATCGTTGTGAACATCCGTCGCCATTGCCATCCATCACCGTCGTCGTCACCGAACCCTTACCAAGCAGCCTAGATCTCTGAGTCATGAGTCTCTCCTCTATTTTTTAACTTTGTCGAATGCATCAACTGAGAACTTTTGCATCGTGAGTCTCTCCCTTGTTTTTTAACTTTGTCAAATGCATCAACTAAAAATGGTTGTTTACTTGTTTATACTTAAGTTGTAATGGTCATTTACAAAATAGAACTTATGTTATACAATAATAATTTTAAATGCCTCTTTATAAATTAATTTTATTCTTATCTATATTTCAAAACCCTCCCTTAGATTACACTAATTACAATAATGGTTTTAAAAAATTGCATAAATGACCTTATTACCCTTAAATGAGTGTTGCAAGTATTATTTTAACAAATTACCACTAAATGAGTGTTGTTCCTGAAGTTCATTGAGAAATTCTATATTTTTCACTATTTTTTTCGATTTTTTCCTCCACATGCGATATTGTTCCCGCGATATCGATATATCTTGCGAAATATCCTCGATATATCTTTTTTCCACAGCTTGAAATGACATGCGATATCGATATTTAGAACCTTGGAAATGAATAAGAAGCGACTGAGAAAGCATAAAAGAAACGATTGGGGAAACAAGCAATAAATGTTTGAGGAAACGAGTAAAAATATATTTGAAAAAACAAGTAAGAAGCGATCGGAAAACTATGAAACAATTTAGAGGTGATATTCAAGTTATTGGAAAAAAGATTATCACTAAAAATAAAATGAGATAGGTTAATAAGTGATTTTCAATATGAAGCACACAACTATAAGGTTACACCCTATAGGGACAACAACAATACAACAAATTAACCTAAAAAATGATACTATGCAAGTAACTAATAACTATGTAATATAAATCGCTTCCCAAACATTTTGCGATCATTTCCCAATCGCTTCTCAATAGTTTCTCAATCGATTCTCAAGTGTTTTCCAATCGTTTCCTAATCGATTCTCGGGTGTTTCCCAAACATTTCCTAGTCGCTTCCCAAAAAATGAGAAACCGAATCGAACTCTCTTCCGAAACGCTCTTCCCAGGAAGCGAGCTTCTCACCTTGGACATGGTTTCCCTGCAACTATGGTTTGTTGTATATAAAGAAAAAGGAAACATGAGAGAAAGGGAAGTGAGGCAGAGAGAATCAAGTGTGAGGTGGTGAGTGGTGAGTGGAGAGAGAGAGGAAGTAGGAGAGATGAGAGAATGGTGGGTTAAACAGTTGCTTACGTGAGGGAGAAGAGAGTTTAAAGGGGATAGAGATAAGAATTGAGGTAAGTAACACCCGCAGACGTGAGTAAAGGGAAAATGGGGTGGAAGGATAACGTGGGAAGTGATGATAGGATGTGGGTAGGGTGTATCAAGCTTGATACACCCCACCCTAAATGGAAATGATACATAGGTGGTTAGATGGGTAGTTGGTGTGAGTGGGGAGAGAAAAAATGGTGAGGTGAGAGGATGAGAAATGGAGAAGGGAAAGTGGTGGTGGGGGTGATTTCATACACCCCTAGCCCATTTGATATGGTATAAAGTAGGTGTACTAAAGTGATAGGTATACCCCTCCAATGGCTTAAGTACAAAGTGAACACATTGAAATTAGAACACTCCATCAAATGATTTGATTAAGATGAAAGTGTTAATACACCCCATTTGATAAGGTGTGACACGGGGGCACTAAAGTTGATGCACCCCAAACCTAATCAAGTGTTGCAATTTGGCTGCCTACAAATGCCTCTTTGAGATTCATGCAACGAGATTTGATTGAGTCAACGGAATTCGACCCTGGCAGCGTCCGGGCAAATGTTTCACTCTAGCTTTTGCCTAGACCTTCTCTTTTGGGCTTTCGAACTATTAAGCATTTTACTTCTTCTCCCCATTTTTCGAGTCACCTACAGTTGAAGAAGTGTGCGGATAGTTTCCATTCATATCTAGGAAGGTTCATTTTTGGTGAACAATTTTACTTCACGTTGAAGAGTCATTTAGGGCATGTTAAAAAATTTTAGCTCGTGTTTAGGAGTTTGTCGATTTTGCTCTAACTTTTGCCTGGATCTTGTTCCAGCGAGCATCTTTTCTTTTTAAAGAGGTGACCGAACACGGGATAATTTTCTCAAGTTGCCTACGTACCCAGAATAGGATCAGGTCAAACGTAGTTCAGATGGGCAGTTTCGACTCATGTTTAGGAGTTTATAGACGGTTTCGTTCATATCTAGGAAAGTTGATTTAGATTTTGGATAGTTTTCATTCATATCCAGGAAGGTTTTGACTTAGGTTTTGGATAGTTTTCATTCATATCCAGGAAGGTTTTGACTCGCATTTTGAGAACGAGTGGATAGTTTTCGTTCGTATCCAAGAAGGCTTACGTCACATTTTTTATCTTACATCACATCCAAGAAGGCTTACTCACATTTTTTATTACATCTTTCATATGGTTCACCAGATCTTTTATCTTATATCACATTGTTCTGGAATGCCTGGAAGACACGCCATTTGAATGGTTTTTTGAGTGATATTTCATATATAAAGCATCATTGGTTTATCAATCGTTATAACAACAACTTCGTAGGTTATAACTGAGATGACCTAATTCTCCCAAAAAATAGTCACTTCTCTCTCTTTATTCCTTACTTTTATGTTTTTACTATGATAAACTCGAACTTTTTTAATTTTTACATCATTACCTTCGGATATGCCTGGAAGGCAACCCATTTGAATTGTTTCTGCTGACATTTTTTTTTAATGTAAAAAGCAACATAAAATCCCAATAATAACAACTTTGTAGGTTCTCCTAGAATTGAGTTGGTCTAATGTTCCAAAGATGACATTCGCTTTAGTGTTCAGATTTCAGAAATCCGATGGTATGCAAGAAAGGAGTGTACATTCTTTATTTCAAACAGTGACAGTTGTTCTCAACTAAAATTGTAGGACTCGTCAATTGGAAGATGAATGAAAAGCATAGGATTCTTCTCAAAAGGATTCAGACGTAGGCTTTAGATCATTTTGGCGCAAGATTTGAATCGTAGGATTCAAATTGTAAATTGTAAGTTCTCAAAAACAATGTCTGAAATCCATACGTATGAACATATTTATAGCATGTCTTTACAGAAAACGTGAAATTCATAAAATACTGTTGATCCAAATTAGAAATGGTAAGTTTTCAAAAACAATGTCTGAAATCCGTACATAGAAACATAAAATACTGTTGATTCAAATTTAGCCTCAGGGTGCTGTTTTTTGGGTCAACTTTTAGTCACAGATTTTTATTGCGCTATTAAACCTTAAAATAATTTTCAAATGCTGATAGTTCTCTACTTTTATTCAACCACCATTCAGTTATTCAAACATTAAATATGTTGTGCTGCACGCCTGCAGCACTTTTTCCCACTTTGAAATTCTAGAAAATCATCAAAATATCTAGTTCTTACTCCAGTGAGAACCTCCATGTTACATATTTACTGCCTAAAATTTCATAACAGAATAAAATAGAATATATTCATCCAATGGAAATCCAAAAAAGAGATAAGTACTCTAAAAGAAACCTGAAATGATGTTTATAGATGTAATGTCAAAAAAATTTAGGGATCTACCATCTCAAACTTGATAAAGTTTGCAGATAGGGAAGAAATATCTTTGGTTGTAACAGAATAAGACACAAAATAACTCGAGTCGAAATGTTAATAGAAGAATAGTCTGCACCAATATTTTGCATTTAAATTTTAAACGAGCACTATCAGAACTTCAACCATGCATTTATAAAGTTGGCAAATAGCAACTAGGAAATTATTCAGTTATAAGATATCAGAGCATATTTAACAATGAATTTATAAACTTTAACCATGCTTTAAACATTCCTCAAATCAAAATGTCAATAGAAGTAGTCTGCACCTGTATTTTCCATTTAAAACTTCAAAACGAGCAGTATCAGAACTTCTTTTCCGGATAGCCATTGAAGATGAGACACACATTATAAGATCACTAATGAACTTGCTGCACATAGCATATATAAAAATGTCAAAACTCCTGATATGCATCTCAGAAAATATAAATTACAAAATAAAGTAAAAACTAAACAAAGATGCTCTCCTAAGTAATAACGTCGACATCAGCTTACACAGCAAATTAAATTATAACATGAAAACCTATCAAGAATCAAAAGGGAGAACACAGTTTATCTGCACGTACTAGACTCTCAGAATATCTGAAAGTCATGATAAAAGAAATGTACATTTTCAAGAACAGCACTAGAACTAAGAAGCTGACTTAATTAAAATGAAGTAAGATATTAAGAATAGTCCTAAAAAAAACCCAAAATATAGTTGGGTTATGCCTGTTCCATTGAATACTATTAACATAATTCTCTAATACAAACAATGACATGATACACCATATCATGTCATTAAGGGTTTTATTGTAATCTTCTCTTATAAGTAGCATAAATAACAGAAAATTGAATAAGCCCCTAATCTTTTCTCTCCGATTGCTCCCTTATTCTCTTCTTCTTCTCACTTTTTCATCTTCAAACCTAGGGTTTCACTTTCTACTACTTTAATTTGTCAAGAAATTTGAATTTGTTTCAAATGATTCATTATTTATTTAACAAAGCATAAGATCAACATCTCACTAGGGGAAACATATGTTACTGTTATGTATTATTAATTACAAAATGATAATTGTTTATCAAATTAAGCACATAGTATACCTATTAAGCTTTTTAAGAAAATATAAGAGAAAGCACAAAACATTTTGATAAATACAAATAAAAATAAACAATAAAGACATAGCAGAATCACATTCAAACAAAATAAATAAATAACAACATGAACTTTCACATTCTACAAGACTACTAATTGAAAGAAACTAGGGAAAATCTATAAAGGGGAGAAGATAAAAGAGGGAAATCCATATACACATTGCAAAATAAAGATTTCAAGTTTATGACAAGATAACTACAAAAAAGATCATCTTCAATTATAAGAGAATACCCGAGTAAGCTTTATTAAGCAACCCAAAAAATTTTACATTTCTTGATAGACATGCTTGTTTAGTAAAAGCTGTGACTTTTCCTCTTTATACTTTGTTAGCATTTGGTGAGGTTAGGCCAAGGATTAAAATACGGTTTCTGGGGATGTAACGGTCCCAACCAAAACCTATACGTATTGGTTTCGGATAATATTTATAATTTTTCTTTTTTTTTAAATCAAAAAATTTTAAATTTAATTTTTTTTTAAATCAAAAAATTTTTAATTTAATTTTTTTTAAAATCAAATGAGTTATAGGAAACAAATTTACCAATAGTCATGCGAAACGAATCACGGACAAAGTAGCAAACACAATTACACAATGAATGAAAACATAAATAACTAATAAACGATATACCCGTTTCGAATCAGTATAAATATCGTACAAGGGACAACCGAAACCTATACTATCGCCCGTTTGGTATCGGTTTTGCCAATTTTTATTTCCATGGGTTAGACCCATATATGAAAAAAAAAATCCAGGTCAAATGACTCCAACATCATATCTATAACCCATATAAAAAGCAGGTAAGAGCCACCGACTTCTCTCTTTTTTCATCAAACTTTTCTTACTAGAATACCCCTAAATCTCTTCCACCGCCTTCTCCTTCTTAACGTGTCTATGACATATATCTATTACCTTCTTAACATATATCTATAACTTTCTACCTGGCTTCCTTCTTTTTTGCTAAAAAAGGATGAAGTTCGTTGCATCCCTTCTCCATCATTACTGAGACAAGATGTGGTATATTACAAGACTGGATTTTAGATCTTTTCGTTGCCACTGTTCTAAAGGTATTTAAACTGATCCCATATATTTTCCATTTTTTTCTCTGAAACAAGTTTGATACTAGGATTTTCTTTCTACAATCAGCCCTGAAGAATCCTTTTTTTTTTTTGCCTCATTTGATCTTATATTTGTGATTTCCTCTAGAATGAAGAATGAAGATTCTAATTTCAAATCGTAAATCTTTATTCTGTTTTTTAATTTTGTGTTTAAACATGATTTAAGATGGTTTAGGGCCTTGCAGAAGGAAAATTAGCTAATACGGGGTGGGTTGTTTGTGTTTGATTACTGCAAGTGTAATTGTTTATAAATCGGAATTCCTAGGCGTCTTTAGGTTTGGTTTTGGAATTGGAAGTTTTTTTAATGAGGTTGGAGTCAATTTACGATTATTTATTTGTTTATCAATGCGTCGAATTTTCCATGTTTCAACTTTCTGTCAATTTTAAAATTCAAAGTGGTTTAGTGTTTGTTGTCTACCATGGTCCAAGTCCAACACAGATTGGATATCAGAACTTCTAGGACACCCTGTTCATGCCATTCCCTATTCATGATGCAAAGACTTTCATTTCAATTTGCATAACAAAATCATTTGTCTAATTGTCTTATAGTTCATATGCATACACACCAATAATTTCCAAAGGAAACAAGTCCAGAATCCTAATCAGATTCATTTGGATTCCTGTCATGTTGTTGTTGGCAATTTATCTTCTTCCATTAGGATCTTCTGGTTCATTTTTTCACACTTGTCCAGTTTGTGTGGGCATTGGAAAGTGTTATGTTTGCCTCAAATCAAATCCACATCTGTTTCTGAAAACATGTTTATACACTTGGAATGGCTAACTGTATCACATATCACTGAGCTGCAATACTCCATCAATTTTCTCTATTCCTGAATATATTAGTTGCTCAATACCCAAAAAAATAATATATTATTTGATATTTTTTTCACATATGTAATTTGTGATAGTAATAATAATAGTTGAAGAAAATAGGCTTGCACGTGCAGCCCCAACTAGTTTCATATAAAAACTATAACCAAAATATTCAATTTCTGCAATTTTTCTTGTTCAAGTTCAAAGATCTACAACGACCTCACATTTTACTGTCTTATGCATCCACCAGAATTCCACCTCAGACGTCAATGATATGATGAGTCAATACAGCCACATCGTAATCTACTACCACTGTCTACTTTAGAACCCGAAAACACATATAAATTAGGGAGGACAACAGGTCTTTCACGGTTTCACCTTATCTTCAACTCGAAAAAATATCAGCCTCTGTGTGTTTTGATATTGACATCTAGGGATTCTTCGTTATTTTTGAAACCTAGGGGATTGTGCGTTGATTATTACAGATCACCAGGTTTCAGGTAAAATCAGTCTTGATCAAACCAATTGACTTTTCTTTTTCTTTCATGCGTCCACTGCAACAATCTTTGGGAAACTTCAAAAACTATCACAGCATGACTATAAAAGAATTCTTGGAACATTGATCCACAAACAACCCTCCCCTAGCTCTCTCTCTATTAAACCCCATCAGCAGAATCCAAAAATCCAACAGGAGCTCCAATAATCCCTTGAAAATTCTCCTTCCATGGTGCAACATATAGAGAGAATACAGAAGGCAATATCAACATTAAGCTTTTAAACATATCATGGGCAGTTGGGTCGGAATCCGTGTGATGGTTCGAGAGTGGTTTCAAATTTCTTCGCATCCCTTCAAGGACAATTTTGTCCCGCAGGACTGAGTTAGTGGTCGAGTCGTTTTTGATATTCCCTTAATCGTACCAACTTTACAACTACAGCTCTTAATATGCTTCAGAATAGATAATCTTGCATTGGGAAAAACTTTGTACCAGCCACCTCATAGGATGACTATTACTTGCTATTGCCTACATCGTCAACCTCCTTCCTCAAATCCACACAGCTAAGCATACATCCTCCAAAGCTGTTAGAGCAATATTTGGAAGAGAACAGCACCTTAAAAAATACTCATTGAATTAAGATTCAGATATATTAATATGTTTCAAATAAAGAAGGCAATATGTAATTATATATATTTTATGAAGTAGAAAGTCCCCAGAGAGAAATAAGTAACTAGGTCTTCCAAAGATAAGTATCATGCTTTTCTTTTTATCGGGTAATCAAGCGATAGTATAAATAAGGGGAATCAAGAGATCAAGTACAAAAGGGCCAAAGAAAAAAGAAAGAGTTTACAAACACATAAACTCAAATGCAACTAAACAACTAGCATGTCTTCCTGGCCCTCCACCCTCGAGAGATCAAAACTCAATACAATATCGCCCTAATATCCTCCCCAACAAATCAGAGCCCTACCCACTCTAATACAACCGACCAGATGCACTCACAAATGCGAGAGAAGAGTGAAGAAATGTTCTCAAACACTCTTGAGTTTCCTCTCTTTCCATATCATCCATGATACTGCGCCAAGGAGAACCGCCCATAGGACCTCGCAAGCCCGCGCCACACTTACCTGAGGCCAACTAGATAAGAAGTTATGAAAGGAGGAGGGAAAAACCCAGACCACCCCGATACGGAAGAGGAAAAATCCCCATAAACCATAAACGATAGGACAGTGTAAGAGCAAATGGTCCACGGACTCTTCCGCTTGGATGCACAAATAACACCGATTGGCCAACCTACACCCTCTATGTTGTAAATGATCACACGTGAAGATCTTATTCAATGATGAATTCTAGAGAAAGAAAGAAACCTTAGAAGGGTTCCCTGGATTCCATAAAATCCAATGAGGAAACAGACCCAAAGGTATTGGACCAAGAGACTGTAAAAGTGATCTTACTAAGAATCGACCTGGTTGCTTCAAAACCAAACCCTTCTATTTCTAACATCCGGACACGGCGAAAATTGGCTAAGGTGAGCCAGCAGGCGCACCATATCCTCAAGTTCCCAATCATTCATCCCACGATGCAACTTCGGCCCCACACCACCCCCTCTCCCTGACGCTCGAAACAATCCCCTACTAGGGCCCCCTATCTATAGCTAATGAGAATATGAGCTCGAACTCATCCTGGAGCCTATTGGGTAGACATCTGTAATACTACCCTAGTTTCCCATGCAAGTATCTCTAAGTGAGAATATTTTGGTAATTAATTGAGGTTTGTTTCGGGAGGACGCCCTTTAAGGATTATTGTACGGCTTTTCTTCTTCTAAAACAAGAAGGAATAACTAGAGCTCGGTATAGCACCCAGTTGTTCACCCTTGTCCAGTGTAGTCAAAGCGTCCAGGCAATGCCTAGGCGATAGGGGGTTCTCTAGGTGAGGCGATGCCTATGCGTTGCTTAGGTGATGCCTAGGCGACAAAATTTACTTTTTTCTGTTTACATTATATAATATTTTATAAGATTTAGCGAGTGCCTGCCTAGATGCTTATCTAGGCGATAGGGGTCTTGGCTAGGCGAGGCGGTGGCCTAGGCGTTGCCTAGGCGACAATTTGACTACACTGCCTTTTTCACCCTTTCTTTCCTCTAGTAATTTCAGAGGTTTTCAAAAAATGCAAAAGCTAGCAAGTCAAGAGCTCAAATGAAAACAAAAAAAAAAAATTGCATTTTCAATAAATTACTAAGTTAACTGGATGAACCACAATGTTGTGTAGTAACCAAATAATCATGTATTGCCAGAATGGAACGATTTAATCTTCATAATGCAACTTCATAGGATCTACTAAAACAAATGGCAACTAAGAATAACACCTTCCAGCTACACTTAGCTGATTTAATACTTCCTATTGTTATTAAGGATACTAGTAGTCATATCAGCTCCTGGCTTCACATGTGTCAGAAAATGCCAACAATAAGATAGCAACTAGCAAGCAGCAAAAAGCACAAAAGCTGCATACCTCGTTACAATATCAGGATCTATATCTTGCCATTTCACGTCTTCAATAATTTCCATGATGTGTTTTATTCTCTGCTCAAACTCCACAGATTCTAGAAGACCTAGATCATCACTTAAAAAGGTGCTTTCATCAATAGGAAGCATCACCTGTCATACATTCATATAAAACGTAAAATACACATAAAAGAGTAACATTTACGTAACAAATTGTAAAGTCGACAATTATAGTAAGCAACAAATGAGAAATACATCTAATACAACAACCAAATAAAATCAACTTCTAAATGAATCAAAAACATCCAAAATTATAACTCTTCAGTTTAATATGATTTCCAGCCAAACCACAAAAAAAAAAGGTCGTGTAAGACTCACTCTTCCATTGGTAATGACAGCACCATCATAAAATTCAAGCCCCAGTTGCCTATATAAAAAATGTGCCACCTGCAAAGCATTGGAATGGTTAATCTATATACTATCATAAATCTCTGTACAAATAAGTATTTTTACTCAATAGAAAGAACCGAAATATAGTAGCAACCCTGAACAATCTTGACAAGTCAAAATGCAAAACACGGCCTGAGAAAGTTGTGCTAACAATTTCAATTGTTAATTTACTTAGCTATGTGAGAATAATTCTATCATGGCAGAAGGCATCACAATTAAAGAAAAAAAGGTGCAGTTTGTATGCACTGGAATGTAAAGTTTCCGAAGCCAACAAAAAATATATATATATACCTTATCCAAATGGTTCTTCATTATATCCACCGAAAATTCTGAAAGAGCAGCTTTATAGCTCTCACAAGGTAAGCCATTTTCCATGGCCAGCTCACAAACCTTTTCTATAAATAAGGAAGTACTTTCAGTCCCTAAAGACGAAGCAAGCATATACTTGCTCTCGTAAAATGAGCATAGTTGATCCAAAAAAACCAATACGTTTTGCTTATGACTGCATGACAGCATTAATGCAAACAGTTAGACCACTAACACAGAAGTTTTGGATGTACTTGAGCTCATGTATATAGAAACCAAAAGGCAATAGAGAACTTGGGGATAGGAGCAGTGAAGAGAGTCCATTATGCCTTAGGAAAAATAACTAACCTAAATGAGGATGCAGTGAATCCAAAAACCTTCACAAAAAGGAGACCAGGAGATCCAACACCAGCATCAGCACTAAATAGTACACCAATGCGAGCTCTTTTAGACCCTCCCATCTGCATCATAAAGTGGGTATATATATATATATATATATATATATATAAGAAAATGAGATATCGAAATGAAGAATACAAATGAGAGATGTAATGTTATGGTCACAAAATAATAACCAGGTAACGTATTCCTTCATGAAGCAGCTTAGTTCCTTTCCTTGATGTGACATTAACAGCAAGAAGATGAGTCACTGGCTTCAAATCATCTATAGCTGGAAAAGAAGTTGGATCATGGGAACCATATGTCAAGATCAATTTCTTAATGTGATTGTATACCGTACCAAAAAGATGATCTCAACATGAATAATGCTTACTCTCAGGAGAATGCAAGTAGTTGATGTCATTTAGCACAGATTCATTTTCAAGAATTGATGCAGACAGTGATATAAACCTTTTCTGGGCCTTGCCTTCCCCAATAATCTACATCATCACAGTATGATAGAAGACAAAGCTATGAGATGCATTATTTTCATTGCACAATAAGTTGAACATAATATACATCTAAAGGTAGGTTCAACACGTCACGCATTTACCTGTGGATTATAGCGATGACAACCATTTTCTGAGAGAAATTTGTCCAGCACATCAGTGTGTGAATTTATATATCCATAATAAACTTGTTCTTGAATTTTGGGGAGCTCATCGTTCATAGAGCTTATAAGAGCATCCTGATTGAGAGGAATCCAAATCCATTATATTGTGTTAATACAAAGTGCATATGTGCAGAGATCATCATATGACAACCGTACAATTACACCAATAGAATTCACTCGGCTACTGTCGAAATGGATTTTTGTAAAGAATGAGGAAATAGATTTTGAAACAAACATAGTTGACTCATTAAAAGAAAATCTTAGGAGAAAGCTAAATATACAGACAATTCGCATGTAACATACAATATTATTTGAACTACAGAATCTATAACACGATAATAAAAGTCAATTCAAGTAGCTAGGGGCGAAGCCAAGATTTTATTGTAGGGGGCAAAGAAATGGTTGATTGAAAATGTTTGTAATCGTTGATGAATTTGCGGAGAACAATTAGGCGGGGACGACATATTTTGGGTCTAGGGGGGAAGGGGGGGTTTAGGGGTGTAGCCCCCGAAAGTTTTTTTTTTACGACTAAGTTCATTGGCCCTTTCGTCCATATGTTTTGTACATATCCTACGGGTATTGTTTCTCCTTGTTTGTGAGGCATTTGTCCCTTACCCTATGGCTATGCCCGTTAAATAATTAAAAAACATAGTATATTATTATTTTCAAAACTTCTAAGGGCCCCCTTCCCAATGACTATGCCCTATTAAATAAATAAATAATATAGTGTAATTTTTTTTTCAAAAGTTCAAGGGGCAATTTCTGATGATTGGAATCTTAATTAAGCTTAATTATGAGATTAAGAGACTAATTAGTAATTAATCATGTTTGGGTATTAATTTTGTAATTGTAAGACGTTGTTGGGGCAAATGTAAAGGATTTCATGAAATTAGGGGTGAAGATTGTTGAACTTAAAAAGTGCTGGGGAAATTTATTCAAATGATAAATTGTTATTGGTGGGTGCATCAATGATCATAACACCTTAGTAATGGTGAATGAATGATCAAGATTAAATGAGAATCAGTGGTTGAGATTAAGTCACCCAAACCTTAATGATAAATATCTATTTTTCTCAACTCTAACCCTAATCTTGCCTCCTTGGAGAGAGAGAGAGAGAGAGTTTTGAGAAGAAGGTGAAAGGTGATGGGATCATCAAGCTAGAGCATTGGCTTTTAGTAAGAGAGGTAATGAAAAATCTTAATCATGAACTCATATTTGATCTCCCAATTTTTTTTGTTTAAACTTAGATAAAATTGAGTCTTAAGTTATGTTTAGGATAGTAAAACTCAACCATAGTGTTTGATTTCAAAAACAATCATGGAGGAAAATGCAAGAACTTGAAGTTAAAGTTTGAAAGACCTCCTTTAACGGTAGCCGTGCAGTTACAGTCAAAAATCAACCCACTTATCTTGTTATTTTGCTTAGGATTCTTGGATAGATATATTCTGAATTGAATTAGCTTTCATATGGCTTTTGAATCACTCAATTTGAGTGAAAAATGAGGGAGATATGGCCAAAACACCAAGCTAGAGTCGGATTGCACTCTCACCTGAGGTTAGGGATGAGGTCACCATGCTCTACCCGAGAAAAATCTGAAAATAATCCCAAAAAAATAGGTAAAATACCAGAATCAATTGGAGATCATTTGGGAATAATTTTAGTGTCTAAAACCTTGATTTAATTACCAAAATTACTAGTACTAATTATACTTCAAAACTAGGGTTCTAAGGATTTTGCGTATTTGTTAAACAGAACTTTCGCCGTAGTTTGAACTTTTAACTCCTTGACTTGACTACGCTTAAGAATCATCACTGAACTTATCTTGGTTGAGGTAGGGACTCTATTTCCTTAGTTTTATGTTGATAATTTATTATTAAGTGTCTATGATTTGATCCTACGGTGCCATTGTTGTTTTGATATAAACTTTTGAACGTTTCTAAGGAAGTTAAAATATGTTTAGTTGTGGAGTGACCTTTTCAATGGGATTTTCCTATATGCTTTTCATTGAACTATGAATTATTCGTCATTTATTAAATGAACATTATGAATAGTTCTTTGTATATAGTCCATGATAGTTTTCACATGTAACACACTACTGTAGGAGTTTTGGAACATCAAACGCATTGGAAACTTTTGATTACTTACAACTACACACATGCATTTCCTTAATTATTGAGAAGAAAATTGGACTCTTTGTTTGGTTTTGATAACAGTAACTCATGGAATGGAAAATGATGGACTTGTCTGGTCTCTCGAACGAGACCCTAGAATGTATATTGAGCATAAGGGAGGGCACCGGTTGTGAGAGTGGTTCCATTCCCGCATAACCGGATGGTCTTGGCACTACGCCGAAAAGCAAATAGGGCATTGTGTTCCCTTGGATGAAAATCCCTAAAGCCACCACGAAGGACCTACTTGTGTGGGTTGAGAGACAGAGAGAGTGTTGACCGAGTTGCAAGAAAATCGGTCCCATATAGTGACCTTGCATTCTTGGACTCTTTGGAGAGGGTTGTGGATGAAATACTAGTTCAGAAATTAATAATAATCAACCTTGCAATCATTTTGATATCATTCAAAGGGATTTCTCATTTATTTCAACTTGTGAATTGTTAACTATATTCTTATCCTTAAATGACTTATTTAACTGTGTATGCTCATATAGTTTTGAAACCTCATGCAAATTTAGAAATATTGTTCCTTACGAAGCGTTGGCTCACCCCTTATTGTTATTTTATAGATTTGAGCAAGGAGAAGATTAATTGAAAGCAAAAACCCTCGACCTTTTGCACTATCGCTTATTAGCACATGAGCATTGTTATATGTATTGACTTGGGACTTATTGTATTTTGGACCAATGTCCAAAAACTCGACTTGACTCAGATGTTAGTCGGGTCAAGTAACTCGGAAGACTCGAAAAAAACTTGACTCTGCCAACTCGGAAATATGTATATATATATATATATATATATATATATATATATATATATATATATATATATATATATATGTGTGTGTGTGTGTGTGTGTGTGTGTGTGTGTGTATTATAAAATTCTAGATAAAATAAAAAAATAAAATTCTAATATTTCAACAAGAGTATCATCAAATAACTAGCATTCATGATAGATATTAAACAACCTCAGACTAAAGCACCACTACCATTAACAAACAAGAAAAGCGTATCTAACAATTTGTGGCAATAATAATTTCAATTTTTTTCTCAGCCAAACCAGACAAAAAATTCTTCTAGAACCTTTTTTCTCCAAGACTAGGTTATGTTGTGGTTTTGTTCTTGTAAAACATAAAAGGATCCATTGTTGATCTGTTAATAACGACCACGGTAAGCCTACTTTGTTCCAGCCTACCCATTTAGGGTTTGTTGTAGACCATGCTATGATGGTTATGGAAGGCGGCCACCATGCTGTGACAATTGTGAAAGAAGGGGTTATACAAGTCGTCGTGATTACTTTAATGAAGAAAATCCATCATGTATGTGTCCCGTTAAAGACTCGCTCAAGTCGAGTCAATAAACCGACCCAACTCAGCCTGACTCGTCCGAGTTTTCTCCGATTATTCAGAACCGAGTTTTTCAAGTAAGTTGACTCGAAACCCAGCCGAGTCGACTCATCCAAGTTTCGAGTCCACTAGCCGAGTTTTGGTACTATGTTTTGGACTATTAATGTATTTTGAGCCAATGAGGCATGGGTATTATTAAAGATTGATGTGGGATGGATGTAATAGCATGATTGATGTCTCTTTTATTAGTATTATGATAATGATGCTATGAGATGGTACTTGACGGTTATAGTATTAATTATAGGAAATACCAAACATTGTAACAGGATTTTTTTTTACTAAAATAGAAACGGAACTCTGCCGAAATTTATAACCAAAAAAAAAAAATTGAAAATGACTAATTTTACTCTAAATATTTGATTATTCTTTGATCATATCCTGATTGGTTTAGGTCGTGACACAATTGCCCCCTTGTCCCATGATAAATAATTAAATAACATAATATAAAAGATATTTTTTCAAAAGTTCAAGGAGGCAGTTGTCCCATTTATGCCTTATTAAATTATAATTTTAAAAACCAAATTGAGGGGAGCACCAGCGTCCATGCCCCAGACCATATTTTATATTTTTTTTAAAATTGTTTTTCAAAAAGATTAGGGGGGCCTGGTAATGCCCCCCTTTCCACCCCTGCAGGCAGCTCTTTCCAAGGTGGTTCAACTTACTATTTTGCTTTTACAAGAAAGCCCCTTCAAGCATTTGAAATTATGCATAACCCTATACATTCTCCTTCTTCCACGCATTGTCCATCTTCAAGCGTCACCTCAGGACAACCAAGACGACAAAAACCCCTTCATATCTTTGCCACCTACCAACATCAAGTGAAAAACCTAGGGACAATACTACCGCTGGACTCCCTCGTCAATTTTTATTCTCCACCGCCTCTTCTTTCCTCCTTCTCAAACCCTAATCCAGCATGTGGCCACTACCCTTCCCAATGTTCCTCACCCCCTTGACCCATTATAAGAAAATCTCTTCATTTGAACCTCAAATCTACTCTTTTTTTTTTTTGTAGCATACCCAATTTCGGGAGACAGCTCTCTAGGTGGTTAATCATTTCATTTGCTCAAGTATTGCTCTTCATTCTCCAATTTTTTAGCTCATTTTTTGTGAAAATTCAATGTTTTTCTTATTCAAGTTTCCGCCTTCTGATAATTTGTTGAATACACTCTTGAAATTTTATTTCATGTTGAGGAGTCATTATCTTGATGTTCAAAAATGGGTATTCTCTTTGTAGATATTATGAAGTTCTAGATTGGGTGTTGAGTGCTGGCTGTTAGAGTTTTTATTTTACTTGAGGGTTTGTTTATTTTATATAAAAGTTGGGGGCTTTATTCTTGGGTAGTTAAGTTTGAAGAGGAATGGAGGATACATCCATTTTGCAATTTAATTAAATTGACCATTTCGAATTTTTCTTACGTACTGAAGGCCATTGAATACTATAGTATTCACCCGCTACATGTTCGACAAAATGCATAGCTTGATTCACACGCAATCAATTCACATGTATTGCCATCAACTGAGACCGTTGACAAGAAAAATATAGATAGTTATCCCCGTTTGAGTTATAGCTGTGACTATTGAAATTTGTCTGTTCTGAGAAAATGACAATGAATGGTTGATGTCTAAAAAAAGTATAAATTAAATAATTGCAATCAGCTGGTTTGGTATGTTCCCAATTGGTGATCATATGTCATTTATGGACTATAAACTATACCCCATAATAAAAGCGACAGTAACCAGCGTGTGGAACAGCAAGTGTTGTAGAACACTGTTTTAAAAGGCTTTAGTTCAACATTATGGGTCCCACCTTTTTAAAACATCCATTTGTTTTAAAAGGCTTCAGTTCAACCTCGTGGGTCCCACATTTTAAAAAATCCATTCCTTACAGTAGGTGTCATAAGAAACACACCAACTGTCAGGATTGCATGTCGTCTGGCCTGGCCGAGCAGACAATTAACCTAATGGGTCGCCTTAAGGGGATCCACTGTGGTTTTTTGTTATGAATGAAAACCATATACCATTATTCCGTATGAGTGCTTTACACGGAATTGAAACCGTTGGATGTATTTATCAATTATTGTAGATGATTATTGGCACGTGTATGTGATGAATCTTTTGGGAAGGATGGATTGTTGCTTGTCTTTGCTCTTCAGTCATACAGTAATTAAAGAGAATTTTTTTTCTTTTTAATTTCTCTGTGGAGAATTAACTATTTTAATTAATGAAATAAGAACCACCCTGCACATGCCTGGCATGTGTCGGGTCTACTAGTTATTATACTATACACAAGACTCAAGCCCATAGATCACTTGGTGCAAAACATAAGCAAATGGTA
This sequence comes from Tetracentron sinense, assembly GCA_015143295.1. Taxonomy (NCBI): domain Eukaryota; kingdom Viridiplantae; phylum Streptophyta; class Magnoliopsida; order Trochodendrales; family Trochodendraceae; genus Tetracentron; species Tetracentron sinense. The sequence continues at coordinate 54,628,653 of CM026552.1, forward strand.
AGCTGTAAAATATGTACATTTTCGTTGATAACCGTCCATAAATTTAACAGGAAACAACTAAAATAGACACTATGAAAAGTAAACTCCCTAATATCAGTACAAGATACCACATCAATCAATCTATATACCCCTTGAGAAGCCAAAGATGCAAGTTCATAGCCCATTCACTGTCATTAGATTTATACTCTCATAGCACTTGCCCTTTACATAATTTAATGTGAGGATGTCCAACCAGATAAATTGCTATATATATTCTAATCATAGTTGTCAAGGCAACCAGGCGACTTGAGGCGAAAGACCCCATGGATGCCTGAGGCGCCCAAGGCGTCGCCCAATGAACTTTCTGCTACAGAAATCCTCTCAAATAAGAGATCTATGTATGATGCATTTCCTTGAATAAGGGGCCCTGCAATTCATATAAATTTCAAGAGGAAATCCCTTTACAATTTTTCTAGTTTAGCCGTTAGCGGCTACTGAGTGGGGGATGGTTAGGGTGGGCATGAAATAAGTGGGGAGGCTACTTAAGGTTTCTCTTGATACGAGCTAATCCCACCTCCTCCTTTAGATAGGAAAGATGATTCCACCCAGCAAACCGCTCCACTACCCTCCATTTTAAAAGAGTTCCAATCGAACAAGAGGGAGGATTCTGAAAGTGATTGAATTTTGTAATGTAGGTGATGATGCAGAGCAGTAAATTTGCCTATTATCCACTTGTAATTTTGTTTTCAAAGGTGAAAATCTTCCCTTTTTCATGTACTTCATATTATAATAAAAGAAACTGTCATTCATCACACCAAACAAAAAAAGAAGGAAATTAGCATGTGTTTCCTGTACTAGTTCTGTTCGGTGAAAGCGTCTTCCAAAATATTGTTAGCTAAGGGAAGGATTGTCGTCGACCCCAAAGACCATAGTCGGCTTTTTTAGAGTAATTTTTTCCCTTTTTCCATGTGCAGTTTTTCGCTATTACTGGATGTTACATTGTAGGGTTTTTTTTATTGATCAAAATTACATTAAAGTTGCCAATCAAAAAAATAATACTGATGTGCCTATACCCTGCCTTTTTTTATGCATTACTTTGTTACCGTGAGTCTAGGACCATTTATTATATGCACCTTGGACTCTTAAATCTTCAGGCATGTATTGCCATAGCTGCTTGTGTCATTTTTTTTTATCTAACCTTTCGTGTTCCAAATGATTGTATTTGTTACACAATGTGTTTTGAGTACGTATTAACATTTATTTTATAATTTGATAAAATATCAATGTATGTGTGGTTTTCAAAGTGTTTCCATCATTTCTAACAACTAAACAATGTTTCCATAGGCCACCATAAATTTCCATGAAATGTTTCCATTTCTTAAGGGACCAAAGTTTAAACCTTGCACCAAGGCCTGACAGCATGGAGTGGTTTACAGCGAAGGCGAAGCCAAATCTCCTCTTCAAGAACTAGTGACTTTTAGAGATCGTTTCTCCAGTCCTTTGGTGGTGGAGGGTGATTCTTCCAATACAATTAATGGGGCTAAGAGCACTTGAGGATGAGCCATGGACACTCTCTAATCCTATTGATTATATTAGTTAACTTGTAAAAGATTGATCTATTATTTTATGTATCCTAGTGAGGCAAATGAGTAGGCCAACTTTAGCCAAAGGCGGTGTAAATAAGATATCCTTATGAATTATGCGAGGGGAAAATTATTTGTGTATGACTCCTCGTCCACTGCCGCTTCCAATGAATGGGTTTCGAAATTAAAAAATTAAAAAAAAAAAAATATATATATATATATATATATACACATATGTTGGTATTGGGACAAAATATTACCTAGATAAATTCATGAGTTCAATTCAACTATTCCTTCCTATTCTTAATAACCATCTGAATTCTGAACCATGAATTGTTTTATGACTCATCTATCAGACTAATTTTATCAATGAACTGCTCAAGGAACAAGTAATTCCTTTTCTCGCCACCAGTTGCTCCCCAAATCTCTTCCCCTCACCTTCATTATCTAATCTTATTCTTGGATCTTGTTTGTGATAGTGTGTGTGAGTGCGTGTATATATATGACTTTTGAAGTAACACAAATCCAAGTGAGCATATTTTGTTGTGATGCAATAACAAAAAACTAAGGAAAAAGATAATTAAGCCAACAAAGATTTGGGACGTTTGGATTACAAAGAACCAAAGATGTAGGGATATGGCATACCTCAGTAGACTCATAGACAAGCCCATTCATCAACAGGCAACATTGGAGCCTAGCCAAACCCAGCTTAAAAACAAAAAGGGAGCTCTCTTCAGCCTTTTCCTTGAACATTAACTCCTTTTCGAGTTTTAGTAAGATATCTTGAGGTGGAGATTTTGCCTTTGATCTATTTAAACAGAAAATATGCAGGAAAAAAATATGCATTGGCGATATATCGACAGAAAAAGAAAAGCATATTCAGTTGACAGGATACAATAAGGGATAATTGTAAGATTTCAATGCCTAAAAGTAAGGATAAAAACAGAATAATGAAGAAACATCAGCTACCCAAAACTTCAACTTACAACAATGCTTCTACAAATGCTCCTTCAACATGATGCACTTCAAGAGTTTCTTCTATAGAATCTTCTGACGAACTCCGTACCCTATTAACCTGCCAAATATTTAGAAGGCAATGCCCACCACCAAGCTATGAGTTCAAGACAAATTTTCTATATAACAATGACTCATACATATCCGTGTCCAATATATACGAGGAGTCAAGACATGGGGGACTAGTCTCCTCTCACTCTCTGTCACAAACATCTCTCTAGTATCTTCTTACAAGTCTCCTCTCACTCTCTCTCAGAAACATTGGTAACAATCTCAAATTCTAAAGATAGGGATGTTTGTTATAATAGATGAAAAAGCTTGAAACAAGCAACAAAACCTGGTTGCAGTAACTCAACCAGCAAAAACTGGGTACGAGATTTTCAACAAGGTGGAGTCGCACAAAAATCTATTATCTAATTAATAAATATGCCAAGTCATTTGCATAATCTATTTATATCGGTACGACCCCACACCCAACGGAATCAAGCTCAGTGGCCGAATTCTGCTCAATTTGGAAAAAAGTTAACAACATGAGTTGAAAAGCAAAATGTAATGGTGCTGCATTAATAAGGGACATTTCGAAATCTAAAGAAAAGTACAGTTCAACTCTGTAATGTATCAAGGAAGCTAATTAGGGAATAATCAATGGAAAAGATGGGATTTCTCAAGAACAATATCACAGGAGCACGGCAAAAAAGAATGAGAAAGCCAGAGAATGAGAAATGATCAAATTTTACAGCCTATTCCAACAATTGCCCAGAATAAATGGTTAAAGTACAAAACAGCATACATTACTCAAAAACTGGAAAGCCATTTGAGTTCCGTGGTTCTCCTCAATATAAATGAAAAGACGAATAATCTGCAAAATAAATGTCAATGAAAAATTCAATTAGCACCACAACAGTCACATCTGGAGGAACAGAAGCAAAACAAGAAGTGATAAAAAGACCACACAAAGGGGTAAACATCTATAACAAAGTCTAATCAGAAATTTTCAAAACTTGTGGCTCTGAACTAGACTTTGTCAGAAACAAGTTCAATTAAAAAGAGCAACATGAATAAAAAAAGGGTTCTAATTAAGCCAGAATATTCATTTTTCGGTCATCCTCACTCGTTTCCAAATGACTCAATAATCAAAAGAATTGCTCAGCTTAACTAAAAGAAAATTTTCTTGAACGTCTTTTACCCGCAGTAATTTAGCAAATGTACAGCACTTATCTAATCTGAACATAATGAACCAAAGATATTACTATAATAGCATCCATGGGTGTGAACAGCTTCAGAGAAGAATCTAACAATGTACCGTAAAGGGAGACCATTGTAGTCAAGGCGTCGAGGTGATGCCTAGATGATTAGGCTGCCCATAGTTACCAAACACCCGTATAGTACCCGTGTAATACTTTTAGAGGGGCCACCGTTTAAGACTCCATACTTTTGCCGTGTTAAGTATTATACGTGTATCGCCACATAATACCTGTTTAATATGCGAATTACATATTAAATGCGTACAATACGTGTATTTTTACAGTATTTATACCGTGTTAAACGCATATTCCGTATTAGATGATTGTTATTAGTTAATATCATATTTTTTCATTTATTTATAATTATTAATTATTTTTAATTTTCCCGTACTTTTGTCGTGTTTTTGCCGTATAACACCCGTACATCCCGAACGGATCATTGTCGTATTATACCTGTACCGATACTTCGTAACTATGGCACTGCCTAGGTGATAAAAATAATTAAATTATATATATTTTAGATATACATATATAAGATATATATATACATAGCAATTCAAACCTCTAAGTGTTGACAATAATCAAGGCAAATTAACATTTAATGTTGTAAAGCTTGAATGTAAGTGAATTGTTAGTTGACTTTTTGACCCTGTAAATGAAAATATTTTTGAAGTCTAAATTCTAAGACTTTTTATAACGGACTTTTGGGTTTAAGTAATGTTTGGATATAGTAAAATTTATGAAATATTAAGGTTCGAGAAATTCCTTAGCATTTGCAAGTTGAAATTTTAACCTAATCCCTAGAGGCGCTAAAAACATTGTTTGTAATTGAACTACAAAGTTGACTTTTTATTCTTCAAGAATTTGGATCTAGAATAATTTTTATTAAATCCAAATCGGGGGTATAAGTAGAACATTATTTAGATATAAATATAAGTAAATGGGGGGTATAACTTAAATGATATTTATATGTAACTAAGCTGTAAAGCAAGCTCCAGTTAAGAGGAAATGAGTATGGTCCACACACGCCCGCCTAGGGAGGTGCCTAGGCGATGACATTCGTCCAAAAACTCCTAGGCGACACCTTGAATACATTGAGGTCTGAAGGAACAATGCCCAATCCAAAGATGGTGGCACATCGGTATGACATTACAACATAAAAGAAATAGAGAATAAAAACAAAGAGCCATATGTACTACCAAGCAGTAGGAGAGTATAGAATTGCAGAAATATTACTTTGGTGTTTGTAGACACCCTATTTTGCACGACCAATGGCCCGTTTGACTCCATGCTCCGCAAAGACGGTTATGATGAAGGAATTCGTATTCCAATCCACAACCACAACCTAAACCCAATACCCTGAAACTAACCCAAGACCCGAGAAGGGGGAGGGACCTTTTCTTTTGGCAAAGCATTAGGATCACCATTTCAAACGACGACTGGCTCGGTACTTTTTGGGTGTCATTTTCACCTGCAATTTGAATCATTTTGCTTGAGATCCGATTCAAATCGTAGGATATGAATCGCAAATCACAAGAATTTAACAACTATGGCGGCCACGTCCATTTTTAATTAAACCAATCCCTGTCTAACAACTGGTTTCAGGTTTTTTGAGAAACTTTAGTCCCACATCGCCCAGAGAAGATCATTCCCTTGTTTTCACTTCTATATAAACCCACATCACCTCACTTTCACCCAATGTTAGAAATCATGGGCCTTAGAAACTTGGAATCCTCGGGAAACTTAGGAAACCCTAATTTGAAGATTTTAGATCCTACCTTAAACCTTCTTAATGCTGGAGAGTTCCTTGAGGCTTAATAACCCTAAATCCTTCTAGAAGACTTTAGAAATTTTAGGAGCTTAGAATCCCATCCCGGGGAAGTCCAAATCCCTACTTTATGGATCGTTTTGAAGCTTGGAGCGCGGGAATCTTTTGAGAGAGACTAAAAAGGCTAAGGTTCGTGTAATTTCTAACCTTTAGATAGTTTATTTCTATGCAATCTCCTTCTACTCTATTGGAGATATTTCTTCTTTTCACTTCCTGTTAGTAATCTAGGAACTTATTCCAAGCGGCGTGCTAGGAAATTAAGATCCGGATGAAGGAAATATTTTTGACAATTATCTAATTTCTCTTTTGTTTAATTAAAAATAGTGGATCTTTGTCTTCTTCCATTGGTAAGCAAGGCCTCTCTACGTATCGATTGAGAAAAGGGTTGGCATTCGCCGATTTATTGGAAAGATTTCAATCCCCTGTAGAGAAAATCGTCCAAAATCGGTCGAGAAATGATGTATTCCAATCTCAAAATAAATAAAAGGGCTGGTTTGAGGATTTTTTTTTTCGTATTAGAATATTTTGGAATTATTTAGAGCAGTGTAGTCAAGGTGTCTAGGCGATGCCTAGGCGATTAGGCCGGGCTAAGCGAGGTTGTGCCTAGGCGACACCCAGGCAATGCCTAGGCAATAAAAATAATTAAATTATATATATATATATATATATATATATATTAAATATACATATATATAATATTAATATATACACATAACAATTCAACTTCGTAGGGTCTAGGAAAATTAACATTTAATGTTGTAATGCTCGAATGTAAGTCTTTTTCTGCTAAACTATTAGTTAACTTTTTGACCCTGTAGATGAAAATATTTTTAAAGACTAAGATATGAGACTTTTTTTTACCGGACTTTTAGATTTTAGTAATATTTTATTATCATAAAATTTATGAAATTTTAAATTTTGAAAATTAACTTAGCATTTACAAGTTGAAATTTTGACCAAGGTGCTAAAAAACCGGATTTTGTTCTTGATCTAAAAAGTTGACTTTTTATTCGTTAGGAATTTGGATCTAAGATAATTTTTATTGAATTCAAATGAGGGTTTAGGGGTATAACCTTATTTACATATAAATATTTTAAGTAAATGAAAGTAAAGTGTAAAACCATTTACTTAAATGGTATTTATATGTAAATAAGCTCTAAAACTATAAAGCATGCTAACTATTAAAGCGTCGTGACTACCGCCCACCTAGAGAGGTGCCTAGGTAGTGGCAGTCCAAAACTGCCTAGGCCACCGCCTAGGCAACGCTCAGGCGATGCCTTGACTACACTGATTTAGAGCATCAGATAAAATAAAGACAACCATTGATTGAAGGATGATTTGTGGTGCCTAACACCTTCTCCAAATCATAAACGAACCCCCAAACTCAAGACTCTGGTTCAAAGATCTAAGAGTCATTTTTTTAACATTATCAATTGGTGGCCAATCACACCAAATTTCATGGTTGGTGGCGACTCTGTTGACTTTCATATTTGTGAAGGCCTCCGCACCATGCGACAGGATCCTTAGCAAGCTAATGCATAGCATTCATATTCCCAATAATCATTGTAGCAATCTACAGCTAAATTCATCCAACAAATTGCAAAATCCCAACAAATTTAGAGATATATAAGCACTCAAGCAATTTATAGTAGAAATCTATTATACGCAGAAAATACAAAGACTTATACACAAAGCGTCATTCAACTTCAGCAGTAAAAATAATGCATTTTTTCTTTTTAAAAATAGTATTCGCATCCTAATTCCAAATATCCTAATCTACATATCCCACAATGGTCTGCACTAAAAACAGATAGTGAAGAACTATGAGTAAAGCAATAGACACCAGCACAACAAAACAATAGTTGATGCAAAACTTCGGAGCATCTCATGTTAAAGTGTACCAGCTGAGTTGAAAGAGAGCCCCTACACAAGTCTCATTATGGATGGATGACTTGTATATGGGCTTAGTTCAAGCCACTGATGGAGATCCCCAGTTGGATTATGTTCTAGATAGAGATCCAACGTTCGATAATGTTGGTGATGGAGATCCATCGTTGGATCATGTCCGTGATAGAGGCTTCAAGGGTTGTGATTAGCCCATAGGACTATTAGTTATTTAGTTTGATTATTTTGTTTATTCTATTTTAGTTGTTTTAGGTTATTTTAGGATGGTGCTACGCGCACCCCACTAAATACTGATAAACACCAATATTAAAAAATCTCTAAGTTAAAACACCCCAAAAAAAAAATATAGACAAAAAGAACCCTCCCTCTCTCTCTCTCTCTCTCTCTCTCCATCTTTGGAACCAGAGCTCCCAATTCTATAATCTGATACACACCAAAAGAATAGCAGCTTTGTGAATGAACTTCAATCTGGTTGGAGTTTCAAAGGACTCTCTTTAGCTTCTAGCTCTTCGTTTTCTTTGTTCAAGGGAGATTTTGGATCGATCAATCAATCTAGGCAAGGTTATGAAACTTTGAATCTCCTCCAATTATGAAGAACAAATAGAAAGAAGAAAAAATCAGAAAATGAACCTTAAAACCAGTCCTTAAGCACAGCTATTCGAACCCTAAAAAAGATTGGGATTGAAAACTAACCAATGTAAAGGTGCAAAACACATCACCAGAAAAAAAAAATCGAAGAAAAATATAGAGGATTGTATTTCACAGGTAGAGGTTATGAGTAGATGAGTTGAGAGAGAACTCGTCGACTCGTATCGTCTCTGCTAAGATAACAAATTCAGGTATACTGTAATTAGGACATAACTTGTGTGTGCGACTGTGCGATTATATAGGGATTGGGCATACTACATACACCGTGTGAAGTGCATGGAGTGCTTTTATGCAGGGGACCATCTGTTGGCCGTTTCACAGTAGCCGCCCATCTATGATAATGCTGGAACTCAAAATTTTGGATCAAGTGCTGATCGAGGAAGAAACTAGATGATAAGGGCATTATAGGCCTTATGATTTCTTTTGGTGCACAGCAGTGTTTTAAGATGATATTGGGGTTTAATCAGTAAATTTTGGTGTGCGCTGATCAGTGCTAATTGTTACACATTTATGCACATCAAACTGCATTTGTTAGTACCTTATGATTCTCTTTTGGATCTTGTTACGGTACTTGGTTGTTTTTACCTATTTCAGGATCATGCGAGGAAAAGAAGGCAAAATCGAAGAATTACAAAATCCCAGGTTGTAGAAGAACCTCATCAGGAAAAGACCAAAAAGAAAGAAAAGAAGAAAAACAAGTAATGATCGATCGTTGCCTCAGGACGATCGATCGTCGGTCAGAACAATGACGATCGATCACAACACCTTGGACAATCGATCGTCCACAAACCCATAGCCAAGGAAGAAATCCCAGGAATGGACGATCGATCATTCCCTACTTGGCGATCGATCGTCATCGACATTTTTTGGCCTCGTAATCTGCGCGCAAAAGTTGAATGTGACCCCTTTTGCGAGTTTCTAAAAGCTAAATTAGCAACAAAGACTTGGTCTCTATAAAAGGGAAAGCTACTTGCACTGAAAAGGGTTCTGAATTTTGGGGATTTGAAAGAAAGAAGGCTCTGGAGATCTGTAAAGGTTGGAGGATGGATTCTTCGCGTTCTTTGTGTTCTACGTCGAAAGCAGCGTCCTTTGCCCTCAGCATGAACTAATTTCTATTTCTAGGGTTTAAATGAAACTCTAGCCAAGTAATTGTATCTCTTGTATTTTATTTAGGTTTTCTCCTTTTTGTAAGCAATGATTGCGTAATGAGACGGTTGTTCTTCAACCAATTTATTTGAGTTTATAATCAATTTCAATATGATCTTATCCTTGTCTTAGGTTTTATTGTGTTGAAATTAAATTCATTCATATCATTTTTTTAGGATTGTTGGTATGGATTTTATGCAATGGTATTACTGTCGAGGAATTAAATTATAGGATATTTTATACCTAGGGAAGACGAGTGATTTCACAACCCTAGTTTAGTGTGTATCACTCGTGCTAACTGAAGATAGGATATGCCTAGAATTTGATCCTTCGAATCATTCGTGTTTTGATGAGTGAGACTTGTAGTCGATCTCATCCCTATTGTTTACGCTTGAGAGGCCTGAATGAATGCATGTGAATTTAATTATGAAGCTAGTGGTGGATTCAAACACCCTAGATCTTCTCTCACCGATATATCACCAAAAGCTCTTAATTTAATTGTTAGTCTAATTTCTGCTCTTAAGTTAAAATCAATCAATCTTGTTACCCATTGACTTAGAATTAATCTGGAGAAAAAAGCAACGAAACCAGTGCAATCTTCTATGGTTTGACACCCCATACTAGTCACTATTCTACGGAATTGTAGCTACTACGAGATTTAATAAATTGACGACCATGTAAGAAGCAGCACCCTTATTTTATTAATGAGGGTTGTTTTAGTAATTACCTATCTTTAGGGTTTTATTCTTTTCACTTTAAAATACTCTATTTGGAATTTTAGAAAGACAACTTTGAATTATTACGAATTGCTTTTGAGTTTGCTACGAATGAAATGGTGTGAAGCCAAATAATCTTTCTCTCTCCTCCATTGCTTCTTTATATTACTGTTTTTCCCTTGCAAAACACAAATCAACCAAACCCCTAGCCCCATTCCCCTCACTGTCGCACCAATCCTCAACCCTTCCACTCACTGTCGCACCAATCCCTAACCCTTCTCCTCACCGCCGCCCACTCCCAGCCACCCCACCGTATTGCCACAGCCCCTTGTAGCATTAATATTGCGGCCACATTACACCCTGCCCATATCCCTTGCTGTCCCAACCCTTATACAGTCCCCACGTTGTAACTACAGCCTCCCTACTCCATTCATATTGCAGCCGCAACCCTATTTCAGTCCCAAAATCTTAAAACAGCAATTTCCCAAACCCTAATTTTTATCATTTCAATTAGTTTTTGCGGCCGGATTTTGTGTTCTACAATTCAATATTTTGCTTAAATACATACCTCGCATGCATGTTTCAATCTATAACCATTGTTGAGTCTAAGCTATTTTCTTGAAATCCTCAATTGAATAAGGAAATCACGTTAGTTATTGACCTAAAATCACTAAGCTGGTGGAAGTTCCCACTTCCATTATGATCACCCAATTAGGTTTGAAAGTTCTTCTTTGCGGGATTATTACTTGACCTAGGATATTGATAATTCCCTTTTTGGCTTTTTTTTTTTTTTACTATAATTGGGTTAATCTAGATAATTTTATAAATTTCATTATTTTTGTAACTACTATCACATCATTTTAGGTTGGTTTCATCCAACACGCAATTGACTTTGTCCCCGAATCAACTCTTCCTAATCTACCACATTATAGGATGAATCCCACTGAACATTGCGTCGTACCTGCACTACTCACACCTAAAAAAGAATGGTTCCTGGAGAATGTGTAGATAATAGGGCACTTAATAAAATCCCGGTGAAGTATCGGTTACATATACCGAGACTTCACGATATGCTGCATTATGATGGCAGGTGTCATGTTATTTTCAAATATCGATCTTAAGAGTGGTTAGCACCAGGTACGCATCTGTCCATGGGATGAGAGGAAGACCGCCTTCAAGACAAAAGACGGATTATTTGAATGGTTGGTCATGCCCTTCGAATTAACTAATGCTTCGAGTACCTTTAAGCGAATAATGATACCGATGTTAAGACCATTCATTGGTAAATTTCTTGTTGTGTACTCATGTATCTTGATGACAATTTGATTTATAGCACATCCAAGGACAATACCTCAACCATTTAAGGCAAGTCTGCGAAACTTTAAAGAAATAGAGTCTATATGCTAATGTTAAGAAATGTTCATTCCTATCAAACATAGTCATCTTTTTAGGGTTTGTTGTTTCGTCAAAGGGCATGTCTGCCAACCCCGAAAAGGTCAAAGCCATTGTTGAGTGGCGAGAACCAAGGAACATTCATGAAATAAGTAGCTTTCATGGTCTAGCTAAATTTACCGACAGTTCATTCGGGGATTTAGTTCCATCATGGCCTTTATCACCGATTATATCAAAAAGGGAAACTTCGACAAACTAACGTTGTTGCTGAGGCATTTAAGGAGATAAAGTCGAGGATGGCTGAAGCTCCTGTCATGTGCCATACTGACTTCGCCAATCTTTGAAGTGGCATGCGATGCCTCAGGTGTGGGATTAGGTGGGGTACTTAGCCAAGAGGGCCACCATGTAGCTTATTTCAATGAGAAATTGAATGAGGCCAAACAAAAATACTCTACCTATGACAAAGAATTCTATGCAGTGATACAGGCTTTGAGATACTGGCGAAATTATCTACTGCCACGAGAGTTCGTTTTCTTTTTAGAACATGAGACCCTGAAGTATCTCAATCCCAAAAGAAATTGAATCCAATACATGCAAAATGGGTTGAATTTTACAAGCGTACACTTTTGTACTAAAACATAAGGCGGGAGTCGAGAACAAACCTGCAGATGCGCTCAGCCGCAAGGTTTCACTTTTGCACTCTATTAGTGTGGAGGTAACTGGGTTTGACCAAATAAAGGTGAATTATCCAACTTGTCCAGATTTTGGGAAGTGTATGCTACTTTGTTAGGAGACCAATTAAGATTTAAGAGTACACGATGGGTTTGTGTTGTATGACGTGTTTCTCTTTAAAGGAAACAAACTTTGTATTTCCCATACTTCCTTACGAGTTACGAGACATCCTCATTTGGGAACTCCATTCTGGTGGAATAGCTGGCCATTTTGGCCATGACAAGACCATTACCCTTGTTGAGGATTGGTTTTGACGTGGCCAAAATTATTGGGCAATGTCGAACCCGCTAGTTGGCTAAGGAACGAAAGAAGAACACTAGTTTATATACCCCGTTGCCTATGTCACACTCTCTCTGGCAATATATTAGTATGGATTTCGTGCTTGGACTTCCAAAGACCATCAAAAAGCAAGATTATGCATTTGTGGTTGATCGATTCTTAAAAATGGCTCATTTTATCCCTTGTTCTAAAACCTATAATTCTTCTAGAATAGCGTGAATTACATGGGCTACCGAAAACCATTGTGTCTGACAGGGATGTGAGGTTCATGAGTTAATTTTGGAAGACACTTTGGCACATCATGGGAAGTCGCCTCCAATTCTTGTCTACATATCATATGCAAAGAGATGGTCAAACTGAAGTGGTCGACAAGAGCCTAGGAAATTTGTTACGGCGTTTAGTAGGTGATAATATTAGGACATGAGACTTAGTTTTGTGGCTTTTGCCTACAGATGAGTTTGCATATAATAGTTATGTCAATTAGACAATAGACATGAGTCTGGTTGAGGTAGTGCATGGGTATAAGCCTAGAATGCCTGTAAATCTCATCCCCATGGCACCCCTTACATAGGCCATTAGAGTCCGCGGCCCACATATGCATTTGCACGCAAATTCATGATTTGCATGTTGAGATCATAAAACGAATGGCAACTAGTAATGCAAATTCATGATTTGCATGTTGAGATCATAAAACGAATTGCAACTAGTAATGAAAAGTATAAAACATTTGTTGATTCACACCGTTATTTTAAAGAATTTCAAGTGCGTCATTATGTAATGATCCGAATTAGGAGAGTGTTTCCCACAGGAAACTGCTAAAAAGTTACAAGCCCGTAGTGCTAGACCATTCAAAATCATAAAACGGGTTGGCTCTAATGCTTATGACCTTCCACCTGATATAAGTATGAGTTCAATATTCAATGTCGAGAACCATGTTCTTTTTACAATTCAGCAAAATCACCCACTGACCCCTATGATGATCCAAGCCCAAACCCATTATTTACCCTAGACTCACCTCCTCTACCATTGCCTACCACCTATGCCTAGCAAAAAAAAAGAGATAGAGGAGCCCTATGATTATGGCTATGAATCTTGTAGATATGGCACTATTGACAGTCTTGGTTATGAGCAAGGTCACTGGTCTTTTTACATAATTGAAAGTTATACCTCATCACCTAGACTACTCACATTCGAAAGTATATCAGTTGCTACCAGAGCTACATGCCTTGGGCTCAATATGGCCATTACCTAGAGCAATAGCTTCATGAGCCTCATTGAAACACAGATGATAACTTTAAGTCACATCAAAGCTCTGTGGTTGAGTAATATTCATGATTTAAGAGTTTTTTCATGTTATATTGTGATACATCTCTTTTATGATTTATCATCATGTAAAACCCTTAATTATGTACACATTTGGATTTACAGTTTCGGGCAGCAAATGCTACTTCGCATGATCTTATATTTGATATCATCCATGCTTCTATTTTGTGTAATGAGTAATGGATATGTATTTAAGCTTTAGTTATTCATTCCCTAAAGTTCCATCTTAGATTTTCAAGGTTTCCTTAATACTCCCTGCATTTCCTTAATTTTTACGGTGTTTTTTTAGACTTCCTTAAACCTCCTAGAAATGTTTCCACTTCCATAGTGACTGAAGTTTACACCAACACCGAAGTTTAAAACTTTGAATTCTAAGTATTTCCCAATTATTTGAGTAAGCTATGTTGATATATGTAATATCGGGGGTATATTTGTAAAATGACATATATGTAATGTTCCCTCTTTATATAATATGTTAGTAGGGTTCTCTAATCCCTTACTAAGCAATTTACCATAACCTCTCTTTTTTCTCTCTTTTCTCTTTTCTCTTCTCTAAACCCTAAATCCTCTAAATTTCTCCAACTTGGTATCAAAACTACATCAAAAAAAGAAGATCATCGTTTAAAGTCGTAACAACAACAAATGGAAGAAGAAGCTAGCTGCCACGTTTTTAGCCATACGGCTGTCTCTAGCCGTATGGCCTAGGCCTTATTTTTGGGTTCTTCAAAGGTATATTTTTCAAAGATCTTGATTTTAGAGGATTTTTTAATCCTATTTCATGAGATTTGGTTAAATATTGATGAAGTTTTGATAATTTGAAGAAAAAATATCGAAAAATTCAAAGAAAAATACTGTTTTGATTCAGATTTTTTATCGCTTGAAGATGGGGTATCTTGATGGTAAGACCCACAGCCGGAGACAAGGTATTGCCGAAATTGTTAAGTAGAAGGCAGAGAATTACATTAGTTTGGGCTAGTTGTTCAATTCCATGGAGCCTCAGATTGCCGGAAATTATATTTTTTTTTATAAAGATTGTCGTAAAGGCTCTTATTCAGATTTATGCCCTAGTAGAGAATGATGCTCGGATTTATCAACTTACTCGTGAGATTGCTCACTTTCAGCAAAGGGATATGTCTATTCCAGATTATTTTGGGGCTCTTCAGTGTCGTTAGGAAGAATTGAGTCATTATGAAACTCTTTCTAAATTATCTGATGCTTCTGCCAAGATTATGACGAAGCGAATTGAGCGTCACCACATTCATGATTTCTTGGGAGGTCTTCGGGCCGAATTCGAGCAATTGCGCACTCAGATTCTTGCCACATCTCATTTGTCATCTCTTCGATCTGTGTACTCCACTGCGTTTGGTGAGGAACGTCGCCGGGCTGTTATGTCTTCAAGCACCACTCTTATGCCCTTTCCGGATCGTACTGCCTTTGCTACTAATTTTCGTCATATTGCTGGTCGTGGTAGGGGGACTGATAGGGGTCGTCGTGATCGTGGCAGACCTACAACTCCTTATAGTCACTGTGGTATAGTGGGACACGATCGTGATCATTGTTACCGTTTGCTTGGCTATCCCGAGGGTTACCAGCCTCGTCCTTGTACTCACTTTACTACGACTCTTGTTGTTGATCCCTAGTCCTCAGTTGTTGTTAATGATCATCTGGAGTCCATGAGAGCCCAGGTTGCTGAGATGATCCGTCTACAGAGTGATTCTCCTTATACTGCTGCTTCATCTGCCACAAGTATCCATGCTCCCTCGGCCTATGCCGCCACTACATCGTCTTCTTCTCCTAGTTGGGTTATTGATACTGGAGCTACTGATCATATGATTGGTGAGTCACAGGGTTATTCCATTTATTCACCTTCATGCCTACTGCAAAGGTTCGCTTGGCTGATGGTTCTTTTACTCCTGTCTCAGGAGTATGACACTTTCCTATGTCTCCATCTCTCTCTTTATCTAATGTGTTACATGTTCCTAATTTATCTTCTAACCTTCTTTCAGTGAGTAGTCTTACTAGCAAACTTAACTGTTGTGTTATGTTTTATCCTTCTCATTGTCTCTTTCAGGACCTGACTACGAGGAAGATTGTTGTAGAGGAGTGGAAAAAAGCGGACTTTACTACCTTGACACTGATTATGCTCCTGATCGAGCCTCCTCTACTGCTACTACTATTTCTGTTTTTCCTTTTTCTGTTGATACTACTCTTGATACTTATGGTTTATGGCATGTCAAGCTTAGGCATATTGGATCTAAGACTTTATGTTCTTTGATTCCTACTTTTAGTAAATTTTGTTCTTCATCTACTTTTCAATGTGAGACTTGTGAGCTTACTAAACATTTTGTACTGTTTATCCTCCTAGGTTGCATAGATGTCGTTCTATTTTTCAGTTAGTTCACTCGGATGTTTGGGGACCATCTCTTGTTCCCTCGAAGTGATGGCTTTCGTTATTATGTTACTTTTATTGATGATTATACTCAAGCTACTTGGGTGTACCTTCTTAAGTCTAAGGATGAGGTGTTCTCTAAATTTTAGGAATTTCATACTATAACTCTTACCAAGTTTAGTGGTCTTATCAAGGCCCTTCATTCTGATAACGGCGGTGAGTATCTCTCTGTACCTTTTGTCCAATTTCTTCAAACTCATGGAATTGTCCATCAGCTTACCTGTCCTTACACGCCTCAACAAAATTGCGTTGCTGAGCGCAAGAATCGTCATTTCATTGGTGTCACTTGTTCTTTGTTGCGAGGCATGCAGGTGCCTAAGCCTTATTGGTCCATGACTCTTCTCACTGCATGTTTTCTCATCAATCGAGCTCCTTCTCGCATTCTTGATGGCCTCTCACCATATCAGCTTCTTTTCCTTCAGGTTCCTATTTTTCTCATTAAGCCATGGGTATTTAATTGAACTTGCTTTGTCCAGGATCTTTACCCCAGTCGTCTGAAATTGGATGATAAGGTCATTCGATGTGTCTTTGTTGGTTACTCTAACACCTCTAAAGGTCATCGGTGTCATGATCCTCAGTCTCGTCGTTTCTCTGGATGTAACTTTTTTTGAGATAGTCCCTTATTTCTCTCCTACTCTTACAGTGTCACTTGTCTCTGTGCCTTCACCTATTGTTCCTCCTATCCCTATGCCTTTACCTATTGCAGGGGACTTCCCACAGCAGAAGGAGTTTCTCACGTACTCTCGCCACCAGCCACCTGGTTCCTCCTCCAATGCGCATGATAACAAATATACTTGGCAAAGGGTAAGGAGTAACATAGGAGCGAACACCCCGTGTTCCTCCCCCTCCTAGTTCCCTGCTTCAGGGGGAGTCGGGAAAGGTTTGTAGGCTTCAGAAGTCTATATATGGTTTGAAACAGTCACCCCAGGTTTGGTCCCATCACTTCAATGAAGTGGTCCTTAGCATGGGCTTCCAGAGATGTCAATCTAATCATATTGTTTTCATCCATTCTGGTACCTTAGGCCGCACTATTCTCCTCGTATATGTTGATGATATCATCTTGATTGGCGATGACTCCTCATTCATCTCTCATGCTAAGCATGAGTTGGGGCATACCTTTGATGTTAAAGATCTAGGTCATCTGAAGTACTTTCTTGGTCTAGAGATTGTTCGATCTAAGAAGGGAATTTTTCTGTCACAATGGAAGTATACTTTTGACCTACTCAGCGATAGTATGAGTGATTATAAACCCGCTACTTCTCTTATGGATCTAAAGCTCTCTTTGCATGATAATGAGGGTGATTTTCTTTCTGATCCTTATGCCTGTCAGTGTCTTATGGGTCGCTTGATATATCTCACCCTCACACGACCTAATATTACATTTGTTGTCAGCATGGTTAGCCAGTTCATGCATGCTCCCCGTGCTTCACACCTTACTATTGTTCGTCGTATACTCTGATATATCAAGGCTAGACCCAGTTTGTAAGCCTTTAGGTTTCTACCTAAGGTAACATCCTTGATTTTGATGATAACACAATAATGTAATGAGATTTGTGTTACTAATGTCTCAATTGAATTTATATGAAAATCAGTTATGAAGAGCATTAGCAAACCATTCAAAGTGAAAAAGCATGAAATGACCATCTATGAAGAAGATTCAAATCAAGTCAAAGCAAAGCATTTGGATCAAGTAAGAACAAATTGATGATCATATCAATCCAAGACAACAAGTTGAAGATATTGAAGATCATATCAATTCAAGTCATTAAAGAGGAAGAAGGATGATCATGAAGTTAAAGATGAAATCAAATCAAGATCAAGATGAAGATGAAACCTCTCCTTAGAAGGTTTAAAGTTTTATATTTTAGTTTGAGAGAGGTTAGGACTTATGTAAAGTCCTCAAAGTTTTGGTTGTTTGAATTGTTCAAAGCCTAGAGAGTTTTAAGTGAAAAATCAGAGGACTCGTCGACGAATCCATTAAGCCAACCTAAACTCGTCAACAAATGGGGGTTACAGAAGCTACTGTAACTTTCTGGCCTTAAACTCGTCGATGAATTCACAGAGTCCACTCAGACTCGTCGACGAATTCATGCGGGAAGAAGAATATGTTGTAATCGTCTAGTTTCATTCTCAATGTTCTTCCAATGGCCATAAAACCTCTTGGGCTATAAATAGGATTGAATTATGAACTAAAATAACAACTCCAATACTTCAATCAAACACTCCAAAGCTTAGATTTCAAAATCAATTGAGTAAACCCTTGATTACCAAAAAGAGTCCGAATTTGAGCTATTCAACTCCATTCTTTGAGAGACTCTTAGAGAGCATGCAAGTGATCTATCAGCTCGTGTAAGGAGCAAATTCAGATTGTAAAAACACTTTTCAACAAGTGTGTAAGAAAGTCAAGAATCGGTGGATTCTTGCATTGAAGCGGTAGCTTCGAAGAAGTCAAGAGAGGGTGTTCTCTTGCAAAGTTAAGTTTTATCCTTACCCGGAAAAGAATTGTAAAGGTGTGATTCTCACCGGAAGAGAATTGTAAAAGATTTGGACTTCACCCGTGAAGAAGTCTGTGCAAGTAAAATCGTGGTGAATCCTCTAGCGGGTATAGCTTGAGGTGGGGACGTAGGCGGGTTGCCGAACCTCATGAACAAACTCCTTGTGTTTGCATTCTCTATCTCTACTCTTTACTTTATTTGTTTTGCATTGTGTGTAGAATTGTTAAATTTTATTTCCTTTTAATTTGTTAAAATTGAATTCCCGGTTAAGGAAATAGGATAAAATTTGAATTTGCCATAGACCCTGTTCACCCCCCTATAGGGTCCAAACCTTGGGCAACACAGTTGTGGACTTGTATATTGCTCACATGGTCACCTCAATATCTCCGGCTATATAGATGCTGATTAGGCCAGATCTGCTACTGACCGTCATTCCACCCCGGGCTATTGTGCTTTCCTTAGAGGCAACTTGGTTGCATGGAAAGCAAAAAGTAACCCGTGGTTTCTCCGTCTAGTGCCGAAGCAGAATATCATGCACTTGCTCATTGCACTTGTGAACTCTTATGGTTTCGTTCTCTCCTCTCTGAGTTAAGGGTTTCCTGTTAAAGGCCCTATGTCCTTATATTGTGATAACGAGGCTGCTGCAAAGATTGTCTCAGATTATGTGCTTCATGAGCGGACAAAGCACATTGAGGTTGATATTCACTTTTTCCGTAAGAAAGTCTGGGATTCTTCTTTATCTCTTCAACATGTTTCGTCTTCTCAACAACTTGCTGATATCTTCACCAAGCCGGTTGGCCCTGCTATTCTTCAGGATATCTTCGTCAAGCTGGGCATGATTAATGGTTATTCTCCAGCTTGAGGGAGAGTGTTGATATATGTAATATCGGGGGTATACTTGTAAAATGGCATATATGTACTGTTCTCTCTTTATATAATATGCTAGTAGCGTACTCTAATCCCTAACTAAGCAATTTACCCTAACCTCACTTTTCTCTCTCTTCTCTCTTTTCTCTTCTCTAAACCCTAAATCCTCCAAACCCTTTCTCCAACTAGCTACACACCCCTCACTCCATTCCATCAAGGACCATACTTCACCAATGCATCGCTTCAACAAGTATATATCAATAATAGCTCAAAGTTTAGAATACAAAATGGAAACAAAAATCAGCTCCAGTTTGAGAAAAGGATACATAGCTACAAAACTGAGAAGAATAATTACCAAACTGGAGATATCCTCCCCCATAAGACTGTCATTCTCCCCTGCAGAAAACTGGGGGAATTCACCACCCTGCTTTTCAATCTCCTTTATGAGCTTTGATGAGTACAATATAACCCCAAATCTCATAGGGAAATTATTTTCGTACATAGATATAATCATGTCAATCG
This sequence comes from Tetracentron sinense, assembly GCA_015143295.1. Classification (NCBI taxonomy): domain Eukaryota; kingdom Viridiplantae; phylum Streptophyta; class Magnoliopsida; order Trochodendrales; family Trochodendraceae; genus Tetracentron; species Tetracentron sinense. The sequence goes on from CM026552.1 coordinate 54,648,775, forward strand.
ACTGCAAGGTGCAAAGTCAATAAAAAAAAATTAAGAAATTTCTGCAACAAACAAATGCAAATACAGGGAAGCCAAACCATTAGTCAAGCAAGCATACAACTCGCCTCAAGTCCACATGTTGAGGAAGGATCAAGCACATAAACTGCATGGAACAGATTTTTGCGAATGTAACGTAGCTGTCCCGGGAAGACCGGCATCAAAATCTACATCAAAATAGAGCAATGTTACCAGAAAATATTGTTTCAAGGGAACTCATGTGTTGTGTGCATAACACCATCTAACTAAAGTTATTTAAGAAAAACAGAAAAACTACTTCATTTATATTGCTCCGCCATCGCTTGTACATGGGATCCTCCTCCAAGTTGTTGAGGTAATGGACATAGGTAGAACGAAAATCAACACGAAATGTACTGGACTCTGAAGGAGGTAGAGTCGACAGCAGCTTCCTTACAGTGCTTTGAGGAATCTGTAATCATTTTCAATATCATTAATTGAGAGCCTTGACGAAAATTTAGAATATAGCTGCATAAAACCATAATCCATGAGAGATGCCTCACACAAATACAGTATTTGATAGATGACTATGAAGGGATGCATAATATATCCTTGTGCAGGCCATGCTAGCACCACAAGGATGAAATACAAAAGAAATAAAGGACTCTGAAATTCTTGTGCAATTCATTCAAGCACCTCAACTGTAACCTGTAAAGTAGGGCAGGCCATGCTTGCACCATGGGATTTTAGGCATGTTCCATTCGGAACTGGGCCTGTGCAGCACTTACCTGGCCTGTCCTGATCTAGCCTAGCCCACCTTATCTGTTCTGCACTCAGACCTGGATCTAGCTTACATTGGCAAGCCACATGGTCTGCTATTATTGTACTGATGGGCTGGCACAAGGCCCAGCCTGTTAAACATGACTTGCATAGATCAGTTTTAAAATACTTTTAAGTAGCATTGTAATTAAATTATTAAGTAATTCATAACAAGAAATTATAATCTTATAAAAATCATTATCATTAGATCTGACTTATAATATTATAATAATAAACTATACATTTTTTAGTGTATACACCTACACGCACCATCTCCCTCCATCCCTCTATGCCCAAATGCCTGTCAAACGAGATATATAATAAGGCTATATAACTACTAAGTATCACTCCCTCCAACTTTATTTCCCTCCCTCTTGGACTCTGTCAAGAAGAAATCCAGAGAGTTCAGTTTTAAGATCACCAAAGTAGTTCCCATTTTCTGAACCACCTATTAACAATGACTTATATAACGCATTTGGCCTGGCCCAGGTCAAGGCTCATGAAACCATCTCATGCAATTGTGGTTCATTAATATCACCACCGCTTTGAATCCCAGTCTAGCAGAAGAGGTGCCTTTGGCATGTTGCAAAGAACTTGAGTGTTAAAACCTAATTCCAACCTGCTTAAAACAAAAATCCGCATCACCAAATTGGATGATTTCCACATTATATTTATTATTAATTTGAAGAAAAAGGTTTTATTGATTTAGGATGTGGTATGAGGGCCAACTGTGTTAGAGGAGAGTAAACGGAATTCAACAAAGAAATTAATATGATGTGATATGTCAAAGGAGTGGTTAAAGAGATTTTTTCTTACAAGGGTATTGCAAAAAAAGGGGTGAACATATAAACAAGTTATAACCTGAAAATAGAAATAGCCCAAGAGTGTAGAAAAATATAACTTTAAGAGGCCAAAAAAAAAAGTGAGACATAAGCCTTGAGCAAAAAGTGAAAATCAAGGCGTTAGGCATGCACCTCATGAGAGCCTCACTTTGTGAGACATAAATCTCAAGGGATTTAAGGCTCAAGGTTTAACTTTGAGGCGATTTTACCCTAGCCTCGCCCCAAGGAGTAAGCCTCACACACCTTTTAAAACACCGGGTGCAACGGTGCCAGCTGAAGGCTCTAAACGGTCAAGTGGAAAAGTGGTAGGCCAAAAAGGAGGTGGATGGAGAAAATAAGAAAAGATTTGATGACACTAAGTACAATTATGGATTTTGGAAGTATAAAATGACAGAACAGGATTCGGTTTGCCTACCCGGCTACCCCACATAGTTGGGATAAGGCACTGATGATCATGATGATGATCTATTATATAAAACAATAATTAATTTACCAAAAAGAGATAAGGAAGACAAAAACTGAATCTCTCTGACTGAGATTCAATTGTCAAGTACCAAGAGCCCGACCCAGCTGGAGATTCAAAAGTTTGAATTGTGGCTGAGTTTGGATTCAAGGGTTTGTGCTGAATTGGGGCTCGGGCTGCATTTGAGCCCAGTAATGGGTCAGTCAGTTCAGCACGAGTTGACCTCATCCATGCCACACCCCGTCCAATTTACAACCCTAACCCTAGATAATGTGGAGAGCCAGCACGCGATTCCTGTAGCTGGCACAGATATGCTGTGCAAGGCTCAAACGATGATGGTTAAGCTGGTGATTCTTTTGAAACAAAATATTACCTCGGAAAAGACTTGCAAGTGGAGATAAAATGTGTAAAATGAATAGAAACCAAGAGGCAAAAGTACAAATTTGGAACCTAATCATATCCAACGTGTTTGAAAAGAAAGGCTGAAAAATAAGAATGCAAGTTAAAGCACAAAAGAAAAAAAAAATCGTAATTGCAATCCAACTTAAGTCACATGAGTATTCCACCTTGATATTAGCTTATAGTCTATACTGTTCGAGCTACCTTAAGAGAAACATCTCAGCATCATTTTACCTTCAATTTGGAAAATTGATGAGCCAATGACAACTCCTGATGAACCATGTCAACTAATCTACAAGAAGATACCCAAAATGAAAAAGACAAGTTTAAAAGAAGACAATTAAGCCACAATTATTGGATATAAAAATCAAATAAACACTAAATGAACAATGATAAATCTGCTCTTAGATATGCAAAAAATAAATAAATAAAAATAGAAACAACCTGATCAAATAAGATATATAAAAATCAAAGCATCTTTGGCTGCTAATGAGTCAAGTATATTCAATCTTAAGGGTAAAGATACTTTTAGAACTTAGAAGTACTAGCAATGAATCACACTGATAAAAATGAAGGACGAGGGACAAGAAGTTGTTCAATTTGCTTATCACTGTTTGAATGTTTTTCTTTAGTGGAATATCCAATAACCACGACGTCATATTTCACGTATCTAAATGCCAAAATAAGGGAAAAGATTTTCTGGGGTGGCACAGAAGACCCCTTTCCCTATTAGGTTGGAAATATTATTGTGAGGAGAGATGATGTTGAAAAACCTGGAGATCTAACTGATAGAGGACCCTTCAAATTTGTCAGGTGGACAGTAGCATTGTAAAAATACCTACCCACAGCCCTGTGCATTGCTATTTACCCCACAAAAAGCAGAGTCCGATATTTCACATCATTTAATACTTAAAAAATAAAAATAAAAAACAAACAAAGAGGAGATCCTCTCTATTTGCTACATGGCTGAGGGCTATTGGATGAAGCTTTCCATGTGGGGAGGGGGAAGTGGTCAAACAGGTGGACCCCTTTGGGTCACCATGGTACCACCTCAATAATCAAGATGCCACGGGTATACCCCTGGCCTAACAAGAAACGACTCTATTGTGCCACCTTAGAGTAATGAATCCTCTCAAAATATTTCCCACAACTATTTGCTACCCATAGTCAAATTGCACACAATGCACAATTTAACTTCTTTCTTGCTGAAAAGGATGAAAAACTGCATCAACCTATCTCCGTCAGAAGGTTGATGGAGATCGGCATAAGATCACGTGCATGTATTGTCCTACGGTTATTAGTAAGGCTACAACAAGACTTAAGGAGCAGTTGGCAAAAATGTAAGGGGATATTGTAGGATGTCTCGGTGTCACAAAAGATGTTAGAAATTTGATGAGGGATCACCCGAAAGGTACATAAAAAAGCCAAGACTTAGAAGAACAAGATTTTTTTAGAAGCTTTCATAGATGAAACTTACCACAGATAATAAGGATGATGAGGTGTGTGAGGTAGATGAGGAGGCAGCACTTGAGGAGGTCCATACACAAAGTATGGCTTCTTTTAGGCAGAAGAAACCTGATGATTCTCGATGTCTAGTTGAAGGAAGTTTTTTTTTTTTTGTGATCAGTAAAGGCAATATATTAATAAAAATGAAGCAAACAAAACAGATTCACCAAAAGTGAATCAACAAGGCAAAGAGCGAAAAACCAGAAATCTAGCAACTAACAACAACATAGCCACAACCAACCAGCCCAACACAACAAACCCCAGCCCCAACTAGGAAATCAGCTCGTCAAACCCTATCACCACCCCATCAGCTTTCATAGAGATCCAATCCCACAGTAAACTCTTCAAGCGTAAACACACTCTCTCGAAGGGCATAGAGAAATTATCAAACAACCTCCTATTTCTTTCCTTCCACAAAGACCACGAAGCCACTCCCAACCAAAAGTGGTTCACCACATTCACTACATATTCCTCAGTCCAGTAGTGGACAGATACCTGGTGAGGCTGTGATGGAGGGTCGGGGAGTTCGATGCGGCCGAGGCACCATGGACCCCTATTTGATGAGATGTAGTTTTTCAACCTAATATATAGGAAAGCTTCATCAAGACACTATAGTTAAAAAGATAGTTTGATCTATTGTGAGGTTTTACCATTTTTACTGCATCCCTCCACATGCAAGAAACTCCCCACCTTAATAGACAATGATTGATGCCATTGCCAGATAGGCTCATGAGTTAAGGGCCTAGTGCATATCAGAGTGGGAATATGTATCTGGATGAGGAGGTTGAGGACCTGAGGTCATATATTGGATCATTTAGACATTTTTGGGATGAGTACATGTCTACTCTAATATGTGATGGCTGGAGTCGGCCGACCAAAAAATCGCTTATTAACTTTATGTTTTCCACTGTTTGGGGCACCCAGTTCCATAAGTCGGGGGATGTTTTAGGGAATGTGAAAGATTATAAATTTTTGTTCAAATTGATGGGTAGGGTAGTGGACAAATGTCAAGCAGACATATTACAAGTGGTCACAGATAACAGAGTTGGGAAGGAGTTGATGAAGAAAGAGGAAGCACTTGTACTGGAGGATATGAGTTGTACACTGTCTGGACTTGTTACTAGAGGATTTAGGGACAATGCCTTCAGTTGCAGCAATTGTGGATGAAGGTAGGAGAACTGGTATTTGTATTTACAACCACAATTAGATGTGGCCCTGAGGAGAGAGCATACATGATGGGTGGGATTTTCTCCCGAATCACAAGTTTCGCCACGAACTATTTTGCATTTGAGAACATTGTCCAATACAAGCTCAGTTGATGCAGATATTCACCTCTGAAAAAAGGGTGGAGTATTTGTATGCTCGAGAACAGGGACTGCCCAGACAGGAGGCACGAATTGTTCTGTTTACAAATGAATTCTGGGAAATGGCTGAAGAGATATGGTGAAAACAGTTGAGAATTTGGTAACAGTATTAAAGTTGGTGGATGGTGACACATATATAATGCTTTGGATCAGGTAAACTTGCGATCAAAACATCATATAATGTTTAATAATCTCTGTTAAAATCAATAGGAAAGGTTCAGTCGCTCAATCTTCAGCTAGAGAATTTATTTTCTGAATATCGATTAAAGGTGAAGGATTAGGAGGAAATCTACTCTTAGTCTCTGTAAGCCCTTGAGAGTTTTCTGTTTGATCTGCTTAATTCGAGTGTCTAATACACAATGAGGCTTTAAGAGTTAAGGTGTCTGAAGAAAATATCAATAATTTCTATTTTCTAGCTTAATGGACTGTGTTACTTAACATGAGATGATTATAGATTTGTGAAGATTCAGCTACAAGTATCTTATTGCTGGGAGGAGGTAAAGAGGATGCAAAGAATAATGATATCAGACCAATGTTGATTTAAGAGGTAAAAATGAAATTCAAAAATAAGGAGATCACAAGCATGACTGCAGTGAATGGAGAATATCTCGAACTTTATTCCTTTGACCATATAGAACTAGGGATGGCGTATATGACGTTGACTATCTATTCGAGATGAGGTGGGTTAACATCTTGTTCTCCTTTGTTCCGAGGTTCCCAAAAGAGGTGCAGTTTGTACAAACCTTTATCGTCCAATGGAGATTCCGTGTAACCTATTTGTTCTTAAATTTTGGATTTCACTCCTTATCCCCTTCCTTTGCTTTTCAATAAAGCTGTACTTGTTAAAAATCAGGAAATAAAAGAATTGTAAAAATGGGATCTTTGTTTGTTTCTTTTTCGGTATGTATAATCACTTGCCCAGGACATTGAGACAGTAAAAATCATTCACCACCTAATGTATTGCTCCTGTTCAATGGTTTAGGAACCAGTAGGAACCAACAGATACAGATGTCCAACTAAAGTGACAGAAGCTCATTGATTCAAGAGTCATAATACCACAACGCATATTATAATTTAGTGAAACATCTTAATTGACAAAAGGAATCTAAAGCTATCAAATATCAAATCTTATCCAATAAGGAAAAAAATCAAGCTATTAAATATCAAGCATATAGATGACGAGTAAAAGCAACAACCACATGCTTCAGGTGTAGGTGGAACTGGAAGGAACACAGACATTCACCCGAAACACGGAGATCTAACAACACCAGAATAGGCAAAGACCATTTCATGAAATGAGGAGCCACAGAGGAAAAATTAGTTAGAGAAAGAAAAAATGAGGGAGGAAAAGCATTACATATAAAGGTCAATATCTTCGATGTTGATTAGAGCACCATTCAGAGCCATTAAGGACTTTCCAGGTGGGATCATTCGCTGGTTTGCCATTATTTCATCTTTAACTGAATCATTGAGCTGCCAATAATTGACACGTACAAAGATTACTTGGTATATCCAACAGTGCAAGAATATCTTGGACCAAATTTCCAAGTATCAACAAGTCAGAACTTTTACATTCATGGACAAGCTGAACCCGTGGATATGAACATTTTACCTTCATGCGAGATAAGGAAGAAACTACACTAGGAAAATTTTGGTTGATTTCCTGCATTGACTGCAGAGGATCAGAGGCATGAACAATCCTTTGTGCAGTTTGATGCCCTAAATCTGTCCAAAAGTCATCAGACAAATAAATTTTCCTTTGTAAAAGTTCTTATAAGAAAAACCTCAATTCTATTTATGTTGACAATTATGATTAAAAAAAAAAAATTACCCTTTAGTTCCCAAACATCCAAGGTATCTGATATCGTTGATGACAACAGATAATCCCTAAAAGCCATTATCTCAGTAGTCAGTTCAGGTTTGCGTTCCTGCATGCTCACAGAGAGAAATAGATCACTACTAAATCTACCATGATTGGGTACTTCAGTGGTATCCTCTATATAATCATGGTTCCATAACAGTCACCAAGTTATATATGGAATACAACAATCTTATCAGAAGTAAAAACAGAATATTAGCAATCATACTCCTTTATAACTTTCAGAAAGTAGATGCAGTCTGAGTGCACAGGATTTATAAAAGGGTCCTGAAGCAACTATGGTCCATTGACCGCCTATGCGTATAGAACATACAATGATACAAAAACTACTTAAAGAATTTATATGAGGAAAACCGCTAAAGCAAAGTTGTGGCTTACCATTCTTCTTCAAGGGGAGAACTTTGGTTCATTCTCCCTTCCTCTCTTAAGAAGGAAAGGAGATAGGGGGAAAGAAAAAAAAACTCTTAAAGGATATTTTAAAAATAAGAAAGAAAGGGATCTAATGACCTACAGAGAGAAGAGATAAAGATGCCAAACCTGCTGTTTCTGATTTTCAATCTTGCCCTTTGGACCTCTGAGCTCTGACTCCTATAAACTGACCTCCAAAATTTGGTCTCATCAACAATTTTTCTCATGTTTTCGCAAACATGATAGCATGAGTTTTGTTCTTTTCATCTGTTTCTTTTATCTTATTTGTTGGCAAAAGTTTCAGGTTTTAAGATATCCATTCCATTATGCATTGCTTCAATGCCTGTAATTTCCACTGGTATTATATATGTTAGACATAATCGATGTTTTCAAATGAAAGCTTGCTAACACAGCTAAGCCTTGGAGAAGATTAAGCAAGTTTGATGGTATGGAGTGAGGTTACTGAAATTCCATTTTCCTGAACTGGTTTAGAAACCAAAGAGTTTCTTGCAGGTGGATTAGAGTTTCTACTACACCTAGTGAGGATGCCCTGTGGCCCTCGCTCTTGCGTTAGGAGGGGGGAGTCTTAGTACGTTGCATTAAAAATGGGTTATGATATCTATTACCCAAGTCCTCAGTAAAGCAATTTATTCCTGACTAGGAGGGGAGATGGTAAATGGGTTCGGAAACAATGGTCAGTTACTTCAGGGCCCTTGTATGGGTCCAATATCAATATGCTCATACCAAGACTTTTCCATCCTAAACAAACAGCATAATGGCAATTAGAAAATTCTTCTACTTCTTTGTAACCATTTTCTTTAGTCTAATATAAATAATATGATGAACAATATATAACAATGATAAATTAAATTAAATAAGGCAGCTATGTTAAATTTAAACAAAAACTAAGACAAAGCATACCATTATAACTGCCGTTACAGCTATTCTAATGATAGTGATAAAGATGACTATTGACCATTAGAGCTATTGTAAGTTGTAACATGGTACTCAACCTGGACATAAGTTTAGACTTTAAGAGACTTTTCAAGAAAACAAACCAATATCCTGGAGAATATGAACCCTCTAACTTCTTGGCTAAGGTCTTCAGTCCGAGGATCTTCTAAAGTGACACCTGCAACTCAGAAATTAAATTTTTGAATAATGAATCATTAAAAGAAGAAAGTACTAAAATATCAAAATGCACATAGGAAAGACAGCCAGCAAGAATCCCTAACTTTTTTCAGGTCGAATTGTTTGATACAAGAGCAAATCAGGAAGTTATATATTCCAAAGAAAATGCAGATAAGAAAGCTTCTTCAGAGACATTTCTTCGCCAGAAATTGAGTTTTAGAATTAGAATGTCTAGACCAATTTTACAGTGTTATCGAACACCGAATAAGAAGATAAAGTAAAGGCGTACTTCAGAGGGGGAAAACTAAGTAGACATTTAGAGTCATATGACTAACAGAATATTAACTGCATCTACAAAGGACTACTTTAGAGCAGTAACATGACTTATCTAAAGCAACAAGGAGGTATAACTCACCTTTCACATAATTAGGAAGTATTAGGCACATGACTCAAAACCTTAGTAACCCAAACCGTCCATTCCCCTCACTGCTCCCGCTCTCAAACCTCGCTCTCACGGTTTGAGAGCGAAATCGCCGTAGGAGCGCGGTTTCAAATGTGCAAGAGCGCCGGTTTCAAATGAGTGGAGCGGCGGTTTCAATTGTTTTTGCTTTTGAATTGTTTCTTGTCTAGTCTAGACTCTAGTCTAGCATTAAAAGACTTAAAGGCTTCTTCTACTGTCCACATTTTTATCTCTTACATAAGTACAACTCAGGCATTTATTGTCTGACAACTCTGACCATGTAGTCTTTTTATTTTCTTTTTATAAAAGTACAACATCTCTTTTACGTTTTGCTTTTTAACGCAATTTATTTAAAGGATCACACACACCAATTGCAATTGAACTCTCTCTTAGTTCAATCGGAGATTGATTGCAATTGAACTCTCTTAGTTCAATCGGAGAATTCAATCGCACTCAGAGGTGCATTTCATTTAATTCTTATTAATTATGATTAAGATTAAGATTCACTAATAATTCTTGGAATTTAAAAATATCTTTGTTTTAAAAAAAAAAAATTACAATTATATATACCGGCGCTCCGGAGGCGCTCTAGACACTATCCTAAATTGAAATTTGAAGCTCTCGCTCCTGCTCCTGCTCCACGGTCTGGTTACTTAGCTCAAAACTATCAGTGATCTTTAATGTAAAAAGGAGAAGGGGCTAGAAGATGCTAGATCGAACAACAATAAGATTTTAAAATGCTAATAATATCAACAAAAATATGTACAGAAATTATTTTGCTTAAAAGATAAGGATAGACACAATAGAAGAAAAGGAAGTGAGATAAAAAAAAAAAAAAGGTCTCAATGAGGGCAACTGACTGAAGTATCTGTTACCTGGATTAGCATCTGAAATAACTTTGAATTGTTTTGATAGATTCAGAAAAGGCAAATGAAAAATACAAAGATGTTGACACATTCAGATAGCACAACTGACTGACATAAAATACTATCCAAATCAAAAACTGAAAAGGGTAATATATCAACATGTGGATTTAAGTTTGGATCATATAACATGTTCAACAACACAACATGATCAGAAAATATTTAGCACCCAATACCAACTTGCCTATTTTTTTCTAAAGATCGGTAAAACCAGCTTGCCTAGAAAAATGATACATAATGAAATATAGGCTATATATAGCTGAAAGTTGTTATACAGGGAGTTTCAAATTTTTCATTTCAGATATAAGCTTTTCTACGCAAGTTGAAAGAGTGTAGGCAATAGCATGACTGGAAGAACTACTCGTACTAACCTTTCTTTATTGCACTGTCATCCATAGCTTTGTATTCCATATTCTTCAAAGCAAGTTCTACCCCATAACCACCCAAGTTTAGGGCATCTCTCGTACCAACAGCACCACAACGGCTACTTCTTGCTTCACATCCGGAAGGTAATACAGGTCTAACAACATATTTAACTCTACCCTGGAACTAATAGGAGTAATTTATCACTAATCATTCAATCCAAAAGTTACTAAAAACAAAAGAATCTAGAAAACAGCACATAAATTCTTATGCTACTAATCATATATCAGAGCAAAAGAGAGAAGAACCAACCGTAATTTATCAGAACCGGATAGTAGGTATTGCATATAACACTCAAACATAAAGTAGTAAACTTAAAGTCAATCCCCTCACAAACAATGCACACACACATAAGCTAGAGTCGACATTAGTAGCCTATGACTACACGATCAATACAAAAATAACACCCCTAAGTGGCATTCGCAGCCTACGACTACAAGGCTTAATCGAGGAGTTCCAGGCAGGCCATGCAGAGCCAAAGATCTATTGATCTCTCATCTTGAGTATGCAGATGACACTTTGGTCTTCTAAGATGCATCCAGGGATCAGGTGGCCAATATTCGAGTAGTTCTTCAGTGCTTTAATGATTAGCCTGGGTCAAGCATACATCTGAGTAAAATCTCTTTAATAGGAATGGAAGAGTAAGCGAATGGGGGTGTTCATGTGTTGGGATTCCGATTGCGCAAGTTTCCAATTAGGTAGGCCTTCCTCTTGGAGCAAGAATAATCTCACATAGAATCTGGTTCTGGTAGTAGAGAAGGTGGAAAGAAGGCTTGCCATTTAGAAGAAGACTACCAATTCCGTCTTTGGAGACATCCGTCGCAAGAAAAGCAAGAAAATGGACCTCTCTGACCTGCGGAGCAGTAGAATGTGCAGGATCTCTCTAATCAAAAAGAGTGTGACCCAATCTCCCGTTATTTTTAATATATCCATATTCAAGATGTCTGCCTCGACTGATAAGCAACTTGAGAAGATCCAACGGGATTCCCTATACAATTGCATAAGGGATAAGGAGAGACCTATCTGGTTAGGTGAGTATATCAGTTGCTACCAGAGTTACGTGTCTTGGGCTCAATACTGCCATTACTTATGAGTAACAGTTTTGCGAATCTTCTCGTCGGAACACAGATGCTGACTTCAAGCCACATCAGATCGCTATGTAGTTATGAGTCATGACTCATGATTTGCGAGCTACTGAGTGTTATATTATGAGATAAATATATATATATATATATATGAATGCATTATCATAGAAAACACACATTCATATTCATATTTGGCTTTACAGTTTCAGACAGCGCATGCTACTTTATATGATGCTTAGATTTGATAACTTTACATGATGCTTATATTTGATATAAAACATGCTTCTATTTTGTTATGTAATGAGTTTTGGTTATGTATTTATTCTAACTTATTCATTCCTTAAATTTTCATCTTAGATTTCCAACTGTTCCTTAAATTTCCTGCATTTCCTTTATTTTTTTTATTTTTTTTTTATAGGTAACGAGAAAATATATTAAAGAGGAAAGAATATACAAACGAAGCGAGAGATATCGCCAAGAGAGAAAAAAATAGGGTCAAGATAAGATGCTTGACCAGCTATACAAGAACGCAGACCAGTGGACCTTTTTAAAATCAGCTAAAACAGAGGACCAAGAGAATAACAACCACCCAATCTTAAGGATGACATTGGACAACGAGTCTTCCTTATCTTCAAAGATTCTTTTATTCCGTTCCCTCCATAAGCCCCAACAAATCGCCGCCGGAAGCATCTTCCAAACCTCATTTCCTTTCCTGCTGAACACACCTTTCGGCCATCCCAACACTACTTCCCCCAGACTACCTTGCGAGACCCAACTCATCCCAAAGAGTCCCAAATAGTGATTCCACACTCCTTGCGCTTGCGAGCAATGGAGGAAAAGATGTTGGACATTCTCCTCAGCCCGCCTGCACATTATACATCTATTGGGGATGACCATTCCCCTATGCATTAAATGATCAATCGTAAGTACTTTATTTAAAGAAGCAGCCCAAAGGAAAGCCTGCACCTTCGAAGGAATCCGCAATTTCCAGATCTTCTAAAAATCGAGCCGGTGCCTCCCCTCCTCTCCCTCCTCTTTCTTCCACAGCTCCAGATAACAATGATTTGTAGTAAACTCCTCCTCAGCACCCCCTTCCCATCTTCTTCTATCTTCCATATCTGGATGAATCACACACGCTGTCAAAAGCCTTTGCAACTCCAACGATTCTCCCAATTCTCTTTCACCAAAGTTATCCCTACGAAACCGCGGAACCCATCTAACCTCTCCCTCCTGCACCTCATAACACTCCCGCACCTCCACCTCTCTCCTCAAAACCAACCTGTAAAGGTTTGGAAATCTCCGGTATAGCATGCCATCCCCCAGCCAGTCATCTTCCCAAAATCGTACCATACTCCCGTTCCCAACCCTAAATTTCAAAAACTCCTTAATCAAAGTCATCGTCGTCATGACCCCTTTCCAAACTCCCACCCCATAAGACCTCACCGGCTTCGGATCCCAATCACCCGGTCCTACCCCAAATTTATCTTTAATAACATGCTTCCACAAAGCTGTCTTCTCGGTATTGAAACGCCAAATCCACTTGCCCAGTAAAGCGTTATTCATATGTTTGATTCTTCTAAAGCCCAAGCCTCCAAATTCTTGAGGTCGCGTAACCCATTCCCATTTCACAAGGTGCAATTTCCTAGCATCCCCCCTTCCCCCCCACAAAAAATCCCTTTGAAGTTTCTCCAACCTCCTACCCACCGTCCGAGGAACCTTGAACAGAGACATTTGAAAAATAGGGAGACTTGCCAACACACTTTTGATCAAAGTTACCCGACCTCCTAACGTTAAAAATCTTTTCTTCCAACCCGCTAATCTCAGCTCCACTCTCTCCACCACCGGATCCCAAATAGCCGACGACCGCGGGTTCGCTCCTATAGGCAAACCAAGATACTGGATTGGCAAGGAAGCCAAGCTGCAGCCCAAACTTCTAGCACTTCGTTCCAGAAAACCCCCCTCCACCTCCCCCACCCCTATCAATTTACTCTTGGCAATATTAATCTTCAACCCAGATAAGGCTTCAAAGCACCTAAGGACTCCTCTCATATTGGCCACCTGCTCACTATCCGCCTCCAAAAAGATAATGGTATCGTCAGCATACTGTAGATGCGAAATACGAAGCCCCTCCGGCCCAACCTTAAACCCCTTAATCATCTCCAGCCCTTCTGCCTTTGAGAGAAGTTTACTAAAGGCTTCTGCCACCATAATGAAAAGAAAAGGGGATAAGGGGCAGCCCTGTCGCAAGCCTCTAGAGCTAGGAAAAAAACATGCGGGCACCCATTCACTAGGATAGAGAAATATGACGACGACACACAACCCTTCATCCATCGAATCCATCTCTCCCCAAACCCCATTGACTTGAGCATCTCTCCCAAAAACCCCCAATCCACATGATCATAGGCCTTTTCCATGTCTACCTGGCAGACAAGACCACCTAGCCCTTCTCGAATCCGTGAGTCAATACACTCACTAGCAATCAAGACCCCATCGGTCAGCTGCCGCCCCTTGACAAAAGCCCCTTGATGCGCCCCCACCACCTTCCCCATCACCCTTTTCAATCTCTCCACAAGAACCTTGGCCACAATCTTATACAAGCTAGTCACCAAACTGATCGGTCGGAAGTCTTTTATCTCCTCCGCGCCATGAACCTTCGGGATTAGAGCAATAAACGTCGCTCCGACCTCCTTATTCCATTGCCCCCTTTCATGGAATTCGGCAAACACCCTCATCAGATCTGCCTTCACCACTTCCCAACAGGCCCTGAAAAAACCCATAGTGAAACCATCTGGCCCTGGCGCTTTATCCTTCCCCATTTTGTTAATCGCCCTACACACCTCCTCTTCCTCAAACTGCCTCTCCAACTCACACACCTCCTCCCTCGAGACTTGCCCAACTCTCAGATTTTGAATCTGAGGCCGCTCCCTTCTAACATTTAAAAATCGATTCTGAAAATAATTTGTCACCGCATTGCCGATCTCCTCATCTCCCTCTACGACCTCATTCCCCACCTTCAAACTGAGAATAGTATTCACTTGCTTTCTAGCCTTGGCACACGCATGAAAAAAATTTGTATTTCTATCCCCGGCCTTTAGCCACTGAACTCTAGCCTTTTGTTTCCAAGATATCTCTTCTAGTCTTCTCAAGGAAATAAGATGCCCTGATAATTCCCGTCGTTCCACCTCTTCCTCCCTTCCCAGACCCTCACTTTCCTCTTTTTGTTCCAAAGCATCAAGTCTCCGATCAATCTCCCTCAACCTTTTATCCACCCTACCAAAACACTTGGAATTCCACTCTTTGATTTTACCCTTTAAACCCTTTAGCTTTTTCATGAACACATAACCTGCATGCCCCTCAAAATCCATCTCATCCCACCATTCCTTCACCAGCTCCTTAAAACCCTCCACTTTAAGCCACATGTTCTCAAATTTAAAAGGTCTCTTCTTCCCCTGATCCAAGCTCTCCCTCAAAAGAATCGGCCTATGATCCGAACCACCATATGCTAATGCTTCCTGAAAAATAGTTGAAAATTTCTCTGCCCACCCCACTGAATATAAAGCCCTATCTAATCTGCACATGATCGGAGGATTCCTTCTATTATTCCAAGTAAACTTGGCTCCTTTCAGAGGAGGATCAATCAGCTCCTGCCCAAGTAAACTTGGCTCATTTCCTTAATTTTTACGGTGTTTCCTTGGACGTCCTTAGACTTACTCAAAACATTTCCACTTCACTAGTGACCAAAGTTTACAACAACACTGAAGTTTTAAAACCTTAACCATAAAGGCTAAGATGTCCCTAAACAGAGCCTCAACTGTGGAACAGAACTGATCGTTCTAGTTTCTTTCACTTAGAAGTTAGATGAATATGATCTTATAGGAAGAGTGCAGTCTGATAAGCACCTCATTTACCCACAAGATAATTAATTTGAACCCCTATTCGGCATATAAAAAAATTAAATAATACTACAAACGAAGGGAAAAAGGGTTATAGTTTTTATACTACATGCATATTATCTACATTATAGTTTCAAAAGGAGTCATTTCACACCATGGTTCAATGTTTCCACCATGGTTGTTAAATCTTTACGATTTGCAATTCAAATTCTACAATTTGAATCGAATTATGGGCAGAACGATTGGGTTTTTCCCTGATTACCCCTCAGGAATGATTTTGTTCTCAAACTACCCACGTTTTAAAAACCCTTCCCATTGTTCCTACAAGAGGCTTATGACTATTTTCCCATAATTCCTTATTTATGAGAAGTTTGAAACACCCAACCACTACCACCAACACTTTAGAGAATGGTTTTGAAAGAAGAAGAGGAAAAGAGGGATTTACGTATGTGCATATGAGATTGGAGAAACTTCCCACTCTCCTCATCTTCCCATCTCACGAAATTCCTCACTCCTTTCTCCATTAATGGATGTTTTAGTACAAATTTTCTTGAAAAAATCGCAAAAAATGGAGTTTTAACGAAGCTTTTGCACGCAGGAACTATACAGCGTGGTCAATACACTTGCTTGATACATATCGATATGACGGTAGAACTTGTTTTGGCCATAACTTTTGATCCGGAAGTCCGATTGACTAATATAACGTATGAATTTGGGATAGCTCAACGAGATGGATCCAAGTTGAACAGCCAAAGCGATACTCCGATGCTCAGATTTCCATTTTGAGGTCGTTTTGAGGGTTTTCGGGGTACTTTTTCAGTCTCAGTGGCATTTTTGTAATTATTTTATCCATTGTCGATACATATGTATACACATATTAATACACATGGATTCATATTGGTTCATATCAATACATATCGATACACAGTACTCCACATGGTTGATACACCTTATATCGATACATATCGTCTTCAACCTTGGAAGGCAACCAATATCAACCCTTGTTAAGTATCAATCGCACACTGTAAAGTGTAAACCATAAAAAAAAATGCAAAGAAAACACATGTAAAACCACCTAACATTGGATTTAAGCCCTATTTGCATCCCTGTACTCTATTCTTTTCCTCCTTTATATATATTTGCTTGCTTACTGA
Source organism: Tetracentron sinense (assembly GCA_015143295.1). Taxonomy (NCBI): domain Eukaryota; kingdom Viridiplantae; phylum Streptophyta; class Magnoliopsida; order Trochodendrales; family Trochodendraceae; genus Tetracentron; species Tetracentron sinense. Next base: position 54,665,518 of record CM026552.1, read on the forward strand.
TCAAAAAAAAAACATGGGATTTAAGGTTTAATATCATAAATGCAGTGATTATAATACTTTTCTTTAGGTTAAACTAATTCATTTTTAAACACACACACAAGAAACCCAAAAATGGGAGTCGTGGTTGTGAAAATCTCAGTCGAAACGATAAGAAATGAAATGTTTAAGGACTCTGCTTGATCAATGAAGGGGCTCCATTATTGATAAGGAACAATGGGGGCTCTCCATGGTTGATAAGGAAAAAGGGGACACAAATGTCTTTCCTTCGAATGGTTTGGATAAAAGAGTCCAAATGGTGTTCTCTCACATTCGTGTCTTTACTTAAAAAATGGTTTTGTATGCTTTTTATTCTTTCAATTTTCTAAAGGTACTTTATGTCTTTTAAGAATAGAGAAGAAACAGAAAAACTTTTGTTATAGACATACCAAAACCCCTATTCGGGTTCTCTATGTTGTTGTGAAATGCGAAGAAAAATGAGAAAAAAGATAGAAGAAATGAGGAAAAAGAAAGAGGATGGAATTGGAGAGTTGGACGCTTGGAGTACTTGATAGTTATGGATAATGGATTATTCCATTTTATTTTTTTTATTAAGTATTTTTTGACAATGTTTATAAAAATCGGACTGAGTTTTACGATTTAAGATTGGAATCCCGATTTGAATTGAATTGGTCATAAAACGATTTTACAATTTGATTACGATTTAACAACCTTGGTTTCCAATTTCCACTGATACAGTCTATGCAGTACATTATCCATTTGTGGGGGCTACATGATTATTAGTACAAGTATGCCTGCCTCCCAAGCTCTCAATTATGCGGATTACTGCATTACATGACTACTTAAGTGGTTTAATTGATTTAAAATACTTGTTTACAGTGGTACAACGAAGTGCATTTCATTCTTGTTTCAGTTAATTTTATAACATTCCCACGAGTTTCATAATTGTGTACTTTTACCTTCAAAGGCCAATATAATGTACAATAACAACCTTTTATACTTTGGTTGATATGTTTAGCAGTTCCACAAGATTAAGTCAAATTTGGCATATTAAGAAAACCTATCATATTTGAGATGCAGTTCTAGCATTACAATTACAAAATCTCCAGGGTTGAAAGAAAGGCAAACAAACACCTCATGTCAAGATTGCTTAATTCAGATTTTGTGCAATAAACATAGTTTCTTCCGCAGTACTCTCATTCACCATATTCTACCTTAGAGGGCAGTCCATAAATTACAGAACTGGATCAGCACAGTGTACAATTAACCCTGCTGCCAATCCACATATGCAACATCTTTTTTAGACAGTGTGGCCTATATTTTAGGTGGAAATGGAAGGGAAAGAATGGTGCCCAAAAAGTGGGGGCCACCACAGCTTCCAAAGTGCTGCCAGCGCAGCTGAGCTCAAAATACCATTCGCTGGCCGTGTTTTAGCTTCCCCCACCCCCCACACACACACACATAATGAGTCCAAATTTTATTCGGTTCTTGAAATTTCTTCGCATTATTCACCCACTGTGTCATCACATTCGACATTAGAAACCAATAAAACTACCACACAGTCAATTTTAAAAAATAAAAAGGATTAACTAGGAAGTGACCTTTTTTGATGCTTCCGCCAAGGCAGCATGGAACTCCCTGAAGCAGTCTGTTCCAAGAGCTCCGTACAAAATAGCAACTGGAGTTGCGATAGTTGACTCAGAATGAACATGATCAAAATCGAAAAGTTCAGGCTGATCAGATGAATCCCCAGCTCTGGCAACAAAAACAGGATACATAAACGTGAGCAATATTATATGACAATGACATATCAAATTCAAAAACATTATATGACAATGACATCAAATTCAAAAACATAATAATCAACAACACAAGAAAGACATAGTGCAACGCATACAATCCAGTAGGAGTGCCAAGCCACAATAATAATTCCGAAACATCAAAGAACAGTGTGCCACCAGTATCCACCCAGCAACATTTTCCACCAGGACTTTTCGGGTTCATGCCAACCAGCAAGGGATCAGCCTTTTTGCTACCTGTGATTCCATTTGCTTCTGAAATGTCTCCAATGGCAAAATTTGAGTCAGTTTCATCTGATAGTGGAAATGATGACAGAGAATCCTCCGCTAATTGCCGGTAAAGCACCAGCCTTGGGGATGCCGATCGAAGAGTAAGAGAGAATTCGAAGAGTGACGCCAAAGGTTCACTTAAAAGGGAGCGCCCATATTTGACAATATTTTGAAGGCAATGTTTAGAGGTATAAGAATCAGAATCATTCTCCATTTGTAGCCAGATCTCAGTGAACTCCCAAAAAAGGTCTTTCCATTCTCTAGATAGTAATTCTCTGTTAAGAGATAACAACTGGAAGTCATTATAGGTTTAAAGAGAGATATTTCTTAGAGAAAGTAAAATTGCATTTACAAATAGTTAGATGGAGTAAGTTCATATTATTGCACACATAGATAATAAGAATAAACAAAAGTTAGAGAAATGAAAGAAGTAAGGCAACAAAAATAATCCTTGAGTTTATTTTCTTTCGAATAATCACATGATCTAAAACATTTCTGACAAAATAAAACATATATTGGAAAACTGACAAATAAAATAAATAGTTGGAATAAGAACATTTAACAAGTATTGCACTGGCAATCATCGCATGTCTGCCAATAACTTTCAACTTTGACAGCAAAAGATGGAATGAAATACTCAATTTCTATCAACATCAACTTATAGAAAAGTGCCCTGGAAATTTTACTACAAAGCCCTGCCAATAATGAGAGGTTTCCTTCATGCAAGCAATCCTGGACGATGAAAGATTAGGCTCCATAACAATCCTGATGAAGACAGATCGCACCCCAGTCCTAATCCAAAGGAAAGAGAATATTAATAAAACAAAAAGACCTACCCCTCTTAGCGATGCAATGATGAATCTTTTTTCCTTCATATTTTAAGTTTCAACGGTCCTATCAAAGAAAAAAAAAACTCCAAAATAATGAATTTGTCGGGATAGTTGTCTATGGGCCTCTAGGTTTATAGTCATAGACTCAAGAATGCCTATAGCTGTCCATAAGACCAATGGAATAGCCCCACGGAATTAGTGCATCTGTAAAGCCCTTAAATGAGTCTTCTCGAAAGACCAAGAGTCTTTTATTGTAAGTTGCAGTTGTTAAGTTTTGGAAAGATCATAAATGAATCTTAGGAAATTGTTAGTCATTTAGTAGTTCTCTTTTGGAACTAGTAAGCTTTTAGATTTCCCATCAAAATGTTGTCCTTGCCTCCTTTGAAAAAGAGTGTCTATTAGATACCCCAAGTCTTGGTATTTTAAGTCCCATAAGGTCTATAAAAATGGCAGACTGACAATGTAATGATTCCAAATTTGAAGATTGAATGAAAAAGTATTTTTAGAAGGTTGTGCTTGCTTGTATTAATGGTATGACTACATCTTTTGAAAGTCTAGGTTGGTGAGACTTCAATTCTAGGATCTCCATAGAAGTGTGACTTTACTTAATATCCTCCTCTCTTCCCTTCTTCTTTACATGGCGTAACTATTTTTGATCTCATTGTTTATCTCTCATCCCTTAAAAATTTCAGCTTGATTGTGCTCAAAATGCAACTTGATGATTCTCACTCCTGTCCTACATCAAATCCAATGTGTTATTACACCACTACCTAAACTTTAGAACTACTGATCTGCTGCCTGATGTAGGATCTGACATGCAATGCACTGAAGGTACAAAGATAGATATAAAAGACCTATTCTATCATCTATTTGAGGTTGCAGTGAATTCATAGCACCACACAAGCATCTTAAAGCTATAAATAAAAGATTCGATTTTATAGAACACAATTTTATTAAAGGAAGGATACATGAAAACTGAGGAAGAGCACTCCCAACTCTATATACAATGTTGGTGATGACAACTTTAGCTAGTAAGTAGAATTTGCATTTACAAATTTACCCTACACAGTATGAAATACAACTACAAAGTATACGGACTGCAGCCTAGTCAAACATGTAAATGATGATTTAGCCTCCAAGACCACATGCTTTCCACGAGACCCAGCAATTATAGTGAATGCCTTCTCTGAGACCCCATCAAAGAGAGCATGGTTTAAAACATCGACACGTTTCCTAATGTTTCCTGTGAAACGCTTCCGTTTTCATTCATACCGACATAAAACCTACCTAGCAACATCAAAATTACTGAATATATTAGAATGGGTGGGGGCCCTTTGCCCTAGGGAGGAAATCTTTAATTTTGAGCTATAATTTTGAGCAGTCCTAGTGGGGAGGGGTTGTTGGTGGCATGTTATGTAGTTGCTGAGTTTATGAGCTTGTAAACTCTGGGTTGGTTTGGTATTTCTCCTCTTGTATAGTGCTTTTTTTTTTTGCTCTTTTTGAATAAAGTGTGCTATTGATCAAAAAAAAAAAAATGTTTTGTGTAGTTTAAATTAATGTTTTATATGTATTTGTTAATAATTAACACTTAATATATACAAAATGTAAAGATTTATTGTCACGTCCCAAAACTCAAACTCCTGAATCTCAGGGTATGAGCTCATTCAGTCACCCTAGATCATAAATTTAATCATTCTTCAAACACGTAATAAAGATTTGAACTTTCAAAACTCATGAGTCATTAAAGAAATTATCTACATAATATAACTACAAAGGTACAATCCACTACATATACATCAAAATTTCCATCATTGTCTACTATAATTTGTAGTACAAACTTGACCTTCTCAAGCCCAAAATATACCTATGATGAAATCTTTTTTTTACTCCCTATAAATCTAAAGACACCACTTCCAAGAAGAAACAACAACTTCTATCTCCTTTCGCCGACTCTCACTCTAAAGTATTAGTATGGGTTTGGGTGAGCTAGGAAGCTCAATAAGTAATTCATACGAGGTTAGGATTTAATGTATTTAAAGAAATGCAACGAAAAATATGTACAATTTTCAATATAATGTTGGACTAAATATCATATGTTCATTTCCAATTACTAACTCTTAACAACAATTTTTCCAAATCTATGCATAAGACCATATTAAGATTAAACTTCAAATTTCTAATCATAAATCATTTTGATTAAAATTAGAAATTTATTATATTTATGAAGACGAAACTTCCTACCGAATCATTGTCTTTCAACGATGCTGAAACCCGAAAATAAAAATAAATTTGAAACAATCACAACTCACACAAAATAACTGAACATATCATATAACTGTTCTGATTACTATAGATATATATATACATCAGCACTGAATACCAGAGTGCTATCCTATACTGACTCAAGTATTTTTCACTGGTCTTGTCAATACAGTTGCCAATAAGAGATCACTGCACAAGGATCCTTTTAAAAGCTCTCTCGAAATAGGACAAACTGAATTGGTACCTCGGCTCTATCCAATCGTTCCAACGCAACTGCTTGAGACCACCCTAATACATAGGAGTCTACTGGACGTCTCGTATTAGGGTCAGATCCTTAGGATCTCTCGAAATACAATGTGGCAATGGAACATCAACAAGGGTTACTCACCAGTTGGTCAATCATAAACTAACTACCAAATCCATGTATCATCAGTGTGGTATTCTTCCATATATCAACTGATTACAAAATCCATGGATCATCAGCGACATATAAAATCGAAATTATATCATAGCTATATACTAGTCAAATCTCATAATCATATCACCCAAAGGTATTTCCTTCTAAATCTGATACAAATCAATGAGACAATGAGAAAGTCCATGCTATTTAAAATATATGAATCTTGTGTGCCTAATCAAAAATTAGACAAATTGTAATAAGCATGGTTGTTAAATCCTTTCAATTCGCGATTCAAATCCTACAATTTGAATTGAATCTCAGGCAAAACAATTTAAATCGTATGTGAAAATCTTAATTGGTTAAATCTCATTTGATCTTGGATTCGAATCATACGATTCACGCGATTCGACCACAAACCCCTTTACGGACCGACACATAAACAAATATTTTTTTAATGTTTTTTATTCTTTCAATTTACTAAAGGTACTTTTATGTCTTTTAAGATGAGGAAAGAAACAGGGAAATCACTGTTACGGACATGCCAAAACCTTTATTTGGGCTTTCTCTTTATTGATGTGAAACCGGAAAAAAAAATGAGGAAGAAGAAAGAGGATGGAATTGGAGAGTTAGACTTTGGGAGAATTTGATAGTTTATTTTATTAGTTTTTTTAATTGTAAAAGTCCTTTGATACTTGATCTCATACACCGTGATTACATGAGTTTGTTTTTGTTGATTTATCTATGATGTTATTAAGATTATGTTTCATTTTGTTGAGTTCATTCACATTTTGTATAGTGTATGCAATGAAATGTTCATTACTTTTTTTTATCAATAGATATGAATGGAATCTTTTGGATAATAGATTATTTTATTTTTCCGATTTATTAAGTATTTTTTTAACAATTTTTAAAAAAATGGATTGAATCTTACGATTTACGATTTGAACCGAATCTATCCTAAAACGATTTTATGATTTGATTACGATTTAAAAACCTTGGTAATAAGTTATTAAAATCTGACATTTTCCCAAAATCCTCACATATTTCAAAACTTAACGAAAATCATGACAAATTTGTTATACCCAATCATGTTAAGATTTAACAATAAATTAGAATTTAAAATTTAAAAGAACTATAATGAATTAAATCCCGAACATATGAGTTTACTTACATATTCCTTTCCTTTCTTCCTTCCTTCCTTCCCTTTCTTCCTTCTTTTTACTTTCTTCTTTCTTTTCCTTTGTTAAGTCGACGTGAAATAACTATTTTAGAAAACCCCTTACCTTCTCTATTTATAGATGGAACCATGCCTCAAATCTCCATATAAAGACATGTGTCCTTACACATGTTGACTAAATAAAACATTAAAACCATATGATACATGGTCTAGCCATGTGTCCTGCTAATTTTCCCAAAAGAGACATGTGTCCTATGAGGTGTTCTGTGAGATGTCTGGAGAATGACATGTGTTTTGTGGATTGTTTAGAGAATGACATGTGTCCTATAAATTGTTTAAAGAATGACATGCATCCTACCTTATAAATTTCTTTATTATTTTTGTTTTAGTCCTTAAGAGATTTTTAAATTTTATTTTATTCCTTAAGAGTTTTTTAATTTTATTTTAGTCTGTCCTTTCTTATAAACTTTTCTATTTTGTCCCTAAGCATATAATATAATAGCTTACCCTATTCATATCATAAAACATAGTATGGAATCCTAAAATAATAAAACATAGTATGGAATATGGGTACTTACATTTATATTTAAAATATTATTAGAATGTTGTTAGCTTGTTATTGTTATCTATTAAGTAATGTCATTGATTTTATTTTATATTTTTTTGATAGTTAGATATTTTTAAAATGTTGTTGACATAGTTGTTAAAGGCAACGCCTCAGACGACCAGGCGCTCTGATGGGCTCAGGGCTCAGGCGACTGGCCGCCTAGGCGGTCATTATTAAAAATATGATATATGCATTATTATTATTGTTTAAATGTATAAAATATATTTTATTTGAATATGATAGTTTAGTCAGCAAAAAATCATGTTATTTTATATACTTCTCATGTATGTTTCCTTCATGTTAACTTGTCCTCTCTTTTGCTCAATTTGTGGATCAATTGGTCCTCTCTCTATTTTTGTAGGTGGTCATATGGTCTCATTTGTTTTTTGCATAGTTGTTAAAGGTGTTGCCTAGGCAACCAAAACATAGCTGGGCTCAGGAAAGCCTCATAACGGAAAAAGCCTTTAAATGCCCCAAATTTTCTCTAGGCCCCCAAAATTCTCATAAACCCATCTTTAAAGGGGTTTTAAAAAAGCAAATAAGTGTAGGCCCCGTACTTATGTATATTTTACTTATTATTTGATTTTTTTTATTATCTTTCTTTGGTATAATCGAGAAGAATGAATAAAGAAGAAAGGAAAGTAAGAGGTACGACCTCTCCCTTCTCTTTCTCTCTCTATTCCTTGCTCAACAGTCACATTGATGTGAGGCTATTTTTTATTTTTTATTCAGTCTTACACTCCCCCTTCCTCTCTCTCTTTCTTACTCTCTCTCTTGTTTAACTGTCACTGACTCACTATAGATTTTTTTCCTATTCTCTATCCTTCACAATCCTTCTCTCCCCCCTTTCGATAGTCAATGTGGACTTTTTTTTGTTCTATTTTTTATTCTCAACGTTTGAAATCCCCTTGCTTATTCATAGATATGTCTTCAAGAATGGTTCTATCAAAGTGCATCTTGACAATTGAGATTTTGTAATTTATATGAATTGTGAAGCCTCTTATTCAAGGAAATGCAGCATACATAGATCTCATATTGGGCGATGGGATCTATTGCAAAGAGTTCATAAGGCGACACCTCGGGCTCCTCAGGCTACCACCTCAGGCATCCTCGCCTCAAGTCACCTTGACAACTATGGTTGTTGACTTGTAGATAAACAGTAATGAATTGTTTGCCTTATTTCGTTGTGTTTATCCAAATGAGATTACTTGATTGAAGATTAACAGTTTGTGAACACTATTACAAATCTCCCGAGAAATACCCAAATTCTTCCGAAAAGAACCGAGAAAAACATCTAAAGTTTAAAACTCCATTTTTATCGTAATATTTTAAAAATCTCGCAGAAATATAATTTTCTCTTTTTATCCCGTATATATCACGAGATTTAGCCGAGATTTTAAAAATATCATGAGAAATACACAATGTTGTTGATTTTATGAATTTATAACTTTGTGATATTTATTACTATTTTCAGTAATTTCAATATATTTTTTTAATCATTCCCAAGATTTAGGTGAGAAATACCTGAAAAAATTCAGATTTGAAAATCGTCCGAGAAAAACTGTAGTTAATAAAAACCCGAGAACGTACGAGATTTGTAACACTGTTTGTGAATTGTGACATCATGGCAAGGAAGAAATCAGACATTGGTTGGGAGTATGGACTGAAAACTGGTGATAAACATAGATTAAATGCAAGTTTTGCCCTAAAATTATTTCTAAAGGAATTACACGATTCAAGATTTGGACCCCTAGTGACCAACTAAAAGCTACCATGATGAAAGGACGGAAAGTCTACTACAGCTTTCCAAGTGAAGGCTAAGGTAGAGGATTAATAACACAAACTAAACCACCTAGTCGCAACTACAATCTTCCCCAGTGTATTTTTAACATTTCCTTTATTTTGTACAATATGTTTTTAGCAAACTTAATTTCCAATTCTTCAGCATTCATTTATCTTCCAAGTATTCTTCCTTTCCTAAGTTTCCTTTATTAATGAATTCATCATCACCCCATTGCTTGTGATTTAAATCTCATTAACTTAAAACAGCAGTTTCTCTAAGTCGCATGAACTTCGATCAAGGTGTATCGTACAACACGTGTAACAGGGCTTCAGATCTTGTGTTTTATTTTGCTTATAAAGAGGCTAGTAGGTCTTCTGACTTTCTCGCTAACATATGTAACACTATAAATGATTTTCTATTGTCTCCCAAGCAATTCTCTATTGCTCTCTCCCGCATTATTGTGGAAGACACTAGACAGCGTTCATACGCACGATAGTACGTATTTTTTTGGTTTCTATATCTAGCATAGGTCTTGCTTAACCCCATCTTTCCTCCATGTATCAATTCTTATTTAGATCCTGTTAATTAGGCTCAAAATATTTGTTTACTAGTTAGAGAATATCATTGATTTTCTTTCTAAATAAAGAGATTACTCATCATGATAGGAGTCTTTTGTTACATAAGTTGCTTTATTAGAATATTTGGGGTTAGGGTTGAGAAATAAGCAATGAAATTAAAGAGTTCTTAATTTAAGAACCATGAGGTGTCGATTTTCCTCATATAGAGATCAAAAGGTCCATATCTCCCTTCAATGAGATGATTTTTCCCCTCATTTTTCTTTAATTAATTGTTTTGTCTCATATAACGATCTAGGACCGTTACAACTAGTATCAGAGCGTCTTTCTTGAGGATCTGATAGAAGAAGACCGAAAATCAAGGGAAAAAATTATATATAAACACATGCATCTTGTGGTTATGATGAAGGCTATGCATGGGTTAATGGAAGGTTTCATTAAACAGCTCTTGGTTCAAGGATCACATACGACTACGAGACATAAACCGGATCCACAAATGCCATGTTCTTCTTATCTAAACTCACTGATGTTGCGTTTATGATGAAGTGTGATGAAGGCTATGCATAGGAGAATAATTAAGATGGAATATTTCATTGAACAACTCATGGTTCAAGGATCATGTTTGACACATGACCAGCTCCACCAATATCGAGTTTTTCTAATGTGTCGGGAAAAAGGAAGGATGATGACTCCATTGAGGTTTATCTTTTCCTACCGCCTAATGAACTAATTGGGAACTCTGTACCTACTCTGATGCATACACTCTGCATTGAACTGTGGGTTCATTTTCAACAGATTCAGCAAGTAGCCTTATTTCACTTAGAGGATGAATAATTACAATGTTATAATCGGTGAGATTGGATTGATTTATCCAGAATCATGCTTGGATCAAACAAAAGTAAATCTTTTTAGTAATCTCAAAAGCCTAGAACATAAAGGATTATTACACGATCAAGCAAAGTTTGAGCATCTTTTTGAAGGCTCGTAAGGAGCTTTGCTCTGCAATATGGGATCCGGTGGTAAAATCGTGTTTGCAATTTGAGAACAATGTTGCCAATATGGGAAAAGAATATAAAGATCCTTGTTATTTAGGATTAGAATATTTATTCATTAGTTAGAATAGCTATCTTATTGATTTGCTTTAAATTTAAAGAGATTACTCATTTACTTGTTAGGGTATGACTGTTGCTTAAGTTGTTTTGTTAGGTTAAGGATCTATAAATACGAATTTTATGTTCTTATTCAAAAATAAGAGAACCATGGAGTATCAATCTCCTTCATATAGAGATCAAAAGGTCGGGAACTCCCTTTAATCGGATCCATCTTCTCCTCTTTTTTCATTAATGTTTTGCATTATCTCAGTAATGATCCAGGATTGTTACATCCACCAAAAAACAAAAACATAAAAGATCTCTTCTATGTAATCGTCCTACGCAGAAAATTCTTGAGATTGATACAGAAATCTAGTAGGAACCAATGCGAATCAATCAAGAAACCACCACGTTAAAGCAATCCAAAATCCAGAAGAAATGAACTGAGTCGAGCAAATTTGATGGAACGGAAAATACAACATCAAAAGCTAGAAGCGTACCCAGCTTCTAAAAGTAATGGAGTTCCGGGCCACTTGGCACGAAGCGAAACCTGCACGTTCTTGGGGCGACGATTCTCTGTAGAAACTGAACTCCCGGCGAAGCAGAGAAAGACGACGATGAGAATGAGAAAGCCACGGGCACAAAACCTAGATCTGAAACAGCGCTCCATTACCGAACCCTCGTCGATGGATTCACAGTATAAGGACGATTATCGATTCATAGGCATTCGATCCACTGAAGACGACGACTTCGTTGATTTCTGCAGAGACGACGAGGGTTTAGGTCGGAAACACACAGTTTTTAACTTCGCTAGTCAGCCCGGCACGTGTGGTTTTCTTTTATCCGAGGCTAGTAATTAACGGGTGAATATACATCAGAGTGGTCATTCTAGCTAGCAATGTCATTGAAGCTTATAATGTGATAGACGGTTGCCCGATAGACACGTAATAAAAAATTAGCTTAATTGGACATTTATAGACCGTCTGATCGGTAAAGAAAATATAAGTTATTTTTATATTCTAAGTAGAGTCTAGTGAACCTTAAGGGTTTAATGTTGCAAACTAGGATCTCATTGGACGGTCTACACAAGTCCAATCAAACTGGTTTTTTTTTACACATGTCTCTAATGGACTTGACATCCAACGGTCAGATTCAAAAAGTATAGCCATGTGTCATCATTTTAGAGGGATCACTACAAGCTTCAATGAGCATGGCTCATTAGTATCCTTCCCTATATGTCAACGAAAGGGAGGCAAGTTGGATTTGGTGTATCCTGACCAAATATCATTAATTAAAATTTGAAATACATCTTACTAGATCTATCCTTACAAATGATCGATCGGAGAGCTCCTGGGGAGAACACAATTGTGGAGTTCGAAATACATAACTTAGCAAGTTAGTCTGCTTCTCGCAATCGTTTAACTAAATCGAGCTCTCGACTCCATTTTCATGGTTGCTTGATAGATTCGTTAATACAATCAACCACCCATTTAGAATCCATGTAGGCAATAAGACGAGAAACTCCACAATCCAAAGTCCTTTGAAGCCCCAGCGAGATTGTTTTGAGTTCAAGGTCTTCTATCGGGTCCGAACTGCAACTTTCCGCAAAGGCCCAACCCATTTCTCCAAGATGGTTCCTAATGAATCCTCCAATGCCTGCACCATTCCCACAAAGTGATCTGTCCGTATCTAACACCCACCAACCTATATCAGGAGGATTTCAAAAAGAATTGCTTTAGCTATAACAAAGAAAAATAAGCATCTATTTCCTATTTTTCCAAAAAATCTATGTTTCGCGGGCTGTCCATGACCTTTTGTTGTACAAAAGCATACATGTTTATAGTGTCATTTAGAATCATCCCAAAGATGTAGTTCGGGTCTTTGAGTTGATTCTTGAAGATCCAGCCATTTCTCTCCCTCTCCCACTCCCTCTATAAGTGATATATGGTGGCATTAAATGCCACCTTCTTCACACATTGCACCGAATCTTTCCATTTGAAGTGAGATATAACCCAAGACACCTATTTGTTCAAATTCATAAATATTGGTCTATCGCAATAGCCACAAAAAGCAAGAACCTTCTTCCGAACTATAGAAGAGAAGCAACACTCAAATAATTGTTGTAGTTTTGCGTATCTTGAGTTTAAAACAAAAGTTTTGTGTAAGGTTTTAGTCCCACATCAAAAAATCACAAGGGTTATATATGTTTTCTCTCTTGTATGGGTGTGTTAAAAGAAGAAGGGCTTAGCCCTCGCGCATGTAGGGGCCCAAGAAGTTGACCAAAAGCTTTCAATGGGAATTTGGCGAGCCGGGCCGAAAACCCTTTACTTCTTTCTCTTATTAATATTCCTAAACAGTTTTATTACCGTTTGAGATCTAGTAATTATTTAGAAAATTAATCTTTCAGTTTTAGAGATATTTATTTTCCTTTTTGAGTCTTAAACGCTTTTATTTCAGTTAGAATAGGAATGGTCTTTTATTTCTCTATTTAAATGTGGTTTATTCTCTCATTAGAGATATAGAAAAAAACCTATTTCTTTGTGGTTACTGTGAAATTATTTTTCCTCGTCAAGCTTTCTTTGAATTAGTCGAGTTCGTGGAAATCATTAGAAAGAGGGTGATCCTTTTCTTTTGATATAGATCGTTGAATATTTTTGGGGTGTCCGCCAATTTCTCCTACGAGCATCAGGGTCAAAGAGGATCCAATAGGGGCGATTTTCACCTAGTCCCGACTCTTAAGTTAGATGATTGAAAATTAAGTCCTAACCAGTCTACAGGGCTTGAGGAAGAAAATAAAATTGAATTTACTAGTTTAGGAGGCCAGTCCGGGCACCTTAAAATGACAGCCCTAAGGAACACAAAATCAATAGGAAAACAATGATTGCCCCATTGGTTGTGTTGGAGGAGATCAGATCACAGTCCCCAAGTTCAATCTCTCCCACAGGTCAACACGCTTCCCTTTTAACCCTTATTAGTTGTGGTAAGAGTCACTAACCTTGGGGTCAACAATATAACATTGATTTTTTAAAATAATATTTAACCTTGTTTTAAAAAAATTAACATTAGGGGTCAACAATATGACATTGATTTTTAAACAAAATAATATTTAACTTTGTTATAAAAAAATTAACATTAGGATTTATATATATATATATTATAAGTTCATTAGATTAAATATCCTTATTGATATGTATTTTTTTACATAATCTTAAAATATATTAAATTATTATATTCAATAAAAGTAGGAATAAAATAGTGATATATCATTTTCTAATAGAGCTTGTATTTTCTTACGTTTTTTACTTTGTTATTATTTTTTTTATTAAAGTGATCAAATAATTTAGACAATATCCAAATTGAATATTTTTATTGAAGTCGAATATGGATACTCTAATTAACTATCTGTCGAATATAGAATTGGATTCGAATAATCGGATACTATAATTGGATCAAATTTAGATAGTCCACAATCTGCTTTGGATCCGCTCTGTTTTTACAACCCTAGTGTTCCTTTGGTTTCAAGAATAAACCACGTATACATTTCCTAAGAAAAGAAAAAATATATAGTTTTAAAGTATTGTGCAGTTGAGTATAAGCGCAACATCTTTTTTGTTGAAACAACACTAAGTGATAATCTAAAAAATAAATAAATTTATCTAAAGTTATCTAAAGAAACAACAAAGTGTCATTTTAAAAATTGATACATGTCTACATACTTTGAAGTCTAAAATACATTTTTTTAATAATATTCTAAAGTCTAAAATTCATTTTGGAATGTAGGTAAATGATGAATTGTACCACACCCACCGTTCTAACTAGGACGGTGAAGGTCATGTGCCTTCTTATTGGTGGTCACTCCATACAAATCATTTCAAAATATAAATTTATATGGTTTCCTTCATTCATGTAATTTTTGAATATTTAAATTGAATTTTAAGACTTCATATTTCAAGCAAATAGTAGAAAATACATTTTAAACAAAAAATTGTCATTGTTTAGTTTTTATGCTAAAGGTGTAAATATTGTTGCATGGATCTTGTATTTGAATGTAAAACCATCATTTCATATTAATTAAATCATTCTTGACCCTTATGGTGAACCAATAAATAACTGAATATACCCTTAAAGAATGATTGAAAACAAAAATATATATAAGAAAAATAAAATCATCTTAGGCTACGAAACAACCAGTAGAGTACTATGAAGTAGAAATGAGAAAAATCGTTAACAAATAAATTACATAAATTTAATAGTGAGTGAGGCTACAATCAAGGAACCCTAATAAAAGAATGATAAATATAATGTGCACACCTCTTTGTGAGTAATTTAATGATAAGACTCAGAAAAAGTCATGAACAATCCAGATGTGTGAAATACTGAGGAATTGTATTTTAAGAAACAAAGAAGAGTACACTAATAATCATAGTACAACAACATAAGTTTTCTTTTATTATTATTTTTGGTTAACTGCTATAATTTGAAGTGTTCTCATTGATATCTCAGCACGCCTACAAATCATTCGACGAAAGTGAAACAAAGTCAATGGTGTTTCTGTATTATAAAATAAGATTGTCGGTTTTCCGTATCTACTAATAAGGAATTTTTTACATGGGGTTGTTATAGACAATTCAACAAGTTAGATGTATGCAATGATGCGTCTCTAGTCCATTGCACGAATGAAGGAGATAAAAGAAGGGTATCATGTGTTTATAAAATGGGTGAACCAAAAATTACAAAAGAAATCAAATGACACTTAAAAGAATGCAAAACTGAATTATTGGGGCAACGTTAATCCACTTGAAAATATAGAAAAATTTCAAAAAAAAAGAGGACAACGAAAGTGAAAAGTAGAAAATTGACTTAAGAAACTGATGTGTATAATAAATGCATGATTTTCAATTGAAAAAGTGATTGGAAATAAAAAATGATTGGGAAAGAATAGCATACACATCAATTAATACTTCACATACACATAGTTGCAAAGGTGTAGCTGTCATTGCAAAAAGTAGCATGACTTAGTCATGTCTCGTCGAAGTAAATAATAGAGATTAAGAAAATGTGTTATGCACCCTTAGACACTAGCTAAAAATAGTTGCATACTTCTTATCATAATTAGACTATATTAGAAATCCTATTATAATTCATAATCAGATGACATGCTATTTAAGCATATCAAGCTAAAATTGGAAACATGATCATTTAAATTACTAACTAATTTGGAAACATGTTAGAGCAAATTTTAGCAATATCCACCCATAATAGTCAAATATTAACAAAAAAAATTTAGTAAAATAAACTATAATCTAAAATAAGTGTACAAAAAATAAACTAACCTAAATTTACCACGTAGGACAGTTGAACCCAATCAAGGTTGCCTACATATCCTATGAAATGGGAATCAAGCCACACTTAGTTCTAAGCATACCAACTCATATTAGTTTGTTTCTTAATTTTATTTTTTGAGGTTGCTTGAATTTTGTTAGTATTTTTTATAATCGCCTTAACAGTTTTAGGCTCATGCAAGTATATAGCATTTAACAGTAAAAAATGATAGCAGATCTGAGGAAACATGTTAGGAGTTATTATAAAGTGTACATATCCCAAAATGATTTTTCTAAGTAAAAATAGGTTGTTTGAAGGATGGTTTTGTATTGGTTCTAATCCAACAGGTGCTGCGCTCCAAAATACCCCATAGGAGTTAAGGGATACTTTAGTCGTGACTATACCTAACCTGTCAAACCATCCTGTGATTAACAAGGTAAATCATAATACCATAATGACAATAATCAGAGTGCGGAAACTTAAATAATGCGGAAGCGTTAATAAACTTCTTATTTTCTATACATAATTTGTATTTCAAGTTAAATACAAAACATCATAAGTACGGGTGGACATGCCCACCATCAAAATACAAAAGAGGTAAACCCCGCAGACTCTCTCAACTATCAATAATCTAGATAAGGCCACACATGTAGATCCTTATCCGCCTGCGTCTGCATCGGGATAGGCGGCTCTCGCTCTTCCACATATTCCTCTTCAACCCAAGGCTTGGGATCAAAGGTACCCTCTGGACCTACCGACATGAAAGTACGGCTGAATATGGAATACTCAGTGAGTACAAGCTACTAACTAACAATAGCAATAACGAACCACAAATCATAACAACAATACTTGGAGCAACACAATATCAATAATTAAGACGATACAAGAACAATAATTTAAAGCAGTACTATAATCATGATATGCATGAAATGATGCGAAAAACCTCTGATAAAACTCATACTTTAAAAGTCATGTCTTGTTATTGAAAATAGCTTTTCGTGTTTTTCAAACTTGCTTGTCGTTTAAAAACTTGTTCTCGTCTCGTAGGAATCACGATGCCTTGTCTTGTCGGGAATAACTTGTTCTTGCTTGTCTTGTCATGTCTTGACTTGCCTTTCCATGTTTTATTATGAGCCAGATGTTAGTGCCCATTGTAGCGACTTGTGAGCTGGGAATGTAAATTCCCTTTAGCGAATATATATATATATGGAGAGAGAGAGAGGAAAAAAAAAAAGGGGTACACCAACATCCTTGACCGGCCCTTTGTTTGGCTTGATCAACTTGTTTTCTTGTGAGCCAGCTATGACATATCTTGCGATATGCCCTACCCTTGACCAGCTCGATGTCCGGCTTTATCAACTTGTTTTCTTGTGAGCCAGGTATGACATATTCGGGGGATATGCCCTACCCTTGACCAGCTCGATGTCCGGCTTTATCATTCGTAGCGTAAATCACATGTCTTGTTTTCGTTTATCTTTATATATATACTTATACTTTAGGAAAATGCCCGGTTCATGCATGCATGCGTGCGTGTGTGTGGCACTTGTGATGATTATGGTGACATAAACAACTAAAGGAGTGGCATATGACATTTCAATTATTAATAAAACATAGGGAATTTGACAAGCATATAAGGCATGGTATCAAGGTTAACACTTTAGGAAATATTACCCTATTCATGCTTGCATAATTATGCTTTAAATTTGTTAATTTCTCATTCATGCATTTTATCAAACACTTGGTGTGCAACTTATTCCTAACAATTTATTCGAGTTGTTAATTCATGCATTTCATCAAAACATTACACGTGTGTTCATTATCTGTACAATGCCCTTCCACCATTATCCATCACATCACATACATCACACCACACGGCATCCAATCGCCACAACCACCCTCCATTCATACATCCCCACACATTCATCTATTTATCTTATTTATTTTAGGGATTACATCATAACTCAAGAAAAGTGGAAACACAATATCAAATCATCATTTTTGAAAGAGAAACTTAGGTTATTACTAAGCTAGTTAGGAGGTTGTACTAACCTTTAAGATCAAAGCTTGATCTTGAAGAACCCTTTGATTTGGAAGCCTTCAAGCTTGGTGAAGGATCCAACCTTGTGATTCTTGCTTGAGGGATGATCAAAGCTTGATCTTTGAGCTCCTCTTGATCTCTCACAAACCCCTTCCTTGGATTCTCCTTCAATCTCCTCTTCTCCTTTTCCTCTCCTTAGGTTTAGAAAAACCTCAAAATGAGAACTCCTAATAAGTCAAGGGTTTAAAACCCTCAAATTCGGCATCAATTATCGCATGCGATCAATCGCATACTAACTACGATTGATCGCGGATCCAGTGCGATCGATCGCACCCTAGGACAATCTGTCGCACTTGAAGCCGAGAGTTTTGGCCTGACTTTTCCCTGCATGCGATCGATCGCGTACTTCTGTGATCGATCACAGATCCCTGCGATCTATCGCACCTAGAGGTCTATCTATCACACTTAGTCCAGAATGTTTGAGACCAATTTCGCCTGCATGCGATCGATCGCACTCCCCATATTTTGGTTTCTTCCCCCTGCCAACCCATAGGGGTGTTTCCAACCTCATTTTCATCATCCTTATGGCTCTAAACTCCCTCCTTCATGCTGCCCTTTGATTGTTATCACCCAATTTATCATAAACACCAATTTCAAACACGGGGAGTGCCATTTGGCTTTGAATACACTATTCATTAGCCATAAAAGTTCTGGGGTGCTATAACAGGTTATGCAGTTTGGCCTATTTTTGGTCCAAAACTTAAAATTACCATTACTTGGCCTACAAAATTCAAAATTAGGTGAATTATTTTATTGTGTGCTCATAAATCTTGAGATAATCTACATGTAAAATTGAAGGCTTATAATATACTATTTTGACTTGTGGAGGCCAACCAATGTTTCAATTTGTCTATAAGTCCCTAAAAATGGCTCTTAAATTAAAATCTAAGTTGGAAAAAGTATTTAAAATATAGCAAAACGTAACAATAGAAAATTTTATGAATTGTGGATGGGTGTAGGTGCACAATCAGATGTCAACATCAAAATCGTCAAACTGGGTAAGATCAATGATGAGGCTCTATCAGATAAAGGATCAAGTTGGTTCACTGAGTATATGGATACCAACCAGGCCAAGAAACTCGATAGATTAAATTCTACATCTAATTAAGCTCCTTGATCATCCATAATTAAAAAATAAATACCTGCCTTACCATGAACCAAGTAGATCCAAAACACAAGGCTGAGTGTAAACAGTGGGGAGTCTCTCATGTCGTTGTGCCAACAACTCCATCCATATGTCGATATGCTATGTACATTGTATTAATGTTAGATTAGTAGAATTACAATTTAGATGAGCAACACATAATTAAAGCAGAGAGAAGAGTATTACAATGGAATCGATCAAGTATTTATTAGTTGACACGTCATGGAGTAGCTCCGGAGTGATCTTGACATTACATACAATCCTTCACAATTAGAAGAATTGAAGTAAGGAAATAGGATTATTAACTAATCATTTATTCATCTACCTTTCTAATCAGAAATTAAAGAATTAGGTTTATCACCTAACATTATTTTCATCTGCCTCCGTATTCATAAAATTTCATAAGGCCTTCTTTTTTGCTACCGTAGCTCCCCTCATTAGATCTATAGCGGCCCCGGCCCAATCCGACTGTTTCCTCCGTCTAGTATCCACGTAAGGTGAGCAGAGATGCTTAGAAATAATCGTAAGCCTCTGTGCTCTTCCCTCCTCCCCTACTGGGAAAGATGTGCTCGCAATATCACCTCCCTCCCCTCATGGAAAAGATGCGCTAGTATAATCACCTCCCTCCCTCGTGCAAAAGATGTGCTCGCATAATCACCCCCACCCCCTCTGGGAAACGTATTCTCTCATCCTCACCTTCCTCCACCTCTGGAAAATGTGATATGTTATCATCACCTCCTAACTGGGTGAAAGGGTTAGCCTTTACATCCTTTTCAGAAATGCCCTACAAATAATTTTGTATTCAGAAATAGCGTGAAAGATAGAAGATGTATACAATAACAACAAAGAAGAGAAACAACATTTCTATGTTCTCTTTCTCTTTCTATCATAGCGTCTCTCATAACCTCCACTTCTAATGTGTTCTTATCAAGTTTCGATTCTTGAATATCTAATCTGTCGGTCAGGCAATCGAACCTGCAATCCATCTTTGTGACTAAGACATCAATCTGTCGCCCAATATACGGCTTGAGTTGCTTGTACAGGGAAGGTATATCGCGTACCTGAAATAATGATAGACATTAGGCCAATATAATGTTTGACACGCTTATACATAGAAGATATATATTGAATAAATGAGTTCACGTTACTTATACTTTTTGTCATTTGCTCATGTTTGGACCTTTTGACGCGTATCGAAGAGGGACTATCCGCCTCCTCATCATCACCATCATCATTGCCTCCCTCCTCCACCTCAATTTTCTCCTCCTTATCCCCCTCCTCCTCCTCCTTGGAACTATCCTCCTCCTGATTATCTTCATCATCTTCAGATCCCACCTGGTGCTCCCTCATTCGTGCGAGCACATCCCTCACTAATTGCTGCTTTGCCTCATGAGCAGTGAGATGCATTCGTAAAACCTCAAGTTGTGAACATAAAATTAAGTTAGAAAAAAATTAGACAAGTACACAAAGATTATATATAACTTCGTACCACTTCTAAATTAAATATCTTATCTTGTAATGTCCTGTAGCTTTTAAAACCGATATTCTTCCAAAGCAAAATACGAGATAATGTCATAGTAACGGGAGGAGCACCATGGGAACATAATTTCCCAAGTGTGGGGATACTTTCAAACATCCAAATCTGTCATCATTAAACCATTAAATGAGCAACAAGAATCTAATTACAAATGAAACAAAAAATAACAACTCAAGGATATAATTTACTTGGAAAACAATACTGCATCCGATAATATTATATTTTGAAGTTTATGTATAAGCGCTTTTAATACCTTTAAATCTCATACACCTTACAGTACCCCAAGGGTATCTGTTGAAGGCCTTGAGGTCCTCCACCAACTCCAATTACTCAACCTTTGTCGCGACCCAAAACACCCCCTAAGAGTTAGGGATACTTTGACTCGTGATGTGCAATATCCGATACCAAACCATCCTGTAAAATATCAAAGGCATAATATAGCGGAAACATAAAATAGTGAGGAAACGTATGTTAGCCTTAGGGTTACAACCATGGGTACCCTTAATAATTTTGATAATAACGTAATAATGAAATGAAATTTTTGGTACTAATAATTTTGTTTAAGTGCTGGAATATTTCAAAATACAAAATTTGACAGCACTCCAATCATGAAAAATGATGAAAGGTTACCCAAAAGGAAGTTCAACTCAGTGTATACAAGATGAAGATTCAAGATAAGACCATAGTCCAAGTCGGGTCCCTGAAGAAAAAAGTGTATCACAAGACCCAAGACAAGTCTAGATCAACTATCTAGTTGCTCCAAATGTAATTTTATCTTCTGTTGATAGTATCTAGAACTAATGTAAAAAGTCCTCAAAAAGAATAGAAAGTTGAAAGCTCAAGACATAGATTGATCATAGGAGCCTAGGATACTTTTTGGAAATCATTCTAAGGTCCTAAGGGATCATAAAATTATGTTAAAACTTAGCTAATTGACCTAGGAAATCAATCTCATTATCTTGATTTGATCTAGGACATAATTTTAAAAAATTGCTCTGAATTTGTCGATGAATTCTCAGAGTAGTTTGAATTCGGTAACGAAGTCATGATAGTAATTTTGAATTTACCTTCTTTCTTGTATATTCGGTGACGAATTCAAGTGGAAACTCCACTTCGTGACGAATCCAAGTCTGGAACTGAAAAATCGTTATAACGACTAGTTTTCAACGGGTTAAAACGCATTAAATGTTTCACCAACGGCTATATTGGATCAAGTGCTATAAAAGGAGTTCATTTATCAACTAATAACAACTTTTGATCACTGTAATAACTTCTATTGATCACTCATTCATTGCTTTTGATTTCGCACTCACATTCATAGAAATCCTCAAAATCTCTCTTGAGCTCATTCAACGCCAACTTATTTTGAGAGACTTTATTAGAGTTTGTATTTCACTCTTATCCAGCTCATTCAATGAGCTTTTACTTCAAATTTCATAATCTAAACTCATTTATTGAGAACAGACAAGAATCTTGGATTCTTGCACTGAAGCTGTTGCTTTAGTTTTATCAAGAGATGGTGGTGCTCTTGAAAGATTTCAGCTCGGCTTAAAGGAGAGCTTGTAAAGGTGATATCTCGACTTGTAAGAGAGATTGTAAAGGTTTAGACTCCACCAGTGAAAGAGTCTATGCGATTAAGGAATCGTGGTGAATCCTCTAGCTAGGAGCTTGAGGAGGGAGTAGGCTGGTTTGCTGAACCTCGTGAACAAATTCTGAGTTTGCACTCTCTTTATCTCTTCGTCTCTTTTCCTTACAATATTTCTATTGTTTCACTTACTGCTCTTTTTAATTTATTCCGCATCTTAAACTTATTGTTCGTAAAAAATTAAATCTACCATAAACCCTATTCACCCCCCCCCCTTTAGGGTCATTACCTGGCCAACAACGTAAACTTAAAATTTATTTTCTATCCATGATCAATATTCCAAGTTTGAACAATACATAAACCCAAAATAAGGGTGGACATTTCCACCCAATCAAAATATAAAAGTAGTTTCTCTCTCTCTCTCACTCTCAATAATATCCAGTATAAAGCCACCTGTCAAGGTTCCTATCCTCTTCTGGCTGAGCCTCGACCAGATCCTCTTCTCTGTAGTCCTCCTCGACCCACGGACTGACATCACAGATGTCGAACTGACCTGCTGACATAAAATGTATGGCTGAACGTGGAATACTCAACGAGCACAAACTACTAGCTATCAATGCTATAATAACAATAATATCACATGCAAGTACTAAAAGGAATACCATTCATAAAATTCATGCTTAAAAATCGTCATAGAAAACCGTTCGTAAAATCTTATATTTTGTGGAAAACTAAACATCTTGTACATGCCTTATGAGTTCTTATGAACGCTTATGAGCCTCATGAGTTCCTTATGAGCTTACGAGTTCTTATGAACTTTATGATCCTTGGAGACTTATGTAAGATCTTAGACATGATATATAGAGTTTGTGAGCACTTATGAGCCTTGTAACTGATCTTAGAATTATGCATTTCTTATGAATCGTTAGAAGCCTTGAGAGACTAATGATCATTAGAGTTTATGCAAGATCTTAGACTTGATCCTTGTAAGCATAAGGTAACCGATTTTACAAATACCAACCCAAAGTTTGGCTTTGTTAATGCTTATGCACTTATGCTTCTTCTTATGAAATTCCTTTGAAAAACCTTTCTTATGATCCTTGAAATACCACGCTTATGAGAAAACCTCGGTTATATAAACATAAAGTGTGTGAAGTGCTTGTGAGCATCATAATATATATGGAAGCTTCAAACATTGCATACGGGTTCATACAAGACATATTAGTATCATAGTATACTTGTACAATTTCTAAAACATATAACATTTTCATTGATGGAATTAAATCACAATAATCTAGGCCATTAAGCCTATTTCATCAACATCATACTTAAAATCATAATTTGTTGTAGGAAAATCCCAACCTATGCAAGCATAACTTATATTTATCCTTTTATTGAAAATCCCAATCTTAAAAACACTTATTTACAACATTGAATTATAATAAACTCATTTAGTAGAGAGTATTAGCAAATCCTACTCAAAATTATACATTAAATCTTTGCATCATAACAAAGTTAGTTGGTAAGATCACTTACTTTTTAGAATTGGAGAAAAGATTGAGAATGCTTGAGAAGGTACGATCCAAGCTTGAAAGAAGGATTCAAGCTTGAAGAAGGAACCCAAGCTCCACCTTGATCCCCAACTAGAACCCTAGCTTCTTCCCCTTTCTTCCTCTCTAACTCTCTCAATTTCTCTAAAATTGATGCCTTGAGGGTTTATGAACCCTAACCCACGAATTCGAGGTTTATTTAGGAAAATGGGAGGTCAAAAGACCATCCTACGCTTAATGAAATAGTCCAACATACCAAACTAGGCAAAACCTCGGGTGCCCGGTCGACCGACTAGGAGGGCGGTCGACCGACCTTGAGGGGCAGTCAACCGGCCTTTGTAGACTTTGGTCATTTCTCTTCTTTTTTCCCAGTTTTCACACCTAGAGTGATACCACTCTTTCATTGGCTTACCTAGAGTGCTTCCACTCTTTTACCTTGGTTTTAACACCCATATACCATATTTTTGGTTTTAACACCTTTTATTCATAATGCATACACTATAACACATAGAAGACCTATTTTGACTAAAAATCACTATTCACAGACACTATTCACCAACTAGGTGATTAAGTTTCGGGGTTCTACAACCTCAATGTTGGAGTGTGTCTCTTTCACAATGATTAACAGCTCGACGTATAGGACCAACGCAATCTTGACTGCGTCCATATCATCGTCACACATATCGAACTTCTGAATCAGATCATTTTTTTTAATCAGCTGTGCTTTACCAAACATTCGAACTTTAAGAGAGGTCGAAGAACCCTCATGTTCTATGGTGGGAGGGGCAGCCAAACTAACACTCAAACCCATAATCAGAGTAAAGTCTAACTCTGTGAACCTCATCGTCCGACCAGCCACATTAAAAACTAGCTTGTCTCTGTTCCTCTGCCTCTGGAGTAGGTGCTCAAATGTCTGACCACAATGGAGATTTTTGGGCAAATCATAAAGATGCCCAAAACAATACCCCAACCACACGTTCTTTCTCATAGGATTGGCCTCCAAGTTCGGCCTTATGATTTCAAACCATTCCTTCATAGTACATTTAATCGAAGGTTGGGACTTTTCCACTTGGATCACTTCTTTTACTTTGTTTTTCCCTTCCCCATTTTTTCTGTTTTTAGGCATCTTGAATCTGCAAATATTAATCAAATTTATTACGGAATTAAAATTAAATGAAAACATAATTATTTTCGATATCGAAATTAAATGAAAAAACAAAATTACGGAACTAAAATTAAATGAACAAATAGTTCGATATCAAATTTTTTTTTTGCTTTACACATTTAATGTTTAAGTCTCAATCACTTAGAGAACCAGGAAATAGGAATTACTGCTGTAAATATACAGCAATTTACCTCAAATTTAATGTTCCCTAGATAATTAGGGTTAAGCTCCCCCCAAATCATTTGTAAGTGTGCTTACTAATATATGATGACAAATAATATTTTGTGTAAACATACAACCATCCCATTTTCTTCAATATTATGTGGAATAACATGATATTGAATGTAATTTGTTTGAGGTTTTCCTGATAGGTTGTATCATATTCTCAAATAAAAATATTCAAAAAAAAATATTTAACAAATAACGAAAAAATTATTTATAATATTCAAAAAAAATTTGATATCAAAATATTATTTTCGATATCGACATAAAAATTTCGAATTCGTATAGTATTTTCGAACTCATCCTTAAAAATTTGGGTTTATTTTTTTACTTTGGGGTTAAGCTCCCCTAAATCATTCGTAATGAAAATCCCTATCTGTTGTTAGGTTTAATCTTTTATAAAAAGTGTTCGAATTCAAAGAAAAAACATACCTCTCAGTGAAATGAGATAATCTTTTTCGAGTGATTTTTTTTTTCTTCTTCTTCTTCTTTTACAGAACTGAACGAAACGGGTGTATCCACGTCGAAATGGTGCTAAGTCCCAAATGGGGGATTTCGGGTGAGTGACTTTTTCTTTTTCTTCTGCTGCATAACTATTCATTCGACATGGGGCTAAGTCTGAACTGTTAGGGTGTATTTATTTGAAATGGGGTTAGAGTGGTAAATGTTTACGTGATCTGAGGAGGGATAGTTTCGACTTTCTCAAGAGCTCTCCCACACAATTGAGCGTTACACACAGGTGGAAGCTGCAAAAAGCAAGTCTTTATCTATACCCTTATAAAAAACAGCTAACCTCACTATATGCCAAAAGTTTTCGTCGAACTTTATCTTCCAAAAATACCCCCTCTTTTATGGTGGGCCACACTATTAATCTATATCTGTAACATATAAACATCACCTTTATGTATACGTTTGTTTCGTATAACATTTTCTAATATCGAGTAAACGACACGATCTCTAAACACTAAGCTGCTTGGTGCACAGAACCCGCAGCTGGGTTAAGTTCGTGTCCCCATCTATCGAAATTTTCCACTATGCTGCCATGTTTTAATCTAACCTATTCCATGCGTCTCCCGTTAAATCAAGTCATCAGTTGATATTTTCTTACCTCTCTCCCTACTCTACTATGGTCTGCAGTACTCATCTCATGTCATGGGTGTCTCTCATAATCATGATCTCCAATGAGTACCTACTCCATTCATGGCTTCTCTTCTTCTTTTGATTTACAATCTATGTCTTGACTATCAGATGGCTATCCGCTAGTAATTTGAATTATTACCACCTTGAGATAGCGGTTCTACTATACCTGCTGATCATGTGCATATTAAGCGGATTGAATTATTTGCACTCTCTCTTATAGGCCACCCGCTACTGGTATAGATTGAAAAGACCTGGTAACTAAAAGGAGCTTTGGAGCTATGCAAATACAATTTTAGTTGTGCTTACCTTCTTAGATTGCTGCTTCTCCATATCAGGCAACACTATCCCCATCGGATGTAGATTTATGTCATGCTTCATTGGGTCTTCTTTACCCGCCTATGAGAGAAAGAGGGAGAGAGGTTTTGCTAATTAAATCACAAAATTAGTTCATAATTTTGGGTTCCTGCGCTTAGTTGTAATAATTAATACTCATATAACTTTTCTTGGTAGGGGTTATCTCTTTTTCTTTTTTCCTTCTTATATCTTGTGAGAACACTTATAATTAGTTCATTAAATAGTTCATGGTGCTTACTACAAGTCTAAAGACACTTGGATGAAACTAGAAATCTCTTGCTTGTTCTATCATATCCAACATCCAAGTACCACAAATAGGTTACTTGTGCCCTTAGAGGAACACTCACTAGCATGGAGACACTACCAAAAAAATAAAATCGATACGTATTGATAAACACAGACAACCACATATATCTAATGTTATTTCTAAACATGCTTGAGAATTGAAAATAGATTTCCATGCCAATAGAACAACACACTCTGTTATAATAATTTCACTTACTTGAAGCTTGTGTCACTGAATTTGTTCAAATGGAAACGTGTCACTTGCGAAGGAAGTGGGGCTTATGCATGCTGGATAATAAGGGTTTGGCCTGTGTGCTGTGTCACTCGAACCATTAACCAACTATCTCGTAAATGCAGTGTTCATGATTGGTATTAATACAAATCAGGACGGAAAGCCGGTATGACATTGCTTCCCGCCACATGGAGAGCGGGATTCTCGGGAAAGTTGTGTCTTTCCCGTGATGAGAATGGTTTTTGAAGGTGACTATAGTGGTCTCCAACAAATTTAATTTGGGTGGTTTTGTAGATACGAGAGGTTGGACCGAAGGTGATCTTAGTGGTGAGGATAGTCTCAACGGTTGGAAACTACGACAATATATCATTGATTGGGAGTTCAATTAGAGTGGCTCAATTGAATTAGTTGGGGGGGTCTAACTTCAAATTACCAGAACACCTCCACTATTTTTTAATAATTTTCACCATCGAATACATCTCTACTATTATAATGAGAGAAGAACTGATAGCGTTACCTAAAAATACCTCCTATAATTACTCTCAAATCTCTCCTATTTCCTACCCTAAGAGAAGGACCGATAGCGTTACCTAAAAATACCCCCTACAATTACTCTCAAATCTCTCCTATTTCCTAGCCTATTATATATATCTCTAATATTATCTCCTTTTAGGTTTATATACATAACCGTTTCCTCCTCTTTCAGAGCTCCCTATTAGCCCACAATTCCACAGTTACTCTCTATTCTCTATTTATCCCTTGCTACTATTTCTACAGAATAGACAGATCATAAATTGCAGTCCTCTCTATGATCTTCACTTCTTATAGAGACAACGTTTACGACAGCTGGGTAGCAAGGAAATATGGTATGTTTCCTCTCTATGATCCTCACTTCTTCATCTACTGCTTCAAATGTGAAACAAATTAATGGTATGCTGCCGTTAAAGACCAGACCGTGCACAATCTGAAGTCACTGCAATGGCAAAAACTTCTCTGTTTGAAACTTTTAATAATTATTTCACTCCTAAGAAACTATGGGTCTGCCGATCCTAACGGTATAGACACCGATGCTTCTGGTGGGATATGGGTCTGTGAAACAGCCCCTTCCCGAATGAGGAAGATGTTGTTTTTGTTTTTGTTTTTTTTTTTTTGGGTTTAGACATAAATCTCTCTCTCACACACGCCTATTGGTGTATCAATAAATGTCATTCCGCCATTAACTGAATGGGGAAGATGATGTATTTATTTTATTTTATTTTGGGTTTAGCAATAAATCTCTCTCTCACACACACCTATTGGTTTATCAATAAATGTCCTTCCGCCATTAACCGAATGAGGAAGATGATGTATTTATTTTTATTTTTTTGGGGTTTAGCAATAAATCTCCCTCTCTCACACATTTGATGGAGTCCTTTAAATCTGAAAACTTTATTTAAATATGTGCTACAAATAGGTTGATTTATTTCAACGTTTATCGAATTTAAAATTGAACGCAGTTATCGTTTTCCCGTCGTCTGCCGAAACTAACGGGACAAATCGGTGGGCTATGAATCTTTGAAACAACCCCTTCCCGAATGGAGAATATATATTGTTGGGTTTATCAACAAATTTCACACATATTTCTTAGTTTATCGATATGTGGCCTGCCGCCATTAAAGACCATTATATAAAAATTTACAAATTACAGTGATGAAATTCTTTATAATTGAAAACTGAAAGTTTAAGATGTGCTGCATATACAAACTTCTCTGTTCGAATTTTTTCAATGCTTTGGCTCGACAAGTTTTCCACGAATTATACTGTCCAATAAATCCATTTCATTTGTTCAATCTCTTTATTTGTGGCTGCGGATGTTTCCGTAAAGAAGCAAAATATTCCCACCCATTTCCACCATTCTATACTCTCCCCCATTTCATCAATGTCTCCTCTTTTTTATATTTTAGTGAATGATGTAGGACCCTACAGGCTACAAGAACGTGGGAATTGGTGAGGCATAGGTGGTTGGTGTTGATATGAGGAGGGATGAGAGATGGATAGACATGAGGGATTGGGAGAAGAGGGCATAGATTAGATAGGGAGGAGAGGTGGTAGCAAACACCTCTCTCTCTCTCTCTAAAAAGGGTACGGATAGAAAGAATGAGTTGGGAGATAAGACGATGAAGTGATTGCGGTGTGTGTGTGAGGTGTATCAACTATGAGTCCATGATACACCTAATAAAGATGGATAATGATAGAGGACACCACCTATGGGTTTGAGAGAAATAGGTACGGATGTAGGTGTGGGTGTGGGTCTAGTTTATCATGCATGATACACCCCCTATAGACATATGTGAAAATATGGAACATTTTTTTTTTAAAAAGAAAAACTAGTGGTGTGATGAGTTGGTACACCCTAACCCCATTTGATATGGAGTAAAATTGGGTAACAAATTTTGAAATACATCACTCTTTTTTGCTTGAATTGGGTGTAAATCTTGCACACCCCCCTATAGAGATAAAATGACATTAAAATGTAGGATAAAAGATTTATCAATTTCTATAGGGGCAAGGAGATGGTCTTTTACGAAATATGACACCTCCCATTTTAAAAATTAAAATAAAGAAATCTTCCACTAAATAAACATCGAAAAAGTACTTTAAAAAAAAAAATGAATGTATTTAAGTTTTCTCCTATGATTTTTGTTTCACATTTCTTTAATTACCTAGAGAGGTCAAACTACATTCGGATTTGTGTAGTTTATCAAATTTACATTAGTTTTGATCTTTGAATTACTTAAATTACCTACGATGCCATGCTAACTGTGCTTCAAAAATTTTCATATCTCAATTTTTTTGTACAGGACCAAAATGTTACTTTTTTTCTTATTATTTTGCTAATAGCTATCTAGGAATTTCATTCCATTCACCCTATCCATTGTGTTGGAACCTTCCGGTTTAATCAAGTCTGATAGATCCAAGCGATTGACCTTTGGCGACATCAATCATAAGCTTGAGCACGGTATCCCTTCTTTCAACTCTTTGATTGATATTGAAGATGTACTGGGCTTTTAATCCCATTGTCTCTGTGTTATGTTTTTCAGCATTTTTAATTGTTTAGTCTACTATATGTTTAGAGGTTAGTTAATCTTAACCATATATATTTTACATTTTTGTAAACTATTGTACTGCTTTTTAACTCTTTGGGCTAATAATTTTAAATTATTAAGCTTATGTCACTACTAGGGTAAAGTAAATCAACCTAACTTTTAGAAGAAAAAAAAAGTTTTACTTTAGTTAGGCTTAATCAAGGTTAAAGGGGTCACATTGGAAGTTTTTTTTTTAACTTAATATTTTTAAATTATTATTCTCTAATTACCAATGTTAGATCATTTTATCCGTAGCTTTAAAATATTAGTTAACTCTAATTAAGAATTCTTAAAATTTTCAATTAAAATTTTTTTAATTATTTCCTTCCTAATAAACAATGTTAGATCGTTGACCCCTAGGGTTAAGCAATTTTAAATACTTACCTATTGTGGTTAAGATTCACTCACCCCTAAGGTTAAGCAATCCAACCATATTTAAAAAAAAACAAAAACACATAAAAAGAAAAAAAAATTCTTAGTTTTAATCTACCTAAGCTTAACAAGTGATAAAGGAGTGTTACTAGGGACATGAGGGCTTCTTTTTGTCTAGGAGTTAACGATTGTGCTTTCACTTTGGAACTTAGGCCTTTAAGGCTTCACATTTTCTCACTATTTCTGAAGGATATTAACCATTTATAATTATCTGCATTTTTATCCTAATATATTCAAACTTTACGTGTTTGGCATGTTGAAGAACGAATTGATAAATTCATAAGAAATATATGTCAAATATTTCTTATGATGACTCCAGGTGATAGAGAACAAAGAAATCGTGTACAAGGTAGAAATAGAATACAACGATGGAGGTCTCGATTAACCAGGGAACAAAGGAGCTACAAAGGGAACGTCAACGGATTGCATACCGTCGTAGATGAGATCAAAATATTAGTACACATTCAGAATCACCGCAACCAACAAATTCTAGAGGCGCTAAAATACCTACGATTATTGACACAAATATGGGCCAACATAGAGACAATTTACTTCTACATAGTGAAATTCTTATACGAGAAGTGTCTGATGACCTTCAATGCAATGCAACAAGTCGCAATACTGTTCAACAAGGAAGAATGCGGATACGTGATATACGACGCATGTCCCGAGAATTTCTAATAGATCACACCTCTAACAATGGGATACAATTAAGGAGAAATGATCGATTGACTCATGTTCGTGGTCAAGCACAACAGGATCAGTACAATGTTCAAGTTATCATCGAAGAATCTCAAAATGAAGGTCACTTCTTCACAATTATACAATGTATGAACCTGTCATATAATAGATTTTTTCCTGACACACTGTCTCCATAAGTATGTATTATCAGGTGATCTATATAGACATGTTGAACATGGAGGAAGAATTGACAATAATCAAGATCATGGAGGAGACCGTACTGGAGGTACATACTATTTCTCTAAATGTGATAAAAAGAAGCCCTCATGTCCATAGTAACACTCCTTTATCACTTGTTAAGCTTAGTTAGATTAAAACTAAGATTTTTTTTTTCTTTTTATGTTTTTTTGTTTTTTTTTTAAATATGGTTGGATTGCTTAACCCTAGGGGTGAGTGAATCTTAACTACAGTAGCTAAGTAATTAAATTTGCTTAACCCTATCTAACATAATGTAAGGAAATAATTCAAAAAAATATTAATTGAAAATTTTAAGAATTCTTAATTAGAGTTAACAAATATTTTAAAGCTACAAGTAAAATGATCTAACATTGGTAATTAGAGAATAATAATTTAAAAATATTAAGTTTTAAAAAAAAACTTCTAATATGACCCCTTTAACCTTGATTAAACCTAACTAAAGTAAAACTTTTTTTTCTTCTAAACGTCGGGTTGATTTACTTAACCCTAGTAGTGAGATAAGCTTAATAATTTAAAGTTATTAGCCCAAACCTTGATTAATAACTTTAAAATATTAAGTTTTTTTAAAAAAACTTCTAATATGACCCCTTTAACCTTGATTAAACCTAACTAAAGTAAAACTTTTTTTTCTTCTAAACGTCAGGTTGATTTACTTAACCCTAGTAGTGAGATAAGCTTAATAATTTAAAGTTATTAGCCCAAAGAGTTGAAAAGCAGTATAATAGTTTACAAAAATTTAAAATATATATGGTTAAGATTAACTAACCTCTAAACATATAGTAGACTAAACAATTAAAAATGCTGAAAAACATAACACAGAGACAATGAGATTAAAAGCCCAGTACATCTTCAATATCAATCAAAGAGTTGAAAGAAGGGATACCATGCTCAAGCTTATGATTGATGTAGCCAAAGGTCAATCGCTTGGATCTATCAAATTTGATTAAACTGGTAGGTTCCAACACAATGGATAGGGTGAATGGAATGAAATTCCTAGATAGCCATTAGCAAAATAATAAGAAAAAAAGTAACATTCAGGTTTTGTAAAAAAAAATTGAGATATGAAAATTTTTGAAGCACAGTTAGCATGGCATCGTAGGTAATTTAAGTAATTCAAAGATCAAAACTAATGTAAATTTGATAAACTACACAAATCCGAATGTAGTTTGACCTCTCTAGGTAATTAAAGAAATGCGAAACAAAAATCATAGGAGAAAACTTAAATACATTCATTTTTTTTTTTTAAAGTATTTATTAGAAGTTTATTTAGTGGAAGATTTCTTTATTTTAATTTTTAAAATGGGAGGTGCCTTATTTCGTAAAAGACCATCTCCTTGCCCCTATATAAATTGATAAATCTTTTATCCTACATTTTAATGTCATTTTATCTCTATAGGGGGGTGTGCAAGATTTACACCCAATTCAAGCCAAAAAGAGTGATGTATTTCAAAATTTGTTACCCAATTTTACACCATATCAAATCGGGTTAGGGTGTACCAACTCATCACACCACCAGTTTTTTTTTTTTTTTTAAATGTTTCATATTTTCACATATGTCTATAGGGGGTGTATCATGCATGATAAACTACACCCACACCCACACCCACACCCACATCCACATCCACATCCGTACCTATTTCTCTCAAACCCATAGGTGGTGTCCTCTATCATTATCCATCTTTATGAGGTGTATCATGGACTCATAGTTGATACACCTCACACACACACCGCAATCACTTCATCGTCTTATCTCCCAACTCATTCTTTCTATCCATACCCTTTTTAGAGAGAGAGAGAGAGAGAGAGGTTTTTGCTACCACCTCTCCTCCCTATCTAATCTATGCCCTCTTTTCCCAATCCCTCATGTCTATCCATCTCTCATCCCTCATCATATCAACACCAACTACTTATGCCTCACCAATTCCCACGTTCTTGTAGCCTGTTGGGTCCTACATCATTCACTAAAATATAAAAAAGAGAAGAGGCATTGATAAAATGGGGGAGAGTATAGAATGGTGGAAATGGGTGGGAATATTTTGCTTCTTTACGGAAACATCCGCAACCACAAATAAAGAGATTAAACAAATGAAATGGATTTATTGGACAGTATAATTCGTGGAAAACTTGTCGAGCCAAAGCATTGAAAAACTTCGAACAGAGAAGTTTGCATATGCAGCACATCTTAAACTTTCAGTTTTCAGTTATAAAGAATTTCATCACTGTAATTTATAAATTTTTATATAATGGTCTTTAATGGCCGCAGGCCACATATTGATAAACTAAGAAATGTGTGTGAAAGTTGTTGATAAACCCAACAATATGTATCCTCCATTCGGGATGGGGCTGTTTCAAAGATTCATAGCCCACCGATCTGTCCCGTTAGTTTCGGCAGACGACGGGAAAACGATAACTGCGTTCGATTTTAAATTCAATAAATGTTGAAATAAATCAACCTATTTGTAGCACATATTTAAATAAAGTTTTCAGATTTAAAGGACTCCATCAAATGTGTGAGAGAAAGAGATTTATTGCTAAACCCAAAAAAAATAAAAATAAATACATCATCTTCCCCATTCGGTTAATGGCGGAAGGACATTTATTGATAAACCAATAGGTGTGTGAGAGAGAGAGAGATTTACTGCTAAACCCAAAATAAAATAAAATAAATACATCATCTTCCCCATTCGGTTAATGGCGGAAGGACATTTATTAATACACCAATAGGCGTGTGTGAGAGAGAGGTTTATTGTTAAACCCAAAAAAAAAAAAAAAAAAAACAAAACATCATCTTCCCCATTCAGGAAGGGTCTGTTTCACAGACCCATATCCCACCAGAAGCATCAGTGTCTATACCGTTAGGATCAGCAGACCCATAGTTTCTTAGGAGTGAAATAATTAATAAAAGTATCAAACAGAGAAGTTTTTGCCATTGCAGTGACTTCAAATTGCGCATGGTCTGGTCTTTAATGGCAGCATACCATTAATTTGTTTCACATTTGAAGCAGTAGATGAAGAAGTGAGGATCATAGAGAGGAAACATACCATATTTCCTTGCTACCCAGCTGTCGTAAATGTTGTCTCGATAAGTAGTGAAGATCATAGAGAGGACTGCAATTTCAGATCTATCTATTATGTAGAAATAGTAGTAATGAGTAAATAGAGAAGAGAGAGTAACCGTGGAATCGTGGGCTAATAGGGAGCTTTGAAAGAGGAGGAAATGGTTACGTATATAAACCTAAAAGGAGATAATATTAGAGATATATATATATAATAGGCTAGGAAATAGGAGAGATTTGAGAGTAATTGTAGGGGGTATTTTTAGGTAACGCTATCGGTCCTTCGCTTAGGCTAGGAAATAGGAGAGATTTGAGAGTAATTATAGGGGGTATTTTTAGGTAACGCTATCGGTCCTTCTCTCATTATAATAGTAAAGATTATAGGCAATGCTCAACCATTTGGAGGAAAAGTGTTTGTTTTAGGAGGTGACTTCCGTCAAGTTCTACCTGTTGGTACGCATGACACACGTGCAGAAACTATTGATGCATGCATAGTAAAATTGCACATTTGACAACATGTTCAAATCATTAGTCTGAAAGAAAATATGAGAGCGCGCAAAGATCCAAACTACTCAAATGTCTTACTCCGAATTGGTAATGGAGACGAGCCGTGTATAGATGAAGATATGATAAAATTACCGACTGATATAGTTATTGGAAACACAAATGCAGACTCTATTACAAACTTAATATCAGAAGTTTTTCCAAACCTGCAACAAAATGCTATTGATCGGGATTATATGGTCAGCAGGGGAATTTTGACTCTAACAAATGAATGCGTCGATATGCTGAATGACAAAATCATCAATATGTTTCCTGAAAATGAAGTGATTTACTATTCATTTGATACAGTTGAAGATGACAAACAAAATTTAAATCAACAAGAGTTTTTAAACTCTATTGCTCCCGGTGGATTGCCCTCTCATAAATTGACTCTCAAATTAGGAGCGTCTATTATTCTACTCAGAAATCTTGATCCACAATCTGGTTTGTGCAACGGAACTCGGCTCCTATGTTATGGATTTCAAATAAATCTTATTGATGCAGAAATTGCTACAGGCTTACATCGTGGAACAAGAGTTTTTTTGCCCCGCATTCTCCTCAAGCCTTCAGAAAATATACTGTTGCCTTTCATTCTGAAAAGAAAACAATTCCCAATAAGGTTGAGTTTTGTGCTAACAATTAACAAGGACAAACCATTCCTCATGTTAGAATATATCTTCCGCAACATGTTTTCAGTCACGGTCAATTGTATGTGGCATTATCAAGAGGAATTTCAAGGGAAAACACCAAAATTTTGGTTAAAAATGGAACTCTTCCAGACAGATTTGAGACTTATACAAAAAACGTTGTATATAAGGAAGTTTTACTTACATGACAAAGGTATTAAATTTTTTTATAAGACATTTTAAATTATATTGTACATTTTAAAACGAGATATTAATGCTCTTCTCATTTAACCTACAGGAAACAATTATAAGGACATCAATTGCAATATTTCAAGAAAGAGATGTAGAGATGCAGATGATGTCACCGAACCACCATTCAAACATGCACGACCAACATATTCTGGGCATTTACTTGCTAATAATAAAATTTCAATAACCTCTCATGATTAGCTAAAAAGGACAACTGAGACTCCATTTTTTTTGCACATTAAGCCAAACGATCTTTCAACAATGTTGGCTCGGAAATTAATGCAATTGCGTCTCCAAACCATTGGGTTGCAAAATTACACAACGGTACATATGTCTCTACTACGAGTATTGTATTTCATAAATATTAATTATTTCAATAGATTATTATAATGCTTACTTTTTATTTTGTTAATTGATCAAGTGTCTCATCATTCAGACGATTCTCTATATATTTGGTGATGACGAATATTTCTATACGTTGATGTTTTCATATGTATATATCGTATCTCTAGCTCTACATTTAACGAATTAAATCACGTTCTTTATCACTAATGTTTCATTTTATTCATGTCTTTGATATCATACCACTCTTTTATTTTTAATGGATGCTATTGAACAAGATTGAGTGTCAATAATACTAAGAGGATCGTTTGTCATATTATGTATCCTTATTTTGTTAGTCTAGCAATATGATAGTATTCACAAGAATTACATTAGGTTGGGTATACTTCTCTTACCTTCTAATAATAAGGTTAAATACTATTAATTATATTGAATTTAAGATTTATTACTATGTTAAACACTAGTATATCATTAAAATGTTAGACACTAGCATATCATTACAACAAGATTCGAGATGTTTTAGCATTTCACATATACTCAAATCAATATTTCTCATCATGTCAGTGTCTACACCTTTTTTGCATTAAAAAAGACTGTTCACCCACGTGCATTCTACTTAGTTTCTAATAAGCATTAATCTTTTTTAATGTCGGCTTAGAAACCAAATTTTTTCCTAATATTGCGAAGGTTATTATAATTAATTAATTATCAAATGAATATAAAACCTGCACGAGTCTTGCACGTGCAGAGCCCACTGGTCTTTAAAAAAAAAAAACAGTAAGCTGCTTTCCATCTACTTCCGAAACAAAGAGCTTTGGGTAAAAATCCCGGTTTCGTGCTTCTTTCCATATAGTTTCTTCCGAAGAGGAGAAGAATTTGCCAAAGTCATAAATTTTGAAATCTGGCGAGTTTCTCTCTCCGGTTCAGATGAATTATCGGGAGGAAATTGGGAATAAGTACGGCTCCAATTATAGATTCGATGCCCTATCGCTTCGCATTTCTCATAGGTCTGAAATAAATCATTAGAAACTTTTTTTTTTTACGAGTCTTTTACCAAGATCTATCGAAACCCTATATTCTAATTCGAGTAGATTTCGATCGATTCTACAAACGAAAATGGCGGAGATCTTCGGTTACACAGCTTGTAGACAGTTGTCTCAGATGTTCGTGGCGATTGCTTTCTTTCACAGTTCAGAGTACGTTCTAGCCGTTGCAATTCACGGGAAAATCACTGTAGCTCTAAGCTGTACGTTTACTCTCTCTCTCTCTCTCTTATTTGATCATAGCAATGTTTGTTTCTTTCCGTTAAAACTCATGACTGTTCTGTATAGATCTGGGTATTTGATGAGTTTTTCTCTTTATGAGTAGACTTGTAATTGATATTTAACTCAATGAGAGGCTGTTTGAATTTAAGAAGCTTAAATTTTTGCTTTCTTTTCGTATAGCTTTCACTAATTTATGTTTTACTGAACAATTTCAATTGTTTTTTTTTTTGGTTCCAGGCTTGAATTCCTGGCTTTAAATTAGGGTATCTGATATTCTGATGTGGGCTCTTTGCCTTTTGAGGTGTGACTACACTCCCAAATCCGTATAGTTTGTATTATTAATTGTTTTAGGTAGTATTTCAGGCTGTGATGCTGGTTTGGGGTGGGTGGTCTATGTTGGAAATTCTAGACCAAATGAATTGCAAAAAGTAAAAAAAACAAATAAATGATAGAAAAAAAACTTATCGGATTTGAAGATTGGTCGAGGCGTGACATTGTCACTGGGCTTGACATCGATCTTTCCCTTTAGGACATTGGCCTCTCAATGTAAAGGCTATATTGGCACTCGACCTCCGATATACAACAGCCTTTGTCCTTCCTTTTTGCGTTCATTCTTGGTCGCCAGACCCCCACTAGCAGTTTAATCCGGAAAATAACAAAGAACTTTGAAATAATTATTATTTAGAAAGAGAAAAATACTTTTTTGAAGTGATCAAACCTGATTTAGTGATGAAGGATGGGATGCTTTAATACAGGAATCTCCCACCCCTTCACAAAGGACACAAGTCACACAACTGCTAAAATTTCCCAAAAGACACAACAAAGCCTTTTCTTAAAGAATGATCAATTGAACCAAAATTTGAATTGCATTAAATAAATCCAACAATCTCCCAACTAATACAAATTTATAAAGAATTCGGGTTGTGAGAGAAAAGATGTGCATGAGTGTTGGTAAACTATGCCTTGAAATCATCACTACTTAGAGTATGCAAGACATGTTTACATGAATTGAGTGATTTACATCTTGGACTCGATTCCTTTTGAGTAATTTGGTTGTTCATGCAACTAACACACCTTTGCTAATGCTTGGTGGTTTTACGGGTTGACACTTTTCGAACTTGCATAGGTGCACCATTACATGGAGGTTCATGAGCACTTTGGAGAATAATACGAAATTCTCATTAAAAGTGGTCTCACTTCAACACTCATGTAGGTGAATTCCATAAGATGTATACAACAATTAAATACGCCACCCATATGACTTTGGATTCATTAAGAGTAATTTCAAAAGTCCATCCTTACTCATTGTTGCTAAAACTATTTACATCTTAAAACGGCTCCCACAGCCTTGAAGCAACCCAAAAGAAACCTAGTCTCTATCACAATAACGCTGAAAGATCCATGCCCTCAAGTTTTGCTCCAAATTTGGCTTCAATGATCCTCCTCCAAAGGCTATCCGGCTCGACATATTTCCAAAGCCACTTTCCTAACAAGGCCATGTTAAAGATCACCAAAGGTTTAATGCCTAAACCACCTGCTGCAATTGGGTGACAGATAGAGTTCCAATCCACCAAGTGATGTTTGTTTGATTTGGATAACCCATTCCATGAAAACTCCCTTTTGATCATTTCCATTTTTTGGCTATAGACACTAGAATGATAAAGAGGGGTGTGAAGTAAATTTAAAGACTGCACAATGCACTCTTAAGAAGAATTAAATGTCCCCCTTTAGAAAGGTGAGATGCTTTCCAACTAGCAACAGAACTGGTTGCCAAATGGTCTTGGCCTTGTAACCCGCACCGAAAGGGAGACCCTGATAATAGGGAGGCAAAGACCCGATCTTGCCCCCAACACGAGGCCAATACATGTAAGAGGGGACTTCTCTGACAGCGAACAACTCACATATAGACAGGTTGCCTCTAAGACCTGAGATGGTCTCGAAACAGTGAAACAAACATCTAAGATAAGCTAATTGAGCGCAATTAGCATCACAAAGGATGAGGGTATCGTATGCAAAATGAAGGTGAGAAATAGACAAACCATCCATGCCAACAGAAAATCCATCAAGAATAAATGAGGAGTCTCTCCCAAGCAGCTTACTAAGGACCTTTGATACCATAATGAAAAAGGAAAGAGGGGATCACCCCTAGAGCCTCTAAAGAAGCCAACATGATTCACATTGATCAAAACTGAGAAATATGTCATCGAGTTACAAGACTTCATCCAAGATCTCCATCTACCTTTGATACCATAATGAAAAAGGAAAGGGGAGATTGGAAGACCCCTATAGCCTCTAAAGAAGCCAACTAGATTCACATTGATCAAAACCGAGAAATATGTCATCGAGTAACAAGACTTCATCCAAGATCTTCATCTAGATCCAAAACCGATTCGGCCCAAAATATAGTCAAGAAACTCCCAGTTGACTTTTTGGCCCAAATCTACTTCTTAAAGGGAAAATAAGGCTGATAGTATTGTAACAATTCTCCAATATCTTCTATTTTACCGATTCTAAACCTATTTAATGGAATCTTCATTTACATAAGTTGGGTTTGAGTTGAAGTAGACGAACTTTGAGTTGAATTTTTTTCTGACAAACTTTAAGGGAAACATAGAAGTCTCCCTTTGGTTTTCTTACCAGAGGTGGCGTTTTCTATAAGTGTTTCCTTGTGGGTAGAAGCTAGGAGTGCAAGATTCCCATTTACATATTTATGTGGAGTCTTAAAAACTCTGACGACTAACTAGTGAGCCAGAATATGGTTCCTTTTAGTCAGGTTTGTCTCAA
Source organism: Tetracentron sinense (assembly GCA_015143295.1). Taxonomy (NCBI): domain Eukaryota; kingdom Viridiplantae; phylum Streptophyta; class Magnoliopsida; order Trochodendrales; family Trochodendraceae; genus Tetracentron; species Tetracentron sinense. Next base: position 54,706,304 of record CM026552.1, read on the forward strand.
TAGGATGGGGTCGAGGAAGTGATTGTTCACGGTGGAATTTAAGTCCTCTGGATTGTAGGAAATAGAGATGAAAAATGTGGCGTCGATCAAGATCACAAAAAGAGGAATGAGGGGGATATTCGATGTTGTATGGATTCTGGAAGAAGCTCACCTTCAGATGGAGAAAACTATTGAGGGTGTGCTTGTGTCCAAAAGAGAATATATGGTAAAATAACTTAGAGGTAACTTCGAAACTCTGATAGGTGAAAAAGAGCTAACTCTCGAGGGTTTTTCTTCTCTCTATCATCGTTTTAATAGTCAGGGAAAGGGTGGACTATAATATCCTGCAAGGGCCGTCGAAGGTTGGATTATAGGCATTTCAAGCACCTTTTTCTTACCTTATCCTTAAAAATCATGTGTTGGGTAATAGTGGAAATGCAATAGATGGAGTATTTCCAGTACATGAGGGTGGTGAGCGATAGTTTTAAAGAGGCGGTGGCCCGAAATGAGAGCTCCAATGTTGGAGGAAGGAATGTGTTCGCCTTTGGAGGTGGTGTGTGGTGTAAACAAAGTAATGATAGAGATGTAGGGGCCTTCCGTCGGTGAGCCAATGCTATCGTGTGCATGGTAGGAGGGCCTAGTGTCGAAGATTATTGGGATGAGGTGACATTAGCCAGCGGAAAGATACTGCCAGGAGACGAAAAATCTCGTTATTTCCGTTTGATATACACATGGCGATTTATCACAAAAGAGGAAGATCATGTATCTGTGTTGTGTGCACACTACAGTATACTTCTAAAAACAGTAAGTTTGTGGCTTTTCATCAATGGTGGCCGGTGTCAAATGCCTTGTAGTTCACTGGTCTAACCAAATCCCACTGGCTAGCTTTGAAATGGATCCCATTTCATATGTGGGTTCCCTCTATTTTAGCTCAAGTAGGTAAAGTGTGTGGGGGCTGTTAGAAATTCATCGTTCCACTATGGAGATGACTGACCTTTTGATGACGAAGATCTGTGCTCGTGGGGACGTAAGAGGGATCCCTCAATTTTCATTCCATAGCTTATCCAGTGGAATATTATGCTGGGAGCTTGGGAGGAGGAAATTTGCGTAAAGTGTCACCAGAGTTCATGGTGCTTGGGTTGTCCGAGACGTGAGAGGTTGAAGAAGCATTACAGGGCTATGGATAAAACATATGTTTGCAGTCAAGTGGAAAGCTAAAGGTGGGGCCCATTAAAGATTTTCTTGGGATTATTTCAAAATCTCTTCTTATTAAAGAAGGAGAACTATACGTGCAAGAAACTGGGTTCTCTAAACATGCCCATCTCGAGGAACTTGATGCAGCCCAGCTGGTGTCTTAAAAAAGAGGAAAATATAAAAATAAACTTTAAAGGACGATGTAAGGGATGGAGGAAGGATCTGGTGCGGTGGAGAATAGGGGTTAGGTTTGGTCCCAAAGACCATAATCACCAAGTACGGCTGTACAGGTATGGGTTTTAAATGACAATGACCCGTTCGTAAAGTACGAGTTTTATACAGCGAAAACACGGGGAAAAATTAAAAATTATAATAAATAGGAAAAATATTGCCAACTACTAACTATCATTTGAAGTCATCATTCAACCAAAAAATATCACCATTCACAATTCAACCATTTCAAACGGATATCACCATTCCCCAATTAAAAAAAGGTACAATATCATCATCCTCTCTAAACTAGAATCTAGAACCCCATAATATTCAAACCTTAACATAAAATGTAAACCCTAACATAAGCTTACAAGTTCAATCCCTAACATAAAATTCAAACCTTAATATAAGCTTCAAATTTTAAACCCCAACATAAAATTCAATAATTTTTTTTAAAAATTAACCCTAAACCCTAATATAAGATTTAAATAGGTAAATGAAAATGAGAGAGAAACCCTAAAAAATTAAATGTCAATATCTAAAAGATAGGAATTACCTTTAGGTTGCTTGAATAGTGACAATGGGAATATGAAACACAAGAGAGAGAATCTAGATTCTAAAGAGAAGGTAATTTAGATTTTTATTCTTCTCATTTTCATAGAGGGAGTTGCAATGATTGTAATCATATAAAGAGGCGAAACCTGAGAGGTTGAGGTGTTTTATTTTATTTTTATTCTTTCACTTGGAGTGATCGCTGTTTCAAACTGTGACAAAAAAAATTAAAAAAATAACGGACTTACCGTTGAAATAAATAGATATGTTTTTTGTACGTACATTATACTTGTTTAATATGAAAAACACATTTATTACACGTTTTATACGGGTATTGTCGTTTTAAACTTAATACGGCATAAATACGATGTCTAAAACAGCAACCCCCCTAAAAAGTTTAATACGCCTTTTAAACACGGTTTTGTTGACAATGTATAGAACAGAACATTGTAGTCAAAATGACGCCTAAGCAATGCCTAGGCCACCGTCTCGCCTTGCAAGGACCTCTATTGCCTAGATAATGATCTGGGTGGGCACTCACTAAATCTTATGTAATTTAAAATGAAAAACTTTGATTGCCTAGGCATTGCCTCGCTTAGGGAACCCCCTATTTTGCTTGGACGCTTTGACTACACTGGAACAGACCATGCATCATATTCAAACAGTTAATATTACTTCTATTGATGAGGAACATTTTCTTGCAAAGAGTTGTATTAATGATTTAAGAGGTTCAATATTGATATTTTTGATTATCATTCCTTTCATAAAAATATTGGCATTTTTGCAGCTCTCCTGATCAGCAAACAATATCTTCTTGCAATGGGCTGTTCATTACTGGAATACATGCTTGAGATTTTTTTGTTCCCTGGGTTGAAGGAATTCTGGTGGATAAGCAACATTGGTCTTGCATTGGTGATAATTGGGGAGATCATACGTAAAACTGCAATTCTAACAGCCGGCAATGCTTTCACACACATTATCAGGATTCATCATGAAGACCATCATGAGTTGGTTACGCATGGAATCTATAGGTATATGCTTATATCTTGCAGAAATCATTTATATTGTATCTTTTGCAAACTTTCAAAGAGAGTAGTTATTCCTTCTTTTATGAAATGGATTAATGCGTAGAAGTCATCCTCCCCACTTACATCATATACATGCTGCTGATTTAGATGCCGTGCTCCTAAGAGAAAATTGACTTTTCTGGGATCCTAGATTTATGATTTAAGCATTATTTGACAGAAACAGAATATGGTGAAAGGTTAAAAAGAGGGGGAAAAAACCTCAATAAAATGGGCAATTAGGATAATACGAATTGGCCAAATCTTTTGTCCTTGGAGATCTCATATGGGTCACATCAAATTGTCCGTCTAACCACATTTATGTTTCTTCCATTTGCATGATAGAGGTATGGAAGGTTGCTTCTTCCATTCCTTCCAATTCGGCTCAAGTACTTCCGCAAGTAGAAATTCATAGTTAATTGAAGAACATTGAGTGATTAGAAAAAAAACATGGAAATGAAAAACTCAATCAAGTAACAACGAGCTTACTAGATAGTAGAAAGGTCTTAGTATCATTATAGTAGTCATGCGAAACATCAGACTTCGAGTAAGCCTCACATCACACTATACATTGAGCATCAGGCCTAACAACAGAGAAATCGTCTATTTTCATTTTCAGGAGTATCACTAATAGTGATTCACTATCGAGGAAAACTCCAGCATTACATATATGTTGGACTATGTTTTATAGAAATCCTAAGAACTCTTAGTATCATTATAGTAGTCATGCGAAACATCAGACTTCGAGTAAGCCTCACATTACACTATACATTGAGCATTGGGCCTAACAACAGAGAAATCGTCTATTTTCATTTTCAGGAGTATCACTAATAGTGATTCACTATCGAGGAAAACTCCATCATTACATATATGTTGGACACTTGGACTATGTTTTATAGAAATCCTAAGAACTCTTAGTATCATTATAGTAGTCATGCGAAACATCAGACTTCGAGTAAGTCTCTCCTCACACTATACATTGAGCATGGAGCCTAACAACAGAGAAATCGTCTATTTTCATTATCAGGAGTATCACTAATAGTGAATCACTATCGAGGAAAACTCCAGCATTACATATATGTTGGACTATGTTTTATAGAAATCCTAAGAACCCTTTTGATCCCAGCTGTCCATGTAAAGCAATTTTATCACTTGGCTTTTTGAAACAATGAAATAAATCTTTATTATTTTGTCACAAAATCGTGGTGGAGCTTTTTGTCAAGCTTGGATTAGATATGACTCTGGATGGTGTTGAAAACCTCACACAGTCACACATTGACCCCAGAAGCAATAGTTCATATCAAAATTTTCTTCTTCTTAAAATTGCCTCCACTCTACACCATTACACTTATTTATTGACTATGTGGATGAATTATCACTTAGGCTACCTAATTACTTGGTAATCAAGATAGCAATTATTTTTAAACAAGCCTACCAATTACTGTCAACCAAGAAAGCTATAGCTTCAAAACCTATGATATAGGGCGATTCTTCAAGCTTTGAAGGCCGAAAATTTAAAGAATTCAAACTAGGAATGATATAATGAAAAGATAATGGGAAATCTGCACAACAACTAACTCATGAGAGAAGAAGAAACTCAGCGACTTTAGGCCTCAGTAGACTCTATTAGTCATCATAACCGATGGAACAAACAAAAGGAAAATTTCCTAAAACAAATAGTTGAATTTCTCATCATATATTTCCTTTTCTTTCTAATCATCTATCTCAACATCCTCATCTCTGCTACACTCATTTTATGAACATGATGCTTCTTGGTTACCCAACATTTTTGCCCTGTAAAGCTTAACCAGTCTTATAAAAAATTTCTTTTGAGTTTGATTAGTCAAAATTTTCAAGCTGGCAAACAGTTGATCATTTTATTTCCTATATTGATTAGTTTCTTCTATCTTTTTTTTAGGATATCCTCAAATTCAAGCTTAAGATTCGCTCTCTCAAGAATATCACCAGGCCCTTAAACTCCATCTTTTTCCTTAAGAAACTGAAACTTCTTAAATTCGGTAGTAATCCTACAGTCGGACTCAATAATGAGGTCAATGCTTGAACTTAACTTTAAGAAACTGAAGCTTCTTAAAGAAATGGTGTCTGGCCCAACCAAGAGGGATACACCCGTCACCAATTCTCCACAAACCATTTGAAATCAGGGTGGGTCGATCACATGTTCTCAAATATGGACAGAATAGGGCCCCGCTTAATTTTGTCAGTAGAGACGGTAAGATGGGATGATGATCAGAAGCTGGTCTACGCTTCTTGAATGAGGTTCCCAAACTTTCCTTCCCAATAAGAACCAAGAATCTGTGAATCTTGCTACAAATGGGATTCTCTTGGAGATTTAACCAAGTAATCTCAGGGCCTGTTTGGATTGCAGTAATTGAGGGGTGAGAATTGGGATTGGGAGATCAGAATTCTAATTCCGGTGTTTGGATGCAGACAATTCTCTGAATTCAAATTCATGTGCAATTAAAAAATGTCAATGGTAATTACAATATCTACCTAGGAGGTGGATATTGCAATTCACATATGCGACATATCTTTTAGAACTTGACTATACCTCTCTCTTAACCTTCTTTGATTATTTTGCATTGTAATTATTTTCAAATAAATATTTGTATATATATTATTATTTTAATTAAATTATTTTCAAATATTTTTTATTTAGATTATTCTAATGCATTTAATTTAACTCAACCTATACAAAATTATTAATTTAAATAATTTGTTTAACAATTAAATAACTTTTTTTAAACTTAAATTTAATTTCAGATAAAATTCTATCAATACATAATGGTCATTTATTTGATAATTATTTATAGTAATAATACATTTTATCATCAAATATATAATGGTTTACTCAATATTATATATTATTTTCAATATATACTTTACCTTTTCTTATAATTATAAAAAATTGTGATCTGCAAAGAACTAATATGTTAATCTATAAAGTTTATTACCTTTTATAGAAGTAGCACTCTACAATTTAATAAGAATATCTTTATTTGTATTAAGAAGTATTGGGAGGTGGGAGTCTTGGGACCCTTATTCTATAGATTGAAACTCGTTTGAATGTGGTCCAGTTGAGTGGGTCCCAACCCATTTGAATGATTACCTAAAAGTATAATTATATATCTCGTATATTTAGAAAAATAAATCAATTATCAATTGGAGTTACAAACATTCAAAATTCAAACTGTAAACTTGAAATTCAGAGAATATTTCCAGCAAATTCCACATTTTCAACCATACAGTAGAATTTTAATGCAGAGAATTTCCAATTCGCAGGTATCACAATGCCTATGCATTGGATTCTTATGCATGTTTCAATTCCTATGATCCAAACAGACACTAAGCACTCATGATGTTACGATCTCTAAGATGGTAATTCTGACAAATCCTCGAAACCCCTCATACACTGGGTAATCTTTATCTGACTTCCTCTCCTCATGGGAGAATCTGATGAGATTAAAATCTCCACCCATGCTCCATGGTAAGTCCCAAAGAAAGTAAACACTCTCCAATTTGATCCACTATCTTTCCTAAACCGAGGCTTTTTGGGGCCCTAACAAAAGCCATCTTCCACAGACCTGAGCCCAGTGTTACCTAGGCACGTGGTACGGGTGCCAAGTGTCTAGAGGTGTTCGGCACGGCAAGCTCTAAAAATCCCAATATGGTGGTACGGACATACAAATTTTTAAAAATGATTACATATATATATATATATATATATTATAACTCAAAATTTTTAAACTATAATAAAAAAAAGGGGGGATCACATGTCCCCAATTTTTAAAAAAAGTATATACCTAAGTTATAAAAAATACTCATATAGGGAGTGAAAATGAGCAACAAGAGAGAAAAAAGAGAAGAGAGACCGGTGCTCTCCTAATAAAATTCTTTTATGTTTCTAAAAAAGCAACACAATTTGACAAAAATTTCATAGCAATTGTATTTTTATAATGACACGACATACTTGAAGCACCACGTGCCTAACTATAATGTTAACGTCACCATGACATGGTATAGGCAATTAGGCATGTATCAAGGAGTGTCGTGTCGTGCCTTGGAGTGTCGTATCGTGTCCAAGTGTCGGCACGGTAAAATTTGGAAAAACTGAAGTGCCTAGGTAACACTGCCTGAGCCTAAGTGAGGTTGAATACTTCCCAACAATCTCCTCCAGATAGACTGATAGAGAACTTCCCCCGTATCCTAGATGATAATACATCCCTCAACAGAGCCATCTCCTGGATAATACATCCCCCAAGAGAGCCATCGGCCAGGAATGGAAACACTCCCATTATCCCAGATATTCCTAATCACTGTTTTACTAGTCTTCATAACTCGACTTGTTTTTGCACTGCCCTAACCTTAACAATTCCACTGATAATCTTCATTGAGGAACCTCACTCCCCCATAAAAAAACAGTATTCAAAATGTCATATAGGTAATGCCTAGGCCACTGCCTCACCTAGCCCGGCACTCACTAAATCTAAGTAGACATAAAATTATATTTTTCTCTCGCCTAGGAATCGCCTCATATAGGGAACCCCCTATTGCCTACATGGAAAAAAAAATCGCCGAAACCGATACGAAATGGGTGATACGTATAATTTCTCAGGGAGATTTCATTTAATTGGTTGTCCTGGTGGTCTCTATATGTGTCTGAAAGAGGATTCAGGTGGTGCTTTAGAAGGAAGGAATGGGCTGGAGATTGATCATGTAGAGTGGGCTGTGCCTATTCAGTCAGTGTCTGAGGGTGGTGGAGTTGAAGATGGTTTAGAGGATGGTAGCTCAGATTGTATCCCAGATGTCTTCATGGATAAGATAGGCACCTCTCTTATGAACAGACTTGTTATCTGACATTATCATCCGGGAAGGCAGTAGAAGCCAATCTTCGTCAATGATTGATAACAAGGGTCCAGGGAGTTGAAAAACCTAGCTTTTGGTGTTAATAAAGGAGCCAATGAGAGGCCCAGGCCCGGGTAAAAGGGCAGGTTGGTGTTTTAGCAGTGTAGTAAAGTGTCCAGGTGATACGATTTTGGGGGATGTATCGGTCCCAACTGAAACCTAAACGTATCAGTTTCGGGCGATACATATAATCAAAAAAATCAATTGACAGAAGAAAAGGAAGGGGAGACCTCAGGTAACAGCGTACCTTGATTAAGAGGGGCTCTGATAAAACAGGAAGATTAGGAAGGAGAGGCCACAATCACTCCCAAAACAAATTAAAACTACTAAGGAATTTTTAAAACAGAAATACGTGAAGGGCTATATGCTCAGGGGATGTCAATACCAGAAGAACTATATTAAAGTTTGTTGCATCACACTGTACATGATTTTTTAGTATATCAACAGTTTGCCTTAGGATGGCTTTGAAGAATGATTTGGTCACTTGATAATCTCCTGTGGTTAAGCTTCTTGGATGTTTGGGGTTACATGGTGGTTTGAATGAGGAGAGTGGCTACCAAGAAAACAGAGTTTCCTTCAAAGAGGGATATTTCAATTGGTTTTCGGTGTGGATATTGAAATGGAACTGAAAATCACATGGCCTACTTTTTTTCTTTATTTAAAGATGTCACTTAGTATTAAAGTGACAAAAAATGGGGTCACTTGGCTTCCAACAGTACCTGAGAAGCTTTGAGACCATTGTAATTGTGATATATTATACTAAGGTTTCAAGCCATGTCTTTTAGTGGTTAAGATTTGAGGAAGGACCTGATGCAAGACATGAGAGCATGGCATAAGCAGAAGAATCTAGCTCTTAAGGGAAGAAAAAACGCTTGCTATCGTGGATTAAACTAGTGTTTAATCTAGTGTTGCAGGGAAGAGACGAGGAGGTGTTCATGTTGTACAGTACACAGAAGTCATCAGAAAAGTTTCAGCCTAGGAGACCCATATGGAAGACTGGAAGTGGTAGCTGGGGATGAAACACTGACAGCGCTATCCATACTCTTATGGAAGAGTTGTTAGGCTCAATGAGCCAATCAATGTAATACAAAGAAATTGGAAAGGTAGGTTTCATATCAGGAACGAGGTTGTGCACTTGGTCAAAGAAACATGGTACAGATACAAGGACATGTATACAGGACGTTTTTGATATCCAGGGCATGAATAGGGATATTGTAACCTAATCTTGTTCCGCTGTTATTAATCGTCTTTTCATTGAGCTCAATATAACTATGTAGTTCTTAAAATATGCCACTTTTTTCAACAACTTTGGTAAGTATTGACAATATGCGGTTAACCATACTACAGCCATCTGCTAGTATGTTGCTGATTATCGATAAAATAAAAACTATCTGCTATTATGTTACGGTACTGGTACTGGTACTGGTACTGGTACTGGTACTGGTACTAAGCATATACAAGTATGAGCAATGCTATGCCTACTTTCCGGTTGTCCACTCCCCTATTTTTGTACAAGAAGATAAAATAGTATGACACTTTTTTTGTGGGACCCACTATTATTTTATCTTTTTGTTTAAAATTAGGAAAAACTACCGGAGAGTGGACAACCGGAAAGTGGACATATGGTTGTTCTTGGTTGAAGCTGATTCTTATTTGGACCAGCTCTTGCTGATTTTTTCTTTAGTACTTTTTTTTCACCATATTGTAATTTTTTTGTTGGTTCGAACTCTGTTGAAAGTTTTTTCTTTAATACTATTATTTGATGCATTGAAACTTTTGTTTGTCTTTATTGTATGGACTAAGGATATTAAGTTATCTTTGTATTTAATGCGCTCCACAGATTTGTCCGTCATCCGGGATACTGTGGTTTTTTCGTCTGGGCAACTGGTACTCAAATAATGCTCTGCAATCCCTTATGCACAGTCCTTTTTATGCTGGTTATTTGGCGCTTCTTCTCAACACGGATTCCGTATCCTTTATTTCTTTCTTCTTAAAAGAAAAAGAAAAGTGACGGGGTTCCTAATACATATGGTTTCTCACTACACACTCTTTGTAGCCTGACTGTATTAGGGTATCTCCTTATGATTTGCTCTCTTATTGAGGGCCTTCCCCACCAAGTCCCTCGACCTTTTCCAAGTCCAACTAATATTGTAGAAGGTATCTCCTTCCACAAATAGAGGGCCTCTCCTAGGTTATCCCATGTTTGATTCTGGATATACTTTCCACAAAAGAGCATAGTCCATTGAGAACTTCAACTTCCGTTTTCCCTGGATATTTGATTTTAGATATCAATATTTTGTCACTCCTTGTCTCACAAAACACTTCCAATATTAGAAGGCCTCGGGATTCCATGAAGACCTATTAAAATTAAGCTTAAGGGTTCCTTATGAACTTCTGTAAAGTTAATTATAAAAGTGCTTTTGCAGTGGTTCCTTAAATCTCTTGGCTGGCTTATGTAAATGCTCTCCCATGTTTCTATTCTCTTCCATTTAATGCTGGGTCTGTGGCCTTATCCCCTAATATTTTGGGGTCTGCTACATGAATCCTGCTCTACCATTCAGTTCTATTAAAAGTCATAGCTTCAGTTAAGTTATGTATTATCAAATCTTTATTTAGTAACTCCATTCACGTTATTTTTTGCCTTCCTCTACTATTTTCTAGCCTTCAACTTGCATCAATTCATTTCTTCTATTGGAGCCGCTGATGGTCTTCTCTGAACGTGTCCAAACCATTTCAACAGACTCTCTTATTTCATCGCCTATTCCTTTTCTTCCAACTTATCCATCTCAACATCCTCATTCTCCGTTACACTAATTCTATTAATATATGTTATTTTTTAGTAGCCCAACATTTTGCTCCATAAAGCATAGTAAATCTTATCACTGTCTTATACTTTTTTTCCTTTTGTTTTATTGGGATGCATTGATCACTCTAGAAACACTTCTCTAGTTTAGCCATCCAGCTTTAAGTGTATGGGCAACATTCTCTTCAATCTAGCCATCATTATAAATAATTGAGTCAAGGTTACCAGAACTGGTCACTTTGGGGTATTTCTTGGTCATCTATATATCTTAACAACCGTCTCCACCCTATTTGTGGGCCATTCTTGGCTTACAAAATGGTTTAAAGGAATACTGAGGTCAGAACCTCTACATGTAGGAGGTCATTCTGACACCTTCACTGTAAGCCTGGTGTATGGGCGGAGACCCAGTAGTCAAATGGTCCCACAAAGGCCAAAATATTACCTGATTCATTGACCAAAAGAATGTTATAGTTTGGGAGGTTGGGATTTTTCAACTAGATTAGCAGTTAGCCATGGCCTGGAAGATTTTTAGGTGGGAGTACTGATTGGGGGGATTTTATCCTGCTATGCTATGACTTTGTATGGGATGGCCAAGTTGGATAGAGGTAAGACCCGCATGTAGGACTTTGCAATGTTAAAGCTAGGTTGCTGGCTTAATTTATTTTGCTTGAACCCATTTCATATATACCAGGCTATCAACGTTTGGAGTTTTCTTATTTGCACTAAAAACAGATATGAAGAGCATTTCTTGAAGCAGTTTTTTGGGTCCCAATATGAGGAGTATGCTCAACAGGTTCCATCCGGTGTGCCATTTGTAAAGTGAGATTATTTGTGAGCGTTCTGCCTTGTCTTGCCTCTGGCTTCTCACTCTTTAATAGTGGTTCATCATTTCTGTTTCTCTGGAGGGATTCTAAACTTATTGAGGATGCTCTGATAAGTGGCTTTTGGAGAGAGAGGGAGGGAAGGAATGTCAATTATCATTAGCCTCTAAACGCAGCCTGGACTGTTTTCACCAGGAGATGCTTGTATATTCATATTGGGAGGACAGATTGTGACCACCAGGCAACTGCGATGTAGAAATTGTCATGGTTGTAGGATGAACAGGTGAAACTTCGACCTTGTACTGCCTTAAATTGATCATTAAAGAACAGATGACAAAGAAACATATTGATAAACTCTTGTTTCTAAGGCTTCTCTGAATTGTCTTGGAATCTCCAAGGAGGTTTCGGATATAGACAATCAATTCCAGGTGTTCTGAGTGCGCTACGCGTTGAAATCTCAGGTTGTGTTTTATGGAACGTGAGAATATTTATAAGATTTGGCTTTCCAATGTATTCCATGCTTGAGACTGTTTTCACAAACTTAGGTGGCGTTTGTGGATGCTTAACTTACAGGTCTTAGTTATAGCACAATGTTGAATTTGAGCCATTAAGATTTGTTTTGGAACATGTTATTTGCACGTCTAATGAACCAGCTACTAGCTTGTTAGGTTTGGCTGATCATTAAGCTCCCACGTCCGTGCCTAATTAGGGTAACTAAATGAGCTTTTGTGCTAAGCTACTTCTAATTATCACGTTTGCTGGAAACTACTTTTCATCCTTGAAATTAAGTTGAACTTTCAAAAATACCCTTTTAGCTTTTAGGTCAAACCCAAACTCTTGTTTGGTGGCCGAGAAAACAGGTGAAAAGAGTTGTTTAGGGAAACAAAATTTTCTTTTATTTTCTTCATTTTCTCGGTTTTCTCGGCAACCAGACAGGGTTTCTACATCAGGCAGAGCCGAACCAGAGTCTCACTAGAATTTGCACCACTTGAGCCTGTATATAGGTCAAGGGACATGTTTAAACTAATGTTCAGAGCTTTCTGGGTTAAGATATGTGCTCAAAATTTGCTTCTCTGCTGATATACTTGAAGGAGACTTCCTTGCACAAATGTTCCAACACTTTAATGTCTTCAATGACAGATCGAATCTCCCAATGGATTTGGATTGAAACTCCCGTAAGAACATCACTAATTTCTTTAGAATTTGATTCGATTATAATATGAGTCTATTTGTTGCACACTACCATTTGCAAACAAAGTCGAAAAGCTTCTGCCTCAGCTAATCTTGCAGATCCCCCCCCCACCAAGTCCTGGCAATATGTTAACTAGAGTTAGAGTTGATTAGAGTTAGTGGTTGGTTAGAGTTAGGGGTAAGTAGAGGTAGTGGGTAGTTATGAGGATGAGGTAGTGGGTAGTAATTAGGATATGTCTTTCCTATTTAAACTTCATGTAGTTCTGTAAATGACATCAATGAATTGAAATAAAATAGAGATTTACCTCAAAGAGGTTCATTACCCTCGAAGTAATTCAAGGAGGCCGGTTTCCCTCGAAGAAACTAGAAAGCACTTAACAATTCGTGTCAAGAGTCAAGTTGAACCGTTCTCAAATCATGGACACTTATACTTGGAAGGAGCTTTGAGAAGATTTGAGGGCTATTATTGATAATACGAGGGATATGAAAGAGAATTTTTCAGCCTTCAAAATTACATTTAAAACATTTTTTTTACACCTATAGAAGATGATATTGAAAATGCAGTAAAGAATGGTGTGCAAGAGGGAGTTGAAGATGCAGTAAAAGGAATAAAAAATAATGTGCAAGATGGAATTGAAGATACAATAAAAGGAGTTTCAAGTGTCCAGATCTAGCCACAACTATCAATTAGAAATCAAGACAACTTGGGATGAGACGAGTGCATCCAACGATGTTGTTTGAAGGTGAAAATCACCTTACAAGAAGCCCAACAATGACTGATTTTTACTCGGATATTTTTGTTTATGTAAAAAAAAAAGGTCTAAATTGTGGGGACAAGATTTGTGTAAGGGAAAGGGTATGTTACGTGACTAGAGTTAGTGGTCGGTTAGAATTAGCATTAGTTAGAGTTAGGGGTTAATTAGATGTAGTGGGTAGTTACGAGGATGAATCTTCCTTATTTAAACTTCATGTAGTTTTATAAATGACATCAATGAACTGAAATCAAAAAGAAATTGATCTCAAGGAGGTTTGTTACTCTCAAAGTAACTCAAGGAAGCCGGTTTCTCTCGAAGAAACTAGAAAGCACGGAACACAATAACTCTCGCACAAGGCACGCTCCCGCTTGGAAGGGCTGCACCATCAATGCTGATCTTTATCCAAAAACCACTAGGGGGTTTCCAGATCACTCCCACTTCCTTTGTCGCATAAGTCTGTGATCCCTTTACATAGTTGTTCCAAAACTCTCCCAAGCTAGAGAATCCACCCTCAGGATAGTCATCTCGGCACGACTTTAGCACCATTAAAAATTACCTTGTGGAGAATCCAGTTGCACCAAATAGTTGTACAAATACCTACGACCACCTCTCTGCAATTTAGCCACTGCTATAGCATCATGGCAAGCTCTCCAAATAAAAGTTTGAACGGGACAAGTCCATATTGATTTGGTCTGCAACACAGGGCTGAATCTGTGATAGGCTCTCTTGCACATGCCCAGGATGGAAGGAGGAAAGCAATTTTGTGAATGGATGACCCCAATATAAATATGTTGAGTCCCGTCCCCTCCGATAAGTGGTCCAGAAAAGCAACCATGAACCAGCTAAAATGAACCCAAAACAATTGTACCTCCAATGGTGGAGGAAGGTTAAACTTCATCCCTATATCTAAACGAGAAGGTGGGAAGAGCGGTGGCCACAGGATTTCACAGCCTCTTAAACCTTATGCGATCCTCCGACTCCGACTCCAATCGAACACTCAGCGAGGTTGCCTACCTACTGTTCGGCATACGCTCCTAAGTTCAACCACCATGACACACGTACCTCGAAATGGTGGTTGGGTATCACTTATCAGGGGTCTAACAATTTTTATTGCTGGGACTGCCCGAATGTGATTAGTAAGGCTTGGCAGCACAGAGCAGAGCAGAGGGGTCAAGGATGCATTTCATTCTTCATACAGGGCACATGTAAGGTCATTCTTCTGTGGGCATCTTTATTATATGCCAACCTGCTGCTAATTCACCATCCAATTGTTGTGGCTGCTTAGCATGCATTCCCACCCACCTACACAGGTAACAATTTCTGACCCAACCTATCGGAGTCCATTGGGACCTGAACCCAACCCAAATTGCGAACTTTCGGGGGGTTGAAATATAGAGTCAAACTAAAAATAGAGTTTAAATATTTCATAGAAAAAAAATTTTAAATATGAGCAGGAGCTCCGCTTCAAAGCCTTTGGCGAATCTCAACTTTTCAAAGCAAAGCTCGGTGGCAGTATGTAATTACGGGGAAAGAGTCAAAATTTTGTAGCATGATTGCTTCCACAGTTACAAAAATACCACCAGTTTACAATGGAAAAGGAGAGCTCTGAATCATATTTAAACTCAAAAATAAAATAGATATAAAAAAAGAGTACAATCAATCATCTCATTGGTTCGACTGTTGAGCATACATATGGGCTTATTGTACAACTGGCAATTTATTGGTGCCTGTACAATTTACCCATATGTTACCTAGGATGTCATCTTCAACCTTTTCCTCGCCAATGTGCTCTTCTCATCTTTGCACCATCTTGAAGAAGCAAAAATCCGGAGCTTCTCCAGGATCCGCCTCTCACTAACACGCAACATTAAAGAATGATATAACTTCCTTTCTCGTATATGGCAACACCTCCTCAGAGACTCTATGTCATCTTCAACTGAATTCAAACCGAAGAAACTCTCCCGAATATCTGCAAGCGACATGAGGGCATCACAGACTCTGTCCGTCAACAACAAATCTTTACACATTTCTAGAGTTTCTATTGGAGGCTTTGTACTGCTTTTGTCCAACAAAAGAATGCTTATGAGTTTGTTGATGTTCTCCACGGATGATACTGTATGATTCAGCTTATGATATGCTTCCTCGGATAAGAAAAAGATGTAGAGTAGAATGAGAAGATCAGTTTGTGGTTCCCCATCAGATGAAATCTCAAAATATTCAGAATTCTGGCTGATGCATCCCGAACAATCTAATCTCTTCCATAGAGACAACCTTGCTCTACTGTAGCGGCCAGAGAACAAGGATGAACTCCATTGGAGTACCAGGTTTAGATCTATATTCACAATGTCATATGCATTATCAGGCTCAGTAAATCCATATCTGTGAAGCAATGCGGCATTTCCCATGATTCCATAAGTATTAAAGACCTGGGAAAATAAGAACTGAAATAAACTTAGCATCCGTTTAAACAGAGATCTGTTCAACAGAACCTGGAAATGGAAAAATAAAGGGCGAAGCTCAAAAGCAGTTTCATCATAAAATAACAAGGAAGCTTGGAAGAGGATAGGCAAAGCTAACTATTAGTTCTCACTTTATGCTAGGAACCAAGAGTAATTAAAAAATTACAGAACATCGGTTCAATGGGTGTTCTAGCAGTCATTCGGTAAAGAAAGTATGCTGGTTATTTCTCGACAACTGGGTGACTTCTCATTTCAAGAAAATAATATATATATATATATATATGACAGATATTCGGCAAGACATACACATAACCTTGTGAGACATAGAAACCCTCCATGAGATGATAAATTAGGCCACATGATATTTCTCTTCACCGAAAAGAATAAAGTATTTAAGTACGTTGAATGAAAAGCCATCAATATTATCCAAATGTTCATCAGCTAATTTAGATGAGTTACCAACTACTCACATATCTACAGACCCTTTTAATATGGCTCTGGCTGTATTACCAGAAAATAAGTTCTGACAAAATTCAAGAAATTTTTTGAGAAAAATTGTATATTCAGTTCATTTTCTAGCCACTTTGGACAACCCAGAATATTTCATCAACGATCCTTATCGTGGTTGGAGCTTAAAGAAGACGTGATATATTCCCTCTAGAAGGAAAATGATTTTATAAATAAAATAGATTTAGTCACACAAGCAAAGCTATTTTTTTTTAATGAAATTTATATATTTTGCGTTCTTCTGATTTTTTGTATTTTTTTAATGACTGGAAGCAGTTTAGGCTCATGCGAGTATGGAGCAATTATCATGCAACAAGTGGATCATCACACATACTCATGCTGTCACAAAAAATGCAAGTGTCAGATCTAAGGAAACGGGATCTGGGGTCAATCTGGAGGGCACAACCCCCTTCAGTACCACCACAAGACTGGTCTTTCTTGGTTGGATCCCGCTCCTAAACATAAGGGATAAGGGGGAAAAGGGCCAAGACAGCATTGTTACAGAAAATAAGAGGGCTGCTGCTCTAAAGCGCGACTTTAACTCAGGCCATTGTTCTGAACAACGGCCCCAAGTCTAGTTCAAGTGCAGCAACCTGCAGTGTACACATGGTTTTGGTCCAAACTTCTAACGACCGTATCTTGGCCTACAAAACTCAAAATTGAGAAAGGTTTTTTCTTGTATGCCCAAAATTTCAAGGAGAATCTGCATTTAACATGCCACACCCAGATTCCACCATATCTGTCCTTAGGGCCCAGTCAAAGTTTTGGATTACTCAAGTCGATGAAACTGACTCCAAGTTAAAATCGGAGTCCATGAAAGACATGAAAAATCTAAGGAAAATATTTGATGGACTGCTCATTCCACTATGTAGCGGAATGTGCGGTCCTCATTGTTCCACACCCCCTTTTTAAAACCCACTAACTGTGGTTAAGATTCATTCACCCCTACGGTTCATCCATCCAACCTTGGGTTTTGGAAAAATAAAAACACAAAAAATACACTAATCTTAATATAGGTAAGCTTAATCATAGTTAAAAGGGGTTAAAAGGGACACGGGGACACGACGGTCGACTTAATAAGGGAATGCGGGGTCGGCTAATCACTGCTCAAAACCTAAAGATACCAAATTTCAAGAGTTTGCACGCGTTTGGAAGAATAAACTTGCACCATCATAGGATTCAGTGAAACTGGGTAAAATCAATGGAAGGCTTAACCTAATCTGGGATCTGATTAATTCACTAAGTCTAGGGAACCAAATCAGGTTCAACGACTTAATGGATTGGATTTTAGATATATTTAAGCCTCCGGATCATCAATCCAAAGTTAAAGTTATCGACAATAAGTTAGCTTGTTGTTATGAAGTTCACCAAGATCATAATCATGCGAACACACCATTCATTCTAAAATTCCAACACTCCCAAAACTCAGATTTTAAGCTTCCCCCAACTCCAAAAATAAAATAAATATGAAATGAAGGAGTGGAAGAAGAGAATAATGATAATCACATAAGCACAATATTATTATCATCACATGCAAAATATATTTAACAATTTAAAGCAAACCTAGTACACCCTGATTCAAACATCTCATATAATTGAATTATTAACAGGTTATTCATTCAAAAGGATAGGAGAGGCCTATCTCAAGAGAATGCTTTAAAAGAGAAGCTTATATCGTATTGAAGAAATCGGGTTCTAATGCATATTTGTTGGATTTCCCTAAATACTTACAGTTTAGCCCAATTTTTAAGTGAAAGATTAAACATTTTATCCTTGCCATCATCAAGATGAAAGTGATGAAGAACATGCACTTAGGTCACCGAATGTACAAGAAAGAAGGGCACCTTACCCTGATGTAGTTGGCTAGCATCTCGGGTTTGCTCCCTGTGGTTGTGTGTTCAACTCCCACTTCTCGACTTATCCTGATGTCCGTAGAGAAAATTCTAAGTGGGTCGTTGCGGACACACAAAGGGAATAATCCTTGCCTCAAAGGGTTTGGGACCCTTCGTTACTGAAAAAAAGAGACGAGATTTCAAATGTTTTTGAAGATCAACTTGTTTCTATAAGGATAGGTGGATATCAGAAGTTCTAGTCAAATGGAAAGGAAGACCAATTTCAGAAAGTACATGGATTACTGCAAAAGATTTTCAAAAGATAGATCTTGATTTGTATGATGTATCAAGATCTTAACACATCGGGGTCAAGTTTTTTCAAGATAGACACCAATCAAGACATTTTTTTTTGCAAAAGGAAAAGGGTACGAAATTCAAGTGGCACCCACACGGACCCATTGGGTCAAATTACCTCAACCAGATGATAAAGGAGGCAAAACCCTAGAGGATGACACCTTTTGGGGTAAAAAATCCCCCATTAGTTTGTGAGACAATAAAAATCTCAACACCAAGCACAGTATTGTAATATTTAGTTTCTATATAATTTTCTTTTTTTAAATGTTCAGTACATAGATTTTTTTAAAGTTGTTAATAGACTTTAGTTAAGGTCTATAGTGTTTTATTAGAGTGTTATAATTGTTTAGAAGTTTCTTTCATATTAACTTAAAGACCAAATCAAATTAGCATAGGAGAATCACTATTTTACAAATAAATATGTGATGTCTTCTTTAGAGAACCATTATTATTGATCGAAGTAATAAAGCTAAAGAATTTCTACAGAGGATTTTATTTGTTAAACTTTCTGTGTTGAAATGAGTAAAAAAGGTTTTTGATCCTTATTTCATGGAGATTGCGAGATCAATTCAAAGGGCATAGAATTGTCCAACACCATTGATCATCATAGAGGTATTTTCCATTCAATTTTCAGAATTGTTCCTCTTAATAAATTCTGAATTTTCTACCATCCAAAAAAAAAATTCAGATCTTTGTTTGGAAGGTAATGCTTGGAGCTATTCCAACTGATACAAAGGTTCAATCTACTGGAATCCCTTTGGTTAGTATTTTTTCTTGTTGCACAAGTGGCAACATAGAATCTCTCTCTCATCTTCTTTTGCATATTGCAGGTATTATTTGAAGATTTTTTGGAGGCCAATGTTTAATCTCTGCCCTGCCTAGTGATAACATTCAATGTCATCATATGAGTTGGTTTCGTACAACGGCTAGATCTCAAAATGATCTCAATGCAGTTCTTCCCTCTATCATTATTTGGAAGATCTGGAAGAGTGGTGTAATAGAAGATTTTCCTCAGCTCGAAAACCATTCTATTCCCTGATTATCAAAATCAAAAAGTGGCTTTTTGATTTGGGCAATGTTTTTTTTTGATCAGTAATCAAGCATATATAAATAGGGAGGAAAATACAGGAGCGGGATACAAAGAAAAAACTACAAAGGAGTTCACAAGATCATGAACCCACAAAAGGAGAAAGACACAAAAAGATAACAAACAGGGACTGAGGAGCCCACAGATAAAAGAACCAACACATGGCCCAGACATGCCCTCAAACTAGCAAAAGACCCAAGTCTCCACCCCCTGAACTAGAAAAACACCAATCCAAAACCAAACGCCGGATCCGATGACAAATGCGAGTAGGAGCACAAAGAGAGTCCTCGAAAACTCTCATGTTCCTCTCTTTCCAGATGGACCACACTATGGCTCCCGGCAAGACGGACCAGAGCAACAACCTAGAGCTATCCCTCCAAACCAAATACCAGCCAGATAAGAAGTTTTGGAAGGAAGAGGGGAAGACCCACTCCACCCCCACTCAGGAGAGAAAGAAACTCCAAATCTCACGAGCAAAAGAACAGTGCAAGAAAAGATGGTCTATAGACTCTTCCGCTTGGAGGCACAAAAAGCATCTGTTAGCCAACCTCCTCCCTCTATTCTTCAAGTGATCACAAGTGAGAATTTTATTCAAAAAAGCAGTCCAGAGAAAAAATGATACTTTAGATGGGATGCCTGGATTCCACACAACTCTATGAGGAAATGGATCGGGATGGGCTGATCCTAACGACTGAGCGAGAGATCTTACTGAGAATCGACCCTTGTTGCCTATAGACCAAATTCTACAATCCCGGCCCTGAGAAGTCAGGGAGGCGGACTCTAACCGCTCAAAAAGCATACCCAACTCAACGATTTCCCAATCATTGAGGTCTCTCCTCAACCTAGGACCCCAAACTGTCCCATTAGGACCTCTATCTAAGTAATCCCCAACCGATGCGTTCTTATCAACAGCTAAGCAGAAAATGGATCTAAAACTCTCCTGGAGAGACGGGCTACCACACCAAACATCCTTCCAAAATCTAACCTCTGACCCATCGCCCACCTTGAATACGAAGAAAGGGACCACGAAACGAGCAACTGAAATGATCCCCTTCCACAACCCGACTCCATGAGAGCCCTTCACCTCCTTCGGAATCCAACAGGACCGAAATCCATATTTGGCCACAATAACCGCTCTCCAAAGACTATCTCGTTCCTCCCCAAACCTCCACACCCATTTACCAAGAAGAGCCTTGTTCATCAGAGTTAAGGGCCACAGACCGAGGCCGGCCATTTTCTTAGGACGGCAAATTAGGATGACATTTTCTCTAGTAATATCAGGTTTCCTCATTGTCCCAGAAGATTGCAAACCATTCATGTTAAATGGGTCTGTCCTCCTCAAGGTAGACTCAAGCTCAATGTCGATGGTGCTTCAAGAGGTAACCCTGGTACGGCAGGGGACTGGGGTATTATTCAGGATTGCACAGGAAAGGTTATTGTCAGCTTCTACTCTTTTTATGGATCCTGCTCTAATACAGTTGTTGAATATTGTGCTCTTTTGGATGGGTTAGAGATCAGTCATAACTTTGGTATTCAAGAGGTAGTAGTTGGATCAGACTCCTTGACTCTTGTTGATGCCTGGAAGGGGAAAATAAGCGTTCTTGGAAAGTCTGGAATTGGTCCAAAAAAAAAAAATTTAATCGTTTGCTTCATAATTGTTCTTCTATTTGTCATATCTATAGAGAAGCAAATGCAGCAGCTGATCTCCTCGCCAATATTGGGTGTCATAGGCAATTTTCAGGTACTTTTGATTCTATTGAGGATGTCCCTCCTATGCTTAGATGTATTATCTTTCTAGATAAAGTTGGTTTGGGTAGTCTGCGTACTATCCCGTAGTCATTCTCAGTCTTTGTGTTGTTGTGTAGGGGTAAGGTTTTATGTCCCCACGGTTTTTCTATATTAATAAGCAGGTAGGAGTCCACCAAACCCCCCACTCCCCTTGAGTGGCGTGTCTTTAAAAAAAAACCCAATTATAAATATGAAACTGATTTTTCTTTAATAACAAACCCTAAATAGCTGAAATCACACACACACACACACACACACACATATATATAGTGGATTGATCTTGTTTGAACCCTAGACTTCGTTAGGTTATGTTTGATTCACAAGGAAGAACTATTGATTGCTGATTTTTTACTTAAATCAATAGACCCAAATATAATACCCCAGCCGAAACCAACAATTTGGGGGCTAGATCAGTTGAGCCCTAATTGACAATAAGGGTATATTTTGGACATCTATATTAGACATTTAATTGATTACTTTGGCTATTTGATTCAAGAATGTAATTTTGGATTGATATGCTCCATTAAAAAAAATCGTAAATTTTAGCATTATCAAAAATTAGAAATTCTATTTGTTTAATTAAGAAATATTAATTGGGATTATTTGAGCAATAATTCTTTATCTCTATGCTCATAAAATGTTGCGATTTCAGAAGAGCTTGTTTGATTAAATTCGGAGTTTATCTAAACCCTAAAAGACTTGGAATAGAGTTAGGCAGGAGTTGCATGTTTGCAGGAGAATAGGGTTTGAAAATTATTCTTGGGAATTAATTATGATTTATTAGTTTGGGATTCCGCACCATTCTAGCCCTAAAATGGGTGATTTGTTTACTCTAGTAATTATCTGAAATTACAATTTCATAGCAACCTTACCCTGGGAAGCTAGGCTACATCACACTAGGCTTGGCATGCTCCTTTGAGTAGTATGAGATAATTTGCAAAGGGAAAAAAAAATCCAGATGGTAATCATCACCTTTCGTTTGAATTATTTTTGCTCTTGAATTTCAGGAGTACGATTAGCATCCTGCGATGAATTCTGCACTAGTTTAAGCCATACCAACATCATTTGGTGATTCTTATGTGGTCTGTTCAAACATGTTCTAAGGGCCAAGACCATGCCTCAAGAAGCAGAGGTCTTGAGTTTGAGTCCTTCCCCTTGTTGGCCACCCTTTTTTTCCTTTGCTTCCGAATTTATCCTGGCTTTCCTGGTTGTGTAGTATAAGGGGATCTGCTCGGCCCGAGGGACTTAGTCGGGTGGTTTAAGAGGCCTGGATACTCTCGTTTCAAAAAAAAAATTCTAGCTTACATTAAACAGAATTGGAGGGGTACAGGCTGATAAATATTTGTCCCTCTGGTCCTTGTTGGATTGTATAAGGTCCATGTAACAAGGAAGCTGACAAAAAGAGGATCTTGTAGCTGCTTGACCTCTTAAACAATATGACAAAACCTTCATTTATGCCATTCTTTTGCACTTTGCTAGTATTTATTTACTAAGAATTAACATCAACATTTTCATCTATCAAAATATGTCATGAACAAAGCTCTAAATGTTGGCATATGTTGTAATGTTATAATATATGTTAACTCCACGAAGTTCAACATGATATGCACATGTCATATGAAAGGAATAGTTGATCGGTAACATGTTCCCTATGGCCTATAGTTACCTATCCCCCCCCCCCCCCCCTTCCCCCCCAAAAAAGAGTAAAAAAAGAAACATGTTCCTTATAGTGTCAGATATTTTTCGTACTTTGCTAGAATTTAATTACTAACATCAACATTTTCATCTATCAAAATATGTCATGTCCATTGCTCTAAATGTTGACATATGTTGTAATGTTTTATGTAACATGTCAACTCTATGAAGTCCAACATGATATGCACTTGTCATATGGAAAGGAATAGTTTGTCAGTAACATGTTCACTATATAGTGCCAGATATTTTACGTACTTAGTAAGATGTCGTGTTAAAATCCAACACAGATTTCACAAAATGCAAGTTGACATTTAGGACGTATGTTGAACGAACATATATTCCTCTCTATCTATCTATCTATCTCTCTCTCTCTCTCTAATTGGAATCAAAGCCTGAAACCTATAGGTTTCAAAACGTATTTTCTAAGAAGAGACGAGGTTCGAATTCATGTGGGCCCCACATGGAACCACCTATTCCAACTAACCAACCCAACCACAGGGTAGGATTTGAAATACCCTTGGGGGGGCAGCACCTTAACCTTGGAGAGAAGGTTACTAATTTGAGAGAAATTCCAAATCATGGGAATTTCATAATTTATAGCAAGTTACAAATTTTATCTTTATTTAGGGTTTTTTTTTAGTAGTTTACGTACCTTTGATTTTAGTTATTGGAAGAATGGTTTTTAAATATCCTCTATATTTCGGATATATCTCAAATATCTTTCCATATCGCAGGAGTGCAAAATATTCCTCACATGTATTTTTTTTATACAATATATCCCAAAATATCCACGATATTTCCAATATATCGCATGATATTTCCGGTAAATCTTTTGTGACAGAGGAAATATTGATCAAAGATGAGGGATTGGAGAGATTTTGAAGGAGTATGAGGGATTTTTCTATTTTCTTGAGAAATCACTTAGTTTGGCACCCATATTTACCTATATTTGTCATTCAGAGTTGAAGTGCATCCCATTTGCAATACCTTTGGCGAAAATTTCCTAAAATGCAAGAATTGTCTTCAAATTAGAATGTGATTGTGCATTATTAGTGTGTCGGTAGTCCTAAACTAGTATAAATGCATCAAGTTGATGCATTTACACTAGATTTTAAGTTCAAATTTCATATTATTTATTTTAGGGAGGAAATATTGGGGGAAACTCAAAATTTTCAATTTTTTTAGCTTAAACTCCATGTGGCTTTGATTGTAGTTCTTGAGGTGGATTAGATCATGGATGCATTATGTATGAAATTATGAGTGTGTATTTTTATTGTTATGATTGATCGAGGGATGAATGAAACATTTATGTAAACTATATCAATATTAGTCAATAATATATTGTCATCAACACACTTCTTTTCCCCCCTTCCCATTGCATCTCTTATGTACATTATTATTTTTCTTTCAATTTTGATTCTCAAATGTGTATTAACATGTATTTTAACATTTTCTGAAGTTTTATTGAAAAATTTCTATATTTTCCCATTTTCTCCTACAATTGTTTCCTCAACGTGTGATATATTTCCCACAAAACGATATATCCCGTGATATATCCCTGTTCCAAGGTGCAACATATCCCGCGATATCGACATTCAAAACCTTGATTATAAGACTTTACTTAAGTCTTAAGTCATTACTAATAGGGGTTGTTTCACCAATCAAGTAAGCCACCATCTTCAATTGAGTATTTGAGTGTAAAGAGTGAATTCCAGATGATTACTTATGGTTATATAATGAGTTTTGAGAGTGAATTCATGCTTGTCATAGCATGACACATGATTCTTCTGATGGGATTGACTTTCATAAAATTCCACAACATGTGTTTGCCTCGAAGGACAGAAGTATGAAACTATGGTCAAAAAATACTTGAGTCAAGTATTTCAGCACAAATATTACCCTATCTGAAACCTAACTTGACTTCCATGTACAGTATAATAATAAATGTTTCCAACATTATCATTACAGCTGCATGGATAAGTCAAGGAATTAGGTTTGTAGAGGCTACGGTATCCATACCAGTACCCATTTTAGACACCAAAACATGTCTCCATGTCAAAGTCACAGACTGACATGTTACATGATGTACTTGAGATCATCCTTGCAACTTACTATCCTTTCCTTTTGCTTTGCACCATATGAGATGATTACTGGGTCAGGTCCAGTGTGTGTGCTCTTTATAACCATCACATAATTCAAAGATACGACAAATTCAAATATTCCTTGCTCTAGTTATGAGTTTCAAATTTTCCAACTGATACTTATTCCCAATGAGACATTTACAATAGAAGTCAAACTATTTCACTGGAAGAAAGAGGAGTCTCTTTTGTCACAAAAATCACATTATTGCACCCCAATTCAAATCTCAACCTAAAGAACTCATTTGATTATTGAAATCAGTGTGTAGATGGACAATATTAAAACACATCGTTTAATCAAAAAGAGAGGTGAACAAATTGAGAATAAATACTAACCTCAGCCCCTGCTTTGACATCTTTCACAATAATCATTTGCAAAGAAAGAGGTTCATCCCCCAAATTTGAAGAGGACTCTGCATCATTACCATTCAACGAATTCTCTCTGACAAGAGCGGTCGACGACCCACTTTTTCTGGAGTGAAGATCTTTGGTTAATGGTTTGTCATCGTCTCTATTGTCATACTTATCATTGCTATCATCAATGTCATTATCAGAGCCAGAATGAGAAGATACTGAGGTAAAGTGAACAGCCTCTGCACCTGTCTTGTGATTGAAGCTGGATTGCATACAAGATAATGTGAGAAAAACATTAGTTGTCTCTTAAGATCTGGTAAATTTGTGCAATAGGCAAAAGCATAATAATCTCTGTGATTTAGCTAATTACCCAATCTACACTATAACAAGCAAGAAATCCAACTTAATCCAGCACGCAAGATTCTATGAGAAAAACTTAAGTTGTCTCTTACGATCTGGCAACTTTGGTGCAATACACAAAAGCATAATAATCTCTGTAATTTAGCTAATTACCCAATCTACAATAGAACAAGCAAGAAATCCAACTTAAGAAAATTGTTTCTTATCCATATATATGATTGTAGTAATTAACCTTTTTTTTTGGTTAAAATTTTCCTCTTTTGATTGGGTGATAAAACAATGCTATCAATATGCCAATGCCCACAGAATTCATGACAATGCATGACACATGATAATAATGATTTCGTTCCTTCTCCAGTCATAATCCCTATACAGTGCTGGAGCAATAAATGTGTCAGTATAGGAAAGAGATAGATTAAAGATCCTCCAATTTGGTTGATACTGGCGTTGTATCCAATCACACCCCATTAGATGAAATGGATGTATCTCTGAAACAAGAGATTTTAGAAAACCTCTGCAGAAGGCAAAACAGATGGTACAAGGACTCACCAAAAGTATTTTTGGCGGAATTGAAAGAAAATCATAAATAGGCGATGAGTTGAGTATTTCAAACGAGTTCTTTTTTCTTTTTGACGAAGCACTTGAATTTTATTAATTAGAAATAGGAAGTATGGAGGAATGAGGAAACTCCCTCGAAAAACAAAAATTAATTCATGTGTCTGTAGATACAAGCTTGATGCAATTGCATAAATAGTCTCAACTTCTGGTATCAGAGAACCCCTAGAGGACGGCCCAACCATCTGAATAGGTGTGGACAGTGAAATCTCACGGCCCGCGGGGTGGGTGCACTTGATCACCGCCCATGAAATGGACGGTTGGGCTTCACACGGGCCAAGGGCACGTGTGGCAGCTGGCCAATGGCCGCCAGCCCGCTAACATTTAATGCTGGCAGCAAGGCAATAATGCCCCGTGAACATACCTTCTGCCAGTCCCTAAGGGACTGACACGTGTCTGAGGTCTGTCCTCGCGGACAAACCTGTCTATACCCTTGCAGCTTAGTCAGTCCGCAGACAGACTTTACAAGTCAGTCCCGCGAGCTAGCCCTCACTAGACTTGGTCCGCGGTCAAAATAACCGTAGACCTAATCTGACCATGGGTCGAACCCATGGTCCACCCTTTTGGCTCGCGGAGTGACCAAGGTCAGTCTCCTTTTATGACCTGGTCCGCGGCCTAAATAGGTCGTGGACTGGGTCAACCTTCCCCAGCTGGCAGTCAGGTACTGACTGCCACATGACAGAGAATCCCTGACAAAGAGGGATCCTTTGCTAAAATTTTGGGGATCCCAAGATAAGGATCCCTTCTTGTTTCCCAATGAAGGGGTGCCACATAGCACCCCATTCAAAATAGGAGAGTAATCTCCACTCCTTTTTGGAAGATAAGAATCTTTCTCATTTTTAGGGCAAAGATCTTATCCTTCCAGGTTTCCGAAAAGGGAAACCAATACGGAATCCTTCAAAAAGGAGGACTCTTGTACGTCTCAGGTTTCCCAAGATAAGGGAAACCAACTGTCTTGGACAGATGCATCTCTCTACAAAATCATTTCCAAGGTCTTGGCGGACCGCATAAAGTTAGTCATGCAATCCATCATTTCTCTTTATTAGGGCGCATTTGTAGGGGGGCGTCAAATGCTTGATGGCATATTGATTGCTAATGAAAGCATTGACGCTCGCATCAAATCCAAGATTTCATGTCTCCTTTGTAAGGTGGATATGGAAAAAGCCTGCAATCATGTTAATTAAGACTTTCTAGAGTACAGTCTAGGTAGGATGAAGTTTGGGGCTAAGTGGAGGCAGTGGATGAGGGTTTGTTTGTCATCGGTATCTTTCTCCATCCTTCTGAACGGGAGTTCGGTGGGGTTTTTCCCTAGCTCCAGGGGCTTGCATCAGGGAGATCCGCTATCTCCCTTCCTTTTTGTGATTGTCTCGGAGGCTTTGAGCCGTTAGTTATATAGGGTCGAGGGGAGGTTTTTTTGGAGGGTTTCCGATTGGAGCAGATGGGTTACGTATTTCCCACCTTCAGTTTGCTGAAGACATACTCATTTTTTGTCGTGCTCAGAGTGACGATCTCCTCTATCTCATATGTATCTTTCGTTTTTTTGTACTAATATCTGGTCTTCGAGTAAACTTGGGGAAGTCAGAGATTGTGAGTGTAGGTGTAATCCCAGATGCTGACCTTCTTGCCCGATGCCTAGGGTGCTCAGTGGAGTCACTCCCTTCTGTTTACCTAGGTATGCCTTTAGGAGCGAGCTTTAAAGCCAAAGCGGTTTGGATGCCTTTAGGAGTGAGCTTTAAAGCCAAAGAGGTTTGGACTCCAGTGCTGGATAGGGTGGCCAAAAGGCTCTCAAGGTGGAAATCTTCTTCTTTATCTAAAGGGGGGGAATTGACTCTTATCCATAGCACCCTGAGCAGCCTTCCTACCTACTTCATGTCCATTTTAACCATTCCCCGTTCGATGGTGGTCGCTCTCGAGCGACTCCAACGAGACATTTTGTGGAATGAGAAAGGCGATAAATTCAAATATTATCTTGTAGCCTGGAATCTCCTGTGTAGGGCTAAGGAGAATGGCGGTTTAAACCTCAAGTTGCTGACCCAGGTTAACAAGGCTTTGTTAGGTAAATGGGTATGAAGGTTTGGGGAGGAGGGATAGTTTGTGGCGGGCTGTGATCATTGCCAGATATGGGGAAGTGTCGAGTTGGGTTCCGAAAAAGGTGAGAGGCTCTCACAGTCGAAGCATGTGGAAGGGTATTATGACCAACGCCAACCTAGTGGTGCCGCATTTCAGGTTCAGAGTTGAGAGGGGGAGGTCAGGTTTTGGTTGGATGTGTGGTGTGGGGGATCTAGGTTGACGGATGACTTTGGCAACTTGTTCATGTTAGCGTCTGATAGGAGGGCTTCAGTAGGGGAGTCGTATGAGGGGTTGGGGGAGGGGGTGGTGTGGTGTCCAAGTATGCATCAGGACTTGAACGATTGGGAAGCCGACGACATGGCTCGTCTCTTGGAGCATGTTTCTTCGATATCCTCGTGTGCTGAAATTACGGACAATAGGTTTTAGGTCAGAGACAATCATGGTCGGTTCTTTGTAAGATCACTGTTACATTCATTGTATCATGTACCCTCCAGGTCGTTTCCTCATAGGACTGTGTGGAATCCTGACATCCCTTCAAAGGTATTATTTTTCGTATAGAATGCGTCGTTGAATAAAATTCTAACATATGACCATTTACAAAGTAAAGGGCAGAGGATGGCCAATCAGAGTTTCTTGTGACTTCAAGCAGAAGAGTCTGTGGACCATCTTTTATTGCATTGTCCTATCGTGTTTGAGATTTGGGGTTTCTTTCTTTCCCGGGTGGGGGTTGGCTGGGTCTTTCCCTCATCCTTTCCAAACTTCTTATCTTGTTAGACGAAGTTGAATGTGGATGGCGCTAGGGAGGCGATTTGGGCGGTTCTCCTGGGGGCTATATCTTGGATGATTTGGAATGAGAAAAACCTCAGAGTTTTCGAGGATTCTTCTTCTTCATTTGAGCGTATTTGTGGGCAGATCCGTATGGTTGTTTTGGAATGGGTTGGGCTTCATTTTGAAATTGAGGCTCTAAGGGAGGTGATGGGTTGATTAGGTGGTCATGGGTGCTTGGGGTCTCTTTGGATTGAGTTTATGTACTTGTAAACTCTTCTTCCTTTTCCTGTGTGCCCTTGTATTGCTTTCTCGTTTTATATATATGATGCTTACCTATCAAAAAAAAGGAAAGGGAACCCCTTTTTGACCCCCTCAAAAATAGGAAGTCAAAGGAGATGTAACGCCCCAAAATACCCCCTAGGAGTTAGGCGATATCTGGGCTCATTACTTATCACAACAACCATCCTGCAGAAGCATATAAGGCAAGCTAAATAGTGAACTGAAAATTTCTTTAATAACTTAACCGTATTCCAAGTACTTATCACAGGGCCATGATTTTGTGGAAAATTAGGCAATTAACCAAATATACCATAAAAATGCCCTAAAATAACTAGTGAAAATGAAAAAAAATTCCATGTAAATAAGCCATTCAACTATGGAAATGAACCAGCGGATAGAAAGCATTACTTACAGATCAGCCAAAGGAACCATTCCAAATCCATGATAGTCATCTATCTCAAAAGACCGAGAAGCAATAAGACTTTTCGCAGCAAAGTATTGTTCAATACCAAAGCTATTTGGATTGAGCTTTAACGGAGAGGAAGCTATAAGGGGCAGAATACACTCTTTCCAGTCCTCATAAATAAAAGCCTTGTCTTCTTTCACTGTCTGCCTAAAATTTAGCAAAATGATCAAAGAGAAGAAAAAAAAATTACAACATATTGACATAACTTTGAAATTAGGCTTAAAAACATCAATTGAAAAAACAATAGGTTGATATGGAGTTAAACACATATAGGATGTCAGCCTTGGAAGTTTGAACAATCTTATTTTTTACAACTTATATTCTCTCTTGATTAGATACCCAAAATCATATCACTGATAAATATGACAGTCCATGAATCTATAAAAAAAAAATGAATCTATAAAAATCTTTCAAAATGACAATATGATGATCAACAAGTAAATCAAATAGACTATGATTGATGGATATGCTGAAATACTACTATGTTCATCCTTCTGTGGAATCTGGCCAGAATGGTTACACACATGGCATGGCATGAATGACACACCTGGTCTTCTAACCTAATCAGAATCACAATGGAAGAAGTCTAAGACTCCTTTCATTAGGATTTACCCAACATTAGCCCTCAGTTTGATTCCCGAGAATCGAAGAAGAAAAAAGAAATTGTGATGAAAGCCTGTTTGGTTCTGAAGAAAATAAACAAGATATGTAAAATTGGAAGAAAATTTCACAATTCTTTTTTCAAAACATGGATTTGATTTCTTGAAATAAAAACCATGGAAAAGGGCAAATGAAAGAGAAACAAAAAAAGAACGTTAGAGAGTGAAACTTCTCAAACTTCTTCACCAAGAGCATCATCAAGGGGTGGCAACAGCCAACAACCTGGGTGGTGTCAGGTTGAGCACCGACCCCCTGAGGAGACCATCAAACCAACCTGACCCATTAATATTTAGTTTGCTCAACCCTAGGACGCTCACCATCTCGTTTAAAATAGATAATTTAGTTATATTAAAGTTATGATTATGTTAAAACCTTATATTAATAGTTAGTCTATACAGAGTATTCCAATATATATAATTATTAACATATTAATTAGGTATTTTGACCCATGGAGAGCCCAAGCCAAGTGTAAGTGGGTTGAGAAAACACAAACAAACCCGACCTTTGGGTCCAGAATTAAACCTGACCCCAACTATAAGTGGGTCGAGAACATGCAACACAAACCCAGCCAGTGGCTCCAAAACATTAACCCTAACCCGTGCAAAGTCGATCAGATTCGATGCAGGTTGACAGGTTGGCGAATTACCACTCCTACCTGCATCACCTCGTGATGACGGTGCTTCGGAAACCAGCAACCCATACTAGGTACTTTCCAATAACGTCATCTCTCTCTAAACTAACCCATGGCTCTAAAACCTCAAACCATGACACGCGCAAGTTTGACGCAGGTTGATGGTCGGGAATTGTCCATCCCTCCCTCGGAACTTCCCTAAAACCTAACACCTGAACCATGGTTCTAAAACCTTACGTGACCTGTGGCTCTTGGTACTTTTCTAGAACCTAACGCGACCCATGGCTCTAAAACCTCACACTAACCCATGCAGGTTCGATGCAGGTTGATGGTCAGGGAATTGTCCCTCCCTCCCTCACCTCAACCCTAACCTGTGCAGGTTCGATGCAAGTTTATGGTCAGGAAATTTTCCCTCCCTCCTCTCAACCATAACCCGTGCAGGTTGATGGTCAGGGAATTTTCCCTCCCTCCCTCCCTCCCTCCCTCTCTACTCTAAACAGCACAAACTCATTTCCTCACCAACTTTCTACTCATTTTTACCATAGATCCAAAAGGCAAAAAATCTAAAGGTTTCTTTTCTTTTCCTTTCCATGCTTTTCCATATTTTTTCAACAACCAAACACAACATAAGGGATAGCAAGTCTTAGGGTCTTCAGAACGTTCCTTTGCTAAGTCTAACTCATCGAAAAGTATAAAGGAAATGAGAAGTGGAATATATAGAGGCATAAATGAAGGAGTTTCTGCACATATGGTAAACGATAGAAGGTTAAGCCATTAATGAACACTATAGCATGCATTAATTACAATTTGCATTTCCATTTTAGCACTGCTATAACAAGTGTATTATGCTTCAACATGCATCCAGCGACAATTTCACAAGAGGTCACACAAGACTCACCAAGCCAACCGACAACACGTAGCAGCCATAACAACTGCATCACTTATCAAGAAATAAAATTAAAGTACAACCATGAGTAGCTGCCATATCATCCCCATCACTTAACAAGACATAAAGTCAACATGCAACAGAACAAAGTATAATATAAAATATCAAATAGCATGTGAACTCAGCTAGAATAAACAGCATGCAACCTAATAGCTTGTGCTTGGACATCGACCTCCATCTTGGTCAGTACTCAGTAATGCCAGATTCTAATCGTCGGTTGCTATATTGATGGTATGGTCCTAACTGCATAATTGGGACTTGTCTGAAACTGTATTACAGGCAGCTGTCTGTGCCTCCCCTACATAGAGGTTTTCATTTTGAATTTTATCCTTCCCAGCTCAAATGAAAAATGAAAGGTATATACTATATAGTAGTAAGCACAAGGTGGATTCACACAACGAAATTCATTTGAATCAGATTTTTGATTGAACTTTGTTTCTATTGTAATGATAAGTTAATAACAGGAGAACCAGTTGGTGGGGTACCCATATCTCAGAAACTCTAGTCAGCGCCTGAATTTAGCATGCAGCTGAATTTTGCACAATTCGGTGAATTAATTCGGAACTATTAGAGTATTGTTGCTACCTGAAAATGGATGATGTCACATGTCATCATGCAACTAATTTAGATCACAAGGCTTACCACCTGTGTTAACAGCTGGCCTCCTATATTGGATTATATTCTTGTCATCCCATCATAGCCTCATCCCTAAAGCGTTAGCTCTTTCTTCCTTCTTATGAATGCTGATGCTGTCTCCAAAGCGATGTGTTATCCCTTAGAAGTTTGTATTGGCTGGCATTACTTGTTTCCCTTCAGATGGATAACTTTCCTAAGGATAGTATAAAATCATCAAATGGGGATGACTTTCTTGAGGGTAGTTTAAAATCCTCAGATGGATGAATTTTCAGATGTCCTTTAGATGAATGATTTTCCTGAAGGTAGTATAAATCCTTAGATGGGTGACTTTCCTGAGGTCTTTGAATGGATGACTTTCCTGAGCTATAAAGCCCTTGGTAACCCCAAGGCACCTAAAGCCCTTGGCTGTGTCCCCAAGGCATCTTGTGTAAAGCCCTTCGATGGATTATTTACCCATGGCAGGGGGTGTCTTCATCCAGCAACTAGATCCACCCAGTGGACAGGCCTCCCAAGGTGTATGATCCGCCTTGGCGGAAGCTTCCTTTGTGCTACCTTAGGAGGATATTGGTTGTTGTGGTTTGAAGGGTACAAGGAGAGATTTGTTTGTAGCAGGGCCGCCCTAATGTCCCTATTACTAACTTGAGGAACATGCTTACTAAAGCATGTGGTCATGATGACTTGGCAAGGGTAATGTGGCAGATTCCTCCTAGTTCCAAACTCTAGCTAACTTTACTGAACTGTCAGATCTCAAAGAAGCTATAAATAGGGAGGGGGGACCCTCCTCATTTGGGGATTGAGACTTTTACAATTGAGACCTGAGATTTACCAATTATCCCTGAATGCCCTAACACCAGGAATCTGCCATTAAAAGTCAATCTATTCTATAGTCCTCATTCCTTTTTCCTCCTTATCAGTATCACTAATCTTATCTCTTCTTGATCTTTCTTTTACTCTTTGATCTTAATTTTCTTCAAATCACAACTACTGGTGTGATTCAATTTAGTAAATTGAGGCAATATCAGCATCAGAAAATATCCAACAAACCCTCACCCTCAACAAGTATTTATTTTCAAGGTAACTACATTATAATCGAAATGCAAAACTTGTTTACGGACCAATATAATTCAAGTCGGGATTCAAATTGTAAATTGTAATGTTCAATACGTTTTTTTTTTTTAAATTAATCAAACTCCCGTTCATATCTATAGTAAAACCATGTAATATCTTTATTTCCTGCCATTTTCAAACCAAACAACAAAACCCCAACCAACAATAGAAAAATAATCCAAAAAGTATGGACTTTTTTATTTGCTTAATATTGTGAACAAGTCCGTAGCTTCCCCAAAAGTAAAGTTTCTAAGGTTGCATTTGGTTAGACTTTTCGGGAGATTTCTGGCCCTTTAAAATTCAAGTCCTTAAAAATATCGTTTGGCTTTCTATACAGGAAACGACTGCCCGCCGAACTTAAAAGTTGATAGAAAGTAACAAATCTACTTCCTGAAAAAGCAGTCTCCGTTGGCTTTCGCGGGAAGTCGTTTTTACAACTTATGGGAAGTTGACGGAACCACTAGTTTACGACATTATAAAAGGGAACTTTTTTTAAGGTTTCATTCTTCGCACAAATCAGGGGTTGAGGGAGAACTCCTGTCTTGTTACTCCCATCGTATTGGAGTTATTGCCGGAGGTCGTCTCATTTTTGATCAGTGAATCCGTATGCATCTCCTTCCTTCTTCGCCCTCCTTTCTCTCTTTTTCCCGAAAATTTTCTCTCTGTCTTAAGGGTTTCATTAAAGAGAAACCTACCGCATAGCATCTCCTCTACCTATGCTGCTCCCGCTGCCTGCATTGTGGTGGATCTCGTCGGCACTGCTATCCACTCTCACCGGTAAGTCCTCAACTCATTCCCTCAGTAAATTTCAATTTTATCTCCCTCCCTCTCTGTTTTTGACATTAAATTTTATCTCCCTTCTCTCATGCACACCATTCCAATAACACTCCACTAAATGGTAAAAAAATGGCATATTTATTTGCCATTAACATAACAAATCGAAAGGATATTGCATGGAAGGTGCATATTTTCTTGCTGTTTTACAGCATAAATGATTTTGCGCATATAGCATTTGTGCCCAAAAAAAAGTGTCAACACTTGAAATTTTAAAAGAACTTTGTGTGATTCTATGATGCCTTGCATTTTGTTGGTAACCTTTAAATGCATTGAAAAAAAACATGGTTGTGAAGCAAATAAGGAAACCCTTTATTTCCTGCATTATGTCAAGAGGTTTTTCCCTCATATCCATCTAGAATGTGGTCCGTCGAGAGTTAAAGACAGCTGGATGTTTAGCCAACAGGAAAATGCAGTGGTTGAATTGAGCAGATGTTTTGATGATATTTTTCTTCCCCCCCTCTATTTGAGAAGGATAATTGTGATATGAGAGGTGAACTATGTTAGCCATAGTTTATAACATCTGAAAACTGCATTACTTTACACAATTTACTTTGTATTTTCCAGCACCATCATCTTCTATTGTGCCTGCATTAGCTTATGTTTTTGAACCTTCATTGTACTTTACACAATTTATTGTGTTTCAAGTTTCAACATGCTTTGGTTTATGGTATTTGATGAGTGGTTGATAATATTATATTTGTAGATTAATATTTATATTTTTTTCGTGTGTGAATAGTTTAGGTATAACTGTATAAGCTTCAACATACACAAATGAAAAGGCCTTGGTAGCGATGATGATGATTGGGCTAAAAAAGTATAGGGAAGCTCATATTTTGAAAGAGCCATGCAGGACATCTAGACTATAGTGAAATGAATTCGTATGGGAACTCATGACCAGCAATGGTGCCAGAAGTTATGAGTTACTCCGAATGGAAATGAGGGTGTTTAGAGACCGCCTTGCGTGACAGTGTTAGACGTCATTTGAATGATGTTTTGATGTGTTTCAAATTTTTTTTGTAATATTTGTACTTGAGTGATGTAAGAACAGAATATTTTGTTTTTGTTTTTTTGTCAGTAACAATCTTTTATTTTGTTTAGGTAAGTTGTATACTCTATAATCGAGCATTCCTAATTTTGCCCTCACACAGCATGGCTTGCCATTTTCTCGGCATGTGCCCATTTTTTTAAAATTCCTTTAATTGTGGTTAAGATTCACTAATTTTGTGCTTTATATTTTTAATCATAGTTTTTAGAAAAAATTGGTTAAAAATATAAACCATAGTTAAAAGGAAGCTACTGCTCTTTAATATCAATTTAGTAAATTGAGAAGTTACTCTTTCAAGGAAAGCCAAACGCACATTTTGACTTCTCCTACTGGAAGTTATTCTCACAAGTACAAATCAAACATCATTTTTCTCTGAAAATGACTTTGACCTACTCCCCTAGAGAGCAACTTTTTTAGGAAGTTCTCCTGAAGATTTGCATAGAAGTTTATCCAAATAGGCCCTTCTACCCTTTGCTCCTTCAAAGTTCAATAAAATTACTCCGCAAAGATGGAATCAAATTTTGTTGGATATTGAAGTGGCAAACTTGAAATCTCCACTCCATGGTTATTGGTTAGAATAAACTCAAAAACTACAAATCTTCTAAATCTCTCACCAAACTATTACAAAAAAGCCTAAGTAAGTTATAAATAATCCATAAGAATCTTTTAAAAGCAATAGGAGACAGAAGAAAAATAATTAAAGATTTTTTTGTTTCAGATTGCAACCATACTGCAATTTGAACTTGATACGATTCATAAGATTTGAATCATATTGGTGGTGCGATTTGTTGGGAAAATGATTTAGTCTCAAGAATTGATACTTAATCCCTACGATTCAATTCGATTCGATTCGAATTGTATGACTCCCTCACATTGTGAATTGTAGAATTATGATTACCTTGCTTATATTGATTAAGCATAGAAGACTATTATGATAATTTGTTAGATTGACCACGTAGATGCGAGCAAAGTATTTGTTGACAGTATATCCCAACTGCACAATTGGAGCTTGTTTGAAGTTGTGTTATGGGAGCTACTTGTGCCTCTCCCACTGAGAAGTTTTCATTATGAGTTTTCTTCTTTCATCCTCAAAACAAAACTAAATGATATAGCATAAAGTGGATTCACACTAAATTTTTTTTACTTATATTATATACTAATGATAAGTTGATAACGAGAGCAAATTAGTCAAATCCAACTAATATGTAATATCTTTTTTGTTTTTCTCCTTTTCTTCTCATTTTCCTCATGTCTAACTTAAGGAGTTTGAGATCTTATAGTCCATTGGTACCTAAACACTATTTGAGTAATAACAATGTCTCTAGGTGTTGTTTGCAAAATCAGAATCCGTCTCTTATGCACGTGATAGTTCGATACTTAAAATAATAAATATAGATTTGAATTGCAAGACCAGCATTTGATTTTACATTTTTCTTTACACTCCTAAAATGTGGAGCACCCATAGCTTAGAAAAACAAGGAGTAAGCGCCTAAATGTAGTACACATAATTTTTTTACAAGACTCAGTAAATCAATAGCCAATAGTAATTCCAGTTTTGAAACAATACAATCATTATTGCTTATAAACTTAAAGTTGATGATACTTATTCGCCGGGCAAAGTATTTGTTTTGAACGCGCCTACTAAGACCGTGTGGTCTCAAGGCAACTCGAGACCGTTCGCGTTTGGGCAAGATTTTAGGGCGTCCAAAAATTTGGGACGCCTTAACATCCCGGCTACTCACTCATCCCGTGAAAGGCTTTTCCGTCTTCAAGTAAACTATCGAGATTCAGGTTATTTTACTCAAATCAAGTAAAATAGGGTTTTTTTTTACTTAATTTGTATGGTTCACTCAAAGTAACTTTTTTTTTGGTTAATCACTCAAAGTAACTTCAATCAGCAAAATAAAAACAATGTGATTCAGGTTATTTTAATTTAATCATGTTATTTTGCTTGAATGACTCAAATAACTCGATTCAAAAAAAATAAAAAATGATTCAATTAAAATAACATGAAACAGTAAAATTGGAAATTTTCCAATAGGTTTTCTTGATACCTTTTGGAGCTCAGTCCCGGATAAAAGAGTATCGACTTGGTCCAAAGTCCAGACAAAGGGCAAGCATTCTCTCTCGGGCAAGAGCTGGAGATAGCCGGCCCAGAGAGACTCCTCCCCTAAGCTTTTCTCATACATAAGGGCCACTGAAAGTCCCAGATAGCCCTCCAAGCCTGCAGCTTCGATAATCTCCCGAGCCGCAGACGTCTTGATGGTGAGGCAAGCACGCTTGGGTATGGTGGCCACAAGATCACCTTCCATTAAATTGCAGACAGCTTTTACGGCGATCCCTTCATCAGCGCCGTCAGTTAGTTGGAGAGCGTCGCTGCATTCGATCCCTTGAGACCTCATCCAACGCTTGAAAGCTCTCAATCGCCTGTGCCAAAAACACAAAGGATAATTTTTGAAAAATGGTACGGGATTTTATGAGAAAGAGAGAGAACTCTCTACCTGCTCATTGTTTTCTGTTTCTCCGCCGTGAAAGAGCTGTGTCATGGGGAAGCTGTTACAAGCTTTTCAAGGATTTAGGGCAAACAAAAATGCTAACCCTACTCTCCAAATTCACATAATTTTCACTAGCAGGTGGCACGTGCGATGCACGTGAGAGCAAAGGGAAGGAGTTAACCACAGTTAATAGGAGTCAAAAGGGACACGTGTTAACCCACGGGTGCGATTGAACTCTATTGACTGTAATTTTTTTAGTTAAATATATAGATAGATAGACGAGGGTAGTTTGGGAATTAAAGTAAAACATTAAATTAAAGTTTTGTTTTATATAAGGGTAGTTTAGGAATTTTGGAAAATTCAGGCTACACCTGCCTCTCCCATTATATAATAGTAAAGATACTCTCCATATCTACTCTATAATCTATCTATATCTTTATCTTTACTATAATATAAAGAAATAAGATTTTCTCCTTGCTCTCCAAACTCTAATCTCTCGAATCCTATACGTTCAATCCTAGGGATGTCAAGTGACTTCCCTATTTAATCTCTACCGTTTGATTTAGGTCATCAGTTATCAAACTCTTTGCTCTCTTATCTATCTCCAATATTATAAAGTTTTCTCTTATCTCCAACTCTTGGGTGTATTAATTTAAGTTTAATACTAAATAACTTATGATTTTCCTTTAAATATTATTAAAATAATAAAAAATTATTATTATAAAATTAATTAATTAATACAAATAATAATGTATATCAAATAATAAAAAACTAATATTATTAAAAATTAAATTTATGAAATATTCTTAAAATATATTATTTAATATTTAAATAAATAAATAATATTATTTAATTTTAGATATTCTTAATTATCACCGTGCATCGCATGGGGTCTCTGCTAGTATAATATAAAGAAATAAGATTTTTCTCTTTGCTCTCCAAACTTCAATCCCTCTAATCTTATAAGTTCTATTTTAGAGATGACATGTAGCTTTTCTCTTTAATCTCTACCGTTCAAGTTTGGGACCCACTATCTCATCTTAGAATCATCTCTATCTCCACTATTGTAGAATCCTCTCTTATCTCCAACTCTTGCAGGTTTGGAACCCATTATCTCATCTTAGAAGCCTTATCTATCTCTACTATTGTAGAGTCCTCTATCTCCAACTCTTAGAAGTATTAATTTAAGTTTAATACTAAGAAACTTATGATTTTCCACTAAATGTTATTAAAATAATATATTACTATATAATTAATTAGTTAATACAAATAATAATGTATCAAATAAATAAATAACTTATATTATTAAAACTAAAATTTATTAAATATTTTTAAAATATATTACTTAATATTTCAATAAATAAATATTATTATTTAATTTTAGATATGGGGCTTTTGCATTTCAACTGCTGCATTCTACAAGCTTTGCAAATACACTGTTATGAGTTATAGTTTTGCAAATTAACTCATGGTTTTG
This sequence comes from Tetracentron sinense, assembly GCA_015143295.1. NCBI lineage: Eukaryota > Viridiplantae > Streptophyta > Magnoliopsida > Trochodendrales > Trochodendraceae > Tetracentron > Tetracentron sinense. The sequence goes on from CM026552.1 coordinate 54,746,405, forward strand.
CAACAGTTAGACAAACAACCTCAATCTTTAGTTTTGTTAGGCTTTCATTTGTTATTGTTATGAAAATGACTATTATGCCTTTATGATATTTCATAACCTCACAAAGCCTTTAACTACCCTTGAACTAAGGTTAATAAGTTTTAACTTTTGTGATTAAGATTCACACCCTTAGGGATAAAACATCTAACCCTGGTTTAAAAAGAAAAAAATAATAATGTGTCTCCTTTTAACTATCTTTAACTTAGGTTAAGATACACTAACCCTTTAGAGTTAAAGCATCTAATCTTGGTTTTAAAAGAAAAAAAGTTAACGTGACCCCTTTGAACTCCCTTTAACTATTATTAAGATTTATTAACTCTTAGGATTAAAGCATCTAACCTTGATTTTTAGAAAAAAAAAATTATAAACAATTAATGTGTCCCCTTTTAACTCCTTTTAACTATGGTTAAGATTCACTCACCCTTAGGGTTAAAACATCTAACTTTGGTTTTTAGAAAAAAAAAATTAAAAATTTAAGGTGTCCCCATTTAACTCCTTTTAATTGTGGTTAAGATCAGCTAACCTTTAGGGTTAAAGCATCAAACCTTGGTTTTCAGAAAAAAATAATAAACCTATCTTTTAACTCTCTTTAACTATCGTTAGGGTTCACTAACCCTTATGGAAAGGGACACATTAAATTTTTTTTCAATATCAAGGACCAAGGTTAAATGCTTTAACCTTAAGGGTTAGTTGACCTTAATCATAGTTAAAGGGAGTTAAAGGGGGACAACTTAAATTTTTTATTTTTTTAAACCAAAGTTAGATTCTTTAATCCTAAGGGTTAGTGAACCTTAACCATGGTCAAAAGGAGTTAAAAGACACAATTAAATTTTTTTATTAGGCTGAGTGAATTTTAACCACTGTTAAAGGGAGTTACAAAGGGACACTTTAATTTTTTCTAATTTTTTTCTAAAACTCAAGGTTAGTGCTTTAACCCTAAGGGTTAATGAGTCTTCACCACAATTAAAGGGAATTCAAAGGGGATATATTAATTTATTTTCTTTTAAAACCAAGGTTAAATGCATTAACTTTTAAGGGTTAGTGTATCTTAACTTAAGTTAAAGGGAGTTAAAAGGGAACACGTAATTTTTTTAAAAAAAAACTAGGGTTAGATGTTTTATCTCTAAGGGTGTGAATCTTAATCACAAGGTTTAAAACTTATTAACCATAGTTCAAGGATAATTGAAGACTTGGTAAGGTTATGAAATATCACAAGGGCATAATAGTTATTTTCCTAACAATAACAAAGGAAAGCATAACAAATTTTGGGGATTAAGGTTGTTTGTCTAACGGACTATAACTCACAACAGTGTATTTGCAAAGCTGGTAGAATGCAATAGTTGATATGCAAAACCCCCTTTAGATATTCTTAATTATTACTCGTGCATCGCACGAGATCTCTGCTAGTAATATAAAGAAAAATAGAATACTAACTTGAATATGCTGCTAGAGGGATTTAGCGGAAAAAGGCTGTCATGCCTCCACTTTAGAGCATTTCCAATATTATTTCTAAAAATTCCCTATTTTTTTCTAAAATAGAGACTTTCTTAAAATAAGAGTCACTTTTTCTCTTTACAACTCTAACACTACTCCTTATTTCTTCTCTATGTCTATTACTACTCATTTTTTATTTCATTTTATTTTAATATCATTGCAACCGTTGAGAGTTCAATCGCACCCACTGGCCAACACGTGTCTCTTTTAACACTTATTAAATATGGTTAAGTTTCTCCAACCCGTGGGATTCAATAATATAACTTTAATTTTCAAAAAGAAATATTTTTTTTAAAAAAAAAACAGAGTTAAAATTCTAAACTAGTGTTAAATATTTTTTATAAAAAAAACTAAGATTATATTGTTAAACCTCAAGGGTTAGTGAATCTTACCCACGGTTAGTAAAAGTCAAAAGGGACACATGTTGGCTTGTGGGTGCGATTGAAACAATTGGATGTGTTTGAGGGTTCAAACGGTTTTGAAGGAGTTTTTTTTATTATAAAAAAACATTTAATAATATCTGGAGAGCTGAAACGTCTCGCCAGTTTTGACAAGCTGAAAGGCCAGCCCTATCTTAACGAGGTGCTTTGAGGAGACTGTTTGAGTGCCTGTTTCTTCTTTATCCTTCCTATTTTGGCCAAGGTAGTCAGAGTAGGGATATTGTTGGAGATGCTCTAAAGTTAGATCCAAAAAGAGCATAGTTTTGTGGATCCTAGGATCCGCTTCTTATCTTACCCTGTGTCCTCATGTCCCTTTTAACACACCCTTTAACCCTAATTAAGTTTAACTAAATTAATGTTAAGATTTTGATTTAAAAAAAAAAAACCAAGGTTGGATTGTGTAACCTTAGGGGTAAATGAATCTTCACTACAGTTGGTGTGTATTTAAAATTGGAGGGTGGACCAATTAGGACTGGCCATTTAGTTACAAAATGGAAAGCACAAGTACGTAAAGGATTTTCCATCCAAAAAAACGGGGAAATGGAAAATGGACCATAGGGTCCAACTTAGAAGTTGACCCCATGATCTCATTGGTCCACACTCCCTTCTTACAACCCATCAACTGTTGTTAAGATTCACTCAACCTAACCCCTCGGAGTAGCCCAGTGGCCAAAGCATAAATCATAAACCCGGAGATCTCGAGGTCGATTCCTGGGCTCTTCTCAAGATAGGTTGTATGGGGTGGGGGTGTAGTAGGAATTTCTGAAAGAGCTCCACATGGCCCTGATTTACTGGTAAAATGAAGAAGGTCGCTGAGTTGTCTCAGAGTAGTTGAGAAGAGGCATTCCGCCCTGTCAAGACACTCCGCAATTCAAGTCAGTAATGGAAGATGAGAGACAAAAGGTAATTTGCAGAGGGAGAGAGTTAAGGAGTTCTTGAGATAGTGTAACGACCCCAAATTCCCACCTTGGCCAAAATGGGACTTTGGGCCCACTACAATTCTTAAACCTGCTTGAAATCCCATGACATACAAAGCATACCAACACGAGTCACCAAAAATGAGAATAATAAAATTCGATATAGATAAAACCAAACCATCGTGTACAAGTCTGACCCATGAGAACATAACCCACCATAACTATGATCCAACAAAGTATAAGATTATAAGCAACATCAATCTAAGCAACATAAGTCTATTACAAATTTCCTTAAAAGTAAATAAGAAACCTAATAGTTAAGGCTGTCAAAAAAGCCCATATAGAAGGGTACCCGGCCCCGCCCGGCCCTCCAAAGCCCTCCAAAGCCCGGCCCTACCCCAGCCCTTGGGCCGGGTAGGGCCAAAAAATTGGAAGCCCTTGTTCTCTAGGGCCGGGCTAGGGCTCCCCCTGTCCGGCCCTTCCCGGCCTTACTTTATCTTAAGATAAATATTTTTTAATAATTTTACTAATATGCTCCCTTTAACCTTTCATTAACGTTACGAAAGTAGGGCTATGTTTGTAATTGCGCCAACTAAAGACCTTATAAAAACCAACCTAACACAGACCAAACCCTAACTTGTATTCACATTCTAAGACTTTGCCTCTTCATTCTTCAACTTCAATCGCACAGGCCACATACCACTTCGGCTCTTCATCGATCATCTCTCTCTCTCTCTCTCTCATATCTTACTCTCTACTTTCAGTTTTATATTTAAACATATTTTCAATTTTGTTCTATATAGTTTTATTATTCTACTTGTTTACCTATACTATGTTTTGGTTTATTATGCATGACTGTCACTGATAAGGAAATTTTTTTTTTAACTCTGTCATTGCTCTTTTTGTTGCAATGTTGATCCCAAACCCGAATAAAAGAGGAGGGTATCCATTTTCATGTAAGGTTGACAGTCGGTGTAGTAAAAAAAAATTTATTATCTTAGATGAAAAAAAAAAATTCTGCTCTTTCTTCCGGCCCTTTGGCCGGCCCGGCTTGGCCCCGGCCCTTGAGGGGCCGGGCTAGGGCCCAATCAACCCCGGCCTTTGAAGGGCTAGGGCCGGGCTAGGGCTCTACTCTTATAAGGAAGGGTAGGGCTAGGGTTGACCTCGGCCCTACCCCAACCCGGCCCTTTGACACCCCTACTAATAGTAAGGAGACCAATCGAGGTCCCTCACTTCCTCAATGAAGAGAACCTTCACCTTCAACTCCGTACGCTTCCTCTATCCAAGGCTCTGCTATCAACTCCGGCTCTGGGCCTGCCGACAATAACAGGTCAACTGAGTATTGAAAACACTCAGCGGATAAGCAGTCTAACCAACAACATGATATCATTTAAACATAATCTATATTATAATTATTTCATAAATATATAATCAGAGTGCGTAAGAGCATATGAGACATATCATATTTTCATTTGGACTTGTGTGGACTTATGAGCGTGAAAGACTCTTAGACTTGATGTAACAAGATGCATGTTCTTATGAGCCTGTGAGATAGTTCTTATGAGCTTGCAAAATATTTCTTATAAGATTTCATGCCCCTTCCACAGATCAATACTTATGAGCTTGTGAGATATTACTTCTTTGAGCCATGCATGCATGCTTGTGAGACATGTGAGACTCGTGAGACTTATAGATTTACCATGCAAGTGAATGTGTGCTTGAGTGTCGCAATTCATATTCGAGTAGGTCATCCCTTAGCTCTACCATAACATCCCATACCGAATGGTTAGAGAATTCCCAGTCTGGAAGACTTCGCTCTTAGTTTTGACTTACCCGAATACCAACCATCATTCAATATAATAGGGCATAGTTTAACACGAGAAGCATATGGACATAATTTAACACAAGAAGCATAATTAACATTTTAGCATAAGAATAATAGCTAACATTCTTAGCATAGTGCATTCATTTCTGTAATACATTTCTTAACATTAAACTCATTCATTTCTATTCATACATAAAAACAAACACCCTTCCTCCAATTCATACACCTCTTCCTCCATTCGAAGCATACATCACCAGACAAACATCCCAATCTCATAACCATTCATTCAAACCCAATCTATCATCATTTCTCTTCCACCATTTCATATTCATTCATCCATTAACAAAGCATAGAGCATGAGCTACTAATTCCCAATATCTTAAACACATGCCAACAATCTCATTTCATGAGTAGAAATTCTCATTCACCAATTATATATCAATTTCCATGAAAATCATGCAAGAAAATTCTAAATCAAACATACTTAAGCTTAGAGATTACATAATAAAGTAAGTTAGAAAGCATATCGACCTTTGGGATCCTTCCCTTAGATCAAACTTGCAAGATGAAGTTCCTTGAAGCTTTGAGGTTGATTCTCCAAGCGTTAATCTCTTTCCTCAAGCTAAAACTTCATTTCTTGAGCAATCTCCATTTGAAACTCTAGGTTTTCTCTTCCATTTTTTTCCAAATTAGGTTTAGAAAAGTTAGAACCTTGAAACCTCGAAATAGAACCTCTATTTATAGTCTAGGGGTTTAAAACCCTCATTTTCGTAACCCTTTTAAAAAACCTGAGCGCGACTGCGATCGATTGTACATGCATTGCGATCGATCGTAGCTCCCTAGTGCGATCGATTGCACCTGATGGTGATCTGTCGCATGAACCCCAGAAAATTTCTCATAAATTCGACTGATTACAATAGATCATAGCTCCCCTGCGATCGGTCGTAAACAGAACAAATATTTCCCTTGTTTTTTTCTCACTGGTGTGATCAATCGTAAGCCTCCTGCGATCGATCGCATGCTCTGTTTGACATCTTTTGTTTGCTTAGGCCATTTAAACACACTACACTGCTTTGTTATTATTATTAAACAAATATAAAATATAACAAAAGACTAATCTACCCTTATTAATTTTCTTATTGGCATGAAAGAAAGTTTGGGTCTCTACAGATAGGTTCTTTGCTCTTATACTTAGGGAAGAAGCTAGTTTGAGTCTACGATTTATGAGAATTGTCAACCTCTTTTCAATTGGATTTTGGGGGTATTTATAGGTTCAAAACTCGTATGGCCATCTATGCTTGTGGGATGGCTATACATCCTACCTACTCATTGCATTTGTGTCAGACAAATATCTCTTCATAAATGCACATCTCTTCCTTGCAGGTCGGTTCTGTCACTGAAGTGATCTGAGTGACTAGTATTTAATGTGCATTTATGTTAGGTTAGAGATAATATCTATTCATGAGTGCTTCATTAATGTTCTGACAGAAAAACTTTTTCCAAGATTATCGTCCTCGGATAAGTTCAGATTCATCCTTGAATTAGATCGAATTCGTCCTCAGACTAGGTCGTATTTGTCCTACTGCTAGGTCAAATTCATCCTCATACTGGGGGATATTCGTCCTCGTACTAGGTCGAATTCTTCCTCGTACTAGGTTGAATTCTTCCTCATGCTAGATTGAATTCGTTCTCATTCTAGGTCATATTCGTCCTCGGATTACTTTGCTTCTATTACCAATTTTCCCCATTACAATTTTCCCCTTCTCGATGTTTTCAGCATAGCTTAAAGGACTGAGAATCTGGTGAAAATGAAGATACACGCTTACCCATGAGGTGATGACATGTTAGATGGTTGAGAGGCTGAATGATAGCCATATCAGCTTGAGATGAATTGTCGTGCCAGTTGGACGGAGGTGGATTGCTATGACAGCTGTGTTTTGACGTTTTCCAGGCGCGACTCTCCATCTTGTCCTCAAAGGACTGCACGTGTATGGTGGATCCAAGGGCTAAACTCGTCTTCAAATCTTCCGATTGGTGTGTCGATCTGCATTTGTGTAGAAGACCATCCTACCCTTGTAAAGTCGTACGTGTATGGTGGATTCAAGGGGTAGTATCATCCTTCATATGAATAGAACGCTTATATATAAAGGGAGAGAAGTGGGTCTCATTCCACACTTTCTTTCCCTTTGAGTGTTTCTACAACTCCGCATCTCCGTTGAGCACTTCTGTCAAAGGTTCCTGCCTGAGTTCAGAGATCGAGTGTTGGATTGAGAACTTGGTTTCTCTTCTGCTTTCTATTATCTTCTTCCCTGTACTCTTCTTTTTACCTTCCTTTTCGTTTGCTTCGCCCTTGTAAATATGAGTGAGTGTAGTAGTTCGGGCAGTGCCTCGTTAGGTGCTTTGATTCCCTCATCCCCTAAGTTTAGGAAAAAGTAGAAAGAGTCTATTGCTTACTTTAGAGCTCGATATGTGATTGATTTGAATGTTCAAATGCATTATTACTGAGCTGAGGAAGGCTGGGTGAATCCACAAACAGTGGTCACTATTGTCCACAAATATTAGCTCGAGACGGGCTTGACTTTTTCCCTCGACCCATTAGTCAGAGAGGTACTTGTGGCTCTGCAACTTGCCCTAGGGCAGATGCACCCTCATTCTTACTGGTTTATATCCATGGTCAGTAAATACCGAAGAGATGAATATCCCATAGGTCTTCGAGAAATATTTCATTTCTGCACTACAAACAAGTGTCCACAAACGAAGAACACTATTTTTACTGACCGAGTCGCCCAAAGATCCCAGAGATTGTCGAGGGTTTGTACGACCGTGATCGTCAGTGGAGGAACACTCGATTTATCATCTCCGACGAGTGGAGGATGAAAAATGCTTGGCCAGTCCCCAACGAGTTCCAGAGAGGTCGGTATGTTGGACATGATGCCCTATTAAAGCATTTAGATTGTAAGATTCTTATTGACTGGATTAATAAAGACATCTTCTTTATCTATTGTGAATTCATTATGAGTAATTGACCAAGACCATGAGATGATCTATACGATATGAGATATTGAACAAAGGTCCCTAGGACATAATGTAGGAAAGCTATGTGATTGGATTATCACGAGAAGATATAGCTTTCCAGTTCCTTATACCTTATATAGTCACAACTATGGGTGAAGCTGGGCACTTCACTTATATGGCTGTCACAATGCTAAGATGTTCTCAATGGTTGAAATGTAGTTTTATCTCAAACTACTGTAGTGGAGACTACACATCAGTATATGGGTGCTTAAATGTACACTGACTGATTGCATGTAATGAGAGACCTCTTACATAAACATATTATCAGATAGTTGGTCTCTCATTTACATTGAACAATTTTGATGATCCTTAGATCTGATGAGTTCATTTATAACTGAGCGTTAATCTGACTGTTTTGATTGCACCTAAATACTCTCTACCTGAATGACTACGATACGGTGACAATTAGATAATCAGAAAGTTGTTCGAGTCATGATGAATTTCAAATAAGAAATCCATGCTCATTAAATTAAGAGATTATCCAAGTTCCATGTAAGACGGTCGATTAAACTTAAATCTTACGTAGGTGATTTTAAAATCAAATAAGTTTGAAATATATTTTTAATAAAATATATTATACTTAATAAAAGTTTTTCTCAAAATGTTTTACATGAGAAATAGTTTCTCATGGCTTAATCAAATGTTTTGGAAATCCGGATGATGTACAATGGGCTATGAGTTAGATAATATATTAATATCAAAGGCCTATTAGAGATAATGTTATTGGAATGATCAATCGAATTAAAATGTTCATGTGGTGGGATCCTTTATTAGTTTATGTTCTTACACTGGGATTCAATTGCAACATGGATATCTCACGTCACTTGCAATTCCGGTGTCCTTCCTATTAAAGGGTCAATGGGATAACACCAGGTAAGCTAGGGTTAGAATGTCCCAGAGCAATCTGTGGAGATGCTCATAAAAGAAATACAAGCTCAAATAATATATTAAATGTTAATCTATATTTAATGGATTAAATGTTAATATTTAATTAATAGATTAAATGTTAATATATGGTTTAAATTAAATGTTAATCTAAATTAAAGGATAATAATTATTATTATTTAATTCACCAAATGTAAGGGGATATGGGTTTGACCCATATCCATAAAAGACCATCAAAATGGACCTTATTGGTGGACCCAAGCCCATGGGATAGTCTGCCTAAGGTGAGCACCCACTTCTAGTTCCCTAATAGTTAGGGAGTTAGTTAGTAGAATTATTAATTAATTAGTCATTATCTAATGGGATTAGATGTCTTTTTTGGAAGACAAGAAACTAAAGAGATAAAGATTATCTTTAATCCTTAAACTTCGAGCTCAAGACTCTCTCTCCCTCACGCCTACTCCTAGCTCACGCCCAGCCCTTGATGTCTCTAATTTGATTAGAATCCTGAATCATTAGAGAGTTGAATAGAATCCCTATAATTTAGAGAGTTAGTTACATCCCATTAATTAAGGAATCCTTTTAGGAAAATGAATCCTAAATTAGAGAGTTTGTTATAACTAATTAGTTATGGATAAACATGAAGTTTAATTAATGATAAGAGTTATCATTATTTAGAAACTCTTAGGGATTATAATCATTATGAGATAATGATTAGGATAATGATCAAGATGTGGATAAGATCCACATCTATAAATATTACAAGACCAAACCGTGTGGGGTGATTGATTCATTATTCTCCTCCCAATTTTCGTGAGCTAGAGAGAGAGAGAAATCCTCTCCCAATTTTCGTGAGCTACAAGGGAGACCTCAAGGGAAATTTTGAAGGCTAGGGTTCTGAACGCTAAGAGATTTTGACATCCAGGGTTTTGAACCCTAAGGATTTTGTGAGATAGAAAGTCTATTTCAAAATCTCTTTCATCTCTTTTGTTCTTCAAAGGCCAACAATAGATTCAAAAGCTTCGCGAGGATAGCGAAGAGCGAGCTTTGAGTATTTATTCGAGAAATCTCTACAAAGAGTTCTGCATTTAATCTTGTTGTGTGCTTCACCGGTGAACATCATTCACCGAGGCAATTCTTTAAACATGTGATTAATATTATTTCTTTTCTATGGTGTAAAGATCTTCGGGATGCAGTATTCCGTATATTTTTTTTAATCTAGATTTCCTTCACGGTAACCTTGCCGGGCACTCCTCATTCCTTTAATTTCTTAGTACTTTCATTTTGATATGACATCTTTCTTGTTTTTGTCATGCAGATAAGTTAACTGTTCATTTTGCGCGTTTCAGCAACTCGGAAGTCTGTCGGTTAATGAATATCCCCAAGGAGAAGGGGTCGGAATACATTTGGTGGATAACGATCGACTAACGTGCTCTAAACGAGGCTGAGGAAGACTGTGACACCATCCGCTCAAATACCGAACCCCAGGCCAACACATCTTCTCGCCCTCAAGATAGGATGGACTTGAGCAACCTTCACGAGTTGACCATATTAAAATTGGGTGCTTATAATCATGATTTCTAAATGTATTATATGGTATAAAATTTATTCGTAATTTTGATACATTCATATGTGTATGAGATCATATTAATATTGTGAGATATAGAGCGTTGGATCACCTCTAAGCCAAAATGAGTATCTTAGCAATGGGTGACATTAGATCTTAGTCAAGAGCTCAATAGCTAATTTGATTAAGTCATTAAGACTCCAAAGAGCTGTTACTTGATATAAGGGAGTTGCGGTAAATGTGGTTGAATCTTGACCATTTATCAAGATTCTAATGACACAATATATAAGAGAATTTATGGACGAGTCCAACAACTCTTTCTTTCGGTGGCGTATAAATCCCCTTTGTGAAGGAGGAAAAAGACACAAATAAGGAAACATATCATTCTCATGTTAGAGAAGAAAATTGTCTTTCATGTGAAATTTGAGGTTTACTCAAGTTTGATTAACCACACACCCAAGTTTTGTATAAAATCCCATCATGGAGGGATCGTAACTCTAGTTAAATCGTATTCTTCTTAAAGGTGATAACTTTACCTCTATATCTCATTTTATTGATTAAATCCAACGAGATTAATATGTTACCTCATTCACCGAATAAAGTAATATTCACTTAGCAGTTGGGTGTTACTGTCCGACTTTATCCCACATCAGTTGAGTACTTGACTTCGTAGGGGTGTATAAGGGTCCAACTGTTCTCCATTAGTCAGATCATTTTGGAGTGATTGAGTGAGTTTACCCTTATGTCACCTTAGTGGTAACCTTAGGTTTGACTGTGTGTGTGTTTAGGTGTTATTTTACCTCTTAAAAAAAAAAAAAAGCAATACCGCTTCATGGTTTGGTGTTACTGTCCTACTTTAGTCCCACATCGGTTAGGTACTAGACTTCGCAGGGGTGTTTAAGGGTCCAACTGTGTGTGTTTAGGTGTTACTTTACCTCCTTAACCAAAAAAAGTTAAAAACATACCTTTGAGAATATTTTATTTGATATATGGTCTTATGGACTATGTATATGGTCTTATCTAGACAAGTAGCAAATACATATTTTTTCCCTTTTACACCCACCTTGTGCATTGCATGGGGTATTTGCTAGTTCTACTATAAAGAGTAAAGAGGCTGGTCTCAAAGTGGCCTATCTCATTGGTTCTCATTCTTTATAAGTTGATGACACGCCATTCATTTACTTGGACCAATAACAAATTTTCAAGTGTACACCCTACATGAATCCCATATATTCTTTTTTCGGTAATATGATGCTTATTTATTATTAATTTTTTTTTTTTTTTTTTGCATATATATCAGTTGCAAATACACTGTTATAGAAACATATTTGCAAATTAACTCATCATTTATCAACTCGTCAACCCTTAGTACCATTGGACTAGTGTTTTATAATTGTTAGTAAAATGAATAGTATGCCCAACTGTGGTTGAATTATATATGGGTAACAAGTATTAACCCCAGTGGTTAATTTTTTATTCTTTATTCCAAAAATCAAGGTTAGATGCTTTAAACCAAAGGGTTAAGGATTCTTAACCACAGTTAAATAGAGATAAAAGGAGACACATGTCATAAGGGTATAATAGTATTTAGTCAGGTTAGATGCCCTTAACTGTTGTTAAGATATAACCCATAGGGTTAAAAGTTGCACTTAAGAGTTGATTTCTCAAGAACTAATTGTGGGTGTCGACGAAACTAACAAAAAAAATATAAGGATTAGGAGCTCCTGTTTGAGAGATAATTGGAGCTCTCGGGTTCTCGCCTCTCAGCATGATAGGAGGGGGGTTATAATTAGAAAACACAAAAGGAGGGCACTTCTCTCTCTTAGAATGAATTATGTGTAATTCCCAATAGAAGCAATTTTAGAATCACTTTCTTTCAACTTACTTTTTTTAAAGGAAAAAACATGTGTTATTAACTTTCATTAAGAGAAGGACACGTGTTTTCCACTAACTCTCTCCCATCGAAAAGAGAGTATGTCTTAAAAGAAAGTGATGCTAGCATTATCCAGAGTCTTTCTGATAGCTGATAAGAGAGAGAGGTGGTGGGACTCACCAAAGCAAAGTATGTGGGTGTAATGCGTTTCTCTCTCATCCACTCCTCCCAACTTCCATTTTAAAAAATAAATGGAATATTTCACATGTATAAATTAATAACCATTGGGAAAGAAGAAAGAAACATATATATAATCTGTTGAAATGGCGGCGAAGCTCTCTGTTTGTACCATTAATTGGGTGACTTCTCCTCCCATGTTAGTACTGTTACCACTCCATCCTAATTCGAACCAGCAAATGCGCCTAGTCCGACCAGAGAGGGCGACAACCCTTATCACTTGCGCGTCATTATTCGGCAATTTGTCGTTCGGACCAGTATGTATATGCTCTCTCTCTCTCTCAGGCTTTATATTAATCCTATCAAGTAATTACCACTGTTTAAGAGCGTCTCTAGCTACTGTTCATATCAAAGTCATCATCTTACATCCGTGAGAGGGAAAAATTAAAGAGCTGTACTGATTCGGGAAATGCTGTGTTGTGGTGCATAGATGGGGATGAGATCATAACCTGGTTCTAGACTCGGTTAATTGGGCCAATCTAAGACCTTCTGTCTGATTGAAAATGGGTTCTTCGTTCCATATATTTGATGGAATCCAGATTCCCATTGATCCGATTAAGGGGCCAAGTTCGTGGGCCATTGCGTCTTTTTGTAAGGAACTTATTTTTTTCTCTCAGAAGTTTAGGGGGGGTTAGAGCCCGTCATCCCCACCAGCTCCAGCCCTCTCCCAAGCTAAACCCCTAATTGTAGAATAGGAATTTATTTATTTTCAAGTTTTCAGGGGGGGCTAGCCCCTGGGCCCATTTCACATGGTAGGCCCCACCTGAAATCCCATGCTTGGGTAGCACGGTCTCAGCCCTAACGCAGTCTCAGAAGCTTCATCCTACACGGTTAATTGGATGCCCTTTTTGGGTTTTAAAACAAGTTGAGTGCTAGCCCTGTTGCACAATTCAAATTTTTGGCAAGATCTCACGGTGGGTGCAACATGTCATATGTGTCTTTGCTACCCCTTCCTTCAACATGTTTAAATGAAGAAAATTTATATGGTTCTTCAAGATGCTTGTGGCTACCAGCGTGAGAGCTTGGAAATCTACGACTACGACTGGGGTTAGCATTTCTCTTAAAACAAAAAATGTAGGCCTGAATGCTTTACTGTAAATAGGCCATGACTCTGGCCTATTGTGTCCATAGAAGCTGCGCCAGATACATACCCGCAAAACAATATTATTTCCTTCTTTCTAAACACAATATTGATAAGTCTCTCTGATCTCTCGCAGGCTGCAAAGAGGTGCCAAAAATGTGGAGGCCAGGGAGCGATAGAGTGTCCCGGCTGCAAGGTGTTCTATCTATTCTCATATCATATATGCAACGTAACACCCATGGGTCTCAGATTGGGCTGCACCGTTAAAGACCATAGGTCCGCCTTGGGCCTAAATTAATTGAGACCTGGCCACGACATATTATGGTCGAGCTTAGGCTAAGTATATATTAATCAAAAGGGAAGTTCTAGCATCAATGCTTTGACACAATCTCCAGTAGATTCTGAGATGTGAATGCCATTTTCCCTATAAATTATGCAACCAGTTAAAGCATCGCAACAGCTGCTATGGAAAGAGCTTTTTCATATAACTGGTTGTAGGGAAAAGGTCTCCCACATCTAACAACTTGCGAGTGAATGGATGTGAGATGGTGTCAAATAATGTCCCAGCACTGGTGGTAGGTTAATATTAGAAAAAATATTAAAAATAATTTAACCTTCCTTATGATTTATTCACTTGTGTGGTTAATTTTTTAAAATATTTTTATTAACAGTTTAAATATAAAGAGGAGCTCTGCATCATGCGGAGCTCCCTTTTTACACTAACGGGTGGCAAATGTGCAATTACACATTTTTCATTACACATTTGCCACCCGGTAGTGTAAAAAGGGAGCTCCGCATGATGCAGAGCTCCGGCTGAAAATTAATCTCTTTTATTAAAAGCTAAAATTATATTATTTAACCCTACAAATGAGTGAATCTTAATCACAGTTAATGAGTGTCAAATTGTACATGTGGTGATCTGGGAGGTGCGCATGTACCGTATGGGTGATACATGAGCATGCATGCTATCATCACCTCTTTAGTTAAGTGCTTCCCACGCGTCATTCAAAAAGGGGATGCCCAAGTGTAATTTTCGGGCATGTGCCAGAAGTAATCCGTTGCCCCTACTAACATAGGTCAATGATATCTGAAGGAAAAAAAAAAAAATTAAAAATGAGAAGCCATTATTATTGTCTCAGTAATTTGAAATTTGTTTGATTTTGAAATCCTAAATTTAGATAATATTGTTGTGGGGATAAAGAGATTCGGTTTGTTTCGTAGGGAACGGGAAAGAATAAGAAGAATGGAAATATGTTTGAGAGATGGAAGTAAGTTTTTCTGCTCTTAGAAGATGATAGTATTTCTTAGAAAATGTTTTTGTTTTTGCTTCTCATCAATTGAAACTAGAATTTGGTATATATGAAATGTTGTAGATGTTATGACTGCCAAGGATTTGGGCTGAGGAGTTGTCCGAGCTGTGGTAAGGGAGGACTCACACCAGAACAAAGAGGGGAACGATAGGGTAAAAAAGCTACAGGACATATTTATGTAAGAGAAAAAGTTAGACTAGTTAATATAAACATAAACTTTGTAATGGGTCGAGCATAAATCATGAGTGGTTTGTATTGTATTTAAGCGACTGAACTAAGGAAAATTTCATTGGGCTGCCTTGTCGTCTTAATGTTGGTTAATTACTTGCAACTGCCTTGTTTAGGAAGCATATCGTCTGTGGTCTTTATGTTGGTTAATTACTTGCAACTGCCTTGTTTAGAGCTCATTTATAAGCAAAACCTAAAAGTGTTCTCTCTCTCTCTCTCTGGTAATGATGGGTACGAGGAGAGGGAGAGATATGGCAGCTTGGCTGTCTGCACGGCTGGTGTGTTTGTGGTGGTACTGGATTTCCATTTAAAATATGAGCTCTCTTTGGAACCGGATGCAAGGTGATCATAATTGTAGGGCTTAGTACACTTAAGATGCGTGGTATATATCTTTTCTTTAAGGGAGCAGAATCAATTACTTATTTTGCAAGCTTAAAATCATTGATGAGTTAGGATTATGGGATCTTTAGATATAAAAGGCGTGACGCTTTGAACCCGCGCCTTAGGGAAAACACCGAGATGCGCGCCCGATCGTCATTACCACAAAGTAAAAAACTTTGCCAGCGAAAATACGGGAATTTTTAACTTTTCTTATGAGCTTACATAAGCAATAACAACTGGTCATCACAATAACCCATCATAAGCAAATTCGTTATCTCACTTGTTACGGTAGTTTTTACTTTTGGCGCTACTAATGCGTCAGTAAACTTTCCAGAATCTATCACACGTAGCTCCTCGCCAATCGACAATCACTTCCAAATCTGAAGACATAAAATGAGGGGAGTGAGTTATAAAGCCCAGCAAAATCCACAATCCATCTAAACTATTTTTCACATAGTAACAACCATCAATAACGATATAGTATTACAGTTCAATTTTCATATTATAATAATATATAATATCGTAATTCGTGACCTAAGGTCACCCAGAGATATTTCACCATATTCCGAGGTTCCCGACCTCTAATTGTTAAATTCATCCAATCATTATCCACGACGTCAGGTTATCGTTCCAGATAACCGCTCACACTATATTCTTGAGTCTGCAGACTCGATCAACTGGAATTTCCCCCGTGTTGAACTTTTGCCCTTCAGTCTATGGACTCAATATCAAATTTAGAGTTCGTAGACACTATGAGCATGGATTTTACTCATCGGCTTGACTGAGAGTAGCCACCTCTTTATTTTGAGGAATTAGTCCCGAGTTTAGATCAAGATCAATGATCTCAATTAGAGTTAGGGTAAGTGGTTCGGTTAAGTCCCGGGGAAGGTGTTAAGCACCTTGAGACACTTATCTAAGACGGTTGGTTACCTACTCCCTAAGTTTAAGCTAAATTAAAGTCAAGATTAATGAAAATGCCTAATTATTTAGAGTGATGTTAAGCCAATAAAGGAAAAATTCTAGTCTAAGGTCGAACCCGAGTTGGGTTGCCTATATACTCACCAGAGCGAGATTAGACCAAGCGTAGTTCGAGACATGAACCCATGCCGGGGTTAAGGGGAGTGTGTGTGTGTGCACCGGGGTGGCTTAGGGTTAGCCCGTGGGCTAGGGTTGATTGACCGAGGAGGTCAAGTGCACCAAAGTGGCTAGGGTTTAAACCCGGAGACTAAGGGTGGGCTCGGAGGCTAAGGTTTGGGCCTGGAGGTTAGGGATTGATCCCGAAATTTAGGTATTGGGCCCGGAGGCTAAGGTGGGCCCTAAGGCCTAGGGTTGGGCCCGAAGGCTAGGGATTGGCCCGAATGCCTAGAGTTGGACCCAGAGGCTAAGGATTGGGCACAGAGGCTAGGGATTGAGCCTGAAAGCCTAGGATTAGGCCTGGAGGCCTAGGCATTGGGCCTGAAGGCCTAAGGTTGAGCCCCGAGGCTAGGGTACAAGCCCGGAGGCCAAGGAATGGGCCCGAAGGCTAGGATATGGGTCCGGAGGTTAGGGTATGCTCCCGGAGGCCTAGGGATTTAAGCCCGGTGGCCTCGGGTCAAGTTAACTGCGATTAAGATTGTTAACCATGGTTAGAAGGTGTGCACCGTAGTGGCTTTAAGTTGGATTTTTTAGTTTTTGAATTTTGTATTATTTTTGGTATTTTTTGATTAGTGGTTTAAGCTCGTTACGGAGCATTTTAGCTTGTCCAATTTAGGGTTGATCTAATGGCATGGTTCTATAATTTATCTAAGGATTACCGTAAAGAGAGAGTTTAATTAATTGAGAAAAATAGAAACACCTAATGACTAAGTTCTAAATCTATGGAAACTAATCTAGGGTTTACTAAATTGGAACTAACCTAGGAAACTAGACACAAAGGATTTATTCTAAATCTAAAAAGTTAACCAAAAGGAATTTTAGGCTAAGCTAGATCTAATCTAGAAATTAACCAAAAATAGCCTTCCTACTAACCAAAATCAAAATCAGATATTTGTTTTAAATAGGTCAAGATCTAACCTAAGATTAACTAAAAGACTAACCTATGGCTAACCTTAGGACTACTCTAGACTAAACTAAGGACTAACTGAGGACTATCCTAAGATTACCCTTAAAATCATAATCTACTCTAAGACTAAGTTAGAACTTTTTCTAATGAGAAATAACCTAGACATTAGACTTAAGTAACACTAAGACTAACTACGGTTAGCTTCTAACTAGCCTAGAAATTAGCCTCTAACTATCCAAGAAACAATCCTAGAAGTAAAACTAGAAAATGAGAGAATTAGATTATTACCAACTAACCTAAATAAAACAAGTTTTACTCTAGCTAAAAGAGATTAGAAGCTAATCTAACATCAACAGATTTTGAATTGTATTAAGAAAACCAAATTAACATAACCTATTTAACACTAAGTGGATTGCAGAATTTAAACTATGGAATACAGATTTAAACTAAGCTGTTTAGACCCAGGATTTTGAACTAGAACTGTACTGACCTCAACATTTTATCACCTAGAAAACTAATTTAAATTATTAGATTTTAACTAACTTAAATCAAAGCTAAAGCCTAACCTAGAACAGTTGAACTCTAATTATCAAAAAGAGTACCTAAATGGATACCAAACTAAACTAAAAAACAAGAACTATGAGAAAATCTGATCTAACTTCAACTAACACAATGTAAGATACAAACTATCCTAAATGATTAACAGATAAGGAGACAAAAAGGAAGAAGAGAGGACTCACCTACTATCCAGCCGTGAAGAGGGAGGCAGCCACTGGTCTGGCCGTTTGTTATAGCTGGTGGATGCCTGGAGCTGCAATGGAGGCGAGGGAAGGTGGCACTGCTGTAGGGAGCAATGTTGCTGGTCTTGGGATCGTGTGGGCTACGGCTAGGGTATCAACAGGGGGGAGCCGTAAGAGACCTCTCCTCTCCTCTCTTTTCTTTTCTTTCCTATCCTTCTTCCATGTGAGAGAGGTTGTCAGCTGTGTAAGAGATTGAGAGAGAGAGAGAGAGAGAGACCAAGGGAGTGGTTCAGTGGTCCTCTCCATGGGATGAGAACCCTCTTTGTTTTTTTATAGAATTTGAGAGGGAGAAATGATGAAGACTAAGTGGGGGAGTGGCATTATCTTATTGGTGGATGACTAAGACTAGGGAAACATGTTCAAAGTAGGGGTGTAAGGTTGTAAGGCTAAGGGTGCAAGGTTGTAAGGATTTTGTCATATGTATAATGAAAGGTCATCTTCATATCGAGAAGAGGGAAGGTAGAGAAAAATGACTTGGGTCAATGAGTTTAGGAAATGGGTTAGGTTCATTGATTTTGGATATAGAAATTGGGTCATGGGTTATGGTGTGATGGGTTTGGTTTTTTGGGTCTAGTCCATAGACCAATGAGATGGGCCAAAAGTTTAGGCTTTGAAGGCTTCGGCACAAGCTAGGTTCCTTATGGGCTTGATCCTTAGGGTTTTAGCCATGGCTTGGGAGTGAACCTAGGGTTAGGGTTGGGCCTAAGGTTAGACCTAGGGTTTGATTAGAGTTAGTTATGGTTAAATTTTTTAATCATGGTTAGAAAAAAAGGGGTGTAAAAATTGGGTGCTTACAGCTGTCCCTCTTTGTCGGAGAGTGCCGAATTGACAATTGAACGACAAAGACTTGAATCATCCTATTTTTACATCGGATAGATGGATTTGAGAAAGTGATATGGGTTTGACGACAGTTAACCCGATAGCGATGTAGTGACAGGATTCAAGGATTGTTAGCCCGATTGCGATAATGTGATAGAATTCGAGGATAGTTGACCCGATTACGATGAAGTAACAGGATTCGAGGGCTGTCGGCCCGATAAGGCTGAGGCGGCTGGATTCGAGGGCTGTCGGCCCGATAACGCTAAGCTGACTGGATTCGAGGGTTGTTGGCCCGATTATGATGAGATGGTAGGATTCGATGGTTGTCGACCCGATAACGATGAAATGATAGGATTTGAGGGTTGTTGGTACGATAACGCTAAGCTAACTGGATTCGAGGGTTGTCGGCCCGAAATAGCCGGAAATATGGAATGAGGACACAATTAGGGTCGGTCAGAGACACACTTGAGAGAGGTCAAGGGACACATTCAGGATTGGTCAATGATACACGCAGGATCGGTCGAAGGATACACTTAGGGTCGGTCAGGGATCAGAATTTTGATTGGGACACACTCAAGATTTGTTGAAAGACACATTTAGGATTGGTTAAGGACACGCCGGGGGGTGTTGAGGGCGCACTCAGAATTGGTCAAAGGACACTCTCAGATTAGGTCAAAGGACACGGGGGTGTGGAAGACGCTCTCAGATTAGGTCGAAGGATGCACAGGGGCGTCGACGACGCTCTCAGATTAGGTTTAGGGGACACTCGGGGGTGTCGAAGGACACTCTCAGATTAGGCCGAAAGGACACACGAGGGTGTCGAGTGACGCTCTCAGATTAGGTTGAAGGACGCATGAGGGCGTTGAGGACGC
Organism: Tetracentron sinense; assembly: GCA_015143295.1. Taxonomy (NCBI): domain Eukaryota; kingdom Viridiplantae; phylum Streptophyta; class Magnoliopsida; order Trochodendrales; family Trochodendraceae; genus Tetracentron; species Tetracentron sinense. Next base: position 54,766,289 of record CM026552.1, read on the forward strand.
TCTCAGATTAGGTCGAAGGGACACACGAGGGTGTCAAATGAAGCTCTAAGATTAGGTCGAAGGACGCATGGGGGCGTTGAGGACGTTCTCAGATTAGGTCGAAGGACGCACGGGGGCAACGAGGACACTCTCGGATTAGGTCGAAGGGACACACGAGGGTGTCGAGTGACGCTCTTAGATTAGGTCGAAGGGACACATGAGGGTGTCGAGTGACGCTCTCAGATTAGGTCGAAGGACGCACAGGGCATCAAGGACGCTCTCAGATTTGGTCAAAAATTGATTACGACATATAGGCATTAGCCGGATTGATTTTGATAGTTGATTGAAGTGACATCTCACGGAAGCGCTAGCCAGATTGATTGAAATGACATTACTTGGAGGCCCTTGCCAGATTAATTGAAGTAGCATCTCCTTGAGGCGCTAGCCATATTGATGTTGGACATATATGCCCTCGAAAGCCAATATAAGACCTTTCTATGTTGATTACAGAAGCATCACATTCACACAACCAACTATAAAGGGTATTTATAATAATTACAGTCTCATTTGATGATGACATAAAGTTTCATAGGTAACATTGTAAGAAAATCAGGCAAAGGTTGCGAAGGAGATATGATTTTCCAATTTCTTGTAAACCTAAAATTGTTCGAAGCCTCTAGAGTACTGGTTGAGCGTCGTACTTCATCATGACTTGCACATGTGTAGTTCTATAAGATAGTGTGATGAATCTCATTCACAGAAAGTGTTGACTCTTGACTAACATATGAGTATCTGCACTAATCGGATCTAATTTGGATACGATCCATCGACAACACTAGTGTGTGCATGTGCAAGCGATACATCATAGTGTTTACACATGGAAGATTCCTCACTTGTGCTACTGATTTATGGATTTTAGCCATGTGATACAACATGAGCTGCAAACATCCAGTTCTTGGCAGTTTCAGTCATTTTGTTGCTAGGAGCATGTCATTGTGGTTTGAGCATATCGTGTTGACAACTTTCTTCAATAGCCATTTTAAGGAATGCTTTTTGGAATTTGAAAGACACTACTCAGTGCTCCCACATAGTATGTGCCCTTGGTAAAAATATAACAGATTCAAATGATAGGAACAATTGGATCAACATTTTCTTAGTCTTAGAAAATGGTACAGCATGATCTTTATATCAGATCGATTGATCAAGTTGATTATTGAGCAGTAGGATTTTTAGGTGGGATCAAGTTTGTTAAATCGTAAAATTGTTTTAGGGTAGATTCGATTCAACTCGTAAATCGTAAGATTCAATCCATTTTTTTTTAAAATGTTAAAAAATACCAAAAAGAAAAACTTAATAAATCAAAAAAATAGAATAACCCATTATCTAAAAGATTTCATTCACATTTATTGATAAAAGAAAGTAATGAACTACATTATACAAAATGTGAATGAACTCAATAAAACGAAACATAACCTAATATCATAAAAAATAAATCAACAAAAGTAAACTCATGTAATCATGTTGTATGATATCAAATATCAAAATACTTGTACATTTAAAAAGACTAATAAAATAAACTATCAAGTTCTCCTAAAGTCTCAACTTTCCAACTTCATCATTTTTCTTCTTTCTCATTTTTTTTCTTGTTTCACAACAATAGAGAGAAAACTCATATAGGGGTTTTGGCTTGTCCATAATCTCCGTAACATTGGTTTTCCCATTTCTTTTCTCATCTTAAAAAACATAAAGTACTTTAGAAAATTGAAAGAATAGAAAACATTAAAAAAAATATTTGTTTAAGAATCAATCCGTAAAAAGGGTTTTGTGTTCGAATCACATGAATCGTACGATTTGAATCGCAATCTGAATTCCAAATTGAATGAGATTTATTCAATTAAGACTTTCTCGTGTGATTTGAATCGTTTTGTCTGGGATTCGATTCAAATCGTAGGATTTGAATCACAAATCAGAATGATTTAACAACCATGGGTGGGACCCATTCAATGGCGAAACTCAATTCCTTATGTGCATGTTTCCTAATGTTCGGTTTATATGGAATATATGAAAGTTACTAGGAGTTGCAGCCTCCCAAAAGCCTACATTGCCGAAACCCTGAGTGGTTGTTTGAATACATAGTTTGGACAATTAAGGATAAGTGGAGTGCATGACAGAAGAAGCGTTCGTCTCCTCCTACAGTGGATAAGCAAGGGGAGGAAATATATGTTAATCTGTTAAATGCAAGGTTTAAAATAATGGTTTCTGCCAAAACCGTTACGTAACGATTTCGCTGTTATTATTGTTCACAGTAAAATCGTCATTTTTTTATTAAAAAAGAAAAGATAAAGCCCGTAATGCATTATGTAACGTGCCGTGTAATTTAACATCACGGACCTTGCTGAAACTGTTATGTAACGGTAATAGTTTCAGCAATTTTCAAAGCTATGGTTGAGTGGCCTCAACTGGTGCATTTCACGGTGATGACTGACTTATGAAAAGACCCTATATATTATCATGACTGCTTTATTTTTCTTAGATGACATTATACTATACTTGCGACACTGTTTCTCATTATAAACAATGGTTAATGTTATATATGCAGGGTGCAGGCTTGTGGAATACTAACAGAGGATTGAAGCAAGACTTCCAAGAAGTTGTATATTAAACGACCACAATTTTGTTGGTTTTACTTCCTCTTCACTTGTAGAATGCCTCTTTTAATCTCACTTTTATGATTGATTTATGAAGTGTGTTAGTGTGAAGAGTGAAGACACCTCTATACCTGTTGAAGAAAAGTGCAATCAAACCCTCAGTCACAGGAACTACATTCTTGTCATTAACAAGGTGCCTAGCTATTAACCTTTTAAAAAAAAGGTGTCTAATTCACGCCACACCATAATGTTCCAATTTTCCAACCTTTCTTGAAGCAGTTGGCTAGCATGGGCCTGAGGACGCCCAGGGTACAACTGTTGAAGGTAGATATGGAGAGATCTAGTAACTGCTTAGCTGGGCCTTGATTAGGGGTGTATCCAAACCGAGTTAGCTTGAAGTTGGGCTTGGTTCGGCCCTAAAAAGCCCGGCTTGAGCTCGAAAAATAGGCTCAATCGAGTCGAGTTGAACTATTTTTTGAGTTTGAAAATGCATTCAAGTCGAGCTCGAGCCAAGGCCTATTTGATTCGGCTCGAAGCTCGACCAGTATATATATATATCATTATTATATATAAGAAATATAATTATTATATATCTAAATAGTATAATTATGATATTAAAAATATTATTATTTTTATTTTAAAATTATTTTTTTAATAATTCAATCTAAGCTCAAGCTAAGCTGAGCTCGGCTCGAGCTCGAATCAATTCGAGCCTAATCGTGCAGGTTCGAGCCGAGCCGAGCCGAGCTCGAACATAGATGAAAAAATTTCAAAGCAAGCCGAGCTCGAGCCTAGATGAAAAAATTTCAAACCAATCCGAGCAAGGCCAAGCCCGGCTCAAATACACCCCTAGCCTTGATCCTTCTTGTTTGTTCCAGAAAATTTAAAATAATAATAATAACTGTTGGGGCCCCTATTATCTGTTGGTGGTCCTCTTGCATGGGACAGTACAAGAATCAAGTCTATTAAATGCTAAGTAGGTGTGTATGGACCCTTTTTTTTTGGTTGAGATTTGATGAAGCTTTTTTTTGTCTAGATCAGCTCTAAACAAAGCTCTGCAGTTATGAACCTCCTTTGTTCAAGCTTACTTTTACAACAAACAAGTCAAATTGGAAAATCAGAACGAAATAATTAGCTCTCTTTTTTCCTTATATTATTCCTCTTTTGATGGATTTTGTCAAATATATGGTTTTTCTTGTAATAAGGGGAGATAGGTTAGTTTATAAGTAAGGGATCTAGGTTTCTAGAGTCTCAGTAGAAAAATACGAGTCTTGTAAAGAGATTTTTCTCCGATCGTAGTGGTAGTCATATTAATAAAAATTAAATTATTTTATATTTTATAAATATGTACGGGTATCAATGGATCAGGCTTGAGCCTGAATTTTGTAAATTTTGAATAAGCCCAGCACAGACGTTTAGAAGAGGGTTTTGGGGCTTTGAATCTGGCCAGTTGAGTCATATTAATAAAAATTAAATTATTTTATATTTTATTAATATGTACGGGTATCAATGGATCAGGTTTGGGCATGAATTTTGTAAATTTTGAATAAGCCCAGCTCACACGTTTAGAAGAAGGTTTTGGGGCCTGAATCTGGCCCGTTGAACCAAGGTTAGAGAATATGCTAGAATGTGTATGAGCCGTGAAGGAAGTGTACAGAAGCCCATGCATAAAAGCCCATGGTGCTATCGCGTTAATGAAAGTCCAGAAGAGATGCTAGAAAGTTCATTAGAAAAAAGGCCCGAGAAAGTACTGGAATTCTCCTTCCCACTTTTATAAATACCGAACTTACCTTCCGACCATGACATCGTTTCGTTAAGTTAAAATAGTTATTAAAGCAGTATCAGAAACCAAATTTCCTCGATTCAACCTCGAAATTTCTCTGCAATTCGATTCAAAAGCAAGGCCAAAAAAAATGTCGATCATCCCAAGCTTCTTTGGTGGCCGACGAATCGATCCCTTCTCTCTTGAAATTTGGGATCCCTTTCAGGACTTCCCGTTCTCCACATCTCTCACTGGACCTCGCAGTGAATTCTCCGGCGAAACATCAGCGTTCGCCAACACTCGAATTGACTGGAAGGAGACCCCAGAAGCCCATGTGTTCAAGGCCGATCTTCCTGGACTGAAGAAGGAAGAAGTGAAGGTGGAAGTCGAAGAGGGCAAAGTGTTGCAGATAAGCGGAGAGAGGAGCAAAGAGAAGGAAGAGAAGAATGATCAGTGGCACCGTGTTGAACGCAGTAGCGGAAAGTTCTTGAGGCAGTTTAGGTTGCCGGAGAATGCAAAGGTGGATCAGGTGAAGGCCGCCATGGATAATGGAGTTCTCATCGTTACTATTCCAAAGGAGGAGATGAAGAAACCCGAAGTTAAGGCAATTGAAATCTCTGGTTAAACTAGGATCTCTTCTTCTGTTGCCTGTCATGAGTAAAATAAGTGTAGTTTATGCTTGTGTGTGTGTGAGAGAGAGAGCTTGGTGAGAACTTATGGCTTCTTGTAATCAGATTTGCATAGGTGTATGATTGGCAATATATGCCTAAATTCAATAACTTTTTCCCTAATGACAGTGTGAAAGTTGTGAATTGCTTAAGCTGATCAATAAGAACAGTACAGAGAAATGGGAATCTTGCAGTTTAATGATCACAACATGCCCCCCAAGAAGAAGATAAGCGTGCTTTAGAAAAGTGAAACTGAGTTTCCATTCCAGTGATTCCAATAGTCAATCGACCATAAAAGCATGTTCCATGTGAAATATTGATTTGGCAGCCTGGAGCTGATGGCTGGCTCCAGACTTCTGGAGATCTTCTATTAATGACATCCACCTACTAAGGACTTTGAAACAGAGGAAAATGAAGTGTGTCAAGTAAGATCATCTCGAGTAGGCTATAATCAGAGGTGGAATGTATGAGGAAGTTTCATATGGGAGGAAAAATGAGCTGGGTAGGATCTACCAATATTTTCAACAAATTTGCAAAGAAAATCATTTTGAATATGCTGAATTCCAGTGCTAAACTGTAAAATGCATTGGGAAACATCACAGGAGGAAAAATGAACAAAAGTTCGATACCTCAGAAAAATTGCAGAAGAACACACTGGGAGGGAAGATGAACAAAGTTCAACCCACAAAAAAAAATTGCAGAAGAATAACAAATGAATCCATATATACCAAGGATTATTACTAGTATATCTTAAAGAATAACAAGATGAAAAAGATGAGACTCAAATTCAAGGATTAAAAATACGGTTTCGGGGATGTATTGGTCCCAATTGAAAACTATATGTATCGGTTTTGGACGATACATATAAAATGTTCTTTTTTAAAACAATTTTTTTAAAAAAATTAAATTAAATTTTAAAGAAATCAAAAGAGTTATAAGAACCAAAAATAAAGTCATAAAAAGTGACTCAAAAACAAACAATGAATTAAAACATAAATAACTAATAAACAATGTGTATCGCCCATTATATATATATATATATATATATATCATACAAGGTACTACCGATACCTAGGGATGGCAATATGACCCGCCTCCATAGGGACGCCGACTTGCCAGGTTTTTTTTTCAAATAAATCCGGGGCGGGGTAAGGATGGTATAAAAAATAAAGTCCCGACTCGGTTTCGGGCGTGGGCGGTTTTAGTATACCCCGCTCCGGTGCCCCACCCCGCCCCGGAACCACTTTAATAAATTTAAATATATATATATATTTAAAAAAAGGTAGTAGGCGAGGGGAGGGGCGGAGCCGGGGTGGGGATTTTATAAGCGGGGCGGAGCTAGTTTCACCATATATATAAGCCCCGGTAGGGGGCCGGGCAGCTTTATAATCGGGGTGGGGCCAGGGAGGTAGAAAACCGCCCCGACCCATTGCCATTCCTACCGATACCTATACGTATCACCCGTTTCATATCAGTTTCGGCGATTTTTATTTTCTATGCTCGAATTAGCAACTAAACCAGAAACATAAATTAACTTTACAGTGAAGCCCATGGAAGATTAAAGATAAAAGCATGATCAGATAAGCCCATTTACATATAATAAACAGAGAAGGATGACAATGCCCGTGGCTTTTGAGAATGATGAGGCATTGCTAATGAAAGTCTATTCTGGTAGTTGATCACCGACTTGGTAGTAAGCCCGTTGATTATGATTGAGATGATAAATGGGATATGGGAAAAGTCCCTGACAAATTTTGTAATAAAAAGGCTCCACTGTTATTGTTTTCTTGAAAGATGGTTACAGCCTACAGGCAACCTAAATTGTAGTGTCAGCACATACTACATAGCAATATTGGAGTAGAAATACAGAATAACTAGACAACTGGGCAACCAAATGATTTAGAGAGAGGCAACTCAAACTCTTCTCACAAGTCACATCACATCCAGGGTCTAAGATTGAAACTCTTCCTATCTTTTTAAGTTGCAGGGAAATAAAAGAGTACCCAAAGAAAGAAAATGGTAACTGAATAAAGATTTGTCAACTTATAAGGGGGAAAGAGAAGCAAGAGATGGATAGTCAAGGTTGCCTAAGCTCAGCATAGGAATGGACCTGATGGACAACTGAAGGGATGAGCCTGAGTAAGTGCTGCTTATGGATTCGGTCTTCTTAAGCTGAAGGAAACCCTTACTGGTAATGTTAAGTTAAAGGCGCGCTAGCGCCCCAGATCACCCTTGTATATACAGGGCCCTTATTATACAAGCTTTGATGCCATAGTTTGCAAGGGCTTTGAAGCTGGGCCCTGTATATACAAGGACGTGGGAATAAGAAAGCTGGTCTTTTGTCTCATTTGCAAAGTCTATTCCACATAAAAGACCTTGCTTGACTTGAGAAAAGGGCTACTTGAATGGGAAAAGTGTGACCTTATGAATCTGTAAGTAGAATGGAAGGGGAGAAGCTACAAATCGAACAGGCATCTCTTTTTCACTGATAGATTTGAAGAGGATTATTGAAGGCAATCATAGTGATCTCAAAGATAATATGATGGAGAGGAAGGGAAGAATCTATACTTGTAGAAATGAACATTCACCAAAAACAGTAAATGTCAAGAGAGTTGTGGAATATGGGAAACAGGGTTTCATAATCAACAACCCACCTGGCGTCCCATATGACGTCTAAAAACACATTCAACATCTCAGATGGCCAACTTAGCACATCAAGACAAGAGAGAAGAAAAATACGCAACCTAAGATCAAAAACCAAGATAAGTAGGAGCCTGATGGAAGCAGTAGCACCTAGAATAACATAGGTAATAAATCAGCATGAGAGACAGATCCAAGAAGAACTTAACCAATTATTACTTTCAAACATTAAGATCTATCAAGGAGATATTGTTTGATTCAAATGGGTAATGACCATTTCTGCGGTCAAATGGAGTAACAAATGAGCCTTTGTCCACAAATGTGACAAACACTTGTTAGGCTTCAGCTATAATTTGATCTCTTTTTCACTCATTTGATATTTGACCATCTGCTAAGAATTCCACAATCAGGTTTGTGTTCATCTACCTGAGGCCATTCATTTGAAAATCATGAGTGAATTATATGATTATCTTTTCAATTAAGCTCAATCAAATTTGGGTGAGGAAGAAGATAATTTTTTGAAAGTGAAGGTAGAGTTTGGAACAAATCTTTATGGATAACTAAAGTATATGCACTAAAGCATGGTGAATCTTAGGGGCTTATGCAAGACTGTGAACAGCCTTACAAGGGGATTGTGAGGATCGGTTTTCAGAACTAAAAGGAGGATTGGAGTATCCATGAAAGCAAGAAGGGTCAATAACAGCTGCATGAAGAGGATGACTAAATTTGAGAGTGGAGAAGGAACGATGCAGATCTCTTGAGCTAAAGTGCAGATCTCTTGAGCTGAAGAGGAATCCATCCTATAGAGCAAGGGTATGAATAGACTAAAGGTTGTGTGATAAATATTTTTTTCAAGTTTCCAAAGGAAAAACAAACATAGCTGGAGGTTACGCCATCCCTTACACAGATGTTATTAGTGGAAAACTGAGTCTGTTCATTGTGTAAAGCAGAAGAAAAATCTTCCATGAAGGCACCAGCTTTCTTTCTACACTGACATCCATATGATTGGAAATGTCATCATTGAGTTCATGTGTAAATATATCTGTATCAACCTGTGGGCAAAGAATTTAGGATTCATGCTATCTATGATATGTTTTGGTTCTTTTTCTTATCGACAAGATAATCCCAATTTAGCAGTTAAGAAGTAAAGCTTCGCCATGTGTGGAAATTTTATTTCCAAGGAGACTTCACAGTACTACCAAAAATTACGATACTGCAGTAATTGAACGGTTGAACCACAGGTAAGAAGTTAAAAAGTAGTTCCACTTCTTTGATTACAACTAAATAACAAGCTATAAAGGCACAACAAACCCAGATTAGAGAGAGAGAGAGAGAGAGCTCAGAATTTTGTAGATTTATAAATAAATAAAATATATAAAGCCTTTCATAGATTCAAGAATACAGTACTGTTTGGTCATAGCACCTCAGAGAAATTAATGGTTTTCACATCTCCAGATGATTCATGGTCCACATATATGAGATCATTTCTCTTCCTCCAAACAACAAGAAAGCACAACATCGTGATTGTCTAAAGGAGACCAATGTACTATTGTACCTACGAAGTATCCCAATAACAGATCCTAAGTTACAGAATAGATATCTCCTTCTACTAACGTACTACCGTAACTAAGAAGAATCCCATTACCGTCCAAAAAAAAAAAGATCCTAAGTTACGGAATAGATATCTCCCTCTACTGCTGCTTCGCAGATGTTGGAGCTTAATCACTATTAGTCCTAATCACTCCCAACATTTTTTAATTAAAGTAAATTGTTGAAAATAATTGAAGAGCATCAGAATTAAGATGGTCCATCATGCGGATTTTTAAAATGCTAAATAATGGCTTCGAAACTGGAGTTCTATCATTTTGTAATCACACAAATGACAATGGCTGTCTATAAATTGAACAGCAATTCGTACAGAGAGAATAAGTGACAATTGGATGGGTCACGCCCTAGGGTACGAAAAAATTACCTCATTGGATAACGCTAATCATCTGATAATAGCATATTGTTTAGAGAGATAAAGAGAATATAACAGATTGGGTTGGTAGCTCTAGACCTATGCGATGTCCTATGTATGTTAATTTTTTTTTTTTATGTTATTCAGTTTACAGAATAACAAAGTTTTAGCAAGAAAACATTGGAAAGGAAAAATAGGTGCATCCGGTGAGAAAATGACAGTAGTAAGTGTTTTCTCGACAAACCCAACTTCCCACTCATTCAATTTGCGAAAAAAATTAAATTTCTTGAGAAAACACTTTTGAAAACAAGTTTAAATTTCTTCAGAAAACGCTTTCTAAAACAAGTTTTCTTACACTTTTCCACAGAGTCTCGCCCACTTAGCTTTGCAATCCAGTATCAGTTGAGACAGCTGAAATCAGTATCAAAAGGATTCCCTTTGATACTGGCCCAAGACTCGCCCGGCCTATGATAGGTTTTAAAATCTGCCCCAGCCCAGCCCAGCCCAGCCCAGCACAGCTCAGCTCAGCTCAGCCCAGCCCAATGTGTTTACAATATCCAGAGAGGTAGGTTAGGTCCCACCGGAAGACAAACATAAAACTAAAGCTATGAGATGATCTGTCATTATCAACCTATTTTGAATTATCAGATTCATGAGAGGTCGTGGATCTATTGAAAAAAATAGCAAGAAAGCGCAGGTAGGGTTTTGGCATCAACCACTTCAAATGGAGAAGCAGAAAAAAAATATATGAAAATTAAATTAGAAAAAATATGGACAAGATGTTTCTTGAAAAACATGTTGTTGTTACCAAGTTCGCAGACTGCAGGGACAGAGCATAACTTGAGCAGCCAAATGAGTCTACTCCCTGCGAAATGCAAACCACATTCAATAAGCATTTATAGATATCATGTGGCAAAACACATTGTTTTCGTTGATATAATAAGGCTTTTAAATCAATAGAAGAACAATGTTAATCGAAACCTCATGCTCACTCGTTTAATAAATAAAAAAATAGAAAACAATTGTAGAACGATTCAAAGAGTTAATGATAGATTATATTATATAGAGAGAACAAAAAATTGTATTTGTGTACATTGTGTGTGGAGTACACATAAGAAATACTATATAAATTATTTAACTATCAAAAATATAAATATAAGGGCAAACGAATGCTGAAATTTAGATTAACATTTTTTTATACATATACATATTGAAGATGATGTTCAATCATCAATTTATGTGGTGGATTTAGACTTTTAATATAAAATTTACAAATAAATCATGAACTACATTCTAGGTCAGTGGCTTCAAATTTTTACAATGTCTACTAGAGAAATTAGTATGACTTAAACTCTAAGGGTTTTAAAAGCCTAGATACGGATTGAAACTTGTAACCAATATTACCATCATCATTTTCACTGTTTTATCTAAAATAAATAAATTGTTATTTTTTTTTATCGGTAATCAAGAGAATATATTAATGAGGATATAGATGATCCAGAATATAATAGCAAGGATAAAGAGTTTACAAGCACGTAAACTCAACAAGGCCAAATAGATGCTTAGCTAGCTATCCCTCCTTAGCCGGAATCACAAATATCACTACAACACCTCCCTCATCTCCTCCCCTACACCACGGACCCCCGCCCATTCCAATACAACCGATCGGATGCGCTCACAAATACGAGTAGGAGACGATGCGGCATTCTCAAAGACTCTATGGTTCCTTTGGGACCCAGCACGAAGACTCACCATATTTTGCCACTATCATTGCCCGCCACAGACTATTTCTTTCTGCCCCAAATCTCCAAATCCATTTCTCCAACAAAGCCCTGTTGACTTGAACCAAAGACTTGAGATTCAACCCCCCATTCTCCTTTGAGCAACAACATTGGTTCCAAGCCATCGAGTGATATTTGAATGCATCCACCTTCTCGTTCCAGAGAAACTCCTTATGCATTCGCTCAAGGAATACAACGACATGCTTAGGTATGGTGAGGGTGGACATATAGAATGTCGGGAGGCTACTAAGGGTGCTCTGGATGAGGGTTAGCTTCTCTCATTTGGATAGAAAATGGTACTTCCACCCTGACAGACGTTTCGTAACCCGATCTAACACTGGGGCCCATACCACCTTTGATTTGAAACCGGCCCCTAACAACATCCCCAAGTAGACAGAGGGTAGGGAACCCACTCCACTACCAAAACAAAATGCTAGTTGATCCATGTTATGGACCTCTCCTACACTCACTGTTTCTGACTTAGCAAGATTCACTCGTAGCCCGGACACCGCTTCAAAACACCCAAGGAGACACCTAAGATTGTGAAGCTGGCACCCAGATGCTTTGCAAAAAATCAGAGTATCGTATGCAAATTGGAGATGAGATATACGTAGCTGATCTTGACCAATTGAAAATCCTTCAAACACCTGTCCTTGTGCTTTAGTTAACATTCTGCTTAAGGCCTCGGAGATGATAACAAAAATAAACGGCGATAGCGGATCACCCTGTGGCAGACCCCTAGAACTAGGAAAATAACCCACCGAGCTCCCATTAAGAATAATAGAATATGAAACTGATGAGATGCACATCCGGTTCCACATCCTCCATTTCACCCCAAAGCCCATTGTGTTAAGAACATAATCCAAGAACTGTCAGTTAATGTGATTATTAGCTTTCTCTACGTCCACTTTGTAGAGGATACCGGGAGACTTGGATCTAATGCGCTCATCGAGACATTCATTGGCTATTAGTCTCTCATCTAGAATTTGCCGACCCCACACAAATGCACCCTGTTGCGGAGAGATAATTGAGGCCATCACTTTTTGGAGTCGGGCTGCCAATACCTTTGATAAAACTTTGTAAACACTACTCACAAGACTTATTGGGAGAAAATCCTTAAGTTCGACAGCACCCTCCTTTTTGAGAATCAACACCACAAATGTTCTATTGATCACTCTATCAAATCTCCCCGTGATAAACAGTTCCTTCATCACCTCCAAAAAATCGCTCCCTACAATCTCCCAACACTCCCTATAAAACTCAATGGTGAAACCATCCGGGTCGGGTGCCTTGTCCCCAACCATACCTCTAATCACCCCAAGCACCTCCTCCTCTGAAAATGCCCCCTCCAAAGAGGCGCTCTGCTCTGGGGACATGCCTTCAAAATGGAGGTCATCTAGACTGGGGCGCCATCTTTCCCTCTCGCGATACATCTCCTTATAGTAGCCGACGACACAATTCTCAATTTCACTGGGGTTCTCTTTCCAAATTTGTTATTAGTTGAAACAAATAAAAAATTTTAAAAATAAAATAAATTGGCATTTAAAGTCTCAATTATGTGACTAGAACCCTAATTTTTGTTAATGTATAAAATGTACATCATAGACATTAAACGAGCCTCAAGGCGTGAGACATGTTCCTCATATGAGCCTCACACTTTGAGGCGTGAGCCTCATGGGATTTAAGCCTAATGGTTGAGCCTCAAGAATTTTCTTTTAGGCGCCTCAAGGCTTAAGCCTCATACACTTTTTAAAACACTGGTCTACACAAAAGCTTTAAAATTGATAACCATCATATTAATAAGATGGGAAAGCTTAATATAGGTTTTTAAGGGTATATAGACCAAAATAAATGATTTGCAGTCTGCACATCATATTGTGCAGGTTGCAAATCAACCTGGGTTTAGAATATGATCAAGAGAGGAAGGGCAATTCCAGGGTCTGTACACCACAAGTGATTTTTACAGCTTCCTCTTAGAGAAGGAGACTTCGTAGCTGGTTAGAAACCCCAATTTGAAAAGATTTGAAAGTCCCAGATCCCCCCGAAAGTTCAAATGTTATTTGGTGGTCAACCTTAGATAAGATACGACAACATTTGAGATACCAGGGTGTGATGATTGATGATCCTTAAAATACGTAGTTTGTGTAAGGATGGCAAGGAAGATGTGCATCATCTTCTCCTCCATTGTCCAAGTGCATGTGCAATTTGGAATTTCTTCCTCTCCCTTTTGGACTCTAGGAGGTAAGTGATATAACTCTTGGGTGGCCAGATGGTGCCTTCACGAGTAAAAAATATGTTATTTGGAGTATGCTGCCTCTAGCGATCTTTTGGGGTATATGGAAAGGAAGGAATAGCAAAAAATTTGATAGTGTAGACTCTTCCCTTCCCAAGCTCATGTCGTATGGAGTTTGCAAAATTGGTTGAGTCACCTAGCAGAATTTTCAAGCACGCATAGTGCAAATTTTTTGCATAGTTGGAGTCACATGGCTTTATGCAATTCATAAGCATACTTTGTTGTTTTGTTTGCGAAATCTCTTTCATTTCCCTTTCCCTTGTACATTTTTACCAATTAATATATTTTTTGTTAATCATCTCCATAAAAAAAATGAGGGCTTGAAATAAATCACTAGAATTCTAGGCATTTGAGAGGGGGGATGGGGACTTACAAGTTACAATGATGAACCAACAGAGAGGGAATTACCAGGTAAAAAGAAAGCACGTAACAGATTAAGGAGTCATGGCTCTACGGTTCGCCGTCTCTTTGACTTCTTCGGTCGATGGTCATTGCTTAAGGAAAATGCTCCCTCAGAAACAAGTCCAGTATAATCTTCCTGCATTTCCCTTCCCCTATCCCTTTCTCTACGTTTCTTCGTACTCCTGCAGATTTTTTCCCCAAACAGTTGAATCATAAACATAGTAACATCGTGAATTTCGAGTTTTGACAACTTTCAGAATACAGATCTTCTTCCAAGGCCTATGGTATTTAAGTTCAAATGCCCAACTCAGGTAGCCAAAGGAAAGAAACAAACAAGTAGAATTTGAAAAATTAAAAACCCTGCAAACACTACTTATTGGAGTGTTAAAAAGAATTCAAACCTTTCAGGTTGGGAACCTTCTTCCACGTGTTTATCTAACCAGCGGATGCTTCCAGTTTGAGCAGGAATTAAAGATCCAGAAATGTGGAGTATCTCCTCATCCAAACTACAAGGATAAACTCAAATCAAGTCATGGTGAACCATAAATTTCAGCAGAACTTGGTAAAAATAGCCATTTTCGATAATATAATCAGAGGTGTGGATATCAGCCATCAGCGCAGGTCCGATTGCACACAAACATTTGATGTATCACTTTTTACATGCCTAAACTGGACCTTTACACATCAAACATCCCAAGAACAGCTTAAATGAAAAAAAAATGGGTGACAATCTGATAACTATAAAGTAGTAAGCGGAACCGAATGACTAGCAAATAGCCAAATAATCAATCTAGCACAATCACAACAGTGCACATTTATCTCATCTGCAATAACCACAGCTCCCAATTGACAACATGAAAAATTCACAATTCACCGTTTCTCTTATAATGTTTTAGATTAAAGGAAACAACAAACTAAAGATAATCTTCCCAGATATTAATTGAAGATAAGCAAAATCACAAGCTGAATTTTAATATGAATAAAAATAAAAATGATTCATACAATATCATTATATAGAGAAAGAAGATTTAGATCAATTGATTCCCCTTCGGTAGGAACCAAGGGAATTAGAGCCACTCAAGTTAGTGCAACAAACCTATCCATATGGCATCACTGTACTCAGTCTCTGAAATTTCACTATCCATGTCATGATTGTAGATGTCATTTGAAATCTATGCTAAGCTTCAATTTTTCATTTGTAAAATTCTTCCTCAGGAAATTCACGAGCACACTTATCTAGCAGTCGTAAGTTCGGGAAATGATAATCCTCCATCTGGATGGGTGTGTGTTCTACACTTTACTACATCCAAAGTGCTAGTCATCCAAAAAAGAATCACATTTACTGGGAAAAAAAAATCCTATTCATCACTTTTTGTCCCTTTTTTGGCATGGAATGTTAAGGAAAAAAAGGAAAATACAAATAGATTTGAAGGCCCGTAATTTTTCTGGCTCCCCGTAATATCAAAAAAAACAAAAGACTATCCCTTGGGAGTGCTAAGACGCACGCCTCAAATACTTTTCGACTACATGTATAAAATAACAAAGGAAATTTCTCTTTTCTTTTTCCTTTCCCTGTGGTGGGAGTGCCTTATTAAACATACCATTCTTACTGTTATGAGTTTAAATAGCATAAAAACAAAATATCACCTCTTCACTAAGAATCGTATCATGTCCCCAACCTTGATCACATGTCGCTTGTGAGATGTACTAGCAAACACTTCCTGGCCATGTTTCTAGAAAAAGAAAAGAAAAATAAGCATGCATGGTGCAAACAATAATCAATATGGTTCCTCACCATCATAGTATGGAAAATAATACAGAAATGTCATAAATAAAATTGAACTCAGACACATATTGGTTAAAGAAGCCCTTACCAATTTATATGTGAATTCTTCACGGATGTCTTCCTCTGTAATGGTAGCAGAAGAGAATCCGAGGACAATGACATGAATTGATTCTTTGGTAAGTTTCACTACCTTTCCTTCTGGAACAATAAATTATTATAAAATAATCAGCAATGTTAAGATATAAGTATATCAACCCCTGTGAAGCATTCATCTAACTCAATACTTAAGTACTTAACGGATGTTTTATTGTAAATTCTGTCCTAGGGATAAAAAGTACAAGGCCTCGGTGCATTTCGCTATCCAATTAATAACCTCATTTTGACTTGAGCAAGAAAATGAAATAAATTGATGATGGTTTTGATAAGTCTTATGCAAAAATAGTTGTGAGGGGTCACAACAAAACTACCTAAAAGCATGTCAGGCTTTGGAGACAAAAGCAACAATTTTGCTTTTAGTCTCACACCAAAATACGGATAAATTCCAGGAAGAATCTTTGCAGTTTTATTTTGAATGTTGACATCATAAGCCAACACAACACCGTCAAAGATTTCACTGAACCTGAAAAAGGAAATCAAAAGATCAATTCAGTGAATGTACATGGCCAACTTAATTTTATTATCAATGGTTAAATTATACAAAACTGAGACTTGAGAAGCAAAATAGGCAAAAGTAGTCGACTAACAGATCTAGAGTTGCCACTTCATAGTTTGAAAAGCATGAAGAACAATTTATATTCAAAATCACATCCAATTCCTATAATGGTTCACTGAACCATCAAGTTTATCTAAATCCAGATAGCAATGTAACCATGTGCATTATCCATCCTTTGTTGTTGGTACAACAAGCTAGAAGCATAATCTACAGGTACAACTATGAACTAGCCATATACAATACCATATCAGTAGGTTCTAGCCTTCCAGCTCATTTATTCTCTCACGGTCTCACCCCAGATTTCATAATTAAATACGCTGACCACTCTTGACAATACCCTTTTTCTTTTACAACAGTTTTGTTTCGTGGATTGTAACACAACAAAGCATTTGATTTATTCTACTTTAATTTTACTTCTACATTGAAACCAAACCTATGATTCCAGGAATGCTTCACTAGATCAAATGTTAATTTATATACAGGTGTGTAACTCCCGGTGGTTTATATTATAAAACACTATTATCGATTGCAATCAATCTCCTAGTCGGTGGGTATTATAAGACCATACAGGCCAAACTTTGATATGCATTATATAACATCAAAATGTTGATTTCTAGTTTTCAGTTTTTCAACGCAATCCGTTATTTCCAAATATGTCAAGCTGCACTTCCGCATTTAGAATTCATGGGTAATTTAAGAAATTGTATTGCCAGGATTTGGATTTAAACTAAGTAAATAGCAAACAATTAAATAATTCATATATATATAAACAAAAAGAATCGAAAATATAGCTAAAACCAGAATATATGTAGAGAAATCCTACTTGAAGAGCAGTGAACTGAGCTCACGAAGAATCGCTTGAGGAACCTTGGTCGCCTTCGATGGGTGTACATAAACAACCAGATTCGCGTCGGAAACCTTCAATCCCTCCATTCAAATTTGAAGAATACTCAAACTCTGGAATCGTAGGACCAAAGAACCCTACTAAACCCTAGCAGAGCTCGGTAAAATATTTCCCAACTCCGGAACCCTAGTAGCCTCTCCTTCTTTATCTGTGGGCTTGGCTTGGACCCAGCTCAAATCTCTGGGTTCTAACATCAAGTGGGCGTGTCCTTGCCAAAAGTGGATTTCCTTAGTCGTCCAAAGCCCAAACTTAAATTACGGATGATGGACACTGGCCGACCCGACCCGATCCGATCCGACTCCTGCTCAATCCTGAATCCTCCCAACTGCATGGTTTGGTTGGGATTTTAAACATGCGAGGTCAGAAATCAACTTTTGTTTACAACCCATTTTATAATTTAATGTGCAGTTTAGCATCATCAACTTTTGTTTACAACCTGTTTTATAATTTAATGTTCAGTTTGGCATCACCGTAATGCTACTTCCAGTTAGGGCTGTCAATGGATTGAATCAATATCCGGATCCGATTAGGCGGGATCCTAAAGCTATTATATTATAGATCCGTCGGATACGGATCTAAGATCATGAATCCGATAATAATATGATCGGATTTGATCTATTGCGATGCAATCCGATTAAAATCCAATTCGATTATATTATATATAACAATAATAATATCTATATAACTTTGTAAGTATATTATAGTATAATTAATCACAATTTTTTATTTTTTAAAATATTATTTTTATATGTATTAATATTAATCGAATCAAATTCAAATTGGATTCAGATTTTGAATAAATAATTGGATTCGGCTTGGACAATTCAAAATCTGGTGGATCTCGAATCAAATGGATCTTGCCAAATCCGGTCCAAATCCCATCCGTTTATGGCCCTACTTCTAGAGATTGGGTGGCATGATTTACTCTATAATTTCATCATATGCCATGAGTACGGTTAATTTGAGTTTTAATGTATCTTCCCTTATTATCTACATTCACCTTACCCATGGGCCTCTGGTCTTGTGTTACCATTTTTTTTAATCTTTAACTTGTATTAACTCACTCATTATTAGTACTGCTACAAATTTTTTTGTTTTCATTAAATATATCCACCACTATCTTAGTCAACTCTTATTTATATTAGCACCCATTAGAGATATTCTAATATTCTCTTGGGTGTATTCATTTAGAGGAGTGCTAGCCTCAGCCGCATTTACTCCAAAATTTCCACAGACGCAAGATTGTGGATAACATGTGGAGTTGTTTCATATTTTAATTATTTAAACAAATAAAGATCATGGCTAACACTTGGAGTTGTTTTATATTTTAATAGTTTAAACAAATAAAGGTCAAAGATAGTTTGACATTCGTAGCTACCAGTTGCGTCTTTGGAAGATTTGTGACTGGGGCTAGCAAAATCCGTTCATTTATGGTCTTTATTCTTTTAGTTTTATACTTATCCATTGCCACATTCCCCTCTCAACTACACTAATTCTATAAACATGTCACTTATTAGTTACCAATATTATGCTCTATAAAAATGTAATTGATTTTATTGTTGTCGTAAAATTTGTTAGCTTGATCATAAGGCCTTCCAAAGGTACACATTTACAAATAAAAAAAAACTCAATCCTATATGCAACATCATTCACAATCTCTTTATTATAATACAATAAACAACTAAGATGAGATATCATAACCGGACACTTTTAAGTATATATTTTTCATTAATTGTGATTGTGTTACACTATGTGTTCTTACTAAATTAGCAGTTCGTATATTTTGTGTTTGCCTCAACTATCTTTAAATCCTTGGATTCTAAGGTATCTCCCAAGAGGGCGTGAAGGTTGAAATATCCACCACTTCCTTAATCCAGAACATATACTAACCTTGCTAACTAGGGTTGCGTCCTAATCGTATCGTGTACCCCACACACCCCCCCCCCCCCCCCCCCCCCCCCCCCAAAAAAAAAAAATGCAATGATTGTATACAATTGTCATCACCAACAGAACACCTTCTTGAATATAAGTTGTTGATTCATCCAAATGTTTTGTTCACAATAAAATAAGCTAGTAGAGGCAAGCCTAGTAGCTAGAGGGGATTTTTCTCACAAAAAGGAAGAATGATAAGCAGAGGTGGGAAGGCAACGAGTTGTGCAACAAAAGCAAAGCGAGCCTATTAGAGAAAGCCATTCCGCGCTAGTAGCATGCTGACCTTCGATTTCAAAGATTGTAGCAAAAGAACTCTGTAACGACAAAGAAGGGTTTCACCTCCTTGAATACAAGTTGTTGATTCATCCAAATGTTAGTCTTTTTAACATGAGAAATGGATGATGGAATAGAGAAAAGTTGGTCGGATAAATAACACGGTTGGATTAGCTTTGAATTTGATGGTATATATTCGACCCAAATCCAAGACATTTCCACCAAAACCTCCGAATGTCCATCATTTTGGTAAAAAAAATGTTTTAAAGGTTGTAGAATGAACAGGTGGTTGGTGGAGGCAGAGAGTAAGATTTGAGTGAGACTAGGGCTAGCAAGCCTCAATTTTTTTTTTAAAAAAGTATGAAGCCTGTCCGACTGGATATCTTCCGCTCCCATTAATAGATATATTGCTGGAATAACCAAAATGCCCTAAAAAGCGAAATGCCGGAGATTTCATTCAACAACCTTCTTCTTCATTTGATTTCGTTTCTCTCTGCAATCTCTTCTCCCAGTCCAAACGATCTTGAAAAATCAACAAGTAGAATAGAAGACATAAGGAGAAAGATAGAAGAAATTCACTGATCTGCAATGCCTCAAATTCTCCTTCATCAGCTACACTTAATCCAATCACCACTCCTTCCACCAACCCTAACCATCCTCACCACTTTCGCAGCTCATGCTTAGTCACCGGAGTAAGATCGACGCCGACGATTACGACGGCAAAGGCCTATAACCTCCTTCGCGCACCAGGAAATTCAAGAATAAGATGCATGGAAAATCCTCGAAGGGTGAAAATGGTGGCCAAACAAATAATGAAAGAGCTCTCCGACATGTTGCTCACTGATAAGGTACTACAGTATGCCGTTCTTCCAGAAGCGCCTCTCGGTGCTGACCATTACCTGTCGTCGCTCACCACCATCAGTGACGTCAAAGTCTCTACCGACTTGCAGGTAACCTGTGATATCACCGATTCAGTGAATGAAACCCTAGGTTGAGATTACAGGATTACATAAATTAAAGTTTATTGTATTTGGTTGAGAGAGTTTAGTCTCAAGCTCTAAGTATCACTTACTCTTGAACTGAACTCGGTATCTATTAAATCAGTTATGTTTGATTATGGATACAAATAGCGAGCTAAGTGGAGGGATTTCATCTAGTGCAATATACAGAGGATGAAGAATGGACGGTTATGTGAAAATGACTCATCGATTTATGGATTGTGAGAGATAATTTTCATAGCTATTGTTTAGTAATCAGTTATATTTTGATTCTGCAATGAAATTGAAGTTGATCTCAATGTATATGCGATTATGTTGGAAACCAAGGTTGGCTGCTTATTTTCTCCAAAAAGTCATACTAAGGCTTGCAATTTCTTATGGGCTAGGAGTTGTTTTTGAATGTGAAAGTAATTACCTAGCAACCCTAATAGGCGACATAGTATTTCAATTACACAAGACAATTGCTTTAACATTAGTAGTTGTTCAATACTTCAATCTAATAAGGAAACAATCGGTATCCTCTAAGGTATTGTTTTTCTTATGGACAATGGTTTTAGATAAAATCCTTACTTATGATCACCTTATGTATAAAGGGTGATGTCTAGCTAATTGGTGTTTCATGTGCCTTCTAGCGGAGAAATCAGTGGATTACTTATTGTTGTGTTGTCCAATTTGCAAGAGAAGTTTGGTCCTATTTCCTTTCTTACCTTTGCATATCTTAGATATTTCTCCGATCCTTTGGGAGCTTTTTATTCTACTGGCTTTTAGTGATGTTTCCTTCGTCGGTGGGAGTGGTTTGATTTCCCCACTCTACTTGAGGCGATGACATGGACCCTTTGGAAGGAAATGAATAGGAGAGTATTTGAGGACACTTTTTTGATCGTCCTCCATATTGAGTCCCGAGCCCACCACCTAGTTTTAGCGTGGTGCTTTGTAGGGGAAAATTGTTAGACATAATACCTAGAAAATTTATTTAGATTGTAAGATTCTTATTAATTTGATTAATAGAGATTTCTTCTTTATCTATTGTGTATTTATTATGGGTAATTGACCATGATCATGAGATGATCTATACGATATAAGATATCGATAAAGGTCCATAAGATAAATTGTAGGAAAGTTATATGATGAGACTATCACATGCAAATATAGCTTGCCAGTACCTTATACCTTATATAGTCACAAGTATGGGTGAAGCTGGACACTTCACTTATATGGCTGCCACTATGCTAAGATGTTCTCAATAGGTGAGATGTAGTTTTATCTCGAACTATTGTAGTGGAGACTACACATCAGCATATGAGTGCTTAAATGTAAACTGACTGATTGCATGCAATGAGAGACCTCTTGCATAAACATACTATCAGATAGTTGGTCTCTCATTCACATTGAACAGTTTCAATCATCCTTAGATCTGATGAGTTCATTTATAACTGAGCAGTAATCTGATTGTTTTAATTCCATCAAAGTATTCTCTACCTTAGGGAATACGATACAGTGACAGTTGGATAATCAGAAAGTTGTTTAAGTCATGATGAATTTCAAACATGAAATCCATCCTCATTAAATTGAGATATTATCCAAGTTCTGGGTAAGACAGTCGATTAAGCTTAAATCCTGCACAAGTGGTTTTGAAACAAAATAAGTTTGAAATATATTTTTATTAAAATATATTATACTTATAAAAAGTTTTTTCTCAAAATGTTTTACATGAAAAATTGTTTCTCATGGCTTAATCAGAAGTCTTGGAAACCCGGATGATGTGCAATGAGCTATATATGAGTTAGATAGTATATTAATATCGAAGGCCCATTAGGGATAATGTAATTGGAAGGATCAATTGAATTAAAAAGTTCATGTGGCGAGATCCGTATTGGTTAATGTTCTTACACTGGAATTCAATTGCAACATGGATATTTCATGTCACTTGCAATTCCGATGAAATTCTTATTTAGGGTCAATGAGATAACATTGGGTAAGCCAGGGTTAGAATGTCCCAAAGCAATCTGTGAAGATGTTCACATAAGAAATACAAGCTCATAAATTGATTAAGTGTTAATCAATTATTTAAATGATTAAATGTTAATCATTGATTAAATAGATTAAAAGTTAATCTATGGTTTAATTTAATTGTTAATTTAAATTAGTGGATTATATTAGCAATTATTTAATTAACTTAATGAAAGGGGAAATGGGTTTGACCCATATCCATAAACCCATAAAACATGGACCTTAATAGTGGACCAAAGCCCATGGATTAAAACCCTTGGCTAGGGCGCCCACTTTAGCTTTCCGAATTGGATTAGGATTAGGTTAGTTGAATAATTATTGATTAATTTCTCTTTTATTTTTGGAATTAAATTCCAATGCTTGGATAGCAAGAACAAAAGAGATAAGATGGAGTTGTAATACAACAAGGAGATTCAAAAGCTCACCCCCCCCCCCCCCCCCCCCCCCCCCCTCTTAAGGCTCACGCCCCCCTCTTTGATGGTCTCCTAATTAGATTGGGATTCCTATTTGAGGGAGTTGGTTAATCCTAATTATTAAGGAATCCTTTTGAGAAAAGGACTCCTAAATTAGTAGATTTACCATAACTAGAGTAGTTATAGATAAACTTAGGTTTTTATTTAATTAATAATAAGAGTTATTATTAATAAATAAATCCTAAGGGATAAGATCTAATTGGAGTAGGATTAGGATACTACCTAAATCCTATAAATACCCTATACCCCAAAACGTGTGGGTGGAATTTTCATTCTCCAAAATTTCTCTCTCTCCTCCTCTCCAAAACTGTGAGCCCCAAGGGAGACCCCCTTAGATTTTCGTGAGCTTCTAATGCTGTTCCAAGTTGGGATTTTTCAACTTAAGGTTTTTTGAACCCTAGGGTTTTGGTTGTTAGAAAGTCTACACCAAAATTTCATCTTCTTATATTTGCTTCTTCACTACCAAGTAGTGATTCCAAAGCTTCGCAGGGATAGTGAAGAACAAGGATCGAGCTTAGAGTATTTCTTTGAAAAATCTTTACAAAGAGTTCTGACGGTTCGAGTTGTATTTTGCTTCACCGGTGAACATCATTCAAGGTAATATGACTAAAACGTGTAGATAGTATTAGTTGCTTTCAATGGTGTAAAGATCCTCGGAATCCAGTTTTCCACATAAATTTTTATCTGGATTCCCTTCAAAAATATCGGGGATCCTTAGGGGGATATATTTTCTTCTCAACCATGTGATGTAGCTAAGGTCCTTATTTGTTTTTTGCTTGCCTTGATTCACTGTGTCAACTTTGCACTGTATTTTACTCTTCACTTAAATGTACATATTTTTATTACTGATAAAAAATAGAGATAATTGCTAACAGCATAGGAAAGTTGTATAGATTGGTTATTTTGAACTATACACCAAGCACAATAACTTATTATCCTCTAAATTGCAATTTCACGATTTTAAGGGGAGAATGGTCAAATTTGTTCCAGTTAGATGATTGTGACCCTTTTTGGATGATTGGAATCATTCATTTATGTCATTTTGGCCCACGATTCTCCTAGCTCGATCTGTCTGACATAGCTACCAGATTGAGAAGTGAAGCGAGCCTCAAAATACCCTTAGGAAAGGAGAAGCGAGAAATGAGATATGTGCGTCTCATTCCCATTATATTCTTATGAGTATCCATACCTTAGATTTGGCCTCGCATGAGATATGTGTGGAGAACTAGGTGTCTTAAATTCCAATTCAATGATATTTGCTCAGTCTACACACTAGGCTTTAGGCTCGAGTATATCCCATAATGTTCTTGATCATTAATTAAATAAACCTCGTGGTAGTTACAATTTCGTAGAATAGTGACTAGTATGGGGTGTCGAACTACAGAAGATTGTGCTGGTTTGATTACTTTTATCTCATTGATTGTGAGTCAAGGAGTAACAAGATGATTTAAGTGGATTTATTTTAACCTAAAAACAGAACTTAAACTAATAGATTCTATGTTAACTAATTAAACTAAAAGTTTTTGATGATATATCAGTGAGAGAAGATATAGGGTGTTCGAATCCACCACTAGCTTCATAACTGGTCCCCAATGCATTTATTCAAGTCTATCACAATGTAAACAATAGGGATGAGAGTGACTACAAGACTCCACATACCCATCTAGAATGATTCAAGGGATTAGACCCTAGGCATATCCTATCTTCGGTTAGCACGAGTGATACACCCTAAAATAGGGTTGTGAAATCACTTGTATTCCCTTAGCATAAAATATCCTATGATTTAATTCCTCAACAATAATATCATTGCATAAAATCCACATTAATAATCACAAAAAATTAAGATGGATGATTTTAATCTCAATATAATAAAACCTAAGACAAAGATTAAATCACACTGAAATCGAATATGATCAATAAACTCTGGTTATGAATAACCCTCTTATTATGCATTTATTGTTTACAATTGAATAAACTAAAACAAAGTATAAAGAGACACAATTACTTGGTTAGGGTTTCATCTAAACCCTAGAAAAATGAAGTAGTTCATAGTGAGAGTAAGGAACACCGCTTTCGATGAAGAACACGAAGAACGCGAGCAATCCATCCTCCAACCTTCACAGATCTCCAGAGTCTTCTCACTTTCAAATCTCTAAAATTCAGAACCTTTTGCATGGAAGGAGGCTTTCCTTTTTATATATAGAGAGTCTCAATGAAATGTAGCTTTAGAAACATCTAAAACGAGCTCAAAAATCAAAATTTCACGAGTTGACAAATACCCAAAATGGCGTCCGCTGATCGATCATTCAAAAGGCTGCCGATCGATTAGTGGTTTCAGAATTTGACTAACTTCCCTTGAAAAAAGTTGTATAACTTTTTGAGCCGGTCAATTTGATATATTATGGGCTTAAATCGGAGGTACAGTCAAGGAGTTATGCCCAAAACACCGAACAAGGGTTGATTTTGCATTTCTATTTTTCTTTAGCTCGGATCTTTGCTCGGTAGCGATTCACAAGAAACTTTAAAGCTTGTAAATGATTATTTTTATCTTCTTTTCCTCGCATGAACATGAAACAATAAATACACCCAAGTGAAGTATCATAGTGGATAAATAGGCTTAAAGGGATTAACAAATGAAGTTTAAGGTGCATAAATGAGTAATAATTAGCACCGATCACAACCCTAAACTTACATATTGCTAGTCCTCGAGCAATAAAAATAAAACTAAGAAAACCTAAATCTAAATTCCCTTTCGTGGGATCTCCGGTTGCATTTGACATATGCAATAAGCCTTTTAAATCCCTAGATGACCCTAGTGGACGAGTGAAGTCTCGTGAGGGTTTACCAGTGATGATAACTACAAACATCAGTAATTCCCTACAACTCTACACCTATGCTCAAGTATGACATGCACTAAAAAAAATCATGATACACACAACATAATTCTCTCATTATTAACCGACTTTATTCTTGACTCTCCACATTCTCAATTTCACAGAACCTTACACCATTCTGAACATTTATGCTTATTAAAGATTGATCATTTGTCTCATTTGATGTGTTGTGTGACTATTAATTGAATATGTGATCTCAACATTTTATCTCAACAGATGTTCTATCACCTCTACTGTTGTTATCAGATTTTCCATCAATTTAATTACCGACCCAAGACTTTTTCTTAACACTTTTCTTTCTTTTTATTAAATGAGTGGACTGTGCAGAGTCTAAGTTCATTAAGCTTTCTAGACAACCCGTGTAGCAAGTGTTAAGCCAGTGACTCTCAAACTAGACAATCTTAGGGCTCCAGGTGTTAAGACACCCCTAGGGCTTATTAACTTGAGTCAAATAGGCTCTGAACTCAGACTAGTCACTCTTGATAAATGTTTGTTCCAAACCTCCAATGTTTGACGCGAACACTCTCTGCATAGTGAGGCAGGAGGCCCGGTTACTAGGTACGAGTTCGGTTCAAAGATTGAATACTATTAGTGGAGGTACAATTTGTGATTCTTTATCTTATAGAGTTCACGCGGTTTGACGCGAACACTCTTTGCTTAGTGAGACAGGAGGCCCGGTTACTAAGTGCAAACCTGGTCAGGTAATCATTTGTGTCATTAAAGATTTTTTAATTTAGCCAATTGTGGTTTTCAATTTATAAGTCACCTAACTTCTTCAGAGGTGTCAAAAACATCAATTGATTAATTCAATTTCAAACCCACAAGACAATATTTTAGAGTGCTTGTGCAATTTCTCAAAGTGACTCATGACTTCATAAATTTTCAGCATGCATCGTTTAGTGAAGAGTAAGAATTGTATCTATTTGGGATCATGTGTTCTCAAATTAAGTCAATCAATAATGAGTAAATTATAATATATGTATCATAATTTGATTCAGATTCAGAGATAGATCAATTTTTTTCAATTTAATTTTTTTGCATGCCCTACCATCTTTTATGGATGTCTAGTTAGCAAATAATGACAGTTATTTTCCAACCCCAAATTTAAAGATTACATTGTCCTCAATGTCAAAAGAATTAAAGCACAAGTAAGGGGGAACAATAATACCTGATAGGTGAGGGCAATCCATGCATTAAAGATGAAGAAGGAGGAGGAAGATAAAAGATTTATTAAGCAGAGATTACCCCAAACAGGGTTAGTGAGAAAGGAAGTGCACACAGGGAGAAACCAAAGATGTCAATATATGAATATAATGAAGCAAAGACATCTATAATACATCAAGAATCCAAAGAGCCTAAGATAGAGCAACACATGACTCAACCTAGGATAAAGCACATCTGAACATTTTTTTTTGGGCGATTGATCGGCACCAATGGTGGTCGATCGATCGGAAGGCGAGGCTCACGGTCCGACAGGTTGGTTGATCGATCGACGGTGGACGTTGATCGATCGGAAGGTCCTTTTTTTTTCCCGAAAAAACTGTGGGGGGTGGAGAACCACCCCAAACTTAGATTCAAGTAAGTCTACAAAAACATTGGGTTGCCTCCCAACAAGTGCTAAGTTTATCGTCTTCAGTCGGACGTAGTACAACTCTCAACCATCTTCTTAGACGGGGTCTAACCACTCAATGAATATGATCATCGTCCCATTCTTAATGTCCTCAACATAGGGCTGGTGAAGTTGGGCTTTGGCTTTGAGTACACACCTATCCATGTCAAAAAATTTGGAGACCATAGACCTTTGAAAGGTTGCAGCTGTATTATATAACTTGCATGACCTGCACTTATAGGAAAAAGGGTTGAACAAGCATGGGAAAGCAATTCATACTTTATGCTTCTCAAACTAAAAGCTCCTGAGATGGATGAAATGTAGCAAATAATTGTTATCCTTATTGGGCTTTTCTTTAGTGGGGTCCGGGGGTTTGAGATGAGTGAGGGATGCCTCTAAGGCATTCTCAGTGAAGGTATAAGGAGGGGTCTCCTCAATTATTTCATCACTCAAATTTCCCGTAAAACACTCCTCTCTCTTCTGTTGTTGTTCGGGTGAGGTGAAGATGTTCAACCGAACTTTCATGTTACTAAATGACATATCCATTACCCCGGTCCTACAATTTATACAAGCATTGGCCGTGACCAAGAAAGGACGACCAAGGATGGCTGGAATTTGGCTTTTTGAATTATGCACGGGTTTCATGTCAATGACAAAAAAGTCGATTGAAAAGTAAATTTGTCAACTTTGATAAGAACATCTTCAATCACCCGCGAGACTTTTTTATAGATATATCCATCAATTGCAACATGACGGATGTGGGCTGAAGCTCTCCTAAGCCTAGTTGCTTATACAGCGAGTAGGGTAACAGATTAACACTTGTTCCTAAATCTAGGAGTGTTCGATTAATGGAGTGATCTTCAATAATACATGAAATGGTAGGAGCACCAGGATCCTTGAAATTTGGAGGAGTGTTATGTTGGATAATGGAGCTCACTCGCTCAGTGAGAATGACCTTTTTGGACACATGAGTCCAAGATTTACGTTTTTGAGTGCATAAGTCATTAAGAAACTTGACATAAGCTGAGACTTGCTTAATGACATCTATGAGTAGGAGGTTGATTTTGACTTGTTTAAAGTCCTCCATTATATCATCCGCTTTGGACCTTTTTTGTCAAAAGTGGAGGAATCTTTTAAGCACTGAGGGTAAGGAGCCTTAGGCATATTGGATGCCGGGGGAGTGGGATTAGATAAAGATGGAAAAAGACCTTGGTCCTTCTCAGAGACACTGACCCCCTTTCATTTGGATTTTGCTGGCTCCACCATGACCTCTTCTTCTTCACCCTTCTTCTCCCTAACCTGGTTATCAACTACCTTCTCACTCCTTAGGGTGGTAATGGCAAGAACGTGCTCATGATGAGGTTCATTGTCTTGAGTATCATCAACTATTTTACACCCCTAGGGTTGCTCACTAGTTGACTTGGGAGCTTCCCTTCCTCTCTCTTGTATATAGCATTAACTAATTGTCTCACTCGGGACTCAAGCCTCTGGATAGATTTAGAATGAGAGTGCAGCTGTTGGGTGTTGGCCTCCAACCCTTTTAGAACATTCAACACTTTCTCCTCGAAATATGAGTTCCTTTGAGGGGGAGGAGTAGAGTGTTGGAATTATTGTTGTTGGGGAGGATGATAGTTGTGCTGATTTTGAAAATGTCAAACATTCAGCTCTTGAGGTTGGGAGAAGGAGTTTCCTTGAGCTTGGGGCTGCCATGAGAAGTTGGAATGATTTCTCCAGCCTGGGTTATATGTATTTGAGAATGGATTATTACTCGGGTGAGTGTAGACAACATTAGCATGCTCTTGGACAAATTTTGGAAATTGAGTAGGTGAAGGGCACTCATGGATGTAATGTGCCGGACTGGAACATAAAGCACATACCTCACTAGGATTTAGAGGAAAATGAGGAGGTCTGTAGGAGGCTGGCCTTGCAGCCATGAGTTGGTCTAGCTTGCGAGACAACTCATCCACTTTTGATGAGACATCAATAGAAGTGCCTACTTCATAAATGTCTCGCTTAAGAGTGGAGGTGGAGGGTTGTCTCTCAGAACGATTGTTAGAAGCATGATGTTGAGAATTTTCACTCAGATTTTCAAATAGTTCCTATGCTTGAATTTCACTCTTCGTCATAAATGTCCCCCCACAAGAGACATCAACTATCTGTCGGTTGTATTGGGACAGTCTATCATAGAATGATTGGACAAGTTGTCATTTGAGAATTTGGTGATGGGGACATTTATGAAGAAGCTCTTTGAATCTTTCTCATGTCTCATGGAATAGCTCACCATTAATTTGAGAAAAACTCGTGATGGTTCATTGCATTTAATTTGTTTTGCCAATGGGAAATAATTTTTTTAAGAATCCTATTGTAGTTGAGTCCAGGAATGGATGGTGTTGGCCTCTAAGCAATTAAGCCAATGCTTGAGTTTGTCTTTCAAGGAGAATGAGAAGAGATGCAACCTAAGAGTATCATCTGAAAAATTTTGCAACCTAAAAGTGGTGCAAATTTTGTTGAATTCATCTAGATACTTGTATGGATCCTCATTGCCAAGCCCATGGTATGATGACAACATTTAGACTATACTGGGCTTAATCTTATAGTGAACTGTTGTGGCATCTGACAATCTGATGCAGGAAGGGGAGGAGTAGGTAGAAGGAATAAAATATTTCCTCAAAGATTTGTTTGGGTCTTGTTCTTCTACCATGACAGAGAAAGGAGTAGTGTCACGACCCCGTCTTAAACTTAACATTTCACTCATCAAATGTAGGAATAATTCATCCGTGATATCCTTTTTCTCTTTTAATGCGGAAGCGTAAAATACCAAGGGAATTAAAATTTTTAAACCCTTCTTATTTTCCATACACAATAGCCATCATAACCATGCCCATAATTAAAGTTAAGGTTTACATAACCAGTTTAATGACATCCAAATGAACATATAACAAAATATAACATCAAAATCAAAAAGCAACTCCGCCCTTCTTCGAATGTCACTTTCAAGTTGTTCTTTTACTGTTCATCTGGAGACATAAAAGGTTAGTGAGCTATGAAGCCCAATAAGAATATTCAATAATATCATGCTAAATGACAAGTTAGAATAAGCATAACAATATAGGATATATTTTTAAGACTTTTAATATTACTTCCAGTATGTCTTTTCAATAACTTTTATCCGGATCCAGTTTATCTTAAATCTTACCTCTCAAGATGATCCCTGAAAGGTACACCTCTTTAGACTCATTCCGTTTTGGAGTTTGACCCCTCATGAAGTATTTCATTCCATCTTGGTGTCATCATTACTCCTCATGAAGTATTGTCGAACGACCTTCCTTTACCTTACCACTATCTTGATGCCCTTTTTAAGATAAACAATTTTTATCTTTTTATTATTTTCCGACTTATTTTAGCACTATCTCTCAAGATGATCATTGAAAGGTACACTTCTTTAGACTTATTCCGTCTTAGAGTTTGACCCCTCACGAAGTATTTCATTCCGTCTCGAAGTCATCTTTAACCCCTCATGAAATATTGTCGAACGGCCTTCCTTTACTTTGTCACTATCTTGAGGCCTTTATAAGATAAGTATTCTTTATCTTTCCTTTATCTTTTCAGACTTATCTTAATTCTACCTCTCAAGATGATGACTGAAAGATACACCTCTTTAGACTCATTCCGTCTTGGAGTTTGACCCCTCATGAAGTATTTCATTCCATCTTGGAATCATCTTTAACCCCTCATGAAATATTGTCGAATGGCCTTCCTTTACCTTGCCACTTGATAAGTGCTTAATTTTGCTTAATTATTCTCATTTAAATAAGCATTATCATACTTCTTTGGTTTATATCTTCATTTATCACGTACAGTAGTGTATTCTCTTCTCACCATTACGTTGTCCTCTTTCTCTTAATTTTCATGATACATTTGCATGTATTCATACATGTCTTGGAAGACCGCATGCAAAATATTTTTAAGAGAGACTTATTACGTGTATTTATTTTTTGTAGGAATCCTAACCCCAGACTATTCTCGGGATTCAAGAAGTCCAAAGTTTCAAATACCTCATGTTCAACTCAAAGATCTAAAGGAGCTAGAGCCCAAAGAGCAAAGCCCAAGCCAAAAGTCCAAGAAGCCAAGTCTCAAGTCAAAGAGCAAAGCCCAAGACCAAGTATAGAAAGATTCTACAACATGGCTGGAGAATCTTAGGAAGATATGGATTAATATGATTTTGGCATAAAAAGGGTGGAACTCTCTTGAATTAGAAAGAAGAAGTGTGCTATATTGATGTTTCTATTTCAGAAAAAAAGGAGAAAGCCTATTTTGGTCACAAGAACTATTTATTTTGGGTGGATTTTGGAATTCAAGCAAGGAGCTTAATGGAG
This sequence comes from Tetracentron sinense, assembly GCA_015143295.1. NCBI lineage: Eukaryota > Viridiplantae > Streptophyta > Magnoliopsida > Trochodendrales > Trochodendraceae > Tetracentron > Tetracentron sinense. The sequence continues at coordinate 54,798,389 of CM026552.1, forward strand.
GCCAACTAAATATACAAGAAAAGCAAGAAATTTTGTGGATGGCTGGAGGAGTGCTATTATTTAGCAACCAATCCCAAACAAAGAATGAGGATTTCCCGGATTCCCGCCTAATCTGGACAGTACTTACTAATTTGGACATAATTTTTGACTCAAAATTTGGATTAAGGCAAAGTTTGATGTTTTGGAAAGAAGACTTAAAGGGGAAGAAAATTGTATTTCATGAAGATCTCCTAATTTGGACATTTAAAGGGTCAAAACATGTCGTCAAGTAGAGGGAAGTGCAATTTTGGTTGGAATTTTGGAATTAGAAGTTTCTCTTTTGTTTTTCTTTCTCTTCTCTTCTTCCCTTTAGTCTATATAAACCTAAAGTGAGAGACTTTTGAGGCTCTCTGATCTTTTCTCATTCTCTTTTCTCTCTTCTTCTTTTAGCTTTTTTTGAGTTATTTTATTGTAGTGTTTGGAACACCATTAAGGAGGATGACAACTCCAATCATGGTGGGCTAAACACCTTTCTTATAAGGTTAGGGATTTGAAACCTTTTTCCGATTTATGTGGATGATGTGGATGGTTTGATCATTAATTTTAATTGAATAGTTCTTATTTTGATTAATTGTTCTTCTCTATATGCTCTTTGATTTCATATGATCTATTGATATATGGAATGCTTGGATCCCCTGTGAGTTAGATACATAGTACTCTTCAAATTTCTCTAATTATTCAATTGAATATAATGGTCAGTGGTTTAATCGTATAATTTTCCATCTAGATTAAATCTTTATTTAATTCTAGATGTGTTTTCATCCAAATCTAAAGGAGGGATAGGTGGATTTTCTTGAAGCCTTAGACCTCTTTTTCATTGCTTTACAGTTATCAATGATTTTTGCTCAATTCTCATTGAGTGGAAAACCGATTTTAAATCTATCTTCTCTTTAGATTTCGTTTCCTTAATTCTTGTTGCACAATAGTCAATCCCTGTGGATTCGACCCTGTGCTCACCAGATACATCAACTGTGTCACTTGTGCACTTGCATGTATATTATTTTTACTCTTGATTTTATATCCATTAATTTGGATTAAATTAAGTTGTAACACCACTATCTTGAGGCCTTTATAAGATAAGGATATTTATCTTTTCCTTGCCTTCTCATTAAGACATTATAAAATAATATTTTCATATACATCATAACATTATGATTATGTAACTTTAATTCTTGATTATACTTAGAATTGTTATTTTCCATACTTTAATTACATTCATTTCTTTATCATATTTCTCGAATGTAATATAGCACGATTATCATAGTATCATCACTCTAATGTAGTAACATGGCATTATCGTATTATTTTCCAGCATAGTAATATTATATTATTTTCCAATATTTCAATATAGTGATAGTATACTATTTTCAGCATTTTATAATAGTAGTAGCATACTATTTTCCAGCATTTCAAGATAGTAATAGCATACTATTTTCCAACATTTCAATATAGAAATATTATACTATTATCCAAAATATAATGGAACATAAATTACTTAATTATAATCTTCATTCTAAAATATCACTTAGAATGATATCACTAAATAACACTTACATAATTCATCTTATTTTGAAAATAATTGCCTTTACTAACCTTTGTTGATGATGGAAAATGATAAGATGACATGTGGAAGTAATTTCCTATTCAGATCAGAACCTGAACTAGTCAGAAGCCACTAGGATAAAGATTATGATGATCCGAAAAAGGTTCTATTGCCTTAAAGTATTTTGTTCTGAATGCAAATTTCGAACCATTAGTGTATCAAATGTTCATTTACACTATCTTTGCGGTTTAATGTTGTTGAAGGCGTAACAAGCCTTCGGGTATTAATTACTGACGCCTTTCTTGGCCTGAGTAATATTTTACAGATATTTCAGATAAGCTTTTGATCATGTTAAAAGCTCAAAGGATTTAAAAGGTTCAGATACCTTACAGTATGCCACGTTCGAGAATAAGATCCGAACTCCGAGCATGCTGGTCTAAAGTAGTTCGAGTATTTCACAGATGATATGATCAAAAGAGCATATTTTGATCAACTGATAAGCTTTCAAGAATTAGATGGAAAGCTCAAAGGCAGTCTAATCCGTCAGGACCGAAGTAGTCCTTGGTAAAATTTCAGTAGGATTTGATTACTGAATACTTTCTAACGCCATTATGATATTCTATTCTTCGAGACAGGTCTTGAATCAATGGCGTTGCAAGCCGATGTTGATCAGAAGCTTGGAGGAGTAATACTCCGATTGAACGAAAGACGGTTACCGGTTCAGCCTCATCTTCATAGGGATTCGGTGAAATCATATTACCATGCACCCTATTGCCTTGTCAGGGGGTAAAGGCACAGATTGCCTTCCTTGTGAGAATTGGCGTGTGTGTTCCCCCTATCTCCTATTCCAGCAAAATACAGATTACTTCCTGGGCTGACAGCCAGGAGAGAATTTTGGGATGTATCTTGCCCCATTTCCCTATGGGCTATTGGAGGGAATCGAGGCCTCCAGAGTCTCATTCTCTCGTATTAGATGATTAAGGCCTGACGGTGGATATCGCATCAACCCTGAGAATAGTGCCATTGTCCAGCACTTATGATTTCTCTAGACAAGGTATCGCAAAGGCTTATGACCTGCCTTTGGTGTATGATGATTTATATATATTATATATCTGAGGAAGGATTATGAGATGTGGTCTGGAGGGCTAGGAGGGAATCTATTAAAATAGCTAAACTCCTTTTTGATTTTTTTTCTGAAAGTAATTTACTATTTTAACCTTTGAAGTAGGCATCCAAAAGCTTGTTTGGGTTATAACAGTTTAAAGGATTGAGCCATAACTGAAATTTGGTTATGGTAGTTTGATGAGCTGGCAGCTCCCTTCTAAAAAAACACATGATGATTAATAGGCAAGTTCTCTTTAACGGATGTAAGCTGTTATTAACATAATAGGAGTTAGTTATTGACAGAATGACTCCACCTAAACAAATTCTGTCTATTTTGTAACAGAAAGGCTCCATTCAACAACCTTCATTCTAAAATGCGATTTAGAATGATACTATCAAATATCACTTACCCTTTTCACTGAAACCGAAGTAGGGCTTGACACAATCCCTTTCTTCTTTTCTTTCTTCTTCTTTTTCTCTTTCTTTCTTTCTTCCTTCCTTGCTCTCTCTCTATTTCCTCGAGGCTTAGGTGCCAAAATGAAGTGAGCAATAGGGGTGGGAGTGTGGCATTTATAGGGTAAGGGGTTCACTCCCCTCTTTAATAGATATACTATAATAACTAAATACATATTAATACTAATACATAAATTAGATTCATGAATTCTCTTAATTCATGTACTTTATTTATTAGGTTCATGGATTATATTTATGAACTATGTACCTTATTTATTATGTTCATGGGTTTGGTTCATGAACCACATAAATATTTTATTTCCAGCATTTTTTAACTAAGATAAACATCTTAACTGATGGTCTAACCATGGGTTGGGCATGAGGCATCTCCCTATTCCAAGAATCTTATTTATCTTGTATTAAATTCTAGTAATAGGTGCATTCCCTTGAGTTAACACCATGACCCACCTTTAATAGATTCATGTCTTTGATCTTACTTTTGTTAATGGTTAACTTCTTAACCAAAGGTGGTTTTAGCTCAACCTTTAACCAAGGGTGCTTCGACGTGAGATAGGGTTCATGCATTCACATGAGACTTTTGATCTTTCTCTTGGTTTTCACTATATTGATCATTCTTAATGTATGCTCATATGATACAGCCCATCTTGGACGTTCTACTTGAGTTGCTTGCCATACATGATCAATTCATATTTTACTCATAAAAGGGTTTATACTATTAACCAAGGTTATTTCTCCTCTAACCATGGTTAATGAATCAAGATTCATGTTCTTAACTTGGTACATGATCAAAGGATTAATTCCTTTAATGCCTAAATTTATGTTTCATCTCCCTAAGGTTAACCTTCCTTAACTTGAGTAACTTGAGTTCACACCCCTAGGGTCACTAAAGTAGGCGTGAGCTTTGGTTCATCCCCCTTCTTTGATCAAATCCACAAGATCATCATTACACTTATCATCTTAACTGCATTAGCTAACTCATGATTAACCCATCATAGTTAATTAACTTAAACCAATGTTAATCTTGAATGTCCCTTTTGTGGTGTTGAGATGTGGCACTTGCCACGTGTCCTCCTCTTAGCTCATGATCAACTCTATCATTAAATAATTGGGCATGCACCCTAGGATATCGCCACTTGTCATAATCCAAAATACTTTAGTGTTAAATACCTATATTAACACTAAGCTTTATGTATTAAGCTTAATATACTCCATTATCACCTAATTAAGTAATATAATGACTTATATATATATACTGAATATATATAATATTTTATTTATAAATATATTCAGGTCATTACAAGTAGTCTCTAGGTTTGAGTAAAATCGTGTCGAAGCCTTGAGAAGCCTAGCGGTAGACTCTAACTTTGAATTGATAGGGAGTAACTCTAGTTTACAAGACCGTCTACCATGCATACATCCTAGAGGTAAACTCTGTGTTCAACAGACACCAATTTGTAAAATAATTCACTCCAGATGAGAGAATACTTACAATGCTTTCGACAATTGAACTGTTGGGTAGCTTTTGTTTTTGCAGAACAACAACTTTTCTGTTAAAATATTTAGTAGAGTACTATTTTGATCGGAGCAATTGGTACCTGCAACACATAATTTTAGAAATCAGTAGAAATATTTTTTTTGTGATTTTTTTTTGAATAAAAATGACTTAGTCTTAATCTTTTGAATTTAGCAACTAAACCGTACCAGCAATCCCCAGCAACGGCGCCAAAATTGATCGTCAATTAAATAAATCTCGTAGTAGTTACAATTCTGTAGAATAGTGACTAGTATGAGGTGTCGAACCACAGAAGATTGCGCTGGTTTGATTGCGTTTATCTCAAGATTGATTGTGAGTCAAGGAGTAATAAGTTGATTTGATTGTTTTAACCTAAAAACATAATTTAAACTAATAGATTATATTTTAACTAATTAAACTAAGAGTTTTTGATGATATATCAGTAAGAGAAGATTTAGGGTGTTCGAATCCACCACTAGCTTCATAACTGGTCCCTAATGCATTTATTCAAGTTCATCACAATGTAAACAATAGGGATGAGAGTGACTACAAGACTCCACTCATCCATCTAAAATGATTCAAGGGATTACACCCTAGGCATATCTTATCTTCAGTTAGCACGAGTGATACACCCTAAAAAAGGGTTGTGAAATCACTCGTCTTCCCTTAGCATAAAACTTCATATGATTTAATTCCTCAACAGTAATACCATTGCATAAAATCCACATTAATAATCACAGAAAATTAAGATGGATGATTTCAATCTCAATATAATAAAACTTAAGACAATGATAGAATTACACTTAAATTGAATATAATCAATAAACTCTGGTTATGAATAACCCTCTTATTATGCAATCATTGTTCATAATTGAATAAACTAAAACAAAGTACAAAGAGACACAGTTACTTGGCTAGGGTTTCATCTAAATCATAGAAAAAAGAATTAGTTCATAGCGAGAATAAAGAACACCGCTTTCGATGAAGAACACGAAAAACGTGAGCAATCCATCCTCTAACCTTCACAGATCTCTAGAGTCTTCTTACTTTCAAATCTCCAAAATTCAGAACCTTTTTGCATGGAAGGGGGCTTTCCTTTTTATAGAGAGAGAGTCTCAATGAAGTGTAGCTTTAGAAACATCCAAAACGAGCTCAAAAATCAAATTTTTGCGAGTTTACAAATACCCAAAACGGCATCCGCCGATCGATCAGTGGGTTCGGAATTTGACTAACTTCCCTTGACGGAAGTTGTAGACCTTTTTGAGCCGGTCAATTTGATATATTATGGGCCTAAATTAGAGCTACGGTCAAGGAGTTATGTCCTGAACACCGAACAAGGGTTGATTTTACATTTGTATTTCTCTAGCTCGGATCTTTGCTCGGTAGCGATTCACAAGAAACTTTAATGCTTATAAATGATCATTTTTGTTTTATTTTCCTTACATGAACCTGAAAACAATAAATGCACTCAAGTGAAGTATCATAGTGGATAAATGAGCTCAAATGGATTAACAAATGAAGCTTAAAGTGCATAAATGTGTAACAATTAGCACCGATCAGTTCTACATACATAACTCTCTTTGACCATTACATAAGACATGATGGAAGTAAGCTTCCTAACAAGCATAGGAAACAAGCTTCTTGAGAAGCAAGCATCCCACCTTGTACATAGCTTCCGTGCAACTACTCAGACCATAATAACAAAGTTCTCCAATTTTTTCAAAATCTTGAATAATATGCGACTTTTTTCGTCAAATAATTATTTCAACAAGTATCCACGACTTTTGAAAAAAATCGTGAATTTTGAAAAAAGTCATGGATTAAACACAAATTATTCACAAATTTTGAAAAAGTCTCGCCTATAAATCCAATATATGAAATATATTTGTGTATAATATTTATAATTATTAATCTTATTTTATATTTTTTTCATACCTTTCTTGTCATTTTCCCGTTTTATTCCCGAATATTCTGAATTTTACCAATTTTTTTTTTATTTTTTTCCTAGGCAAATAATTGCCGAACTCCGACTTTGTGAGTATGGGTCTGATTGCCTGCACATGTTTTGTGTGTACGATACAAGCAAGGAAGATAGTATATTCACATCTTGATGTTGAGTGTATCCTACTTTCTTTCTTCTGTTGTAGGAGTTGCTGCTAGAAAGCTGATTCAGTGTGCAGACAATAATAGTCATGATGAAACACATTTTTGGTTTTCATGGTACTATGATTACATTTTCCTCCCATGTTCCTAGGTGGTTAAAGTATATGTATTTGTATTTGGTGATGAAAGAGGAAAGGAGGTAGCATTAGCTGGGTTGAAGGCAAAGGCTAAATATGTTCGTGGTGAGTTGGGGAAGCGTATGAAATTGCGACTAACGCCCGAGATACGTTTTATTGAAGACGAGTCGTTAGAGTGAGGAAGCAGGGTAAAATTACCATCTTCTGTTTAATTTTATATGGTTATATATTATATGTTTCAAAAGCAGTTAACTCTTTGTTCTGTTTTCATGCAATGGGAATATAACTTGGGTAATTAGATCCCTCTCACCTTGCTTGTAGTTTTTGGTGTTTAGTTTTGTCACATGTTTTTCTACTTCTGTCTGGCTTTCCATAGTAAGTCTGATTTCCTCTATGTTCCTCACTTTTTTTTTTTTTACATTAGCAGGTGTGCGTACCATTTGGTAGGTCCTACCCAAAAGACATAATAAGCAAATAAAATGATTTGATCAGATGATCTTGACGATCTGATTTACAGACTTATCTATTGGCTGCTTCTCATTTTGTTTCCATACAATCCAATAGAATGCAACATATCTAATGGCTACGATCATGGACAGGGTCAACTGATAGATAGCCGACACCCCTTATGTATGTTATGTGCACACCTATGCAATATGGATCACAAGTCTGGTCCATTAGAATTACCATAAATTCTCTCAACCTTACAAATGTTGTGCTAATGCCCATCCACATGGAAAATTCTGACCTTCATCAAATTTTTGGTTTTGAATTCTCTCATCTTAGGGGACCGATAAAAAAAATCTTATTTTAGAGGAGTTTGATGGAAGCTGACTGTAGCATAAGATCCTAGATAATCACAGGAGACAGATTAGGAAAAATGATTACAATTTCCTATAAAATGTTGAGTGACAAAGGAATTGGGAAAATACCTGAACTAAAACAACAAAAGGTGGAAGAATTTTTTCTCTGGCTGTTGAGGTGTGCAAGCATGTTCTCGATAAAGGGTATCTGTACCTGCTGATTCCGCGATTAGTGCCTAAACTTGACATTTATCTGGTTTTAGCAAAAACTTCGCTTTCTAGTTCTACTAGCTAGATTTATGTTTTAACCGGTTCTAGTTAAACCTAGTATAAATGGCTGGCTCTCTCTTGTACATAACACATCGACTCATGGTAAATGGAATCATATATGACGCACTTGCTCTTTCTCAGTTGATTAGTGATAACATAAACTTTATCGCATTGGTGATGGTCAACTTATTTTGGTTTTTATTATATTTTACTTGGTCTTCTAGCAAGAGCATAGTAACTTTATAAAGTTATGTCTTTTTATGAATATAAGTGCTAACTATTTGCATTCTGATCGATTGACCTTAACCCTCACAGGTGATAGCAATATTGGATAGGATTAAGAATGAGAAAAAGAATGCAGATGGTGAAGATGAAGGACAATCTGATTTACCTCAAGATCACAAAGATCAGGATGCCGATGACCCTGATGAAGGCATTATTTACATGAAGTAGCTGCTCCCTTGGTCACTCAGCATTGTGCTTGTGTTGACTTATGCATGGCTTTGTGGCTACACAAGTTAGTTACATCCTAAACCATCACAATGAAACCAGTAGTTTCAATAGTTGTGCCTTATGTCAAAGTGGGATTCCTTCACATTAAGGTCGTGTGTGTGTGCTAGGGCTATTAACGGATTGGATCCTGTCATATCCGATAGATCTGAATTTGATTTGAGATCCGTTGGATTATAAATTGGTCAATATGAGTTTGAATCCAATATTTAGTTTAGATTCAAATTCGATTTGATTAATATTAAATTTCTAAAATTATTTTTTTAAGCATATAAAAAAATCCATGTAAGTATTCATAAACGGTTTTGATAAAGCTACATAAGATTCTATGCATTCAAACAAAAATGTTTTTTTATATATATATACATATATGTATATATATATACACACACACATGTATGGCATATATAATTGAATTGAATCACAATAGGTCCGAATCCGCTCCAATTACAATCGGATTCGGAAATCAATATCCGTATTTGATCTTAGGGATCCACAATTAGACCAATATCTGCTCTAATCGGATCAGATTTGGATATGATCCACTGACAGCACTAGTGTGCCTGTGTGTGAGCGATACATCATAATGTGTACACATGGAAGATTCCTCACTTGTGCTATTGATTTATGGGTTTTAGCCATGTGATACAACATGAGTTGCAAACATCCATTTCTTGGCAGTTTCAGTCATTTTGTTGCTATGAGCATGTCATTGTGGTCTGAGCATATTGTGTTGACAACTTTCTTCAGCAGCTACTTTAGGGAATGGTTTTTGGAATTTGAAAGACACTGCTCAGTGCTCCCACATAGTATGTGCCCTTGGTAAAAATATAACAGATTCAGATGATAGGAACAATTGGATCTACATTTTCTTAGTCTCAGAAAATGGTATAGCATGATCTTTATATCAGATCGATTGATCAAGTTGATTATTGAGCAACAAGATTTTTAGGTGGGATCAAGGTTGTTAAATCGTAAAAAAATTTTAGGGTAGATTCGATTCAAATCGTAAATCGTAAGATTCAATCAATTTTTTTAAAGAATGTTAAAAAATACCAAAAATAAAAACTTAATAAAAAAAAATAGAATAACCCATTATCTAAAAGATTTCATTCACATTTATTGATAAAAGAAAGTAATGAACTATACTATACAAAATGCGAATGAACTCAATAAAAAGAAACATAACCTAATATCATAAAAAATAAATCAACAAAAGTAAACTCATGTAATCATGCTGTATGATATCAAATATCAAAATACTTGTACACTTAAAAAGACTAATAAAATAAATTATCAAGTTCTCCTAAAGTCTCAACTTTCCAACTTCATTATTATTTTTTCCCCTGTTTCACAACAATAGAAAGAAAACTCGTATAGAGGTTTTGGCTTGTTCGTAACGTCCGTAACATAGGTTTTCTTATTTCTTTTCTCATCTTAAAAAATATAAAGTACTTTAGAAAGTTGAAAGAATAGATAACATTAAAAAAAATATTTGTTTAAGTATCGGTCCGTAAAAGGGGTTTTGTGTTCGAATCGCATGAATCATATAATTTGAATCGCAATCTAAATTCCAAATCGAATGAGATTTACCCAATTAAAATTTTCTCGTGCGATTTGAATCATTTTGCTTGAGATTCGATTCAAATCGTAGGATTTGAATCACAAATCGGAATGATTTAACAACCATGGGTGGGACCCATTCAATGACGAAACTCAATTCCTCATGTGCATGTTTCCTAATGTTCTATTTATATGAAATATATGAAAGTTACTAGTAGTTGCAACCTCCCAAAAGCCTACAATGCCGAAGCCCTGAGTGGTTGTTTGAACACATAGTTTTGACAATTAAGGATAAGTGGAGTGCATGACAGAAGAAGCCTTCGTCTCCTTCCACAATGGATATGCGAGGGGAGGAAATATATGTTAATCTGTTAAATGCAAGGTTTAAAATAATGGTTTCAGCCAAAACCGTTATGCAACTCTGTCGCTGTTATTATCGTTCACAGTAAAAACGTCATGTTTTTTTTATTAAAAAAGAAAAGAAAAAGCCCGTAATGCAATATAAGTCAGTCATTACCTTGCTGAAACTGTTATGTAACAGTAACAGTTTCAACAATTTTCAAAACTATGGTTGAGTGGCCTCAACTGGTGCATTTCACGGTAATGACTGACTTATAAAAAGACCCTATATATTATCATGACTGCTTTATTTTTCTTAGATGACATTATACTATACTTGCGGCACCGTTTCTCATTATAAACTATGGTTAATGTTATATATGCAGGGTGCAGGCTTGTGGAATACTAACAGAGGATTGAAGCAAGACTTCCAAGAAGTTGTATATTAAACGACCACAATTTTGTTGGTTTTACTTCCTCTTTACTTGTAGAATGTCTATTTTAATCTCACTTTTATGATTGATTTATGAAGTGTGTTAGTGTGAAGAGTGAAGACACCTCTGTACCTGTTGAAGAAAAGTGCAATCAAACTCTCAGTTACAGGAACTACATTCTTGTCATTAACAAGGTGCCTAGCTATTAACCTTTAAGAAAAGGTGTCTAATTCACACCACACCATAATGTTCCAACTTCCAACCTATCTTGAAGTAGCTGGCTAGCATGGGCCTGAGGAGGCCTAGGGTACAACTGTTGAAGGTAGATATAAACAAGTAAAATCCCAAGAATCTGTAAACCGTGCATTCGGGTCATGAGGAACATAAGTGTGGATATTATGGGGAGATCTAGTAAGTGCTTAGTTGGGCCTTGATTAGGGGTGTATCCGAACCGAGTTAGCTTGAAGTTGGGCTCGGTTTGGCCCTAAAAAGCTCGGCTTGAGCTCGAAAAATAGGCTCAATCGAGTCGAGTCGAGCTATTTTTTGAGTTTGAAAATGTATTCAAGCCAAGCTCAAGCCAAGGCCTGTTTGATTCGGCTCCATTGAGGCTCAGTTCGGCTCAAGCTTGACTTGCATATTATATTATTTTTTATATTCACCAGTTGGGCATTCCACTAGGATTCAATTCGACGATTTTTTTCTCACTAATGGTATTATTTTGCCTTTGAATTTTTTTTTCAGGTAGGGTTCGGCTTCTAGATTTTATTTTCATGGTAGGACCACTATATCAAAATTTTGTGTTCCAGACATTACTGTTATGAACAAATACATTAAACAATTAAGCTTTATTCAAATGTTGAAAACATAGAAAAATATTGTCTACTTTATATCGAAAATATAAATTTATCATTAGAAACTTGCCCAACTGATAACAATTTGTCATTGGAAACCTTCCGTTCAATATGTTCTGAGCTTTTGTTTAATCATTTGGGTGAAAATAAATGAAAGAAAAGATATAAAAGAAACATACATGACAAAAGGAGGGAATAGTTGTCGGAGGTTGAATGGAACAGATGCCGGAGTTCGAACGAAACGAATACCGGAGGTTAAACGGAACGTAACCTTTACGAGAGAGAATAATACAGTGGTTGCTCGAAAAAGAAACATAGAGGGTTAGAGATTATGTTTAAAATATGAGCGTGAAAAGAGAGATGAAGTGACTTTTTCAGTTAAAATAAGAGTTTCGATCACGATTATTATTTTCAGCGTGATCCATTTGCATATATCAATAAATATCTTCAGTTGATTTGAACAAAATGGTAATCATTTTTAGCAATTTACAAAGGGTATTTTAGTAATTTTCTTATTAGGGGCACTCTTGATTATTTTTGCTAAAATTAGAGATAGCTCTATTGCTCTTATGGGGATTCTCTAGTAGGTCACAGGAGATCTATAAACCTACATGGGTACATAAATGGGGTGCTTATGGCCCTCTTTGTCGGAAGGTGTTGCTAGATGAACGACTAATATGGTAAAACTTGTAAAAATCAAGAAAGGGTGAGAGAATACAGAACATAGTTATACCTAATACTTAGACTAGACTCGCCAAAGAAAATAATATGAGAGAGTGTCAAATCAAAGATATAGTAAGAAATAGTTTTCTTGACTTATTCTTGAAGACTACTAGCATGCATTTGTATCTTAAGCGTAAGAAAATGGATTGAAGAAGATTAAGAGGTGGATCAAAAGTGGTGAGGGAGTAAAAAAGATAGAAGACAATAATACAAAAATGCTTATTAATCACGGTTATATTTTTAAGTACAATCACAGTGTTCACAAAAACTGTGATACCACTACTACAAATATGCTTATTAATCACGGTTGTATTTCCAGGAATAATGACAATGTTCATAGGAACCGTGGTAGAATCCCTTATAAATCGCGGGAGAGATCGCGAAAAATTTTTGGCGAGAGTTTCCATCACGGTGAAGACAAAAAATCCTGATAAATATAAGATCACGGTTCATTCCTAACCGTGATTATAACTATTTGTCACGGGAATTCACTCACAACATTTCGGGTAGAAAATAACATAACTCATAATAGGCCCAAGCTTGTGAAAGCCCTAGATCTTGAATGTCCCAAGACATACAATCCCAAGCCTTTAATGTTCCAAAAAGAACACAACCTTATGGAGGGGTGTCAATGGGCTCGGTTGGCTCAGCTCAATAAAAGCGTGTCCATAACCCATATTTTAGGCCGTAGGGCTGTCAATTTGGCCCTCGTGCGAGAGTACCTGGCCCAATCTAACCCTCAAAATCTACAAAATTGAGGATTTTCAATTTATAAAGCCCACGTGCCCAAGTGGGCCCAAAAACTAGGCCCGCTAACATGTGGGGCAGATTTGGACAACACTCCCTAAAGCTCTGCCTAGGCCCTAATTTTATATATATATATATATATATATAATTTTATTTTTTATTTTAAGTTCTTAACTTAAAATGACCTATATAAAATTCTTTAATAAAAAATTTATTGGGGTATGATAATATTTTTACTATCATATCCTCTCGCTTAAAGACCACCCACCATCGAGAGACTGCTAATTCTAACTATCTCATTTATCTCTCTTTCAATCTCTCTATTACTCTCTTGTCTTCACCATCACTCATCAGCAATGATGATATAGAATTTTTTTTATAAATATCACGAGAAAAAGTTTTTCTTTATCTTCTTTTTAAGCTCAGGCTCAACCTTGTCCCTGAGGTAGGGCTTGGGCCTTGCTAATTTTAACCGTGGGAGGGCTTGAGCCGGACTTGGGCTGAACCATTGAGTGAGGGTTGAAACAAGACAGACCCTGGCCTAGTCCATTCATAGCCCTATGGCTAAGATTAGGGTTAGGGCTAGGACTAGGGCAAGTGCTTGACTCAAATTCTTAGGCCCGTATTCATGTAGGCTGTGATAGGGCTTGGCTTATTTAAGCCTGACCTCACCCAACCCAGTGTATTTACTAATTTTATTTATATGTATAATATATATTATTTTATTTATATACATAATAGATATAATGAATTTATATAACATATATATATACATATAAATTTATTAAGTAGAAATGGGTTGACTTCTGCCTTATTAATAATAAAGCCCACCCTGACTAGAAAATGGTAGGATTTAGGCTTATATATATTATTGTTTTTTATTAGTAGAAGATTATTACTCATGATTCCTTATTTTTAATACATTTATAATTGGGACTAGTAAATAGTCTTTCCTAATATTAAATTTAAATTAATATAAGAAATATTAAATTTAATTACTCAATTATATTTATATAAAATATAATATTATATTAAAAAAATTATTTAATATAAAGAGAGTAACGTGACGTCTAATGAAAATATATTAAAAATTATATATTTTTTAAAATTTTATTTTAATAATGAAAAAATTATACATGCACTTTCACTAGTTTAACATATAAATAGAAAATAGAAAAGAATAAACAACAATCCATGTAACACATTAATATGGGTCTAAGAAATTGAGCCCGACACTAATTTTAGAGCTTAAAATATGGGTAACGGGCAGACTTTTGAGCCCAGGCCTTACATACCTCTTTCTACATGTAGATAACATGGTTACTTACGAAGGAAACTTTAATTGGATGCGATGCTTGTCCTATTGGTGTGTGTGCATAAGCACCACATGTTAGGTCCAGGATCTAGTCCTATGAGGGTGTGCGTGGTTAATTTCTTCACCCTTTAGAATAGACACTAACCCTACTAATCGTTGATTGCAAATATATATATATATATACAAGATCAGAAAAGTGAAGTTTTGAAAATAGCTTTAAAAATAGGGTCTTTTTTACAAAAACCTCTAAAATTAATGACACTCATTTTCCCTTGAGCAATAGTACCCTCGTGGCCGAGGAGGGGACTATTCCTCCTCCCCCTCATAAAGCCCCTTTGAATTATGGTTAATTTTTTTTCTTTCTAAAAAATCAGGTTAGATGCTTTAGCCTTAAGGGTTAGTGAATCTTAAATTTTTGTTTTTGTGGAGAGTAAACTGGGGTTAGGGAGACTCCAATCAGATATATAAACCAAGGAGAAAGATATTACAGACATTGATATTTACACCCCGATTTATCCTTATAAACAATAGAAGCTAGATCAGGAGGAAAATCGGATGGGGGAATGATAACAAAGGAGCGGTCACTACAAAGTTTAGCCAAATAGTGAGCATCCATATTAGTTTCACGCCAAACATGATGGGATAGAACAAGCCACGAAAATCCTAATTTCAGTTAAGTAAAAAATAAGACACATGATACAAAAAAGGGGCGAGACGGTAACTCACCTCCCTCAGCCCTAGGAGGAAGACAAATATTTCCCTTTTCGAGTCTTGAGAAGGGGACCTTGCGGTCCCCTTCCTAGCTAACCGTAGTGTCCTGTGTCCCTATTAATCCTTTTTTTAATCATGATTAAGCTTAATTAAATCATTTTAAAAAAACTAAGGTTGGATGAATGAACAAACCTAGGGGTGAGTGAATCTTAACCAGAGTTAGTAGTGGGCGTTAAAAAAGAAAGTGTGGACCAATGAGACCGCGCGGTCCGTTTCTGATCGCCTGTTCCCTTTCCCTTTTTTACCTCTTACTTAGGTCTAGGATCTAGTCCTATGAGGGTGTGCGTGATTAATTTCTTCACCCTTTAGAACATACACTAACCCTACTAACTGCTGAGTGCAAAAAATATATATATATAAGATCAGAGAAGTGAAGTTTTGAAAATAGCTTACAAAATAGGAGTTTTTACAAAAACCTCTAAAATTAATGACACTCATTTTCCCTTGAGCAATAGTCCCCTCCTCTTGGCCGAGGAGGGGACTATTCCTCCTCCCCCTCATAAGCCCCTTTGAATTATGGTTAATTTTTTTTCTTTCTAAAAGACCGGATTAGATGCTTTAACCTTAGGGTTAGTGAATCTTAATATTTTTTTTTTGGAGAGTAAGGTAGGGTTAGGCAGACTGCTACCAGATATATAAACCAAGGAGAAAGAAATTAGAGACGTTGATATTTACATCCTGATTTGTCCTTATAAACAATAGAAGCTAGATCAGGAGGAAAATCGGATGGGGGAATGATAACAAAGGAGCGAGCACTACAAAGTTTAGCCAAATAATCAGCAGCCATACTAGTTTCACGCCAAGCATGATGGGATAGAACAAGCCGTGAAAATCTTAATTTCAGTTTAAGTAAAAAATAAGACACATGACACAAAAAGGGGGCGAGACCGTAACTCACCTCCTCAGCCCTAGGAGGAAGACAAATATTTCCCTTTTCGAGTCTCCAGAAGGGAGTCTCGAGAAGGGGATCGCTAGGTCCCCTTCCTAGCTAACCGTAGTGTCCTGTGTCCCGATTAATCATTTTTTTAATCATGGTTAAACTTAGTTAAATCATTTTTAAAAAAGAGCAATGATAGGCATACGTGAGAAATGGATTTTAAAATCCAAGGCTGTATTGGGTATTTAAGAGGTGGGGCATGGTCCAATGAGGTCCACCATTGGATTTTAAAATCCATTTCCTAGGTACGTTAACTTTTTCCCTTTAAAAAACTAAGGTTGGATGAATGAATAAACCTAGGGTGAGTGAATCTTAACCACCGTTAGTAGTGGGCGTTAAAAAAGAAAGTGTGGACCAATGAGACCGCGCGGTCCGTTTCCCATCTGCCTTTTCCTTTCCCTTTCCTTTTTTACCTCTTACTGAGAACGGAGAGACCAAAAGAGCAAAACCCTGCAACTGACTGAACAGAAGAGAGAAAAAATTTGGAGCAGAGAGAGAGGTGAGTTGTTATAAGCGTTCTCTCTCTTTCTTTGCTTCTTCTTTTTCTTATTGTATTTTTCTGTAGTTGAGACTCATTTGAATTGTTTTTTTTTTTGTTTAAATCGATTTTGATGATTTTGGTGGGTTTCTCTTTAGTTAAGCCTCTCTTCTCTTACATTCTCAAATATAATTTTGATTCTTAGCAGAACTGTTCAATAAAATGCCCTAAAGAAAGAAAGAAATGGCACTCTCAAAAACCAACAGACCTAAGAATACCATAAGAAGATTGCATAGAAATCAATGGCGACCCCCCAAATGATTTTGAAGTTGCACTCTGTACTGTTCATCTTTATTTGATTTCCTGTGTCGCATCCAGAATCTAGGGTTTAAATTGAGGGCTTTGATAGGTAATGTCTGTGTTTGTTAAGTATTTTGTAACCCATTTGATGTTTCTTGTCTATTAAGAAATTGACTATTCGTCGAAGCAAGTCATCTCCAGATTTCAGTACCCCATTTTTCTCGAATTTGATTTTGGGGGTCACCAAAACCTTTCTGTGACATTACTTTGAAGCTCACCGTCGCACTTGATCATTGGGGTTGTAGATGAGAGGAGAGGAGAGGAAACACATTTGATACCTCGACGATTTTTTACAGAAAATAATTTGCTGTAATTTGATCCGTAAGTCATTTTTTCCAATGGTGTTTTGATTCTGGTGAATCGTTTCCCTTAAAATGATTTTACTTGTTGATGAACAAGTGGAAAATACCCTTTTCTGGAAATGGTTTTACACTTTTACTTACTGTCTTTTAAGTGCTAGAAAATGGAGCCTTAGCCTTTGTTTGAGACGAAATGGAAGATTTCCTAACCTACATTTATCATCTATTGCGATGGTCAATATTTTCTTAGTCGTTATTATTAAATTATGAATAATCTAATTGCTCTATCACTTTAAAATGTCTTTCTTGCTAGTGATTAGTACATCTGTACATGGACTGGATTGCTGGTAATTTCTCCATTTTGTTGTAGGCCCTGTCAGAATAACTAGTACTCCATGCACAAGGATATGGAGGAATAAAAAAAGGGTTTAATATTCAAAATCCATATTACGTAAACTGAAGATTACCTTCTTCGAGTTAAGTTACTCATATCCTAATTGTGAAGATGATTCTTATGAAACATGCCCTCATGTCATGCTCATATCCATAGTTACCAAGTATGGGTACGGGTATAATACAACAATGATTCGTTCGAGAAATACGGGTGTTACTCTCTTGTAATTAATAACCTTGGTGGAAAGAAATTATATTAATTATGAGAGAATATTATATATAAGAATCACTATATTGGTCCATCAAAAATTTTCTTTACAATTTTTTTTGAATGTATTGTATTTTCCATATAAACTTCTTGTATTCTCATAAATACATATGCATAAGGCTAGTAATCTACAAAAAATAAAAAAATAAAAGATTTTAGCTAGCCCATTGAACAAGCTAATGACATTTGGACCTATCAAAACTACAAAAAAGAAGAAGGTTGTGTCACTTAACGGCAACGCATAAAATTTTATATGTTACTTAACACATGTGGACCTAAAACCTATACTATATACGGTAATATATTATACATAACCAAAAGATCTAAAATAATTTTATCTCTTTCTCTTCCTGATACCTAAACAATCATAGAATGTTTATAAGATTCATATAACTATGTATTAATACAATATAAAAACCTCTCTTATAATTAATAATATACTAGAACTTTTTTTAAAAAATTATTAAATAGCAATTATAAGAGATTATTAATTATGTACTATAGAACCAAGTTGGTTCCATTCAAATTTATTAATTATTAGAAATTATTAAGTTATAGAATATTAATTATAAGAGGGTCTACTGTACGGCAAATACATGTTAAAAGAACCATAAAATTAAAAAATAATTAATAATTATAAATAAATAAAAATCATAAAATTAACTAATAACAATCATTTAATACGGAATATGTGTTTAAGTAGGGGTGTATTCGAGTTGGGCTTGGCCCTGCTCGGCTCGGTTTGAAATTTTTTTATCTATGCTCAAGCTCGGCTCGGTTTGAAAATTTTTCATCTATATTCGAGCATCTATGTTCGAGCTCGACTCGGCTCAAATCTACTCGGTTAGGCTCAAGCTCAAATTGATTTAAGCTCGAGCTGAGCTCAGCTTGGCTTGAGTTCAGATTGAATTATTTTAAAAAAATATCTAATAAAAATAATAATATTTTTATTATATATATATATAAATATATAATAATTATATTATTTATATGTATAATAATTATATTACTTATATATCATAATAATGATATATATATAATATTTTTTTATTATATAATATTCAATTCGAACCGAGCTTCAAGCCTGAATCAAATAGGCCTTGGCTCGAGCTTGGCTTGAATACATTTTCAAACTCAAAAAATAGCTTGGCTCGGTTCGATTGGGCCTATTTTTCGAGCTCAAGCCGGGCTTTTTCGGGTCGAGCCGAACTTCGAGCTAGCTCGGTTCGGATACACCCCTATGTTTAACATGTTAAAAGTACGGAAAACATACACATATTGTATGCGTTTAATACGTAATTTGTGTATTAAACGGGTATTATATGGCGATAC
Organism: Tetracentron sinense; assembly: GCA_015143295.1. Lineage (NCBI taxonomy): Eukaryota > Viridiplantae > Streptophyta > Magnoliopsida > Trochodendrales > Trochodendraceae > Tetracentron > Tetracentron sinense. Next base: position 54,817,695 of record CM026552.1, read on the forward strand.
GGGTATAATACGTAACACGGGAAAAGTACGTTGTACGCAATTTAAACGATAACCCCTCCTAAAAGTATTAATGTATTATACGGGTACTATACAGGTATAATACGGGTGTTTGGTAACTATGTTCATATCAATGCATTTTTGTTCCTGTTGCCTTTGAATGGTGTACCTTTGAATGGTGTACCTGGTTGAATTTTGAGGTGAGATTGTGGTTTTCAGTGGGAATTGTGATCACTCCAAAATGGGAAACCCAAGAACACATCAGTGTACAGCCAACATATATATGATATTTTTTTTATAAACCAAGGAAAACTGATATACAAGGAAAGTAATAGTGGAATACTACCCCAGTGTACTTACGAGGAAATACACATTCTATTCTACTATAGTATGACATCATCCTTCTCTAGGTGTAGTCATTTGTAATTGATTGAAAGATATATTTATAATGGTCTCTATGTTTTCTTTTTCATCGTCTTTTCTTATTCGTTTATTTATTTGTATCGGGTTAAGGGATTGTGTTTTTATAGAGAATTGGAATTATGATGGGCTTCATAGATCTTTTTTCTGATCTTTCTTCCCTGTGTATCTATTATATTTTTTGTAACGGGTTGAGGAATTTTATTTTGATGGAGAATTGGAATGATTATGGGCTTTATGGCTCTTTTCATTTTGGAATCAAGACAGTTGAAATTGGAACTCTAGGGTTGTCGCTATATTCTGGGACTGCAAGAATGTCTGTTGATCCTCGTGCACCGTCAACATTTGTGCAAGACGACGCTTCATCGGATGCAGGAGAGGACGTGAACATGTTAGATGGACACAACAAGCGTCAGTCTGTGACGCCATCAAGTTCAAGTCGTCGCAAGAGAAATCGTAAGAGTACTGGTGATGCTATAGCAGATGCTATGTTAGAGATAGCAGCAGCTTCAAAGTTAAGGGCAACTGCAATGATGAAGAATGATGACCGGTTTTCAATAAGCAAATGTGTAAAAGTTTTGGATGAGATGCAAGCTGTTGATCAACACCTCTACTTCCTTGCTTTGGATTTATTTGAGAATCCCAATGCCAGGGAGACATTCATATCTCTTAAAAGCGAGAGACGATTGACGTGGTTACAGGGCAAGTGTAGTGGTCCCTCAAGTTCCACAGCGTGAGGGACTTGGTGGACTACTTTATTTTGTTCCAAATTTCTTATCATGGTCTGTACGACCATACTCGACTCCTGGTGAACTATTGTCTATGTATTTAGTTTGACTTTATGGTTGATCAATGTGACACTTCTTGTTCTTGAATGATCTTAATTGGCAGTTGATGATTTTGAAATATTATTGCATTTTTTGTTTTATTGCTTGTAATTGAAGGCAATGGGATGTGAAGGAAATGCCTTCAAGAGAGGTTGATTGTGCATGATATCAAGTTTCTGTTTTGTGTTGTATGTTTTATATGTTGATGATATTGATACAGATATATTAGCTGGCATGGACGACTCTGACATAGAACTGGACGAGATGGAATTAGTTGCAGCAGCTGCTGGCTATTACTATTATAGTCATATTTCTAAGCAGCCTTGCCGTAATTCATCACTTAGCAGATCTGAATTTATGGACGAAGTGCTAAGTGGTCATGATGATCAATGTCGGGAAATGTTCCGGATGGATAAACATGTTTTTCACAAGTTATGCGACACTCTTCGACGAAGAGACCTGCTACATGATACTCCTGGTGTTAGAATAGAGGAGCAGTTGGCAATATTCTTGAACATCATTGGCCACAATGAACGTAACCGAGTCATACAAGAGAGATTTCAGCACTCTGGTGAAACCATCAGCCGACATTTTAATAATGTACTGAAGGCAATCAAGTCACTGTCACGTGAATTTCTACAACCACCACAGACCACCACTCCGCCAGAAATCCTTTGCAGTACTAGATTTTATCCATATTTCAAGGTTTATATCTGAAAACCATAGCTTTATCAGTTGATGTATTTTGCGTTCATATCATTCACCCTATGTACCTTTACTCAGGATTGTATTGGAGTGATAGATGGAATGCACATCCCTGCACATATCCCTGCCAAAGATCAATCTCGATTTCGTAATAGGAAAGGCGTTCTGACGCAAAATGTATTGGCTGCTTGCACATTTGACTTGCAGTTTATATTCGTATATCCTGGTTGGGAGGGCTCTGCTGCAGATTCACGTGTATTAAGAGCAGTCCTCGATGATCCAAACCAGAATTTCCCTCACATCCCTGAAGGTTTTTTCCTCACTATAATCACACTTGAAATGTATAATTCATGTTATTTCTCTTTTAAATAGTATATACCATACAATTCATGTTTGTCCCCATCTTATTTATAAATGGCCTGTGTTGTTACAGGCAAATACTACCTCGTTGATGCGGGTTACACAAATATGGAAGGATTTATTGCACCATTTCCTGGAGTTCGGTACCACTTCCATGAATATAAAGGTGCTAATCAGCAACCAGTAAGTGCAAAGGAGTTATTTAATCACCGACACTCATCGTTAAGAAATGCCATCAAGCGGTCTTTTGACGTGCTGAAAGAACGATTTCCTATTCTCAAGCTGGCCCCTGCATATGCATTTCATATCCAAAGAGATTTGATTATAGCTGCATGTGTTATCCATAATCACATCCGACGTGAGGAAAGAAACGATTGGTTATTTACTAGACTTCCAATTACAGGGGAAGAGCTGCATGATCTTGATGATCAACCTGATACGCAGTTTGCTTCAATGGCACAAGAGCAGGTTGCTTCTTCATTACGAGACTCAATTGCAGCAGCAATGTGGAATGACTTCATAAATGAATGGGGAGAATGGTGATTGGCAGTGCGGTTTTAGAGGCACTGGTAGGAGGGTTGTATAAGTTGCATAACGGGTGACGTTGTCTTTTTGGATGTTAGATATGATGTTTGAGGGACAACATCTGATATGATCTTTATTATGTTCATGGTACTAATGTTGATGAATATGATATTTGGTGATTGATTTTTGCCCCTCAAATTTTTATGACTGGTTTTCTAGATGGTGTTGGGTTTACAATAATGACTTTGCCCTTACCCACATACTGCATTTATTATATTGTGCAACTTATGCTAGGGCAACATATGATAAGAGGTCAACAATGCTCATGTTGAGCTCATGGAGAGCTTAATGAAATTGGTGCTGATAAAGGTAATGAAGAAAGTAGCATGCTGGAGAAACTGGAGTTCCTTATTGAGTATTGTTCTCTCTTATTTTCCATTGAAGTATTTGTGCTATGGAATGGTTCTTTATATTCAGAAGATGATCCAGCCACTTAATAAAGTTGCTATATTAGATAATTATGTATTATTCTAGACTTAAGCAATGTTTATATATTTGGATTTTTATAATTGTGACCTTTCTTTGCTTAAATAGCTATACCCTTAGTATCTGAATTCTGAAGCATCTGCATATTAATAGAAAATTGATAGATGCAGCCAAACAAATTTTTTTTGTCTGTCAGACGACTCAGACCAACAACCACCAGATTCTGCAAATTAGCTCTTAAGAGTGTATTTTAGAATATGTGTTTGAATAATCAGTTGACAGAAAAATATGCATCCAAATAGCCCCCTAGATCTTCCTTTTAAGTGGTTGGATTGGTAAATAAATTTTCAACTGTCCCAAACTTGTTATCCTATCTAATTCTTTTGTAGTTCAGGAACTGATCAAAGAGGAAAAGTTGATCACTATGAAGAGAATGAAGAATGGAGCCAAATACAAATACTTTTAGAAGTGTTGTGCGAGTTTTCAGATAACTGGCTTATTAGAAACAACATCATCTGAGGCATTGACTCGAGGTACATGTTAATTGTTATTCCTCTACTTTGTTTTCTCAACTTTTGGATATCGATGCTTTGATCTATTCTATACTTTTCCTTGCTTGAATTTTGTTCTCTTCCATTTCTCTGTTTTTTTCTCGAGATTTTAATTTCTCTTCTTATTCCCTTTCAAAACTGTTGACATGCTACTTGGTATACAATACAATTTTTTATGTGTTGAGACTTGCCCAGTTGAAATGGGTCTCATTGATTGGCTATGACATTTTTCCCTCTTTTTTTTTTTTTCGTGTGGATTGGATTGGTGGACTGAGATTTTCATCGAATTTCAAGGATAGCTTGCTCTTTTGATTTGCAAGGCATGCTCTTCTGATTTGCAAGACTTTATGCAAGTGACAGATTTTAGCTTTTTCACATTGATTGAAAAAATCCAGGCAGTGATTAGCACACCACGCATTAGACTATGTAGTCTAATGCCATCGCAACGTGTCCCTTTTAACACCATGGTTTAAAATATCGATACGTATCGACCAATACGGGCCGATACGTATCCTATTCGGAGCCAAGGTTCTAAATGTCGATATCGCTCGACATGTCGGAGCCGTGGAAAAAAGATATTTCGGAGATATATCGGAAGATATATCGTTTATCGGTGATTTTTGAAAAAAAATGGCAAAAAATAGGGCAAAACATGAAATTTTGTAATGAAACTTCAAGAAATGTTAAAATAGATGTTAATACACCTTTAAAAATAAAAACATTTAAAAAAATAACAATGTACATAAGAGATGCAATGAGAAGAGAGCAAAGATGTGCGCGTACGAATGACGATAATGTATGATTGATTCATGTTTCATTCATTTCTCAATTAATCATAAATTCATAATTTATAAGATTCATAATAATACAAACATACATAATACAACCTACTAAAAAACCTACAATCACCACCAGAAGGAGTTACCCAGAGGTTCGATGTCATCATCTTTGTCTTGACTTAGCTGGCTATAGTGAAAAATACTTCCTAGTAGATCACCAATAAATGTTAATGTCAAACACATAATATAATTATGTCCCAAAACCCGTGATACTTTTTTTTTTTTTTAATGATTATCCATGTTAATTGTTTTAGACATATGGAAAAACTTATGAATTCACGTTAAAGTTGATAAATAATTAAAATTTAATTTAATTTCTCAAACTATATATGCAATTGATGAACTCAATGTTTTTTCAATGTTTTTACGAGACGAATCAACATGAAAGGGAGAGGAGATGGTTAAATGATTGAAGATCCTACATCAAGAGAAAAAGAAGACGACTGTAATTTTATTTGACTATGAAGTGGATGTAATTATGTAAAAAGAAGTTGATGCAATTTTATTTGACTATGGTGGATGTAATTAAAAAAAAAAACTAAGTGGATGTAATTTTATTTGACTATGAAGTGGATGTAATTATGTAATAAAAAGTTGATTCAATTTTATTTAAATGTGCGGGACTCCTGTTTAAGTTTTAAATTTTAGAAATTATAGAGTGGTGGAATTACTCGGGCTAATTCTTTTACAATATAAAAAATACTACACAATGAATCACTAACAAATATAATCAAGTTAAACACATAATATAATCAACTCTAATCGCCTCTTTACTATGACTTTATGAGTTTACATTAGAGTAGAAAAATAATTGAAGTGGATGTAATTTTCCTAAGACAATGTGCAGACCAATAATCAAGTTTCAGCAATATATATAACAATAACTAAATAAAAATACACATGAATTTTAAGTATAATTCTTAAAAATTAAAATAGAAAAAAAGGCTTTACCTTAAAATTTTTGATACTTTTTAAAATTGGATGTATAATATAAATCAATATTAGTTTATAACATAAGCTTATAAAATATTATTTTTTGTCATATAATATAATTTCTAATATGGCAAACCAGTTTTATAAATTTTTTGTCTTCAAAATAGTATGTTCTATAATTTTTTAAGATTATGCAGTAAAAATAGTATATTAACTTATAAATTTTATACTAAAAAATATGTTAACTTATTAGTCAAAGTGATTACTGATTAGTCAAAGTATGTTAAATTTTTTTACTAAAAAGTATAGCTAAGTGATTACTGATTAGTCAAGGTGTTATAATATTTTAAAACAACCCTTATGAGGTTAGGGATATTACATATAAATAAATTTTAATTTATAAAATACAAGCATTTTTAATTTTAATTTATAAATTTTAAGTTTATAAATTTTAATTTATTTTATTTTAAATCAACCTAAGTTTATAAATTTTAATTTTAATTTATTTTAAAACAACCCTATGAGAGTGAAGTTAGATAACCCTTATAAGGGTTTTAACATTTTTAAGTGTATGAGTGACGTTAGAAAACCCTTATAAGGGTTTCTGTTTTTAAAAACACCAAAGCTTCGTGATCGTGATTCATTGCAGACGATAGAACAAACCCAAAAAAAAAAAAACGAGCAGAGCTCGGAAATGGGGGGAGCCGAGGAAGGAGGATCCTTAGCTTGGGTTTGGGAGTTTGGCAACAGCGATGGCGACTGCGAAGAAGACGGTGGACGGTGGACGGCAACAGTGAACGGCCACGGTACCCTCTGGCCTCTTCTTCCTCCTTCTTCTTCCTTCTTCTTTCTTCTAAATCAACCCTTTTTTTTTTCTACTAAATCAAAACTATTAATCTCAAGATGTTTTTCAATTGCATGAGTGATCTGAAGATTGATCTGTGATTTCCCCTTTTTTTTTTTTGGATGGATGCCTGCTTCTCCTCTCCTTTTGGTCGATATCGGTATCGGTATGTTATCGCCGATATATCGGCGATAACCCCCGATACTGTGTAATTTTTCCCTTCCAGCATGTCGATGCATCGGTCAACACCGAAATCGAAATATATCGGCGATATATCGCTGATAATTTCGATATTACGAACCTTGTTTGGAGCAACCCGATACACTGATACGCTGGAAAAAAAAAAACTCTATTGTATCGGGCCGATATAGGTCTAATACGGGGATTTTTCAGTTAATTTTCTTTCTCTTTCAATTTATACTAGGATCCACAATACAAACCTGATACACACAACTTATTTACATAATATATTATTTAAGTAAATGATTTTAACTTGATTTTACTTTCATTTATTTTAAATATTAATATGTAAATAAAGTTATCCCCTTGGTTATGATGCCCCAGCCCAGCCCTACTTATCAGGAGCCACTAGTTATGATGCCCCAGCCCAACCCTACTTATCAGGAGTCACTGGTTATGATGCTCAGTCCCAGTCTTCGACTGACAGTTATGGAAAGATCACGATTCAGCAGCAGACATATGTACAAATGTACCTAGGCATGTATCGCACGATGATGATTTGGACATAGTGGTGTCATGATATCTGGACCACTTATAAATGTATCACTCTACTCAATTCCTGATCCCACAATGATAGAGTATGAGCTGTCACAAAGCTCAATGTGGTATTGAGTTTCTATCATGTATGTAATTTGATTTGTGAATACAAGGGTCTATGTATTTTCACATTTTTTATTTATGAATGCAAGTGAGCTTCTATCACTTCGTTAAGTAACTATGGTTTGTATTTTCATACATATTTATTTTCGCGCACGCCTTTTTTAACTTATAAATTTGTTAACTCTCATATGTATGATAATAAATGTAGTTGGAGACTTTCATTTAGTTTGTTTTTAGCTTGTAGTTGCATTAAAAGAGGTTTTATGCAAGGTATCCAAATTTTTCTTTACGTGTCCAAACTTTTTTTAGTGTATCCTGAATTTTTCCGTCGTATCCAACCGATACAGTATCGATGCGTCGATACGTATCCTATTTTGGATTTACTGATACAGTGACCGATACCGATATTTTGAACCATGTTTAACACTCCTTTAACTATGGTTAAGCTTAAGAAAATTAAAGTTAATACTTTTGTTTTTTTTTCTTTTTAAAATCCAAGGTTAGATTGCTTAATCCTTGGAGTGAGTGAATCTTGACTATAATTGATATGTGGTAGAAAGGGGGGCATGGATCAATGAGGATTGCACATTAAACTACATAGTCTAATGCGGCAAGTTAAGCATTTCCCAAAAAATTTAGGGTTTGCTTGAGTAAGGGGTAGAACATGAAGCTTCCAAGACAGTACTACGCCCACCAAAATTGAAGCTCCATGCTTGGTTCCAATGCAAATAGTGGAGGTGGCTCTCACTCCACCTTGTCTGCCTTATTCTTGTATCTTGGTGCAACTTGAGATCCTTAAAACACACTGTTTTTTGAACTTCATATTATCTTTGCATTATTTGTGTGGACAGCTATCTATATGTTGATTCTATGCTCGGTTTGATCTTTGTTTTCCAGGAACTGGTTCTACCTGTGTTTTGTAAGTTGTTATTATTCATGGTTTTGTTTTGGTATGTATAAGTATGCAAAATCTACAAAGGGTAACAGCACCCCTGTCATGGATGATTTCCTGGATGTAAAAAATTGTTCTATTGATATTCAATTATACATAAAGAGATTGTAGGAGCATCCCCTCCCACGCTCTTATTTGTAGGAGCATCAAACACCTAATCTTATTTTGGTGTTCATACCATTAAGAGATTTTTAGAAGTAGGGGACCCACTATTATAGCTAAAGTCTTAACATATTTGTAAATATGCCGATGGCATGTACTCTTCTGCTTTTGATACCTAGTTTGCTTTGCCTTTTTTGAGTTTACTTCTTTGTGTACTCTTGATGTATATGTTCTATTATTTATCTATAATGGAATCTCTATTTGTACTGATAAAGAAAAATTTACACATGTTCGCTCAACAGTTATTGAAGGAGTAATGCTAAGGAAACTGGTGGGGACCCTGAATAATTTTTGGGATATCTTGTCGTTGGTGACTGGCAACTGACATAGCTGGTAGTCCTCCCATCATTATTTTGTTTTTCAAAAAGGTATGCCAGTCACCTAGGGCATCCTTAGGGTTGGCATGTGGGATTTGGACAGGTCCTTATAAATGCTGGTTCATTATTATGTCGCTCAAATATTTGTTAATTTGTTTATCTTCTACACAGTGATAATATAGCTGATGTATCGGAATTGTATTGAATTTTTCCAGGGAATCTATCGGGAGTCAAGTGAGCAGTTTCAGTTAATGCTTGATGAGGGGAATCAGTCACCGGTTTGTCTTTCAATCAATGTTTGGTCTTCATATTTATCTCCTCAGGGCCAAAGCGCTTACTTTTAGTTTCAGCATTCCTAGAACTCTAATATGATATGTGAAATCCTAATAGATCTTAATTAAAATCCCTACTCAAGTCTAAGTTGAATTTAAAATATTTTCCATTTATGTGACCCAAACTCCTTATTGGTCTGATCTGAACTCTTTATTGGATCACTTGACATGGCATGGCTTGTGATTATGATGGTTTTCTTTGAATTTGTTGGTAATCACTTGACATGATTATGATGTCAAGAAGAGCCAATAATTTTTTTTGGGAGGGAAGGAAAGCTGGGGTTTAAGCAGACCCGCTATTTGCAAGGCGCAAAGGGTGCACAGAATGTGCGGATCATGCCTAATGTTTACCAACAAAGTCACCTGCATAAACACAATATACCAATCCATATCATATCTATATTTTTATAAGCATCTCACTAAGTATCTTGATTGTCCAATTGACAATTACTAAATATAAAGTAGTAATGTGTAGTTCCAACATAAGTATACTGGTAATAGTAGTAGTTGCAGACATATTAGATAGTTATGGCCATTCAATGGTGACAATTCTTATAGTAAAAGAGCTCCTAGGCGAAACGCATCAGGTGGTGGATTCACTCTGATTTCAGTCCACCAAATTGATACAAGAGCATACCTTAGATTTCTAATAGACTGGAAACAAAACGAGTATATTAGTTCACAGACCGGATTTGCGTGTGTTGGCATTTCATGATCCATGAAACAACTTCATTTGGATCCATGGTTTCAAGCTTTCTCAAGAGATCCACAGTGGTCAATCGCCAGTACACACTATTCATCCTTAGGTGTTCCATCACCTTAGATTCCAAATTCTCCTTCTGATGAAGACAAAATTATCCAATTGTAAAAGCATACATTCTCCCAGGTTGATCTCCCCAACAACCCCTCTCTCAAAGTTCTACTATCGTACCCCAAAATCCCACTTAGGTTAAAGTGAGACATTGTCACGTGACCTAACCATCATACCATCCTGTTAGAAATATTCAAGACAATCTAAAATACCAACCTGAATATTTTTTTTCTCAATTAATAACAATTAATACTCCAAAAAAATCATAACTAATCTAAATATAAAAATTTAAATCATCCATCGTGATTCTCCAACACCAATTTAATTTTAACTTTAAATTCATAATTAAATTCAATTACAAATCATTGAACTCATTTAAATACTAATCAATCAAAAACCATTGTACGATCAACGATCAAGATTTCATTCTCCCTCGGGATAATCACTTTTCGGATCTTCCTCTATGTAAGACTCTTCTCATAGTCTAGGTGCGGAAATATCGAACCTCAAACCTGTCAAAAATAACAGTTCATCTGAATATTGAAAACACTCAGCATATATGAACTCCTAACTAATAATATTATAAACATTGACATAAGCTTAAATCATGGGTTGACAATATGTGTGTACATACATAAAATCAAAGTGTGGAAACATCTTTTCTTTTCAATTATTTCATGTGTTCACTTACTTGTCTTTCTTACTTTTCTAACTTATCCGTGAATGTATTTAACAACATGCATTGTGCAATAACTTAAAATAACTCTACCACATATATGGGTGGAGACTAATATATACTCTATTTATCAAGGTACCAAAATTTTAGCAGATTTTCTGGTGCATATGGCTTAACACATTATCTGGTGTGCACCGCTTGCTTGTGATTAATTTGTTTGGATTTTCTTGCCTTGATCTTAGACTTATTGGTACTCGAGCAGTGCAAACTCAATAATACACTCATGTTTGTGTACTTATATATTTGTGTACATACTTGTAATCGTGTTTTTCATCATGCTTGTGCACATCTATTGTCGTGAGTGACTGTGAGTAAATGATGATAACGCTTGGTTAAATCGCACCCTAAATTATTAGTCAAAAGCTCTCGAAGATTCATTATAATGACTAATGCCGCCATGATAATACTCCTAAGCCACACAACCATAATTCAAGGTTTGTTTTAACCAAATATATATCACCCATGTAACTTGTACATCATATATTAAATTAAAGCATATCATAAATCTCTTGGTTGGTAAATTAAAGCATGTTTGGTAGAGTTTTCACAATAAAATTAAGAAATCAAATCAATAATCATACATAAATTCCACGCATATAATTTCATAAATTTAATTTGATTGAAAATCTAATTTCACAATTTTTGCATCATGATCATAAGTATTTCATCAAATCTAACATTCATTCATTAATTCATTCTCCATTATACATATACTACAAAATATTCATTTTTCCCTTGTTCGATATACATAATGGAAATCATAATGGGAACATCCCTAAAAGAAATCATGATAATTTTACATAAGAGATATACATAATATAAACATGCTTTGATCTATTTCTTACTGGAATCTAAATATTTTATTCTTAATTACATAAATGATTATCTTATTGATAGAAGGGAATCCATATTTATCTCTTTTGATCGCTTCCCAACGATCTTACGCTTGCGAATGAACATCTAATCTCGATCTCCAAACTCTTCTCTTCTTCTCCAATTGAAAACTCTAAGCAAACTCTAGGTTTACCTTTTTTTGTTTCCCCAAAACTCTTAAGAAGCCTTTCTAACCCTAAGTTCACGAAATATGGTGTTTATAAAGGTTTTAGAACTTTAACTCTCTTAAAACTGCCAAATTCGTGACTTTTCGCGTTTCCGGGAATGACTTTTGATCGATCGTCCGTTTGTTGCGATCGATCGCAGCTCATACTAATTTTTGGGATCCTTTTGGGTTTCCCCGTGATCGATCGTTTCTGTACCGGTGATCGATCGCTCCTTGCGATTGATCGATACTGGTGCCCTTCTTTCGCCAACTTTCTGTTATTCATGCAAGCAATCGTTTGACGCTTGCGATCGATCGCTACTGGTTTTTTGTTTTTAGTCTATTGCTACTTTTTTGATAGCTTCGTTATCATGCACTTAAATCATAAAAATAACTAATAACGAACCAAATAATTGGGTTTTTACTTTTAAACATTTCTCATTAATTTTTATAGAAATAATTGCATTAAGATTAAACATATTTTCTAGAGAATTAATTAAATAGCACGAATACCAAGGAAATACATTCAGGTCTCTACATCTACTCTCTCCATTCAATGTTTGTGTCTCTCTAAAGATGAGTAATTACACTCACCAAAAATTCCACCTTAAGATGAATACATATAATTAATAGAGTCCTTCCAACTCTATTAATAAGGAGTCATTACTACATAGTACAACAAATGAGTGATTTAAAAAATAAGGGTCCTTCAAACTCTATTTAATGAGAGTCCTTACTAAATAGAACAAAAAAAGAGTCCTTACTAAATAGAGCAACAAATTAGTGATTAAAAAAAAGAGTTGTTCCAACTCTACTTATAGAGAGTCCTTATTAAATAGAACAACAAATTTGAGAAATGGGTCCTACTTATTATAATTTAATTTTTAAAGTTTGATTATACTTTAAGTTATTTATAAAATAAGGGTGTATTTACATCCAAATAAAATTTATTATACTCCTTGTACTTTTATTAGTAGAATGATATATATATATATATATATATATATATATATCATTTTACTAAAAAAAGTACAAGGAGTAACCTAAACTTTATGTAGACATAATTAACCTTCACTTTACTTTATTGTTGATAAATTAAACATTATATTAATAAATAAAGAGAGAAGTTTATGACTAATTTTTATAGTGGTTTTTAGGGATAATATGACCATTAGAAATTTCATTAATGACATTCTATGTAAATAATGAGTAAATTAGAATTATATTAACAATATTCTATTTAAATTAGAATTCTATTTATGTATGCAAATGTGATGAGAAAACTTCATTCTATTTAGCCTTTAGATATACATATGTGAGTTTAGAAGGTTTGTTGCTCACAAACGTCTCCTAACTAGCTAGGCAATCTCCATATCTTATGGAAGACTCTTAAGTGAAAGTCATCTTCCTCCTATTGAAGCTTGTTTATGGTGACGATTTCTTTTAATGGTTACAAGAATTAAAAGCAACTCTCCTATCAAGTGCGATGATGTGTTCTCATCGCCCCTAAAATAGAGTGCTCCGTACGCCGACCTTCTTGAGAATTTCGGTAATACAGAAACGAAATCAAAGAATTCAAGTACGAAGGGATCGGGGAAGAAGATAAAGATGTGTCTAGTTTTAATGATTGGATAACAGGGTTTAGTGAGAGCAATCTTTTATGGGTATTTTCTTCTCTTGTATACCATGATTATGTCCCAGAATATGACGAGATCACATCCAAGTTGATATGCGAGTGGAGAGACTAAGTTACATTCCGGAGTCCCGTGGCCGGTGTGGCCGCATGATATGGTGCATGAACTATATATATATTTTTTTTTTCTTTTTTGTTTTAATTTTTGGGGTCTTAACACTCTTATATATAATTATTATTTTTATAATAAATATTTATGTTTTAATTAAAAAAAATTTTATACGTGCTTTACATGTGCACATTTACTAGTATATATATATATATATGGTCTTAAAGGATAAAATGCTAAATAAATAGCCAGTAAAATTTGATTCCGGAGTCCAGTTACGTCTCACTGGTCAACACATGTTCCATTTAATACTATTTAACTATGGTTAAGATTCATTAACCCTTAGGGCTCAACCTTCTAACCTTGGTTTTTAGAAAAAAAAAACTTATTCAAAAAAATATTAACTCTAAATGTTAAAATTAATAACCGGGGGTTAGAAGGCTTTTGTGTTGTAAACAGAAATATGAAGTCTTTAATTTTTATTCAACCCGGGGTGTAGCCCAGTGGCCGAAGGACGAACCGTAAACCCGGAGGTCTCGATTCGTGAGGGCTCCCCTCAATATCGGTTGTACGGGTGGGGGTAATTCCCCCTTGCAGCATGTGGCAGTGGGACTAGTCTGAGTGTTTAAAGCTCCCATGGTGTGTAGGATATCCACGTTTATAAAAAAAAAAAACAAAACAAAAATAATACCTATTCAAATATTTATAATTTATTACGTGTTACTATCACTTCGTACCAAGTAGGACCCGATTAGAAGACTCACTAGCGGTGGTAACGGTTTTGAGCCATTGAGCATACCTAATCAAAATCTGCCCAGTCTACTGGATACAAACCAATAAGGAACCCCCATAGGCCATAACCCTAATTGGCTGCCTAACTCGTTTAAAAATAAATTAATATAGTTATATTATAATAATATTTTTATATATAATTAATAAATTAACTAAATATTTGATATGTGTCGAAAGAAAGTCCAACCCTGCATCCAACTCTATAAAGATTGGGTCACAGTCAATTGCGAATGAACTCTCGAACTCTCCCTGAGTTCAATTGCACCCATAAGTCAACACATGTCCCTTTTAACCCTTATTAACTATGGTTAAGATTCACTAACCCTTGAGAGGGAAGAAAGCCGGGGTTAGGCAATCCTTACCTGCATATAGCACAAAAATAGATATTTACAACCTCTTATATCTACGGTCCCGCTCATCATCATGAACCATCTTGGCATCTAAGCTCATTTACATGAATACACATGATCTAAGACAAAAAAATCATTCAAACCTAGCATTTCTCCATAATTTGTACTCCTTTGACAATTTTAATTATTGATTCCTTCTCTTCAGTGTTTTGGCTGGCGATTTTCTTTCTCTTGAGAATCACTCATATTGATTCTTCCAACTCTTTTTGCATTGCCTTGACACGATCTCGCAATTTGTTCTGGTACCTCAAGAACTTCACAAATTTCTTTCTCTTCAGCTTGACATGATAATTGTCTCTTACTATTTTTTAAAGGGCCCTTTGATTGCTATAACATATATACTATTTTTTCCATCAGAATTCCCACCTTGCAGTCTCATTGAGGTCTGTTGGCACTCTCGAGATGCCGAAGAGAGTTTTTCGGCAAATTAACTACTCAAACAAGTGAAGGCGCACGCCACTTCTCCAAAAACAGAAAATTCACCATAAATAGAATAAGCTAGGCGTCTGTGAATGTGATTCTAAATGCTTGAATTGGGGAAATTATGTAGAGACCCTAATTTATTTCTTAATGTTTGTGAACTTTATTAAATGCTATTGAATCATGTGTTTAATTCTTTTAATGTAGTTAAGCCTATAAATTTAATGCTAAATGTAGTGATTTTGAAACCCAAATAAAACGTTAAATTTAAGTCGTTTTTTAGGTTTAATTGCATGAAAAAAAAGAAAATCAAAAAGTAGTAAAAAAGTTTTTAAAAAAAATACCGCCGGCGACCGATCGTCGCCAGTGGGCGATCGATCGCCCAAAACTCCGTTCGGCGGCGGACTTGTGCGTTTTTCGACTTGTGGAGTCCCTAGGGCTCCCAGCACTATAAATACCCTCTTATACTCGTAAGTTAAGGGTTTTCTAAAACTTTTTAGACCTAAAAGAGAGTGAGAGAAGGGATTTTTGAGAGATCCAAGAGGAGGGATCAAAGGTTTTGCAAGGAAGAAGGGTGAAAAAGTGTAAATCAACCCCATTCACAAACGCGTGATCGTAGGGAAGCAATCGCAAAGGTAAATATAACTTCCTTTCTTTCAATATAGTAAGTTTAATATAAAATTATGAAAGTGATAGATCTAAAGCAAGAACAAGTAAGATTAAGCATACATGTGATGTTTTTAAATTATGATTTCATATGGAAAATATGTATGATGTTAGAAAGAGTGTTTTAATCATGATCTTCTTATGGAAAATATGTATGATGATTTTGAGAATGCTTTAGACCATGATTTCCTCATAGAAATTATATATGATGTGTAGAGAGTTTAAATTTATGATTTCCTTGCGAAAGATATTGATGATGTTAAAGAGGTGCTTGTGATTTAATTATTATATCAACAAGGGGAAAGAGAATGATCTTGTGGTTTATTTTGTGATGAAGAATGGAGGAAGTAGTGAATGGTTAAATTTGATGGAGTGATTCTATGTTGCTTTGAAATTATAGTATGTTATAAACTAGGGTTTTGAGAAATTAATTTAATTAAAATTATGTATTGTAAATTGAGACATGATGAATTAAATTGTCCCTATTTTTATTGTCAACAACTTGATAAACTCATATTTTATATTGATCAATTATGAGAAATTCTGCATGTTTCAATTGTGAATGATTTAAAATTATCATTATTTCACTCTCACTTATTCACGAAATTGGACATGAACAAGTATGATAATAAGAATCAAGATGATAAGTATTATGCATGTATACAAGAACACAAGAATGATTGTATGTTTAATTTTTGCACGGACCGAGTACCCACAAGCCTAAGGCCAAGGTAAGACAAGCCATATACACCCGGTAATGTGTAAACAAGCCGTATGCACCGGATAATGTGCAAACTGTGTGGTACCTCGGAAAGTAGAATATATGTTAATCTCTACCCGATATATGGGGTATAGTTATTTTAAGTTATTGCACTCGCATGTTGTTGAATACATTCACAAAACAAGAAATACAAGCAAGATAAACAAGAGAAACAAATACAAGTGAACACGTATAAGGATTGAAATTGATTTATGCTTCCGCACTCTGAACTGTTTATATGTTTACATGTCATGTTAAATTCCAAATGATGTTTTATATTAAATATTGTTATATTGATAGCTAAGAGGGTATATATACGCTGAGTAACTTGTTACTCAGCCGATGACTGTTGTTGTCGGCAGGTGCTGGATTTGATATTTGTGCCCCAGGACCTTGGGAAGAAGAAGAGCCAACAGGTGAATATCCCGAGGGAGAATGGAATTTGGACTGTTGGCCATTTCCTGGAAATTAGATTAGTAGTATTTTTTTTATTGGAAGTTGAAACATTATAATAGACTTATGTTTTGATTTGATTGTTATCTGGGGATCATTAGAGATGATTCAGTTCATTTAGTTGACATTTAGTATTTATTTCAGACATTAGACTTGATCAGTAATTATTTAAAGAAAAATTTTAAGGTTCGCTTTTTAGATGCCTTAATTGCTTTACGACAGGAAGTTATAGAAGTTAATGGTTAAGTCACGTGCTAAAGTTTCACTTCAATTTAGGTGGGATTTTGGGGCGTGACAAATTAGCTAGCTAATAATTTTTGCCTTAGAACTTCGAATGTTGGCGGTACCATCTGGCAATCAGCTCTTCTACCCTTTCAGTCTCTAGATCCGCCATGGGATTATGAGTCACCATGGCGATCACCTCCTAGCCTTTGTGACTTGACTTGGCAGAGGATCGATTACTATGAATTTTTTTCTCTCTTAGAAGGTAAACGGATTGGTGAAGAAGGATAAATAGCGTCACCATGTGCGTTGGTTCCACTATAACATGTAGTATTCAACCTCTGAGCACAATATACAACTTGGCAAATGAGGCTATATATAACAGCAACCTCCAAATATGCCTGTATCAGCCTTTTCATCAGTAGTTGGCTTATTCACAGTCTAAGACATGATGGCGGAACCTCTTAACATCTATATTAATACTATATGTCGGTTGGTTCCACATGGCATATCTCATTAACCTCTATTCTCTATTTTGGTTCATACAACATATCTTCTAATTGATCAAATAAGAAAACGTCATGTCACCTTTTTAATTATTGTTCTTCCTTCCTAATTCAGTGATGAGTTAATTGCTCACATTCACTCACTCACATTCTTTTTCTTTTCTTTTTTACAATTAATTAAATTGTAACATTAAATATTTATTTTTTTCTCTAATTCTACTCTTTAATTGCAACTAATTAAGTTGTAATATTTAAATTATTAAAAATATGAAGTCTAAGGGTCTTTTCTTCCTTCCCTTCACAGTCACATTCTTTAATTGCAATATATTAAATTGTAACATCTACCACAATCAAATTTTCTAACTCTTGGTTTACCTTCTCTCTAATCCTTTATAAATAGTAGACAAATCCACAAGATACTTTTTGTTCCTAAACATGTAAGGATTTGACATGTTGTGCATTTTAGTTAGAATAGTTCATCAGAGAGGTTTGTCTTAAACATTGGAGCATCTAGAGTGGAAATTTTAAGACGTTTGTTTTCACGGCAACTATTAGGAAGTTCTTAAGTCTGGGTGCATTATGGTATGAGTGCATTTTTAGGTACTATATTTTGGGTAATTCAATGCTATTGGAAGCTGTTAGGTTCTGGTTTTGGCATTACTTACCTTTATACTTATAGGTCTCTACATTTAGCTTTGGCAGAGTATTAGTGTATTTTAGGCATTATTTTGGTTCTTCTATTTTGCTCATGCAGTAGCGATTTGAAATAGCATAGATTATTCTCACTGAAATTAATGAAATTCATGTTATCATTGATATTAGGAGTAATAAAATGAAATTCAAATTATTCTTGATATTCATTGGTGTTAAAGTGTCAAGTGGTTTCATCTAAAGTTTTTCATCTCTCAGTTAATTGTAAAAAAAAAAAAAAATTAACAATAATAAACTAAGGAAAGAAATCTTTCCTAAAATAATAGTCTATCCTAAATCTCTCCTTATATATAAATATATATAAATTATATTGATTTACTTAGGTTATAATTAATTATATTAACTTTCTTATTAGTAAATACCTTATAAGAAATTAAGTTTCTTGACATGGTATATCTATTTGATTTTTATTTTGTATTTTGTTATATTATGCAAATCAATGGTAATGTTGAAGTGAGTCCCACTAGAAAAAAAATCTAATTAAATGTTATTTCGGGTTGAAGAATATATAGGAAGAGATTAACAGTTTCTCTTCTATGTAAATTTTTCTTTCTAATAATTAATTATTTAAATAGAATTATTTAAAGAACTTATTTATTTACAAGAAATATCATCATCTCTATAACTTTTAAATAATTTTGACACATTAAATTTTTAGATGAGATAAGATAATTTTTTTTATAATGATGCAAACTTACTTTCTTGAAGTTATATAATAATATAAGATAAAAATTTATATATAACAATAAAATTATGAATTTTTAAATGATTAAATTATCTATTTTTAATAGGATACATATAAAAAAATCTCATAAGATGATTAAACTATCATCATTTTTCTTCTATTTTATTTTTATTCTTTTCTTACTGTCTATTTTTTAATTTTCTCATCATATTTTTCGTTTATTCATTTTCTTTCAACACCCCATGCATTTGCACGGGGTTTTTGCTAGTATATATTATTTCAAATCTTCTGCACTTCTCTATCTCTCCTTAGTGAGAGTATAAAGAGTTACTGATTTGTTCACGGGGAAGAATTTCTTTGAGAAGATGCTCACCATCTCTTCCCACGAATACGCCCTATCAATGAGATAATGAGAGAGATTGAGAAGTCTTGGAGGCGGAGATTTTCAATGTCAGCATAGCAACCTAGGGCGTCAACACACTTCGTCACATGTTCTCTAGCATTTCTCCTTCTTCCATTATATATGTAGAACCCCGGATCTTGGGTTCACTGTGCGGTGAATAATGACTGTGAATAGTATTGGAATGACCAAAAGGCGTTCCTCCTTGTATGTTGATGTTTGATGAATGAAATGGGGGTTTAATATAAAATAAAAGTGTTATGGATATTCGAGAATGGTCCTAAGGATGTTAGAACAAGAGTGAAAACACTCTACGTATCAAAAGATAGAAAAAAAAAAAGAAGATGAAAGAACAGGGGAAAATGGCAAAAATGCATAGAGGCCGATCGACTGCCTCTCTGGAAAGTGGCCCAAAAACTAGGCCACAGTAGGATTTTTGAGAAGTTCGATCGACCGCCATTCATAGCCAGTCGACCAACTGTCTCAAAAAAGGGGATCTCAGGGGTTTACACATGGCCTGTTGACCGCCCCTTCTAGCCAGTTGACCGACTATGGGGTTTTCAAGCCAATTTGTCTAGCCGACCTACTTTACGGGATATTTTGGGGGCCTTTTGAGTGTTTCACCAAACCCCAAAGGGTTTATATAAACCCTATTTCGTGGGTAGAGTGTTATCAAACCCTTAGAACAATTTTGAGAGATTGTTTATAGTGGTTCTTAGGGATAGTATGTCCACTAGAAATTTCATTAATTACATTCTATGTAAATAATGAATAAATTAGAATTATATTAACAATATCCTATTTAAATTAGAATTCTATTTACATATACAAATGTGATGAGAAAACTTCATTCTATTTAGCCTTTAGATATACATATGTCAGTTTAGAAGGTTTGTTGTTCACAAACGTCTCCTAACTAGCTAGACAATCTCCATATCTTATGGAGGACTCTTAAGTAAAAGTCATCTTCCTCCTATCGAAGCTTGTTTATGGTGACGATTTCTTTTAAGGGTTATAAGAATTAAAAGCTCATTTTTTATCAAGTGCGATAATGTGTTCTCATCGCCCCTAAAATAGAATGCTCCGTACGCCAACCATCTTGAGAATTTCGGTAATACAGATACGAAAGCAAAGAATTCAAGTACGAAGGGCTCAGGGAAGAAGATAAAGATGTGCCTGGTTTTAATGATTTGATAACAGGGTTTACTAAGAGCAATCCTTTATGGGTATTTTCTTCTCTTGTATACCATGATTATGTCTCGAAATATGACGAGATCACATCCAAGTTGATCTCGGAGTGGAGAGACTAAGCTACATTCTGGAGTCCTGTGGCCAGTGTGGCCGCATAATATGGTGCATGAACTGTATATATGTATTTTCTTTTTCTTTTGTTTTTGTTTTAATTTTTGGGTCTTAACACTCTTATATATAATTATTATTTTTATAATAAATATTTATGCTTTAATAAATAAATAAAAAGTTATACGTGCTTTGCACGTGCACATTTATTAGTGTATATATATATATATATGGTCTTAAGGATAAAATGCTAAATAAATAGCCAGTAAAATTTGATTACGGTTATAACCAGACTCCTCGGAGTCCAGTTACGTCTCACTGGTCAACACGTGTTCCATTTAATACTATTTAACTGTGGTTAAGATTCATTAACCCTTAGGGCTCAACCATCTAACCTTGATTTTAAAAAAAAAAAACATATTAAAAAAAAATATTAACTCTAAATGTTAAAATTAATAACCAGGGGTTAGATGGCTTTTGTGTTGTAACCAGAAATATGAAGTCTTAAATTTTATCCAACCCGGGGTGTAGCCCAGTGGCCGAAGGACGAACCATAAACCCGGAGGTCTCGATTCCTGGTGGCTCCCCTCAATATCAGTTGTACGGGTGGGGGGTATTCCTCCTTGCAGCATGTGAGACTAGTCTGAGTCTTTAAAGCTCAGGATATCCACGTTTTTATTTTTTGGTTGGTCCTAATTATTTATCTACCTAGGTCAAGGGTTGAGTGGTTAGATGGGTTAGCACTCATGGTCCGTGTCAACAGCCACACTAAGACTCAACACAAGTCACCACTACCCAAAGGAAGATGCACTACCACTGGGACAAGCCCATGGTGTGTAGAATATCCACGTTTATAAATTAAAAAAAAAAAAAAAAAAAAGATTACCTATTCAAATATTTATAATATATTACGTGTTATTATCACTTCGTACCAAGTAGGACCCGATTAGAAGACTCACTAGCGGGTAACGGTTTTGAGCCATTGAGCATACCTAATCAAAATCTGCCCAATCTGTAAATGGGTCAGTACAAACCAATACGGAACCCCCATAGGCCATAACCCTAATTCGTTTAAAAATAAATTAATATAGTTATATTATAATAATATTTTTATATATAATTAATAAATTAACTAAATATTTGATATGTTTCAAAAGAAAGTCCACCCCGCATCCAACTCCATAAAGATTGGGTCACAGTCAATTGCCAATGAACTCTTGAACTCTCCCCAAGTTCAATTGCACCCACAAGTCAACACATGTCCCTTTTAACCCTTATTAACTATGGTTAAGATTCACTAACCCTTGGGAGGGAAGAAAGCCGGGGTTAGGCAACCCTTACCTGCATATACCACAAAAAAAGATATTTACAACCTCATATATCTATGGTCCCGCTCATCATCATGAACGATCTTGGCATCTAAGCTCATTTACATGAATACACATGATCTATGACAAAAAAAATCATTCAAACCTAGCATTTCTCCATAATTTGTACTCCTTTGACAATTTTAATTATTGATTCCTTCTCTTCAGTGTTTTGGCTGGCGATTTTCTTTCTCTTGAGAATCACTCATATTGATTCTTCCAACTCTTTTTGCATTGCCTTGACACTATCTTGCAATTTGTTCTGGTACCTCAAAAACTTCACAAATTTCTTTCTCTTCAGCTTGATATGATAATTGTCTCTCACTATTTTTTAAAGGGCCCTTTGATTGCTATAACATATATACTATTTTTTCCATCAGAATTCTCACCTTGCAGTCTAGTTGAGGTCTATTGGCACTCTCGAGATGCCGAAGAGAGTTTTTGGGCAAATTAACTCCTCAAACAAGTGAAGGCGCAAGCCACTTCTCCATCAACTGAAAACTCACCATATATAAAATGAGCTAGGCATCTGCGAATGTGATTCTAAATGCTTGAATCGGGGAAATTAGCTAGCTAATAATTTTCGCCTTAGAACTTCGAATGTTGGCGGTACCATCTGGCAATCAGCTCTTCTACCCTTTTAGTCTCTAGCTCCGCCATGGGATTATGAGTCACCATGGCGATTACTATGAATTTTTTTCTCTCTTAGAAGGTAAACGGATTGGCGAAGAGGGATAAATAGCGTCATCACGTGAATATTGATGCATGGAAATGGAGAAGGACGAGATAATGTAGAATTCAACCTCTGAGCACAATATACAACTTGGCAAATGAGGCTATATATAACAGCAACCTCCAAATATGCCTATATAAGCCTTTTCATCAGTAGTTGGCTTATTGACAGTCTAAAACAACACGATGGCGGAACCTCTTAACATCTATATCTATACTAATACTATATGCCGGTTGGTTCCACGTGGCATATCTCATTGAGCTCTATTCTCTATTCTGGTTCATGCAACATATCTTCTAATTGATCCAATAAGAAAACGTCATGTCACCTTTTTAATTATTGTTCTTCCTTCCTAATTAAGTGATGAGTTAATTGCTCACCTTCACCCACTCACATTCTAAATTTATTTTTTTTTTACAATTAATTAAATTGTAACATTAAATATTTATTTTTTCTTCTAATTCTATTCTTTAATTGCAACTAATTAAGTTGTAACAGTTAAATCATTAAAAATACGAAGTCTAAGAGTCTTTTCTTCCTTCCCTCCACATTCACATTCTTTAATTGCAATATATTAAATTGTAACATCTACCACCATCAAATTTTCTAACTCTTGGACTACCTTCTCCCTAATCCCCTATAAATAGTAAACAAATACATAAGATACTTTTCATTCCCGAACATGTAAGGATTTGACATGTTGTGCATTTTAGTTAGAATAGTTCACCAGATAAGTTTTTCCCAAACATTGGAGCATCTAGAGTGGAAATCTTAAGAAGTTTGTTTTCACGGCAACTAGTAGGAAGTTCTTAAGTTTAGGTGCATTATGGCATGAGTGCATTTTCAGGTACTATATTTTGAGTAATTCGATGCTATTGGAAGCTGTCAGGTTCTAGTTCTGGCATTACTTACCTTTATACTTATAGGTCTCTACATGTAGCTTTGGCAGAGTATTAGTGTATTTTAGGCATTATTTTGGTTCTTCTATTTTGCTCTTACAGTAGCGATTTGAAATAGCATAGATTATTCTCACTGAAATTAATGAGATTCACACTATCATTGACAATAGGAGTAATAAAATGAAATTGAAATTATTCTTGATATTCATTGGTGTTAAAGTGTCAAGTGATTTCATCTAAAGTTTTTCGTCTTTCAGTTAATTGTAGAAAAAAAATTAACAATAATAAACGAAGGAAAGAGATCTTTCCTAAATTAATAGTCTATCCTAAATCTCTCCTTATATATAAATAAATATAAATATATATAAACTATATTGTTTTACTTAGGTTATAATTAATTATATTAACTCTCTTATTAGTAAATACTCTATAAGAAATTGAGTTTCTTGACATGGTATATCTATTTGATTTTTATTTTGCATTTTGTTATATTATGCAAATCAATGGTAGTGTTAAAGTGAGTTCCACTAGAAAAAAATCTAATTAGATGTTGTTTCGGGTTGAAGAATAGGAAGAGATTGACATTTTCTCTTCTATGTAAATTTTTCTTTCTAATAATTAATTATTTAAATAAAATTATTTAAAGAACTTATTTATTTACAAGAAATATCATCATCTCTAAAACTTTTAAATAATTTTGACATCAAATTTTTAGATGAGATGAGATAATTAATTTTCTCATCATATTTTTCGCTTATTCATTTTCTTTCAACACTCTCTGCATTTGCACACAGTTTTTGCTAGTATATATTATTTCAAATCTTCTGCACTTCTCTATCTCTCCTGAGTGAGAGTATGAAGAGTTACTGATTCATTCACAGGGAAGAATTTCTTCGAGAAGATGCTCACCATCTCTTCCCTCGAATACGCCCTATTAATGAGATAATGAGAGAGATTGAGAAGTCTTGGAGGCGAAGATTTTCAATGTCAACATAGCGACCTAGGGCATCAACACACCTCGTCACATGTTCTCTAGCATTTCTCCTTCTTCCATTATATATGTAGAACCCCGGATCTTGGGTTCACTGTGCGGTGAATAGTGCAGTGAATAGTGCCTATGAATAGTGTTGGAATGGCCAAAAGGCCTTCCTCCTTGTATGTTGATATTTGATGAATGAAATGGGGGTTCAATTTAAAATAAAAGTGTTATGGATATTCGAGAATGGTCCTAAGGGTGTTAGAACAAGAGTGGAAACACTCTAAGTATCAAAAGATGGAAAAAAAAAAAGAGAGAGAGGAAAGAACAAGGGAAAATGGTAAAAATGCATAAAGGCCGATCGACCGCCCCTCCTAGCCGGTCGACCGCCTCTCTGGAAAGTGGCCCAAAAACCGGGCCACAGTAGGATTTTTGAGAAGTCCGATCGACCACCACTCATAGCTGGTCGACCGACTATCTCCAAAAAGGGGATCTCAGGGGTTTACACATGGACGGTCGACTGCCCCTCCTAGCCGGTCGACCGACTATGGGATTTTCAAGACAATTTGTCTGGCCGACCTACTTTATGCTTTATGGGATATTTTGGGGGCCTTTTGGGTGTTTCACCAAACCCCAAAGGGTTTATATAAACCCCATTTCGTGAATAGAGGGTTTTCAAACCCTTAGAACAATTTTGAGGGAAGAAAAAAGAAGAGAAAAGGGAGAAGAAAGGAAAGAAAGAAGGTTTGACTCGAGCTTAATTGGGTTTTGATCCAAAGTCCGTTCTCGCTAACTGAAGTCCGTTCTAAAGTGCTCGATCATAGGGAAACAATCCTAGAAAGGTAGATACACTCTACTATGTATTTATGTTTTAATTTTCATTGAAAAACCATGATGAACGATATGCTTGAAATGAAAAAAAAAAAGTGGGAAATCCTACTAGCTTTCCTTGTATTGATGTCATGCTTAAAACAAATGACAAAAGTGATGTTTTTGAAGAAACTATGTGTATTAGACAATGTGTATGACATGTGATAGGTTTCAATTAAATGGAATAGCATGAACTATGTGTTATGTGTTTACCATGTTCACTCACAATTGTATATGTGCACGTGTATTGCATGATCGGATTTCTCATGTATATGTGTATCGAAAAAGAGTAAAGTGAAATGATGTTAAGCAATATAAGTGTATTGAGAGTATGCAAATGGACTTCTACCAACCTAGGTAGAGCATTGGGTATATGATCTCAAGTGAAGCTATGTGTATGGGAAGAAGGCAAATGGACTTCTACCACTCTAGGTAGAGAGCATCGAGCATTTGTTCCGGGTAAACTATGTGCAAAGATTTCCACGGGGAGGTGGATTAAGCTGCTAATGGACTTTTATCACTCTAGGCAGAGCATTAGGCATACTCCATGTGTATGCAAATGCTAATGAATTTCTACCACTCTAGATAGAGAATTAATCAAAGTCATGTGTACACTCCAGTAAAAGTCTTGTGTAAAGCAAGTGAAAGTTCTATGTGTAAAGTAAAAGAGATAAAAGAAAATAAAAGATGAATGATTTCGAAAGATAAGTGATGTTTTTGTATCGTATCACACATGTGTATTTGAAAAGAGGTTTCCTTATGTGTTTCAGTGCATGTGTATCTCATGAACTACTTATGTGAAAACATGTGATATTATGACATATTATCCAGTGGTTTGTAAACGCTGAGTATTTCATATTCGGCCGATTTGTTATCATCGGCAGGTCCATTTGATATTGCTCCTGAGCCTTGGGTCGAGGAGGAGTACTACGAGCCTGAGCCTACGATGGATCATCCGCTCGAGGATAGAGCACCGGGAAGGTGGCCCTATCTAGACTACTGTTGAGAGGCGTGAGGGAGTGATATTTTGTATTTTGAAGTGAGGAATGTCCATTTTACATTTATTATGTTTTTGTAAACTCTGTTGGTTCAGACTTGGAGTATATTCAGATTTAGTATATTAGAAATTTTCTGTTTCTGCTATTGTATGTCTTGTGTACTTCACAGGATGACATGATATGAATTAGGTTACGAGCCAAAAGTATCCTAAACTTCTAATAGGTATTTTGGGTCGCGACAATATAATAGGAAAGGAGGAACATATTCTACTTGGATATGACATCCTCAAGCTCTAGAGGAAATGGTGGCCTGATATCAAATGTTCTTGAGATTCCAGCCCTTTGAGCTTGCTCTTTCTCAAACATGGCTGAGAAATCTTCCAAAGTGACCAAGAGTGACAGATGATATAGCCATCATCCTTATACTATTGATTATGACCGTCAAGAGGAGTTGACATTAGCAGCCAATGGCGTACTGGCCTCTCCTCCAACAGATCTAACTTCTATAGTCATCTCAATCATTTGTTTATGACCTACATTCAATTGTGCATCCATTTGAGATTGAGAGGCTTGAATTTGAGCTTGAAGGATAGCCTGCATTTGAGCTTAAGATGCTTGAAACTGTGCTTGCATCTGAGCTTGAGATGCTTGCATTCGGGCCAAAATTGGCACGAGAATAGAGCAATCTTTAAAATTGACTTAGATCGAGATACATTTGTTTCCACTCGGGCGCTTCTCCATTGCTGGTTGAGCAGAAGGTCCTCCCATTCTATGATTCATCATTTCCTGTTCAAAATTAGTGAAGTTCCCCAATAGGGGGCCGATTTTTTGATACTTGAATTTGACAATGAGATCTAGAAGTTAAGTTGTAATTTGATGAACTTGATTTTCTGCAAATTAAAATCAGCCTAAACATAATATCCAAGCGGTTCGAGGATCTGAACAAAACAAATAATGGAAAAGATGGTGGAGGATCTGTGGTTAGAGGAGAGGGGACACTAAGGTCTCGGCCAGATAATAAGGTCTTCTGCCCGGATCTTTGCAGGCTTTGGTTCCAAAAGGATGGGCGATGCCCTGTCTCCGACTAATGGAATAAGTAAAATAACGTTACTCAGGTTGATATCCAGAGGGTACGTTTGAGATTTCAAGTCACTCATGATTTTGACAAGTAGTCCAAATTTTCGAAATTATAGACTTCTTGAAATGGTTTTGGTTGACTTGTTGACATGCCACCTTAATAATATTTTAATCTAACTAATATATTTAGACAATATGATCAAAATGTCCAAATTATTAAGTGTAGACATTACTTCATAGGTTAAAAGATAATTTAACTTCATTAGACTTAAGACACGATTAGCCTCACACCCCCCAAACCACAAGAATCCATATCACTTCTCAAAAAAAAGAATGTTAGTAATCATAGCCCCCCAAACCACAAGAATCCATGTCACTCCTCCAAAAAAACAGAATGTTAGTAATCATAGCGCCATCTATAAGGCGGTCAAGGGTCGTCCACTTGTAGGGACGCCTTGTCCACTAGGAATTATAGGTTCTAGATTATAATAGCCCTTAAAGGCTTCATTGAACTTACAACCATCTTATGTGACTATTATTAAAACTACTCATTTATTTATTATAATATTTTTTTTTTTTTCGTCTTCCCACTTATGAATCTCACGACAACCTCATTTTTGCTATACACATTTTATTTATATGTTGCTTCTTAGTAGCCCAACAAATTGCTCCAATCCCAACCCTAAGCATCCATCTCCAACACGTGAAAAACTGAGCAAAGCTGAGTGGGTTGATGGATCAGCCATAAATTTCCACCCATATCAGCAATTGCCTCGGTCTTGATTGACCTCTCAATCATCATCCTCTCCCACCAAAGCCATTCTCAGCTAGTTTCTCTTTAGCCCAACTGTACTAGCAAAAATGATTTATAGAAATTAGATATAAATGAAAAAATAATCAAAGTAAAAGAGTTGTACCAACATAATTTTTTTGCCGCATAAAGATACAATTAGCATAAAACCTATTCCCTGGGAGTTCAGCTGGTTCATGTGGTCCGCTTCAGCACAATTACATAAAAAAAAATAGAAATAAAAAGCCCAATCAAATCAAAATCAATATTGCTTAAAACCTACTCTGGAAGTTCAGCTGGGGTTCCATTGGTTCATGTGGGGTAGGTATACTTCTGCACAAGGACACAAGGAAGAAGGGAAGAAAAACAAATCATAGCAACTGTTCAAATTAATGAGAAATCTTCCAATTGATTCCATGATTGGTTTTTCCATCAAACTTGTTCAAGGAGGCAAGAATTTTGAGCTATGGCCAGCAAAAGGAGTCACTCAGCCTATGGATGTGCCAAGGTTGATGATCATGTATGCTATGATATCTAAAGAAGTCTCATTTGACCATCTAAAACGAAGATTCTTGAAATTGATTACCTGCATTTCAGAAACTAGCTGGTACTAGGGGATGTCCAGCAGTTGATGACATGCAAAATCTAGGTTGATAACCATCTGGATCATGCAAGGAATCCACCTCATGAGGGAGAATAAATGAAGAATCAAGCAATAAGAGCAGGGTACAGTTCTTAGAACAAACTAAATCGCACTCTTTGGAATAATTTTAGTACATTAAAACGACACTACCCCATCCCAGGCATCAAGATACCAATATTTTACACAAATAATGTACATAGAATTGTATATCACTGTAGCTCTAGAGATGTGTTAGGGATTGTCTAATTTGGAGAGAGAAAGTGCACCCGTGCAAGCACATATTCCTTTCCCGCTATCCAGACACCAGTTTGTGACCACTGCACGTCTTCCCAATCAAGATTCTCCTCCAATACCTGTTTCAAGCTAAACGTTGAGAGCCCCAATGAAGCAGATGAAAATTAGCGAAAAAGGTTAGTATTGAAAAAAGAGGAGCACTACTGGCACTTCACATCCTCCCTTCACATGCATCTACCTAGTGGTTCATCTTATCTAGGGCAGTCAATGAGCTAGGCCCAGCTCACTCCCTGCCCAAATACAGTTCCAACTGTTGACAAGCTTAATATCACCAAACTGGACCACCCTAACTGCTGAGCTCCCTCTTGGGTATACTATAGCCCAAAGACCACTCCCATAAAATGAACTGAACCGTCAAACAAAATAACATTCTCTCTTAGTCAATGAAAAGTTAGTTGACCTATTGTTAGTATCCTAAATATTGCAATTCATCGGATGGTTAAGAACTTAAGGTCATCTGAAATGACCAATCCATAAGGCAGCCCCTCACAGCTGAACAGTCACAGGTTTACAAGGACAAATGGTTTTCTCCATAATTTACTGCAATTTGTGAGAGCCAGGTCCAGACCATTTACTTAAGCACAACTGGATGATTCTATCCATCTGGGAAATAAGTTCTTTTCTAACCATTCTCAATGTTCCCCAAAACGTTCGATCTATTGGGTGGATAGTATCATCCAACGGCACTGATTTTTCGCTTTGGGGATCTCCAAAGTATGCCCAGCTATAGGTTGGTTCAAATATCTGCATGTGAGCCAGATGAATGGGGATGTGTAGCAGTAAGTTTAATTTCAAGTTGTAATAATGTACACATAAAACTCTTTCTATAGGACTTCTATTTTAGTGAAGTTTTCAAATCAATGGTCTACGCAAAGATCTTCACACTTCCAAGGATAATTTTTCTTACAAATATATCTAACCAACTTTCTTTCTGTCAGTTTTAAGTATTCAAGAGAGCTTTCAAAATGAAAGTATCTAGAGGAAGTACCTCCAAGTATTCGAGGGGCAATGGGATCCCAATTGAACGCATGACTTTCTGGGGAAGGGGCTTCTTACAACGAGACCACCGGAATACATCAATGACGACGGTCTCATGGTCCATAAGACTTCGTTCACCATTTGGAGCATGTACATTGTGTGTTTGAAGCTTTTCTGTCTCCACTTCCTGCACTTGAGAGGCTGCCATCGCGCTGACCATCTTCTCTCCATTAAAACAGAGCTCGTACCTTCAGATAACATCCCATTAAAAACAAGGGAAAATGAGATAGGAACTGAGAATCTATGAAATTAAAAGTTGCAGTAACACAAAAATTTCTATTTTAACAAAGCTGTAGTCTTGTAGGGTCAAATCTTATGCAAGTCAGATCTCAAATCCTATAAGAAAATATTTAGTATTTTCATTTTCTCTGCAAATAAATACAAGAGAATCATTTGCAGCAATTATGTTCAAGGCTTCTTCTGAGGAGCATGGTTTAAACATTGTTACATTTCCTAATGTTTCCTATCAAACATGTCTATTTCCTTGGATACCAACATGAAATCTACAGGCGGCATCAAAATTACAATATTTCCTAACACATTTCCTATTGTTTCCTACGAAACTCTTCCGTTCCATGGGTACTACCATGAAACTTACCTGTGTAGGTTACAAAATCGACACATTTTTGGTAAACACTGGTGGAAATGTTTCAATTTCATTATTGATGAACTATTCCACTTCCAAAAAAAAATACAGGGTTTTGACAGCATTTTTAGTAGTTTCGATAATGCTTCAGTAATATCGACTGAAATATTACAAAACTTTCTTAGTAACCTTAAAATGGGCTCACAGATGGGTGTGAGCCAGGCTATAAACCTGTATAAATTACATGACTTCGATCGATATAAACCAAAGTCGACTGGTTCATTTGGTTTTGCTGAGAAAACTATTCTTTTCAAAAGCTCGTTCTCTCATTTTCTTGAATCAATTCCTACATTAGAGGGTTTTAAACTTACTTTTAGTGATTCAGCTTCAATATTTTGCATAAAAACACCCCTAGATGCATTTTAATATATTTTAAGGATTCAAATTAGATTTGTAAATGAAATTCGAAAAAAATTGGGAAAACCTCGAATTCTACTAAATTTCACCCCAAACTTCAATAATTTCATTTGACTCTTTTATATGTTAATTAAATGCACTTGTTCTACAACCGTCGAATTATTCTTCTTTTAGAGATTTTTTTAAACTTTTAATTTCAAAATTAATTAAAAATATTTTTTACTATACATAGTAAACTAATTTTAGAAATATGTAGGTTATATCAATATGTCTGCACATTAGTTAATTAATGCTATTATTTTTGAACTGAACCACAAGTTGGGTGGGGTTTTTTTTTCAAAAATATTTAATTACTTTTATAACAAGATATTTAACAAAATATTTAAAATATTATAGGTAGTTATAAATTATACGATAAGTAGGTAAATGATCTTACTCGTTAATCATGATAATGAATTGGCCCTATGCACCTTAAAATACGACACGATTATGACTTAAGTCTGACAATCTTGTGCCGCCTGACCTCTTTTTATTTCCAGTTACTTTTAAGAAAGAAAAGGAACAAATAAGATTTCAATCAACTGTGTCTGTTTATTTGAATTGCAACACAAACAGCCAATATAAGACATGCCATCCATGCCCAACAACAAAAAAAAGCATGCTTATAGAAAATGAAATAAAAGAGTGAAATTAAAAGAAAACAAGAGTGGATATGTCAAGAGGCGAAATCCATATTTAAGGCGGTCTTGTTCCGTACATCGATATGGCAGTATAGCATTAAACAATAACTTATAACCATCAAATATGCCATAAAATACCCCCCAAAAAAATTTAAAAAATGTAAAAACCCAAATACAGCTGTTTATCATGCCAGGTACACTTGTCTCAATAAAGTTAGTACCTGTTCGAATGTGTTTCTAAATACAAAACTTCTCCCTTCTTCAAGCGTGCGGATGTATAAAGGGGCTTCTTCAGTCCCTTGTCAGCAACAATGCTAATACTGTATTTGATCCTGAACCAACTCTCAAGTATGGCAACCAATAAGTGCATGAACAATTTCATTAATGAAAAGTAAAAGGAAGCCCCTAAAATACCGTAGAAAGAAATAAACACCATATCCGTAAGAGGTGGGTTCTATTTAGATTGCCCAAAATAAGCTCCCTTTTGGACTATAACCCAGGAATCAAACTGATACAAACTGTAACTATCCAATTAATGCACTTTTTGAGGAATCATTGTTTAATGCCTTTGTACACCGCCCCACTGCAGGTGCTCAAACAGACCATCAGGATAGTCTAATTGGTGCAATTTTTAGTTATCACACCTTAAAGAGAGGGTACTTTGAATGGAAGGTCCAGACAGTTGGGCTCCTACCCAAGTTGTAGTTAAAGATGGTTCATATACTGTTTATACTTTATAGTATATATGCTTGCAAAGTTTTTTAGTCTAGTCTATAAAAACTAGCTGAGAAATTTCAAAATCAAATACTTTCTCATACAGATAAATACCTATTTAAAAATTTTCAAAATCAAATACTTTCTCATACAGATAAATGCTCAGTTGGGAAATGTTCGCTTTTACACATAGAACTCTTGAATTCTAATTCTACCACACAATGAGTTAATGACAAGGATAGTCCACCTTTTCAAGAATAATACCAGCCTCAATTGTACTAGTGTGTACAAAATAAACAACAAAGCAAAATCATGAAAAGTATCCAAAAGAGATTTGAAGATACCAAGGTTCATTGCATAGATTGTATTGTATTGTGACTTCTCGCACAAATCTTTGTTGCCGTAATGCATTCTACAGAAAAAACAAAAGACCAGGTTAGCAGTTCATTATTGAAAAATAATGATAGGAACAGGACACAAGATATCTACATGAATTCAAAAGTCTAAATCTTTTATACTGATAATCCTGAGAAAAATCATATTCCCAATTTTCCTGTTTAGCATTGACCAGTTCTAGTCCATGTACCGAAAAAAGAAATAAAACAACAGCATCTTCATAAAACCATATAGTATTGCACTAAAAAAGACAATCATACTATTAAGAAGATATCACCATTCACCACAAAAGAAGCTAGCAGGGCATAGACATGTAGATTTCATAATAAGAGAGGCAGTAACAAATTTGAATGGCCGTCAGCTATTACTCCTATGCCCTGAAAAGATTCAATGTCAGCAAGACCTGTTTTCATGCCATCCAGTCATCTGCAACTACCAGTCCAATTTACCAGATTCTATTCCACAAAATGAAAGATCCCATTTTGATCCTAATCCAAGTTTAACATATGATGTCAATGCCTTTTGAAGCATCTCCACAAAACCATATAGTATTGCAATAACAATGATGATAATATTATTCAGAAGATATCACCCCCAAAAGAAGCTAACAGGGCATACATGTGGATTTCATAATAAGCTAGGCAGTAACAAATTTGAATGACCGTCAGCTATTACTTCTATACCATGAAAAGATTCAATGTCAACAAGATCTGTTTTCATGCCAATCAACTCAGCTGCAAGTACCAGTCCAATTTACCAGATTCTATCCCACAAAATGAAAAATCCAATTTTGATCCTAATCCAAGTTTAACATATGATGTCATTGCGTTTTGAAATTTGAACTATCAACCACCCTATATCCCTTTGGAATTTTGGGCAGCTCAAAGCTCCTTTCTTAAGCCAAAAATAAAGGGTATTCTGATAACCTGAAAACCACCAATTATCCAGGTGAGACTCTTGTGCCTTCTTGAGCAAAAACATTTCAATGGAAGAATAGAAATACTTGTAGTAGTGTTTCATAATTATTTCATAGCCTGAACTAGATTTAGAAACTATAGCCTCCTACCTTTATTCTGAGCCAAAGGGGTAGGGATTGGGACTTCTAAATAAGCCCACTCTTAGAGGCTTATGTTGTACTTTTTGTAATCTTGGAAAACAAATGGAAACTCTCAGGAAAAAATCTATACAGGGGAAATTTGTATCCTCTCTTCATCACATCTAATAATTTCAGATTGAAAATAGCAGAATAAATGAGACATATTACTCTACAAAATTGAACATATAACAATAGTATGAGGTTTATCTTAAGAAATTTTACAGACTTCAGAGCAGCAGCAGGCGTATCCGATATCTCCTCCCACTGATGCATACTGATTTGGGAAAAATGAAAATAGATTTATTAAAAGCAAGTATTAAGTTCTCAACGGTTCAGAAAATTTGTTGTAAATCTGTAACAATAATGAGTAGCATGATAGAGTCAGCAAGATTCCTATACCTAACTCAAATATAAGCATTATTTGCCAATAAAAAGAAATGTGTACCTTTGTTTGCACAGTTTTTAGAACATGTAGAAAAATAAACACAAACCAACAAAGCCACGAGCACAATTAAGGTAATAAATGAAGTTCAGGATAAGCTTCTAGTGTCTCCACGAGTATGAAAATGCAAAGCAAGAGAGGAAACATGAGTCAAATAAAATCTGCAGGGAAATACCGAAGCTGCAGCTCTTGTAGTCATTGTGCGTTCAACGGCCACTGGAGCCAGAGTAGGCTCCACAGCTGACGTATGTGTTAGACAAGGCTCAAGATCAATGTTCCCACCTCCTTTCTGTAGAAAAAACATTAAAGTTGAGAGAAGTACAACAAGGTGAATGAAAGAGAAAAAAGGGAGCCAAAAAAATCAAGATGATTCCATGAAGCTGTACACTGAAATACAGATTGACATAAATAAATTAGTTGAGAAAATTGACAAAAAAAATTGGTAAATGCCAGTATGCAATTCAGAACATTATGTAAGAAACCATCTCCAACTCAAAATGGAGAGGCACTACTGACTACAAGTGTTTGTTACCTTCACAATGCAGCACCGCTCAACACGATAACTACAACCAATAGCAGCTCCCCAGGCACGGGATCGAACATTGTTTCTCAACGTCGAAGTGTAGCCTACAACAAATGTTAAAATTATGTATGATGAAGAATTGAAGATAGCATGATCACTATTACAAGATCAATAATTATTTCTACAACCCTAGCTGCAAAACAGAAAAAACACAACTTACCTCATCTCATACTCTCTCATATACTTAGTAGTTAGTACCCAGTACTCACACATTTCACTAAAAGTAAAGATTTAAATTCTGCCATCAACCAGGTCTAATGACTTTCTCTTACACTTATTAGTCATAAATAGCATACATAAACAGAAGGATGTGGCTTGTGGGACATGTCCATAAATATGTCATTATATTTCTACTTATGTGACGGAGACAAATCAGCAAAGAACTTGGTAAAGCAGTTCATCCCAAGGTCTGAAGTTAATAAAACTCAGTTTTCCTTGCATGTTTTGGTAGAAATGATATTGTATATAGGGATTGTTATAAGAGGTTTTGAAGAAATTTTAGTTAATTAAAGCAAGCTCTCACCTTTGGGGCATAAAAGGAAAAGGGCAAATTCCACATGCTTCCCCTGAGGTTTTGGACAAATATGGAAACTGTGCCTGATGATCTCAAAATTAAACTGGCCAACCCAGCAGAGATGGGACATAGGTTGACAGCTGTTAATGACACTACCAACAGTTATTTTTTTAGCCTTGGAAGAATGTCGTTCTAGGAATCACTATTATATACCCATCATTGTTTCTTGGCAAAAACTTCATATGCAAAATGATACTCATCGTTTCCAGGAGGAAAAACAGTCCTTTTATCACTATCTTCCCAACATCTGACTCACCCAAAAGTCCTTTTATCAGGTCACCTAGTCACCACTAAATTTGGATAAATCTGAACTTAGCATAAGAAGTTTGCAGCTGAGTTGGCTAAACATCCCTGTGCACGCCTCACATTTATTTCCTCTTTATCATTTCCGAGGTGTACGTTACAACATGAACAGAAAAATGTCAATATTGCACATCAACTTTTTGGGATAAAACACTTACAATCTCTGAACATATGTTTTAAATGACATTGTACATCTACGCCTTCAATGTGACAGCTGACAGGAAGCTAAATGGAAAGGAGGTAAGTGATCATGGTATTAAAACATGAGGGCTCAATAAGTTAGTGATTCCTCTAGTCAGAATTTGTGTATTTTTCCCAAAATAAGATAAAAATGAAAATAAAAGTAGTCCTAAGTCCTTCCTAGATAACAGTTTTTTTTTTCTTTTGAAAAATAAGCATGCAGAACTGCTAGAAATCCCAGTTCTGCATCCACGTTAGGTAAACCACTGGAAAACTCATTGATGAAAATTTTTAACTAAAGTTCAAGAACGAAAATTGTCTACAGGAACAAAAATTGAAACTTTACCTGTTCGCTTAAGACCTCTGAAAATGCCAACTCTATAATTGAAGCAGTGTAGTCAAAGCGTCTAGGCGATGCCTAGGCGATAGGGGGTTCCCCTAGGCGAGGCGATGCCTAGGCGACCAAAATTTATTTATTTTGTTTACATTATATAATATTATATAAGAATTAATGAGTGTCTGCCTAGATCATGAACTAGGCAATAAGGATTCTGGCTAGGCGAGGCGGTGGCCTAGGCGACATTTTGACTACACTGATTTGAAGTTTAAAATTATACAATGCTTTGACGTGTATCATTGTATTCCCATGAGAATGAAAGATGGTTTCATCTATTAAGTACCATTAAGGAATTCTCAATGCCTCAACATAGGGGCTCAATTCATCCAAGACCCAAGCATAATCTAAAGCAGTGTTACAAATATCGTTTTCGGGTTTTTATTGACCAAAGTTTTTCTCAGGAGATTTTCAACTCTGAATTTTTTTCGGGTCTTTCTTGCCTAAATCTCGGCAATGACTAAAAAAAATATATTAAAATTATATAAATAGTAATAAATATCACCAAGTTTAAAATTCATAAAACCAATAACATTGTGTATTTCTCATGATGTTTTTAAAATCTCGATTAAA
The DNA here is from genome assembly GCA_015143295.1 of Tetracentron sinense. Lineage (NCBI taxonomy): Eukaryota > Viridiplantae > Streptophyta > Magnoliopsida > Trochodendrales > Trochodendraceae > Tetracentron > Tetracentron sinense. Next base: position 54,855,060 of record CM026552.1, read on the forward strand.
TAACGGCTAAAACTCACGATATTTACGGGATAAAAAGATAAAATTATATTTCTCACAAGATTTTTAAAATAATGTGATAAAAAGAGAGTTTTAAACTTTAGATGTTTTTCTCGGTTTTTCTCGAGAGAAACTGAGTATTTCTCAGGAGATTTGTAACAATGATCTAAAGCACATGCACAAAAGCATTCACACTTGACCTGGGTTGTACACTCACCAAAGCATTCACACTTGACCTAGGCCATACACTTGGCAATTGGCACACTGGAGGATAGGCTTGAAAGTCACAGTGAAAAGCAAAAGCTTGGAACCATACAACTAGCTGAAGCACTTCTTCTACAAGAGTTATCAAAGTTAGCTGGCCCTAAAGAAAAAAGCAGTTGGAGGACCTTTGCTAATTTATATTTTCCTCCAATATTCTTCTTACCTTTTAAGCCTTGTGACTATCGGTATCGGTCGCCATATCGGTAAGTCCAAAATAGGATACATATCGGCGTATCGGTACCGTATCAGTTGGATACAGCGGAAAAATTCAGAATACACTAAAAAAAGCTTGGATACGCAAGGAAAAACTTGGATACCTTATATAAAATCTCTTTTAATGCAAATATAAGCTAAAAACAAACTAAATGAAGGCCTCTAACTATTTTTATAATCATACATATGAGAGTTTAACAAATTTATAAGTTAAAAACTGAGTGCGCGCTGATAAATATGTATGAAAATACAAGCCATAATTACTTAACCAAGTGATAGAAGCTCACTTGCATTCATAAATAAAAAATATGAAAATACATAGACCCTTGCATTCACATATCAAATTACATACATGATAAAAGCTCAATACCGCATTGAGCTTCGTGCCGACTCATACTCTATCATTGTGGGATCAGGAGTTGAATAGAGTGATACATTATAAGTGGTCCAGACATGATGACACCACTGTGTCCAAGTCATCATTGCCTGGTACATGCCCAAGTACATTTGTACATATGCCTGTTGTTGAGTCGTAATCTGTTCATACCTGTCAGTCGAAGACTGGAACTGAGCATCATAACCAGTGACTCCTGCCTGATAAGTAGGGTTGGGCTGAGGCATCATAACCAAGGGGATAACCTTATTTACATATTAATATCTAAAGTAAATAAAAGTAAAATCAAATTAAAATCATTTACTTAAATAATATATTATGTAAATTAGTTGTGTGTATTGGGTCCGTATTGTGGATCGTAGTGTAAATGGAAGGAGAAAAAAAATTAATTGAAAAATCTCCGTATCGAGTGTATCGGGCTAGTATCGGCCCTTTTTTTCCAAGCGTACCAGTGTATCGGGTAGCTCCAAATAGGATACGTATCGAAATTTTAAACCATGATCACAGAGTTTACACATCATAGTTAGCTTAATGACTCTCACGTAGCATTTGAGATGATGAGGTTGTTGAAGGGTTCCAAAACAGATCCTTTCGACGCAACTAGCATTTAGGGCCTCCCTTTTCAGATTTATAATTAGTGGAAGAAGAAATCGTTTTTAGGAGAAGCTCACAACCACAAGCAACATTTCTATTTCAATGTATCCCATTTCTCCACATGAGAGGCATATTGTTTGCTATCTTCTATGTTCACTGCTGTTATCACTATCAAGCACAGTGCCGGTCTCTTAGATATAGAATGCATCACTAGAAAATGCATGGATGTCCTAGAAAACATTGAAACAAGAATGACAATGTCCTAACACTATTCTGATAACTGGTTGAGTCCAAAGGGAAAAGTCAAAGAGTTGTGTATATACACTCATATGCATAACTGAGAATGAAAGTCAAAATTAAACAAACCAATAGTCATGTGATCTAATATCTAAGAATTTTTTTATCCCCAATGTGAACATCAAATTATGTTATCTGCTGATATTACGAGCAGGTAGATAGAAATCTGGTTGATTCTATCCCCAATATGACATCGAATTATGTATCTGCAGAGATGAACAAGGGCGGAGCTAGGATTTTCTTGTAGTCCCCGCAAGCGATGGTCAATTGAAAAAGTTGGTAATTATTTATGGAGAATGATTAGGCGGGTACGAAACATAGTATCAAGTTTTAAAAAAAATTTTGGGAACTCGAGAAAAATTAAAAATAAATTATAAAAATATAATCAACAATTTGATTAGATATATACAAGATAAGCGAATAATTCGGAAATAATTAGGCACACCAAAAATTTGCAAATAACTCGTAAGTGTTGTTGAGTCAATCTCTAAGTTTTCAATACAATCGTTACAAGAATACTTAGGCACACCTAAACTCCCTTGAAACAGTCCACTTTCTCTCCCATTCCTCTTCTTATTTTATTTTTAAAGGTGCAGAATTTGTGTGATTAAGGGATCACACCATTTGGTATCAAAGCTACACTAGGGGTGTATTCGGGCCGGGCTTTGCCCTGCTCAGCTCGGCTTGAAAGGGTTCATTCTAGGCTCTAAGCCCGGCTCGGCCCGAAATCAAACTTGAAAATTCGGCCCAAAGCTCAGCCCGAATTGATTCAAGCTCAAGTCGGGCTTGGCTTGGCATGCCTCGAGCTCGGCTTGAATACCTTTTTAAAAATAATAATAATAATGATATATATAAATAATATTTTTATTTTTCTTATTTTTTAAATAATATTCTCGAGCCTCAATTGAGTCGGGCTTCGAGTTGGGCCAAATCAAACAGGGGTTGGCGCGAGCTCGGCTTGATTGAATTTTCAAGCTTTTTTTTAGGCTCAGCTTGGCCCGATCGAGCCTAAAAATCGGGTTGGGCCGAGCCTCAATCAGGCCGAGCTGAGCCGAGCCGAACAATCGGGTTTTGTGCAGCCCTAAGCTACACTATCAAGGGACCATGGCGAATGATGGGTATGGGACCAACCGACCAAATTTTAAAAGGTGCAGACAGAGATCCGATCTCCCAAGGAAGGTTGCGAGGAGCAAGGTCAGGTTCTAGTTGAGATTTTGCAAAGATCGTCTAGTCTCGAAGATAAATATTACGACACCGTGCAGCTATGATCTGATACACATGATGGAGTGCATGCCCCTCCATTTCAAACCCGAGAGACTGTGGAAGGTGCAAATCCAAACTTGCACGGTTTGCCTCGATTTTCCACGGTTCGACGGTGAAGATCCTGATGGAAGGGTGTACATAACTGAACAATTTCAACAACATTCCAGAGAATCAGATAGTTGAATTAGCATCCCTACACCTCTTGGGGGATGCTATTCCATGGATCAAGTAGTTGGAAAAGATTATTAGCATGGTTTCACGATCACAATTTTCACATGCATAGTGCACGCACTTCGGGCCACCTGAAAACAAGGACCCAAACAGTGCACTCACGAAGCTTTGACAAACTTCCACCATCCGTGACTATCAAACCCAATTTCAAAGGTTGGTCAATTGCAAGGCCCGACTGCTTGAATCGTTTCTAGTTGGTTGTTTTATTTCAGGGTTACTGGACGACATATGAGTTGGAGTCAAGATGTTCAAACCAGTGACTCTAGCCCATGCATTTCAACTAGCATCACTACATGAGGAATCTATTGCAACTAACAAGAGATATTCACGATTTTTCGCACCAAAACCCATGCCATTACCAGCAACTATACTACCTGGCAATAATACCGAGGTATGAACCTTGTCAAACGACTAACCCCAAAAGAGATGAGCGAGAGGCACAAAAAGGGGGTTATGTTTCAATTGTGATGAGAAGTTTGTGCTCAGCCATAGATGTAAGGCACGTCTTTCGATTCTTGAAGGTTTTGAACCGGATGAAGAGGACGGCGAACCGCATTGCTCGAGTGACAACGAACCACTAGATATATCGGTGCATGCTCTTACTGGATTAACCAATCCTCAAACAATGCGAATACAAGGGCAATTTTTAAGTAAAATTGATCAATAAAAGCACCCATATATTAAACAGAAAAAAGTACAAAGAAAGAGTTTACAAGATTGTAAACCAAAGACGGCAAAAATAATTAGCTAACAAGAACCAAAACGAGCTAGTAATCTAGAATGGCTCTCAGATCCTCTACCTCCTAGCGAATACTTGCCCATTTGAGAATCAAAAGACATCTGCGAGAGCAAATACGTTGTAGAGAGGACTATGTATTTTCGAAAACTCTCTTGTTACGCTCTGTCCAATTTACCCACGATATGGCCCCATGAAGGACCGCCCAAACTGCCAACCGAGCACTATCCGCATAACCAAATCCCAGCAAGATCAGAAGCTGTGAAAGGACGAGGGGGAAGACTCAAGCCACCCCGACTCGGGATAGGAACTCCTCCCAGATCATACCCACCATAGGACAATGCATAGCAAGTGATCCCCCGTCTCTTCCACACGAAGACACAAAAAGCATAAGTTAGCCATCCTCCATCCTTTCGAATTTAAGTGATCACAAATAAGAATCTTATTCAAAGTTGCATTCAATAGTAAGAAAGATATATTAGATGGAATTCTTGGATTCTACACAATTTTATGAGGGAAAGGTGCAAGTGGGGTTGACCCTAGAAACTTTAGCAGTGATCTAACTGAAAATCGACCATTGTTGCCCTTAGACTAGATTCTGATATCTATATTCGGAGGCCTTATTGAGACAGAACCAAGATGCAAGAAAAGACAACACAGATCGTCAACTTCCCAGTCGTTCAAGTCCCGCCTGAACTTGGGACACCAAACCACCCCTTGAAGCCTGCATCTCAAAGCAATCTCCCACTAATGCTTCCCTATCAACCGCTAAGACGTATAGGGTCCCAAAAACATCCTTTAATTTTGCAGCCCTACACCAAATGTCTTTCCAAAACCTAACCAATGAACCCCGACCGAGTTGAAAGTGAAACGAAAGCACAACTAGATTGGCCACCGCCACGATGCCCTTCCACAATCCTACCCCATAGGTAATACTAACCTCCCGTGGAATCCAACATGACTTTACTCCATGTCTTGCCACAATGACATCTTGCCATAAGCACCGACGTTCCTCACCAAAATGCCAGACCCATTTCCCTAACAGGGCCTTGTTCACAAGGACTAGCGACTTTTGGTTCAGGCCCCCATGTCTCTTAGGGTGGCATAATTGGTCCCAGGAAACTAGATGGTATCTAAAGTTGTCGTCCTTCCCATACCATAAGAAGTCACGTTGCATCTTTTCAAAAGATGATGCGACCACCGAGGAATGGTAAACATGGACATGAAGTAGGTAGGTAGGTAGGTTGCTAAGAACACTCTTGACCAGGGTTAATTTCCTGCCTTTGGATAAGCATTGCGATTTCCATCCTGATAATCGATTGACACACCTCTCCAACACTGGAGCCCTTGCCGACTTGGTTTTAAAGCTCATGCCCAACGGCATACCAAGTAAGCGGAAGGTAGGGACCCCACTTTACATCCTAGACAAGACATTAGGACATCTACATTTCACACTTCGCCAACGCTCACTATTTCCGACTTTGCCAAATTTACCCTCAGCCCTGAGATAGCTTCAAAGCATCTAAATAAACCTCGGAGTGCTAACACATTCTGGCATGAGGCTCCGCAATCTATTAGAGTGTCATCCGCAAATTGGAGATGAGAGAAATGGTCCTGGACGATTGCGTAGCCATTGAAAACAGGGCCATCAACTCGGGATAGTATACGACTCAAGACCTTTGCGACAATTACAAAAAGAAACGGAGACAAGGGTCTCCTTGTCTCAAACCCCTAGAATTCGAAAAGTAGCTTTCCGAACTTCCATTTATGAGAATGGAAAAGGACACTGTTGAAATGCATGCCTTCATTTAGTATCATCATTTTACACCAAAACTCATCATGCCAAGTATATAGTCCAAGAATTCCCAGTTGACATGATCGTATGCTTTCTCCAGATCGATTTTTCATAGAATGCCCAGCACCCTCAATCGGGGGTGCTCATCTATGCATTCATTGGCAATCAAGATCCCATCGAAAATTTGTCTACCACCTATAAATGCTCCCTGTTCTGGCAAGATGATGGAATTCATCACCAGCTTAAGACAAGCTGCTAAAACCTTGGAGAAAATTTTAAAATTTGGCCCATATGCATCCTCATAGACTCAGTTGGTACACATAATTTCATTAATCTCGGGTTGATGCGACCAATTTGGTGTCGTGTCATGAAGATCAAATATTTAATGTGGCCCTTAGCCGATAGGGGCATGGAAATAAAAATTGCCGAAACCAATACAAAACGGACGATACGTATAGGTTTTGGCAACCCTTGTATGATATTTATACTGATATGAAACGGGCGATATGTATCATTTATTAGTTATTTATGTTTTCTTCATGGTAAAATTGTAATTGTGTTTGTTAATTTGTCTTTATATGGTTTCCCATGACTTTATATTTGGTAAATTTGGTTCCTATAACTCATTTGACTTTTTAAAAGAAAAAAATATTTGTATCGTCTGAAACCGACATGTATAGGTTTCGGTTGGTACTGTTACATCCGCTAACACCGTAATTTTAATCCTTCAATGGGGGTACTATTGCAAGTAAAGATATGTGCTATGTCTTACCTTCACAATTAGGTGACTTCTTATGTTATGTTGTTTGTCCTGTGTTACATTTGGGGTTCTCATGAAATGATTTTGGGAATTCAATAGCTTGTCACATTTGAGGAGGTACTCTGGACTTTCTCTCAACTACATATGAGCTTTAGATTCAATGGCATTGATCACCACCTCCTCAGCTTCCACAACGGTGCAACCGAATTGGTGAGCAGCCGCACCATGTTACGAATGGTTGACACGACCAAACAGGGAATTTGTATTCAATTGTGCAACCCGTGAATGGAAATCCTTCATGCTGTCTGATAGATGGTGTATTAAGCAAAATCCTTTTTCCCTCACCACTTGATTGGGAAGTTGTACATGGACGGAGGAACAGCTCATTACTTGGTTTCCTTTCTATCATGTTTCCTTTGCAATATTGATGTATCCTATTGGAACGTCTCCTTTTTACGTAACAAGTCCTTTTTTTCTCTCATTTTGATCGATCAATATATTATCTTCGTTGCCAATAAAAATACAAGGATGACAACAACCACATACGCGCGCGCGCACACACCCACACACACACTACTCTTAGAACTATAAATTCATTAAATGGCAAAATATTTTAATGCATAGGTAATAGGAGAGGCCACATGAGTACAAAATGAATAAGGGCCAAATTGGGCTGTCAGAATAAAATCAATGATTCCATTTCATGCTGAGAAAGAAAAGATGCACAACTAACAGTGTGAAGAAATTATCTAATACAGAGCCCAATGTAGGATTAGAAGAGTAAGATTTACAAAGGTCCAGGATGGCCTGCAATGCAGCAGTTCTACAAAGTTGATATATTAACCAGTTACCAGAGAAGTGTAATTATTATGTTCCACGTGGAAACGTTATTTTCCGTACTTCAAAATATAGACTGTAGGCAAGAAAAATAAAGTCTAATTTTGAACTTACAATCTTGTGGAGGCAGTACTCGAATGGTGGCACGTAACTCATGGATAGCAGGTGGAGGGGGGGATGCCGTCGGGCGGCAGTAACCAGTGTGCATGAGAACTGGAAGACGAGAACCATATTAAAAATCATTATTAAGCTCACCCCAGTCATACTACTAAGCTATATGACACAGGTCCATCATAAAATTCTGCACGCTTCTATATAACATTGCATACCAGCAACAAGATCTGAATCATCTGTGTATATATCTGTTCCCCATAGCTGGCCACCTCTGACCTGCACGTAAAGAACCTATATAATTCACATGGTAAAGCATACTTGGAACAAAAGTAGTAAGTCATGAGCCACAGTATTAAGAAAGAAGAGAATGCATTTAAGTTGGGATGCAAACCCAAGCTAGGAGGCCTAAAATCTATTGTAGCAATTAAAATGAATCAAATCAAAAGAAGATTTCTAAGTCCAAAACTTATGTTACCAGATATGCCCAGGACACAGCTCCAATATGGCAAGGATATGTATCTAAATAGGGTAAGGCACCCATTTTGAAGTATCAAGGTACCATAATCCAAAACAGATTAATTTACAGAGAACCCAAAAAAAAAGAAATATTAACCCCTGCCCCTTTTATAAGAGTGACTAAATAGTAGTTTGGAGTGTTGATACTGTAAACTGCCACAATGCTAAACCACGAGCAGTTCCTATCCTCTATAAAGGTGAAATACCAGCATAAAGAAAAGGATATTGAGTAAATCAATACCTATCTAACATACTATTCAATCTTTGCAGCAATCCAAAATAGGGGTGGAATATGGTTTTTCCCCAGAACTCATATGTTGGGGCTAGGCTGTTAATGATCTACAGAATGTAACGTATTTTTTGAAGTACACTATCATTTTCTTTTGATGAATAATAAGAAAGTATTGCATTAATATGAAGGATAAGAATACACAACTGGGAAGGAGAATTCCCTATGTATAAAACGTCTCTTTTGGATACCTATTTAGCTAAATAAGAGTCCATCCCTCACTCATTTGCGCTCCTAAGCTTGTTGTAGATAACTTGAAGTCCATCCTCTAACTAACACTTATATAGACGACCACATAAATATTTCTCCAAGGACTATTACGAAGCAACTAGCCCATTTAATAAATCCTCTTCAAGTATCAAAGGTCCCTCAAAGTTGTACTTACATATTTGAAGACCTTACAAAACCGCATTTATCTCTGCCACATCTGATCATGCCATACTAGTAGGGGTGAAAAAGCCTAAAAAGTAATTCAACATCATTCCTAAAGACTACTCCAATACTGTTTGTCCAGATAATGCCCAAGACTTTATATTATATTCAGAGTTTAGTCTAACCTAACTCATTGTTAGGTTATTATTTGGAATATTTTTTTGTAGGCTGAACAGAGCACTCTTAGTTAGAGTTATTCTACCGCCCCGGGATAAGGTCTTCCTTTGCTAGTGGCTTCTCCATTGATGTAGCCACGAGTAAGAGGTCCTTCGTTTTTGAATTTTGAAGCACGTGATTTTGGAGAAACTAAAAGTTCCACTCACAATTGAGAAAATGAATAAGGAAAATAACCCAGGGGTGTAGCCATAGGGCCTTTGGGTAAGCGTTTGCAAGCAATAAAGAGATCAGGATGCTGTGAGTGGAAGATAAGGGTGGTCGGCTTGGGTGGCTCAACTTCAATATTAAGAATCAAGAAAGTAGAACTAGAATAATCAAGTATAATGGAATAGAGAGAGAAGAGATGGAATAATGCCTTAATAGGCTAATGAAAATATGCGTGGGAGGAGTCACCTCCTTGGATTAACCTTGTAAATTACACCTGAAGAACTAGAAGGATTCAAGTATTCAACACCTTCAATGAATGGATTCAGCACCTGAGAACTCAAACAATTGAACAAACTTCAGAATTTTGATTAACTCGAGACTTCTCAAACATAGAATGCTTGTTAGACACATTTATGATGGGGAGGGGCTAACCATACAGCCCTTTCGTTCTTTAATTATGACTCTTTACTAATAATGATAACTAAAGAAAGACTTCTAATGGAATCCAAAACTCTAAACCTAAATACTCAATTCAATAGACTAAATTAGGAGACTTCCAACATTAAACAACAATAAGAAAGAGACTCCTAAAATACTTCTAACTAACAATTACTAAGACTTGAAAGAAATTCTAAATCAATCCAGACATCTACTAAAATATTCCTAAGGCAATCAAAAGGAAAGAACTAAAAGTAGTTTCAGAAACAACTTCTGGAGGCCATGTCCAATAGACATGAGTTGGTTGGCATGCAGAACCATGGTTTCCAAGGACTCATACCAACTCAGCCCATGTTTTTAAATGACCAAACCTACCCAGAGATCTGATTAATTTCTATTTGATAACTTTAGTTCCTGCATTATCCATCCTTTTGATCAATGGATTCCAAGTTCCCTGGGCATTAGCCGAAGAGTAAACCACGATATTTCGTGGAAAACTTGTTCAAACAAAAACTCAGGAGGCGAGCACACTCCACAATCAACCCTTCCTCAGCCTCACCTACATTGACCAAAGTGCATTTGAAAGTATTGGTATTATGGTCGGAAGCAGCCTTGAAATACATAGTGAACGCCCTGTAATTCATCACCTACTCTCTGAAAGCACCAACAAAAACCAACGTATCATCTACGTAGTGGAAATGAGAACTCACAGGCCCTCCTTAACCGGCCTAAGAACTCACAATACACCCTAGACTCTCCACTCTCGACATTATCTTGTTAAAATCTCAACAACCACAAGAAACAAAAGGGGAGAAAGCAAACATCCCTTTCGAAGTCCTCTAGAGCTGGAGACATAACCCATCAGAGAACTGTTGATCGTTAAAAAAAAACCGGCGAACACATGCATGGATCCAACCTCCTCTCCTCATAGCACCAAACCCAATCCGGCCAATCATATTGTCCAGGAAATACCAGTCAACATAATCATATGTCTTCCCAAGATCTCAAGCCACCAACAACTCTCCCCTATATAAGGAGGCAACGAGAGTTGACTTCTGAAATTTGAACAGAATATCATGCAACTTAGCTCCCAGAGAAGAACTGGAGAGCCCTAATCCAGATCTCTGAAAAAGAAGACCTTAACTAATGAAGACCTGATTCAGATAAAGAAAGGAGAGAACTAAAAAATCCCTGGTTCAGGTCTCAAGTGAAGAAGACTCCAGTACCAGTGAGCCATAATTTGAATCACTAAAGTGAGTAAACCAGAACAAAGGAGACTCTGCTATAATTCTGACCAAGAGTAATAACCAGAGAAATCCCATTCTAGTTCCACCAGAGACTAAACATGTTTGGTCTATTCTCTTCTATACTAAGGTAATCTTGGTTCTTGTAACTCAGGGTCCAAACAAGGCTCCTAAGGATAGTTAGGCTCTTACAACTGTAAGGTCAACAAGTTAGGCTCTCATTCTAGTAAGTTCTATTTTCAGCTCACACCATCATGCAGTCCTTGTGATCCGTCTATAATGTGCAAGGATAAGCCAGATACATTTGATAATCCAATTAATTTAGTAAAACTAATCTTAATCTGTTTCTAATCTTTTTTGGCCATCCTATAGAGAAGTTAATTACCCCGTTTCCACTGGATAGTACAAGTCCATTAAAGAGGGAAGGATTAAATAAAGTTAGAGCTTAGATGAATCCAAGGGAAAATTTTGTCGTCTTCCCTTGCACATGGGAGACTCCTATTATGATCTTATTATCTCAAAAGCTTGAATGCACCTCCAAGCTTTGAGTTTGAAACTTTGAAATATCAAATGAAATCAATTTAATTAATTACCTGAATTTAAGTGCAAGGAAATTCCCATTTCTAACTAGAGATATCAATCAAAAACATATTGGCTATTCAATGGCTACTTTGACTACTCTCAAACTCGTTCCAACAAAATCAACTTGATTTTGTTTTGGTAGGGAAATGCCCCATTCCTCTTTTTGTATATTCTCTTTTTTCTCAATAAAGATTCTTGTTATCCGTAAGAAAATAAACCATAGATACTAACGAAAAAATGGAGTTCTTCCTAACACGATTGAAGGTCAGTTATGCTCAGAGTCTCTGACAAAGGAATGCCCTAGAATCCCAAAAGAAATTAAGGGCAATGGATGAAGAAATTTGTTAAAATCATAGTCACCAAGTCGGAATTTGAGAACTACTCAGCTAGGGAAAAATTCAAAAAAAAAAAGCCAAGATTTAGAAAATTCAGCAAAAATAGGGAAAATGTGGGGCAATATATTAGAATGTAAAAACAAGATTACTAATTGTTAAAAAATTTAATAAAAAATATTTCATTATTTGATATTTACTCACAGTTTTTTTCAAAATGTCATGAATAATTCGTGTTTAATTCATTGACTATTTCAAAAAGTCGTGAATACTTCATTAATTAATCATTTCATGAAAAAGTCCCGAATTATTTAAAAATTATATTGAAAAAAATGAAAAGCTTTGTTACTATGGTTATAATCAGGGATCAGTGATTTCTCATTATCATGGACTTCAGTACGCAGAAGGCAAATTCTTGAAAGAGTCATGGTGGAAAATGTGTGTAGATTCTCGATTGAGAGGTGGTACTGGCGGAATTCTTTGCAAAATCGACATTAAATAAGATTATGACCATATTGATAAAAATCTCCTACACTGCCTTCTTGGGAGTATATGCTTCGAGGCAAAGTCAGGAAATCAATAAAAGTGTTTGACCTCAGCCTCTTTCTTTTTTAGTCTTGGTCATTGGCTTCTGCTAGTTTCTTCAACAAACCAATAGGTCTTCGCCAAGGTCATTAATGTTAGCCAACAGATAATTGGGAAACTTTGGGGTTCACTTGAAGCCAAAGGGAATCAGGATTTTAGGTTTGAGAAAAGAAATAAAATCAACTTTGAATTGGGATTCTAGAATTAGGAGAACGAGAAAGTGTAACATCAGCTAGAATTCTAGAAACGAGAATTTAAAACATACAACTCAAAAATGAAAGATAAGGAAATAAGAGATCCTAAAAGAAGTACATCTAGAAGCAAGAAATAAAAAGAATTAAAGAACTAGAACATAAGAACTAAATGAAGTAGAGTTGCACTACTTCCTTCCCGAGGCAATACACCAAAGAGACTTCTTGGAATCAGTACCAAGAAAGAGATGAAGGAAATCAACCTTCAAGAACTAGCTGGGATTAACACTTCAATGACAATAACTAAATTCAGCACCACAGCTCAAAAAACTGAACAAACCAAAGACAACTAAAGAAATACTTTTAAGCCTACTTAATAGGACTCTAACAAATAATGACAACTAAGGAAATACTTCTAAAAGAACCCAAACTCTATTTAGACTCTAAATACTCAACTCAAAATCATGGATAAAAAATACAGTTTCGGGGACAGTACAGGTCCCAACCGAAACCGATCGGTTTCGGCCGATACAAATTTTTATTTTTATTTTTTGAAAAAATTCTAAAAAATCAGATTAAATTAAAATAATAATAAAATAAGACAATAGATGAGTAGAAACATACTTTTAAAGCCAAGACCAAGTAAAACATCTACTAAAATATTCCTAAGGCAACTCTAAAATAAGGAAACGAATTAGACTTGAAAAAATTAAGGAAACTAAAGTGACAGAAATGCCACAGGTATAGGAGAAATTGGATTTCTCTCAAACTAGATGGATCTTGGGGAGCTACCTAAGCCTGCCCTTATAGTTTCTAATACCCTACTATGTGGCTAGGCAGTAGGACCAGGTGGGTCCAGGTGGTGAACACACGAGAGAACAGCTCTAAACCCAATTCACATGAGGTAATTATTACTTTGGATTTAAACCTCTCAAAACCTAAACATGAGCCTTTGATTAAGCCCAATCAGATGACCTAACTTGCTTGGCTTTAGGTTCAACTATTGTGGGCTTTGATCCTCACTTCTTAGGGATTACTCCTGCATGAATCTCCTGGGATTAAAAAACTCAACTCGTCGAGTTAAGAATCTTTTTTCTCTAACCGGTGTCAATGTCCACGGTATATGTTAAGTATTTGTACAAGTCTGAGACGTTTCTTTTTGTGTCGATAACTTATCCTTTTGTACTTGGGATTTCCAAACTTTTAGTATCCTTAACAAACAAACAAAAAATTGTGTTCTAATCTGGTTGTTAAGAAATTCGTTCTCCAGTAGTCATTGTCAGATCTACATATCTACCAATGCAAAAGAGGTTAACCTTTACAAGCAACAAATAGATAAGACCTCTTGGATGGTGTAATATACTATGGCTAACAAGACCATGGTTTAAAATATCGATACGTATCGACCAATACAATCTGATATGTATCCTATTTGGAGTTACCCGATACACTGGTACGTTGGAAAAAAAAAATTCACTGTATCAGATACACTCTATACGGAGATTTTTCAGTTAATTTTTTTTCTCCTTCCATTTACACTAGGATCCCCAATACAAACCCAATACACAACTTATTTACATAATATATTATTTAAGTAAATGATTTTAACTTGATTTTACTTTCATTTACTTTAGATATTAATACGTAAATAAGGTTATCCCCCTAGTTATGATTCCCCAGCCCAGCCCTACTTATTAGGAGCCATTAGTTATGATGCCCCAGCCCAACCCTACTTATCAAGAGCCACTGGTTATGATGCTCAGTCTCAGTCTCCGATTTACAGTTATGGACAGATCACAACTCAGGAACAGGCATATGTACAAATGTACCTGAGCATGTACCGCACGATGATGACTTGAACACAGTTGTGTCATCATGTCTGGACCACTTATAATGTATCACTCTACTCAATTCCTGATCCCACCATGATAGAGTATGAGCTAGCACGAAGCTCAATGTGGTATTAAGCTTCTATCATGTATATAACTTGATTTGTAAATTCAAGGATCTATGTATTTTCATATTTTTGATTTATGAATGCAAGTGAGATTCTATCACTTGGTTAAGTAACTATGGTTTGTATTTTCATACATATTTATCAGCGCGTACGCCTTTTTTAACTTATAAATTTATTAACTCTCATATGTATGATTATAAATGTAATTGGAGACTTTTATTTAGTTTTTTTTTAGCTTATATTTACATTAAAAGAGGTTTTATATAAGGTATCCAAGTTTTTCTCTACGTATCTAAACTTTTTTTAGCGTATCCTGAATTTTTCCGCCGTATCCAACTGATACGCCGATATGTATCCTATTTTAGACTTACCAATACGACGACCGATAACGATATTTTGAACCATGAACAAGACATTAGAAGGTTTATAAAAGAGAAGTGTAGCATATATCCTATAAGTCGTCATTGCTCTGTATTCAGGAGACCAAATTGGGGAATATCCGACCCCAGTTGATCCAGGATTTATGGGGGAGCGATCATGTTGACTGGCTCAGTGTAGCCTCTTTAGGTGCCTCCAGGGGCATTTTGCTCATCTGGGATAGGAGTCGGATTGAAGTTTTGGACTCTGAACTGAGAGTGTACTCGGTATCTATTCTTTGTCGTTTGACCAGTGGGGGTCCTAACTGGGTTTTCTCTGGGGTTTACAGTCCCTCTAGGGATACTGCTGATGTCGAATTTTAGCAAGAGTTAGATGATGTGAGTGGGCGGTGGGAATGGGATGCACCTTGGTTTATGGGTGGCAATTTTAATTGCACCAGGTTTCCTCATGAGAGTCGTGGAGTGCAATCTGTGTCGGCCAAAATGCGGAGATTTGAGAACTTTATTAATCGCCATAGATTGCTTGATTACCCCATTAGTGGCGTTCAATTCATTTGGTATCAGTTTCCGCTGGGTCTTCTCGCTAGTAGATTGGATCGATTTCCTATTCTCCGTTGATTAGGAGGACATGTTCCCTGATCTTGAGCAATCATCCTTGCCCCGTCCCGTTTTCGACCATATTCCAATCCTTTTGGCCTCAGACAGTTTTAGGGGAGGTCTAAGTCCCTTTAGGTTTGAGAATATGTGGCTCCAGTCAGAAGGGTTCAAAGACTTGGTCTCCAAGGTGTGGTTTTCCTCTGTGGCTTGGGGGCCTCCCAGCACGAGGTTTGGTCTGAAGTTTAAAGCCCTTAAAGCGCATCTTAAGACCTGGAATAAGGAGACCTTTGGGAATATTTCGGAGAACAAAGCCAAATTGATACTTGAGATTCAATCCCTCGATTCTATTGAGCGTTCTCGCCCTCACTCCGAAAAGGAAAGTCGTGAGGGAATCCTTGCAAGGTGCATATTTGGAGTCAGTGCAGCTTGAGGAGATCAGTTGGAAACAAAAATCTAGAATTAGATGATTGAAGAAGGGGGACCGTAACACCAAATTCTTTCATCGTATGGCCAATTTCTGTCGCAAATCTAATTTCATCTCTAGCCTCGTAGTTGATGCCAACTTGACGACGGATGGCGGCTCGACATGTCGAGTGATATCGACATTCAGAACCTTGATCGTGCATGTTGGCGATATTCCCAATATTGATGCCCTGGTTAGTTGCCTAGATTGCCACAAAGGATCCCTCCCCTCCTCTTACCTTGGTCTACCGCTAGGGCCCCTTTCAAGTCCAAAGCCATTTGGGCTCCAGTGCTCGATCGTTTCTCTTCGAGGCTTGCTAGTTGGAAGTCTTGCCTCCTCTCCAAGGGTGTAAGTTGACCCTTATCAAGAGTACCCTCAGAAGCCTCCCAACCTATTATTTTTCCATTCTAGCCCTTTCTCGGTCCATTGCCTAGTCCCTAGAGCGTGTCTAGTGTAATTTCCTCTGGCACGGTAGGGGAGCCAAGAGAAATTACCATCTAGTTGATTGGAGCCAAATTTGTAAACCTCTAGGGCCAGGGGGCTTAAACATAGCTCCTCTCAGCTCAGTGAATAAGGCTTTGTTAGGCAAGTGGGTTTGGCAGTTTGGTAAGGAGCGGGAGAGTCTTTGGAGAAAGGTGATCGTGACCAAATATGGCCTAGCATCACCTTGGTCTTCCAGGGAGGTCAAAGATTCTCATGGTGTGGGCTTATGGAAAGGTATCATGGGTGTGGCTCAGTGTCTAGATCCCTTCATTAGATTCAAGTTGGGTAATGGGGTCAACATTCAGTTCTGGCACGATATCTAGTGCATCCAATCGAGACTTAAAGACGATTTTGGGTATATCTTCTCTCTGGCTAGTCATCAGGAGGCTTCAATTGCCGAGTGTGTGGAGAGGTTGGGTGATAGTGTAGTCTGGTGCCCTAGGTTCAGGAGGGCCTTGAATGACTGGGAAGTTGGTGATATGCAGAGGCTTCTGGATCGGTTGAGTTCCTACTCCCCTAGACCTTAGATTAGTGATTGCAGGGTTTGGTCTCGAAGCAACAGCGGTCGATTTTCAGTGAGATCATTCTCCTAGTCCTTTGACTCTTCACATTTGCGCTTATTTCCTTATACGGTTGTGTGGAGTTAACCAGGTCCCCACGAAGGTATCCTTCTTCCTCTGGTCTGCAGCTCTAAATAAGATTCTCACTACAGATCAGTTAAAGAGGAGAGGGTGGAGCTTTGCTAACTGTTGCTATTTGTGTCTGGAGGAGAAAGAATGTGTTAACTATTTTTTCCTACACTGTCCGGTTGTCTCGGAGTTTTGGGCTTTTTTCTTGTCTCAGTTGGGTGTAGAGTGGGTCTTCCCATTCTCCATTCCGAGCTTCTTATCTGGGTGAGATTTGACAACTTTGGCGGGTGCCAAGGAAATAATCTAAACCTTTTTACCTAGTGCGATATCTTAGGCTATCTGGAAAAAGAGGAATGACCGCTTATTTGACAACTCCTCTTCCTCAGCTCATTGGATCCTATCACGAACGCGTTAGCCAATAGTAAATTGGAATTCCTCTTCTCATTTGGATTAAGTGAGGGATACCTTGAATCCTTGAGGAGGCAACCGGTGGCTCTATGCTCTCTGTTGTTGTGTTTATTTTATTTCCTTAGTTTTCTTTGTTAATTGCATAGTATTAAAACTCGGCGAGTCGACTAGAAATTCGGCTGAGTTGACTCGACTCGGCCAGGTTTCGAGTCGAGTTTGAGGCAAAACTCGGTTTTGACACTGAAAACCGAGTAACTCACCCCGACTTGCCTTGACTCGACCGAGTGTTTGCACTTTTTTAAAAAAACAAAAAATCGAGTAAACTGCCTATCCAATTGACTAAATTATGTTTTTTTTTCTTTTTTTTTAACACATCCCACCCACTCTTAAGTATAAATACAAAACAAAAGGACGGTGCTTAGTATATATTGAAGTATACATCTCATTTTAGGCATGGTTTATCATTAATTTTGAATTTATACCATATAAATAGTATTAGAAAAATATTATATATGTTCGAGTTTTAGGTGTCATTACTCGGACAAGTTTTGCCCGAGTTTCTGAGTTGACTCTACTCGGCAAGTTTCCGAGTCGAGTCGAGTTTTCGGATTTTAAAACACTGGTTAATTGTATCCTTTGCCCTCAATTAACATCTCTGTAAACTTTTTCTTTCTATATTAATATATCTTTTTTCCCGATCAAAAAAAAAAGTATGGGTATGGGTATAATACAGCAATGATCTATTCAGGAAGTATGGGTGCTATATAGCAAAAACACGACAAAAGTACGGAAAAATTAAAAATAATTAATAATTATAAATAAATAAAAATCACGATACTAATTAGTAACAATTATTTAATACGGAATATGCGTTTAATATGGAAAAAAATATGCATATTAAACGCATTATAACACGGAATCCGCGTATTAAACACAAATTATACAGCGATATGCATATAATACGTAATACAATAAAACTACACTATTTTAAATGGCAATCCCCTAAACGTATTATACACGTATAATACACAAATTTGGTAACTATGAAATGTAGTACTAACTATTAAGGATAGAAAATGGTGTTTGTACCATAGTTGTAAGGAAGCTATGTACAAGGTGGGAAGCTTGCTTCCCAGGAAAGCTCGTTTCCTTGACTCGCTTCCATCATGCCCAATTTAGTGGTCAAAGAGGGCTATTTATGTAGGACGTGATTGGATAGACCCGAGTCTTAAGCCTAGGGTGTAGATCCTGAGCAAGTATCGTTGGATTGAAACCTAGGGCACCTACTTCTCTATATATATCTCATGTAAAAGCTATCCTTGATCATCCTAATATAATGGGAATGAGACACCTATATGATTATATCTCATTTCTCGCTTCCCATTTTCTATGGATTTTTTGAGTTTTGCTTCTCGCTTCTCACTTTCGCTTTGCTTATTGTTTTCGCTTCTCGCTTTAGTAACTATGGTTTGTACTCCAAGGTTTACAACCAAGGATGATACAATACTTATCAAGGATTCCTGGCAAATGGAATCCCACATGCTTTCCACCACATTGGAATTAAATTACCAAATTCCGGGATGATTTATTTCCATTGTTGGCACTAGAATAAAAGGTAATAAGATCTCGAACATCAATGGATTAGCAGGTTGCAGATATCACTTGAAATGTCATAACATACAGCATGCATGAACAGTTACCAATCGAAGAAATTTCCATCCTAAGTTCTGTTTCACTAGGCACACGGAGGACTATAACTAAAGAGTACGTAGAAAAACAAAAAAGTAAATTAAAAAAAAAAACAAAAAGTGAATCACATGAACAACAAGCCATGAAACACATCATTTCTAAGGAGAGCATTGAAAATGCAAATTTGGGTGTTTCGTGCTTACTTGGCGATTTGTGGCAGTAATATATTCAGCTGGTACCCGGATTTCCAGAGTGGGACCATTATGAGAGTTTTCATCATTTGTTTTATCTTGAGATGATTCATATTCCTTCCATAATTTCAACAGTTCTTGCATGCATTCACCCACTTTATAAACAACAGTGGATATTTCGGGTTTACCTGCAACGGAAACACAACAGCTTTCAAGTGTAGGAATGTCATGGCAAATCCTTGACCATTCATTTGACAAACGACAAATATGAAGACGAAACAAAATAATAGATAAAGCAGTGTGCCCACAATTTTCCTTTTCCACCATTAGAATCATTAAACAACAAAAAATATTAGTTTCCTCTATAATGAAAGAAATAACATATGCTAATATGTGGTTGTGCGAATGAGAATAATTTCTGACAAGGAAACAGCTGCTCTGCACCATGAGAAATTTCCATTGTTCCTGTTGGTTCCAACTTGCATAAAATATCGGCACATTAAAAAGGAATGTATTGGCTAACCTTGCAATCTGCAAAATAAGAGAAGCAGATTGTAATATTATTAGCATGTGTTTAACCATAGAAAAAAGAAGAATAAAAGGATACCATCACACGGAAATATGTATACTCAATTTACGGACATACATGCATACAATACTGTCAATACTGAAAGTTTCTATATCACTATTTAACGCTTGCTTGAGTTCAGACTACCGAGAATGTTTAGTTGGAGACACCAAAAAAAGGAGGAAAAAAAAAGAGTAGACACGATTTTCTAATCCTAACTCCTTGATTTCTTATTCAATCATTTACAGAGTATTTTTTGCAATTTTTTTTAACAAATGCATAACCAAGAATGAAAGCTAAAACCTAACAAATAAGTAACAGGTATATTTGAAAGACCTCTCTATTTCTATTATTAGTTAGTATGCCACAATGCGTGCTAGTTCTTTAAATTGGCAAAGGTAGTATAACGGGCAAGAGGCGGAACATGCGATAGAATAGTTAATTAATTAGGTAGTAAGATTGGGAGCAATCACAAAGTTCATATGGAACAAAATATTTTGACCACTTTGCCATAAGGTAATGACATTTCATTGGTCATGGATATGATACAACAGATACAAATTGTCCAAGGGAAAGAACAAGAACAACAAACTACGAAAGGGAAACGATAACCAAATTAATAATGGGGAATGCGTAATAATTCCTCAATAAATTACTAATGATTGAATAGAAAAACTTAGAATGAAATGCTCAGAATGGAAAATAATCAAAGCTTTAGACAGAAATGAGAGAACTGAGAAAATGGACTTCACTAATACTTTTGAATTCAAAAAAGTGTACAAGGACATTGAGAAAAGTATCTTGTTTATCTTATCCTGACAAAATACATATAAACGTGAGTAAACGGAAGACATCTTTAGATTCCAGCAACAAAGACTTCGATGGCTGGGGTGCAAAGATTGACTCGTAAGGACCAAGAGGCACACAATGCATCATTTTCTAATATATAACATATGTTGTGTATAGTCTTTAACTATGAAACAAATATAGAACATTATGTAGAGGCTGCGTAGAACTTGAATCATTTTAATATGAACTTATGAGTTAGCTTGTATTTTTATCCTTGGGGACACATTCTCTTTCAGTTCAACCGTGACATTTTACGACTTTCAAAATAATGTAATCTACAGGATTTGAACCCGTGACATTTTGTACCCATTACAAACGCGATACCCAGATGCACTACATCCCTTTCAATTGGTCTACAGTGTCATTACAGAGAATGCCTGAACGTATTAGGGAATCCCATTAGAAAGCTGGTCCAGGACGATTCATCAAATTCTGATATTATTGACCGATATTATTGATTTTTTTCAAATTAAAAGGGAAAAGGGAAAAAGAAATATCTGCATCACAACGCATATATTTTTAGGGTACTGACAACATGATTGAAAGGGTGAATTTTGGTACATCCACCAGACATTTTTGCTGCCTAGAATTAAAGAAAAAACATCACAGGGGTAGCCTAGTCATTTGTTGATTAGTATAGTCATTAGGGGTGCACACAAGCTAAGCTAGCTTGATTGCTCGGCTCAGTTCGGCCCGATCAAGCCGAGCTCAAGCTCGAATATGTGGCTCGATTGGCCAAGTCGAGTTTTCAAGCTTGGAATGTATTCAAGCTCAGCTCGAGCCAAGGCGTGTTTGATTCGGCCTGGCTCGATTGAGGCTCGGCTCGGCTTGAATATTAATTAAAAAAATAAAAAATATTATTTACATATATAAATAATAGAAATATTATTATTTTATTTAAATGTTTTAAAAAAGTATTCAAGCCGAGCTCGAGCCAAGCCAAGCCCGGCTCAAGCTTGAATCAATTCGGGCCAAGCTGAGCCTCGAGCCAAACTTTATGAATTCGGGCCGACCTTCAAGCCGATTTTGCAAGCACCATTTCGGGCTGGGCCGAGCCGAGCTTCGAGCCTAGAGTAAACCCTTTCAAGCCGACCCGAGCAGGGCCAAGCTCGGCTCGAATACACCCCTAATAGTCATTGTGCAATGCTAGGAGAGAGTGGGGGAGGATAAGAAGAAAGTGAGGTTGACATTATGATTGCCCCATAAACTCTCCTCCTTTTTCAAATTCTAGGCCTTGTAACTAACTAAAATCCAATGTTATATGTGTGTGTGTGTGTGCGTGTGTGCGTGTGCATGTGTATATATATATAAAAGAGCAATGCTAGGTCCACTTTCCGATCGTCCACTCTCCCCTATTTTCATACAAAAAAACAAAATAGTGTGACACTTTTTGGTGGGTCCCACCACATTTATTTTGTCTTCTTGAATAAAAATAGTAAAAACTACCAGAAAGTGGACCTAGCATTGCTCATATAAAAAAATGTTTATATCAAACAGACAAAGCTGCCCTACCGAAAGCAATATGAATGGTCCATGCAATAAGGGCGTCTTTCTTTTTTCACTAAGGAGGGCCCATTTATCAAAAATCAGACGCATTCCAATATATATATATATAAGGAACAATAGTTGATAAAGACATGAAATACAATAGTGTAGGGATTAAGAGAGTAAGCGATAGGTTAATGTCAATTAAATAATCTTAAGTGAGGTTGTAATCAGTATTATTAGTGCTTATGCACCCCAAGTAGGATGGGAGATTGATGGATCCCTGAAGGTGAAAGGACTTTTGTAGGACAAAACTTAAATGGTCGTATAGGAAAATAAAGTAAACAATATGATAGTGATAGGGTTCACAAAGGCGAGGGTATGGTGATAGAAATGAGATGAGATGTGCTATTCTTGAGTTCACTATGGCAAATGACCTGGCAATAGCAAATACATACTTTCAAAAGAGAGATGAACATTTGGCGACTTTCAAAAGTAGAACAAAGTGAAATCAGATTGACTTTTTTCTACTTAAGTGGAATGAGTTATATACGTGCAAAGATTGTAAGGTTAGTCCAAGAGAAGACAGTAACCCCTATTTTCATTCTTTAATCAAGGAAACCATGCAGGAAAAAAACCTGCAAAATCCCACCAAACCAAACCCTTTTCGGTTGTTTCCCGAACTGGAAAAAAGTAAGGAAGAAGAAGAAGAATCAATCATCCCAAATCCCAGATTAAAATTCCCTCTTTAATGAAGCAAACCGTGCAAAAAAAAAATCTGTAAAATCCTACCCAGACCTTACCCCTTTCCAATCATTCTCCAAACTGAAAAAAGAGAAAGAAGAAGAAAGGTGGACGACTGTACCAGCTCCTACGAGATGATAGGTGGTACGAGCTCGGGTATTCTCAATTCTCACACAAGAAAAGAGAAGGGATGTGAAAAATGAGGGTTAGTGTCGAAACCCCCTTTAATCTCGCGAACGGCGTTTTTTCCGTCATAATCGTTCCAAACAATCGGATGGGTGAAACCGATTGTATTGATGGATAATCACCCCCTTTGAGGATTCTCTAAACACCGATTTTAGTGACAATTGATTACAGCAAACGAACCAAACACGATTATGAGTCTCCGATTATGTCCAAATCGCTTTTTAGTGATTAAACCGGTTCAAATAATCCGAACCAAATGACCCCTACGCTATTTCCAGGTTGCTAGAAGGAACCATCATTCTTGATGGTACATCCAATCATACAAGCCTTTTCGGAGCAACACATGGAGTCTCTCTATGAACCATCTCATCATTTAACTCGTAACGAACTGTACTTTGAAATATAAGTCTTTTGGGTTTGCCCCGACATGCCATTTGGGCCCCACAACGTTCGCCCACCATGTGCCCGACAAAATGCCTAGCTTGACTTACACCCACCAATCCAGATTTGGTGCACCACATCAAGCCAACACGGTGCCCACAACACAAAGGCACTAACATGTACAATGCCTGGACACACTTGCATAGTGCAATGCCCAATAGTATGGAATCCTTCTCCGTCTAAGATTGCATTCTTCCTATAGACAACTTAGCTAGACAAAATCTCGCCCTACACCACTTAAAGAGAAGGTGATGAAGATTGTTTAACAGATGTGAGATGACGTTTTATGCATATGGCTGAGGAGGAATGTATGGGTTAGTTGTTGGTCCCTTTTGTCCTCTTGTCAACGGTGTTTGGGGTCATTTGATATCTCGCTTATGGGTGTAGTGGGTTTTTCTGCTAGTTTTAGGCTTTTAATCTCCCATCGGTATTTGAGAGATGTGGACAAGGGTGATTTGGAGGACCCTTCTAAGAGCCGTTTGTTGGGGTATCTGGGAGGAAAGAAACAGTAGGGTATTTGATAACCCTTCAGTATCTAAGTAGATACTCGTATACACAATCCGGTTTCCTCTTTGTGAATTGTGATCGGCCCAAATTGACTATGATTCGATTGAAAAGTCGCTTTCTTTTTAGCATGGACTGTGTTTTTTCATTTTGTTGTTGTGGTGTAGTGTTTCTCTTTTCTTGTTCACTTATCGTTGAACTTTCTTATCGTTCCCTTTTTTTAATATATATATAATGATCTATTTTATTGATAAAAAATTAACAGTATCCAACTTAAACTTCACTACCAAACACCCCTTAAAGTAGAAGAGTACTCTAACTTCAAGAATGCAACAGCATTAAAAATAGCTTAAAGAACATGGCCTTAGCAGATTCATCTTGTGTGTAATATAGATGATGTACCACATAGATTTACGTTGAGCATATTAAACAGTGGAAATCTGATCAAAGTACCAGACTTGCAGTAAAGCTGACAGCTAAGGAATTTTTCTCTTACGTTTTCTAATAGTTACAACTAATGAAGATTGTAAAGCATACCCTTCATTATCCCGCGTACGGGACCGAAAACGGGGCTCCCGATTCGCCACTTGAGGACTTCCCCTAGGCCGAAGCATCCTCTTACGCTGCTGAACACCATAACTAAAAACTTCTCTTTCCCTTTCTGTACCCCCATCATCATCTGTGCATCCGTCATCTGATTCCTTGTCGAAACACCTACTTCGCTTTTCGTGTCTATCTCCTTCTACATCAACATCCCTTTCTTTTCTTCTGTCTTTAGCATCCCTATCAACAGCTTTCCAGCTATCAAAATCTTTCAGCCCCTTCTGTTCCAATGATGGATTTTCCTGCTCAAGCATTTTGACAGACCCGTCCACCAACTCCTTCTCACTGTGCGAACCCTCTTTCTCAACTCCATTCCATGTTTCTCTCTTAATATGATCCTTTTCCCTCTCTTTTGGTCGCTCATTGTCCTTCTGGAGATCCTTCCTCTCCCTCTCCCACCTCTCTGTTTCTCTTTCTTCTCTTGTTGATTCTTTGCGGTCATTACTGCTACTACCTAGTTGAAAGTTGTTCCGACGATCACTTCTGTCCTTGTCCCTTTCTCCCCAGTCTCGGTGTTTTTCGTCTCTCCTTTTTCTCTCCTTCTCTTTAAATTTGTCTTCGCCTTTCAAATCAACCTTGTTCTCCCCAACAGCCTCATTCGCTTCTACATAATCCCGCTCTTCAGTAGTTGAGGGTCCCTTTCGAATCTCAACTGAGCCCTGTGAATTAGACCGTGGAATACGCCAGGGATCCAGACCATCAGCTGGTGTTTCAGCATACCTTTTTCCCCTATGTTGTTCTTTAGGCTCTTTCCAATTCATGTGAGTATTTCCTGCAGTGTAACCATCCTTTGCTAACTTCATTTCACCCTTAAAATCAGTATGTATCTCCCTATCCTGTTTTGCTTCTTTATTATCAACCCCCCTATTTTCTAACCTTACATCTTTCTCACCCTTAGCAAATTGAGAATCCATCCTTGCCTCACTAGACAACTCCCTTGTTTCTGCCTTTGAATCTCTGTTCTCCTTGAGATCTCGGTTCTTCTCGATATCTTTTGATTCTGACTTGTTTTCGGAAGTGACAATATGGTCTAGACACGAATCATTCGCGGATATTGACATTCGATACAATGGAAGCGCTGGTGATCTTTTATCAGCATCGCGCAGTTCAGTCCGGGGGCCTTTTACAAGCCGACCATCCGGCCCCTGTTCGAAGGGACAATGGTATTCATTCGCAACTGATTGGGTCGATTTCCCGGGGAGATTGGGGAACACGCTAGTATCTTCAAGTGGGTGTTTTGAAGGGGTAGGATGGCCGCCCTCCTCGTGCAATCTTTTAGGAGCACCACTCATTGTGTTTGCGATATTACAACTTAAAATCAGTTTCTGAGAGAAAAACAGGAACGGTTATGGTTCTTGTGTCCTTCACTGGTGGAAACATTTGCCAATTGACACCTGCAAATCCACCACAATGTCATAACATTTCAATATTTCTGGGAAACCCAAATTAGGATTTCTCTTCCAAGTGGTGCATTAACGAAACTGGAGAGCATATAAATCTGGTTTAAATGTACAACAAAAATGTAAAATTTGATAACCAAAAAAAAAAATCTCCTGGATGAACAACAGAATCAATCCAACATTGATTTAAAGGAAATGACTTGAGAAAATATTAAGGAAGCAGATTGCTACATCCTTATCTCATAAAGACATTGGTCACTGATGAATCAAAAAATATTCTTCAGGAGAAACAAAAAAAAAAAAAAAAAGTGGTTGAAATACTGTAACGAATTGCACAACGAAGCACTCAGAAATCTACATTAATGGCGGGAAAACAGAGCAGATGTAAGAATCATGAGATTACAGAAGAGAATTATTTCTGGCACATAAGAAATCGGGTAAAAATCTCGTATGTTATATGAAGATGTTCAGATCTATAAAAAGAAAAAAGAAAAATGAAAAATGCAATGAAATTAGAATTAGGTTTGGAGAAGGAAGAAATTTGAGACCTTGGTAGAGTTGTTGGTGGTCGCAGGGCCGCTCGAAACTGGAGACCAAAACTAATCTTCCAACGATGCTATTGCTCTCTCCTCCCCTGGTTACCAAATATATGCGCGACATAAAAAATAAAAAATAAAAAAAGGGAAATATATTTCACCATGTGTGGGTGAAATTACCGGACTACCCTCTATTGCTTTGCAAACTGCAAAAACCCCCTAAGGCCCTAACAACAAATAAGCATTTGCGCCTAGGAAAGTACAGTAATACAGGTTTGCCCTAATTTGATTTTTTTCCTTTTTTTTTTTTCGTTTTTTGGTTAAAGAGATACTTCATATTATATTAAAGAGATACCCCGCCCTCTTGCGCCATTGGTTGGGGTGTGGCCTCCAGATGTGGGAGGTCACGGGATCGAATCTCCTCGAGTATGAATTGCAAGAACTCCCCTGCCCAATACTAACTCCTAACAACCTAACCGATTCATGATTACTAACGTAGGTACATGATAACTACAGCAAAAAAAAAAACAAAAAAAAAGTAGAAGAAACACCCGAATACAGCTCGTGAGGGAGTGACCTGGGGAAGATAACTACTAGAGACATTAACAGAACTAATACTCTCTGACAAGGCCCATTGGGCTTTAGAGTGGCCTAATTGATTTGGACCATCTAAATATTAAGGTTTCTTATCCGCCATTTGTTAAAAGAGAATGATACATGGACCTCTACAGGCCGCCATGTGACCTCTAGGGTTAATGAATCTAACCCTGGTTTTAGAAAAAAAATTATTAAAAAATATTTACTTTAGGTTGGTTAAGCTTAACCACAGTTAAAGAGAGAGAAAGGGACATGTAGTGGCATAAAAAGTATCACACCCCTTAATAAATAAATAAAACCCTATTATTTTATTAAAGAGAATTTCCACAATAGCCCCTCTAGTTTGGGATTATTTCCTAAATATTCAACTTTTAAAAGCCACTCCCAAAAGAGTAGGGGTGGCAATTGGGTTGGGCTGGCCTGAAGCCCGATTGTTCAGCCCGAAGTTTGGATGGGCTGAGCCTTCCTTACTATGGGTTGGGCTGAGTTTAGACTAGAACATAGGCCCAAAATGAATTTTAGGCAGAGCTTGGACTGCCCTTAGCTTAGCCCTGCCTCAAGTAAATATATACCTATAGAGAGAGAGAGAGAGAGGGCCCATGACGTAATCTCATTCAAATTTCAACTTCCTTGATCATCAGTTATCAGTTACATGATCTTGTGAACAGTGAATACAATAATATCTCATCCATTTTCTTATTAAAAATGATTTTTAAAAAAAACGGATATAAGGAGGCCTAAACATGGTCAAAGCCTTCTCTTTCTGAGATCAATACAAGGCAGATCTAAAAGTCCCAAGGGTTTTCGGATACCATATAGGGATATAAGTGGGGAATGATCAATCATAGTTCCATCAATTTTAATGCAGGTTATTCCCTTGAGAAAAACATGATCAAAGTGGAGGAGGTTGGAGTTGTTTCCGTGCTTGTGGAATTCAATTTATCTTCTATTTTTGTAAGTACTGTATTTTTTTTGCAGATGATGATTCTCAAACCAGTTGATTCAGTTGTTCTAGTTGCTAATCTCGGCTAGCTCGAACTCAACCCAAACTTTGCTTAATTTGGGCTAGTTTAAACTTGGCCCTTAGCTAGGTATTATTTGCGAGCTGAGCTTAAATTGGGGTGCTCGAGCTGAACTTGGGCTAAGGTTTTGAACTTTGAGCTAAGCTTGGGCAAGCCCCAGTCGAGCCCAATTGTCACCTCTAATAAAGAGGCTTATAAGCATTTTCCCATAATTAGCATTTATGAAAAGTCTTAAATATCCATATACTAACACTTTCCTTTTGTTATGACCCGTATATTTTTTGAAATAAATAAATTGGATATTCGATATTAATATAATTATATAGTTAATATATAGAATTATATGTTAAACTGTGTAAAAATCTAATTGAGTAAGATGATGACAAGTGGCAAAGTGTCACTTGTCAACATCTAAAGGGGACATCCAAGATAGGGAGGATAGGTGGTAAGTGCCACATGACACCCTCATGGATAGGAAAGAGAGGGTGAAGTATCAATAAGAACATGTATTAACTTAAGAGGAGGTGGGAGAGGAAGACCAAACGTCTCTCCTACACTGAACATAACCCACGCCCCCCTTGATTACTATAGTCAAAATCAAATTTAATGTGAGAGTTAGATAACTCATAAATAAAAGGGATAATCAAAAGGTTGTTCAAATTTTTATTTTTTTTTAAAAAGGAAGATGATGACATATGGCATGAATGCCGGATGCCACCATCTAGTGATGGATTTTCATGGGGAAGAGAAAAAGTCTCTATGGGATTAATGTATAAACATTTAATAAACCTAGTGAATAACTCTTAAGGGAAAACCAAACGATTTCCCTAACTTATCATAAATTGGATTAGAAATAATTAACCTATTTATGGAGGGATAGACCTTTAGTCTCCCTACTACCCTATAAAATACCCCATGCCCCACCCTTTGGGAGTTCATTCTCACTTTGGGAAAATCCAATAGAGAAGAAGAAAAGAAGGAGAAAAGGAAGAAAGAATGAAGGAAAATAAAGGAAAGGAAAGAAAAGAAGGAAAAGAAAGAAAGGTTGGACCAATCAATATGGCTACATTGTAAGTAATTTTTGTAAGTTTTAATCTAATTTTTGTTTTAGAATAATGGTGAAATTCCGTAAATAAATGGAAACGTATGTAAGTGATTAATGTTGAATTTGATTTTAAATGCTAATTTAGAAATACTAATTGTTTTTATTTTAAAATGGTAAGATTCACAATGATGCAAATATTTAGCAAACTCAAGTAAAATTGAAGAAAAAGGAAAATAAAAATGTTAGTAAGTATATACAATATGTAAAGATGAAAAAATCAGAGAAAATAATGAAAGATTATTTTATATGTAGTATTGAATAATTTTACAACTTTAAATGATATAAAGATGAGAAATCATAGAAAATAATGGAAGATTATTTTATCTGTGATATTAAATATTTGAAAGTCTTAAGACAAATGAGTGAACCCGTAAGGGAAGATCGTTCGGAAATCATCGTAAGGGGTTCGGGTGAATCCCAAGACAATGGATGAGCCCATTAGGGAATACCGAGGCAATCATCTTGGAATATAAAGAAAGATAATCTAGAAATTAAAAGAAGAAAATGGAAGTCTTAAGACAGATGAGTGAGCCCGTAAGGGAAGACCGTTCGACAATCATCTGTCTTGGGATTCACCTGAACCACTCACGATAATTTTCGAATATATGGTATTCCCTTCCGGGCTCACCCATCTATCTTAAGACTTTTATTTTCTTCTTTTAATCTCTAGATTATATTTCTTTGTCTTTCAATATGATTGTCGAACGGTATTTCCTAATGGGCCCACCCATCTGTCTTGAGTTCACCTAAATTCCTCATATCGATGATTGTCGAACGGTCTTCTCTTACGGGCTCACCGATCTGTCTTAAGACTTTCATTTTCCTTTTTTAATCTTCAAATTATCTTTCAGTACTTTCAAGATGATTGTCGAATGGTATTCCCTAATGTGCTTACGTATCTATCTTGGGATTCACTTGAATCCCTCATGATGATTGTTGAATGATCTTCCCTTACGGGCTCACCCAACTGTCTTAAGAATTTCATTTTTTTTCTATTAATCTCTAGTCTTTCTTTGTCTTTCAAGATGATTGTTGAATGGTGTTCCATCTATCTTGGGATTCACCTTAACACCTTAAGTCCTCACAATAATTGTCGAACAATCTTCCCTTATGGCTCACCCATCTGTCTTAAGGCTTTCAAATATTTAATAACACGAATAAAATAATCTTTCATTATTTTCTCTGATTTCTCATCTTTACATC
The DNA here is from genome assembly GCA_015143295.1 of Tetracentron sinense. NCBI lineage: Eukaryota > Viridiplantae > Streptophyta > Magnoliopsida > Trochodendrales > Trochodendraceae > Tetracentron > Tetracentron sinense. Next base: position 54,885,525 of record CM026552.1, read on the forward strand.
ATTTAAAGTTGTAAAATTATTTAATATCACAGATAAAATAAGCTTTCATTATTTTCTTTGATTTCTCATCTTTACATCATTTAAAGTTATAAAAATATTTAATACCACAAATAAAATAATCTTCCATTATTTTCTCTAATTTTTCATCTTTGCATTGCTTTAAAAAAAAACAAGTAATATCACAAATAAAATAATCTTTCATTATTTTCTCTGAATTTCAATCTTTACATCTCGTATATACTTACGAACATTTTTATTTCCCTTTTTAATTCAATTTTACTAGAGTTTTGCTAAATAATTGCATCATTGCAAATCTTACCATTTTTTAAATAAAAATAATTAATATTTAGTAGAAATTACTTACATACGTTTCCATTTATTTATGAAATTTTACCATTATTCTAAATAAAAAATTTAGAATAAAACTTACAATAATACTTACAATGTAGCCAGACTAATTGATCTAACTTTTCCTTCTTCTTTGTAACCGGATTGACTGGTCCAACCTTTCTTTCTTTTCCTTCCTGCAATTCCTTTCTTCCTTTCCTTCTCTCTCCCTTTTCTCCTTCTTTTCTTCTCCACTCTTGGATTTGCCCAAAGTGAGAATCAACTCCCAATGGGTTGGGCATGGGGTATTTTATAGAGTAGTGGGGAGACTAAAGGTATATCCATCCATAAATAGGTTAATTATTTCTAATCCAATTTATGATAATTTATGGAAACTTTTGGTTTTCCCTTGAGTTATTCATTAGGTTTATTAAATATTTATACATTAGTACCATAGACTTTTCCTCCCAAAGCTCATCACTAGATGGTGGCATGTGGCATTCATGCCACATGCCATCATCCTCTTTTTTTTTTTCTTTTTTTAATTTATTTATCAAACAACCCTTTGATTATCCCTTTTTATTTTACTCACATATTAAATTTCATTTGCACTATAATAATCAAGGGAGGCGTTAGTTATGTTCATTGTAGGAGAGACCTTTGGTCTTCCTTTCTCACCTCCTCTGAAGTTAATACACATTCTTATTTAATCCTTCTTATTAATACCTCACATTCTCTTTCCTATTCATGAGGGTGCCATGTGGCACTTACCACTTATCATCCCTAATTTCGACGTCCACTTTAAGATGTTGACAAGTAGCACCTTCCACATGTCATCATCCTACTCAATTAGATTTTTACACAATTTAACATATAATTCTATATAATTATATTAATATGGAATATTCAGTTTATCTATTTATTTATTGTATTTTTAATTTGAAAAATATACGGGTCATATCATTCTCCCCTCCTTATAGGAATTTCGTCCTTGAAATTGAAATCGTACCTGAATTGTCGAGATCAGTTTGGGTGTCCTCCCTTTATCAATTCCACGCATAACAAATTCAAGAATGCCCGAAATCCTAAATGTTACTGTCCATTAATGGGATGAGCTATGTGTGACCTCCAGGAATGGTTCCTTTGGTGAACTATATGCAATCCCTAAATTGGGAACTAGGCGAGTTATGCTTGACCCAGGGTTGGAAATTGGGCAATCTAAGAATGACCCCCCCAATGGATGGCTAATTGGAAGAACTATGTGCTACCCAGGTTAGATGCTTTGGGTGAACTACATGCGATCCTAAGCATCCTCTTTTGGGTGAGTGATCATCAATTAAATAAACCTCATAGTAACTACAATTCTATAGAATAACGACTAGTATGGGGTGTCGAAGCACAAAAGAATGTGTTGGTTTCATTACCTTTTTCTAAATATTATTTCTAAATCAATGGGTAACAAAATTGATTGATTTGATTGTTTTTAACCTAAGAACATAATTTGAATTAATGAATTATATTTTAATTAGTTGGAACTATGATTTTTTGTGATATCAAGGAAAGAAGATATAGGGTGCTTGAATCCACCAATAACTTCCTAATTGAACTTACATGCATTCATTCAGGTATCTCAGGTGTAAAAAATAAGTATGAGAGTGACTATAAGTCTCAACTCATCGATTCAAGAATAATTCAAGGGATCAAACTCTAGGCATGATCTATTTGCTGTTAGCACGAGTGATACACACTAAACTAGGATTATGAAATCACTCTTCTTCCCTAGCTATAGAATATCATATAATTCAATTCCTCGACAATTAATATCATTGCATAAAATCCATACCAACAATCACAGAAAAACGATATGAATGATTTCAATCTCAACATAATAAAACTTAAGACAAGGATAAGATCATATTGAAACCGAATATTGACTCTGTAAAATTTGGTTAAAGAACAACTCTTTCATTATGCAATTATTGTTTACAAAATTAAGAAAACCTAAATAAAATACATGAGATACAATTACTTGGCTAGGGTTTCATCTAAACCCTAGAAAAAAAAGATTAGTTCATGACGAGGGCGAAGAACATCGTTTTCGAGAAAGAACACGAATAACCCATCCTCCAACCTTCATAAATCTCCAAAGCCTTCTTTCTTCAAAATCTCCAAACTTCAGAACCCCTTGCAAGGCAAGTAACATTCCCTTTTATAAAGCCTCATTCCTTGTTACTAATTCGGCTTTTAGAAACTCTCAAAAGGGTCAGCACCCTGACTTTTGCGCACAAATTCTGACGCCAAAAACACCGATGAAGATCGATCGCCAAGGAGGGACGATCAATCTTCCATTCCTAGAATTTCTTCTTTGGCTATTGTTTTATGGGCGATTGATCGTCCATAGTGTTGCAATCGATCGTCCCTGCTCTGACTGACGATCGATCGTCCTGAAGGCTACGATCGATTGCAACTTGCTTTTCTTGTTTTCTTTTTGGTCTTCTCCTGGATGAGATTCTTCTAAGGCTTTACATTTTGTAAATCTTTAATTTTGCCTTCTTTTCCTCGCATGATCCTGAAATAAATAAATCAATCAAGTATCATGACATGATTCAAAAGAGAACTCTGAGGAACTAACAAATGTAGTTTGAGGTGCATAAACGTGTAACAATTAGCACCGATCAGTGAGCTATGTGCTGCCCTAGATGATTGTCACTAAGGTGAGCTATATGTGATCTCTAAGGGTAAGTGAGCTAGACCAAGTAATTCACAATAGAAAATTTATGCTATTATTGGAAATTGTTATTAATTGCATGCATAGTTAACGTAATAGTAACATGTTGATATTCCTGATGGATGTGTTTATCTTGTTGGGCATTGTGCTCAACCTACTTATGTTGATATTTTTAAGAAGTACCCGAAGGACTTAGGGATTCGTCAAGCTTAGCGTAGCTAGTGGAACATTTTTTATTTTAAGAAAGATGGAATGCAATATGATGGAAACATACAAAACATTCACGGCCCAATGAAGAAAATTGGAGAAAAACCAATCTATTTCCATGCCTTATGGGAGATGGATAGCCAAACTCCAGGTGGGAACAACTGTTGTAAGAAGATTAGGTCCAAAACTACAGAAGGTCGACTGCGCCGATAAGTTATACCTGATCTTCAAGAGGGTCGGCCTAAGGAAAATTAAAGGTGAAGACATGCCATTCTTCAAAAGCCTACCGGCCTCATCCGGATTCCTTATGGAAGGACCAAGAGGCCTAGGCTACACAAGGCCAACCGCTCTGTCTTAATTCCTAGCCGAAGGACCAAGCTTTTAAGTTCAATCTCTTGTCATGGTGAGGAAGAAGATTCTATTGCATTTATGACTATAATAAAAATAGACTCATTCTCAGAAGAAGAGGAAGTTCAAGTTGTAGGGTTTCACTAGAAAATGAAGTTCGACCGGCTCCCCCAAAGTTCAAGGCGGGAGGACAAGCCACGATTGATGACTTACTTTAGGTTAACCTCGGTACAGAGTAAGACCCGAGACCTACCTTCATCAATGCTTCCTGTTCAGAGCAAGAAAAAGATGAGTACACCTCATTCTTAAAAGAATACAAAGATGTTTTTGCTTGGAACTACACTGAAATTCTGAGACTTGACCCAAAGATCGCCATGCACAAGCTAGAGATTCAGGGGGAACTGAAACCTATAAAGCAAGCCCAACCAAGAATCCCACCCCGAGTTGGTCTCACAAATCGAAGCAAAAGTCGAAAAACTCTTGAAAGTAGGCTTCATAAGAGAATTATACTACCTCACTTGGTTGACGTTCCAATGAAAAGGAAGAATGGCCAAAATTCCAGTCTGCATTAACTTCAGATACCTTAATGAGGCCTATCCAAAAGACGAATTCCTTCTTCCCATCACTAAATTGATGGTGGATGCTACTGTTGCCCAAATATTGACTCTAGAGGGGGGGGGGGGGTGATTAGGGTCTTAGCAAATTTAAAACTAATTTTTTCTTTTTGTGCGGAATTAAAATGACAAAGGGAATGCAACTTAGCAGTTCTAAAATATATGCAATGAAAAGAGTAAGGTAGATAGAGTTAAAGAGAACAAACACCAAGATGTTTTTCTTGAGGTTCAGCAACCTACCTACATCCCCGCCTTTCAGCTTCCAGCTTAAATGATTCACCACGATTTTACTCGTATAGACTTCTTCCCGAGTGAAGCCCAAACCGCTTACAATCTCTCTTACAGGTCGAGACCAAACATTTACAATTTTTCTTTTAGGTCGAGGCTAAACCTTTCCTTGTAAGAGCACAACCCTCTGTTGACTTCTTCGAAGCTACAATTTCAGTTGCAAGAATCCACCGATTCTTGACTTTCCTTTGCAACAGTAGATTTGGATTTACAATCCGAAATAAAGCTCCTAAAATGAGCTAGATAAGAGTTAAACAATACTCTAATGAAATCTCTCAAAGAAATGAATTGAATAGCTCCAAAGAGATTTTTGGGGATTTCTAAAGTGTGATCGATGTAGAAATCAATATCAATGATTGAGTGGATGGTGAGAGTTAATGTATTGATCAAGAGTTATCTTTTGTTCATTTATAAACTCCTTTTATAGCTCTTCATCTAATATGGTCGTTGGTGAAATATTAAATGTGAAAAAACCCGTTGAAAACTAGCCATTACAACATTTTCAGAGTATCACATGATTTCATCGACAAAATTGGGTTCCCCAATTCATTTCTTCGCCGAGATCAAAAACAGTGAAGACGGTGAGTTTACTGTCTCCATTTCGTCACTGAATTCAAGACTTCCTTGTGAATTTTTCGATGAAATCAGAGTAAAAAAGTCTCCTTTCACTCTGGATCAAGACCTAATGAAATGATGGAAATGAATTCTTAGGTCTTTTGGCTTTCCTTTGACATAATTTTTATAATTTCCTAGGGCCTTAGAATGATGTCCAATAAAGTCTTAGACTCCTATGGTCAATCTAAGTATTTGATCATTCAACGAACCATACTTTGAGGACTTCTTACAAAAGTCCTAGACACTCTCATAAGATAAAATTTATCTTCTTTTCTTGTTTGGTGATTCGACTTGAACTTTGAATATGATCTTCAATCTTCATTCTTCACTTGAGTTCAATGGCTTTAGTTGAATATTCTTTGATGACTTGGACTTGGTTGAATGACTTGCTTCAATCAATCCATTTGATTTTACTTGAATGATTTTCATTATTTTATGCCTTGAAAGATGTGTTAATACTCTCATGATCTGAAAGAATCATTAGTACCACAATTGTCATTCTATTATTATGTTATTATCAAAATTATTAAGGGTACCCAAGGTTGTAACCTTGAGGCTAACAGCTACTACCGGGTTTAAGATGTTGTCCTTCATAGATGAATACTCAGGATATAGTCAAATCCGGATGGCCACGGATTACGATCTGGTGGGGATGGTGTGTACCATTCCCCTATATGTGGTTTAGGGTGAGTGGTGAGATCTCATCACACAAATGCCCTCAAGACGGATCGTCGAGCACTCAGAAGGCTGGTTATTCAATCTAGCCTCTGCAGGAGTCTTGTACAAACGATCGCCGAACTTGATTTGGTTGAAATGCCTTGACACACAAGAAGCTTGAAGAAGTCCACAGAAGAGTCTACGGGCCACACATGAATGAACTGATATTATCCAAGAAGATACTAAGATTAGGCTACTATTAGACCACCATGGAATCTGATTGTTGTCAACATGTTTAGAAATGTCATAATGCCAAATCTATGTTGACTGGATCAATGCACCACCCATCAAATTACACAATCTTACAACACCCTGACCATTCTCAGACTGGGCCATAGACGTCATTGGGTCCATCGTGCCAAAAGCATCCAACAGTCATCGATTCATCCTGGTAGTAGTGGATTACTTCACTAAATGAATTGAAACATCCTCGTACGCCAATGTCACAGCTGCAGTAGTTCAAAGAATCTTTAGGAGAGACATCATCTGCCAGTAAGGAGTCCCATATGGGATTGTCACCGATAATGCTCTTAATTTATGCAACAAAGAAATAACTGAACAAGAAAAACAAGGGTACTCCATGTTGATAGAGCTATTATATAAATAAAATTATCTCTAATTTTAATAAAAGGAAGATTATGTTTTCTCATGCGCCTTCCACTAGGTGTAACATGTGCACCTCCAAAGTTTGACACGTGTCCCTTTTAATACTCATTAATTATGGTTAAGATTCACTCACCCCTAGGATTTATACTTCTACCTTTGGTTTTTAGAAAATAATTTAACTTTTTAGTTATTAAATCTTAATTAGGGTTAAAAGGGACACACAAACCCGTAAAGAATAAATCCATTTATATTATACACTAGTGGGTGGCACGTGCGACATACGTGAGAGAGAGGAAGGAGAGAGAGACTGGGAAGAGGGACTAGTGAGCGCATTTCGAAAAAAAAATTAATGAATATTTTGGATATAGAAACTTGAGGGCCATTTTGATTAAAAATAAAATAAAATTGTTAGACACGTTGCTTATTGAAATATGATATTGGGACATTTTAAGAACCAAAAAGCTTTAGAGACATTTTAGGTATAGCAAAGAAAGGGGGCGGGCGGGACCTTAGGTATTTTGCCAAGAGAGCAAGGACTCCGGTTGCGCCATTGAGGTCGCCATGTGTCCCTTTTAACACTACTTAACTGTGATTAGGATTCGGTAATTCACCCACCCCTAAGGTTCACCCACTTATCCTTGGTTTTTAGAAAAATGTATATAAAATAAAACTTAACCCTAGGAGTCAGTGAATTTTAACCAATGTTTAAAAGAAATTAATTTTTTTAACCCTAGTTAAAATTTACTAACTCTGAAGGTTAATTTTTACTCCTAAAAACTAAGGATAAGTGGTGAACCTTAGGGGTGGGTGAATCTTAACCATAGTTAAAGAATATATAACTGTAAGAAATTTCAATTCTACTATAAATGAGCAAGGAGTAGTATGATTATTAAGCACATATTCAATGAAATTTTTGTCTTATATACATGATTAGGATAAGGATAATTTGGGAATTTAAAAAAATTAATCTCCGTTTTAAAAAGGAGAGCATTTCATTCGGAGCAATGATTAGCAAACCCCACATTAGAATGGGTAATCTAATGCCATGACCACGTGTCCCTTTTAACACTCCTTTAACTATGGCTAGGCTTAATAAAATTAAAGTAAATATTTTGATTTTTTGCTTTTTAAAAATCAAGCTTAAATTGCTTAACTATAGGAGTGAGTGAATCATTAACTACAGTTGATGTGTGGTAAAAAGGGGGCATTGACCAATGAGGACTGTATATTAGAATAGGTAGTCTACTGCAGCAGTAAGTTAAGTATTTTCCTTTTCATTAATAGAGTGATAGATGGATAGAAGTCAAGATTTCATTAATAATAATAATAATAGAGTAATTGTAACGACCCCAAAATCCTACAAAGCTAAAATAGGACTTTGGAATCGTCACATTACTTAACCTGCTTAAAATCCATGCATACAAGGCTTACTACACGAGTCTCCAAAAATGAGAGTAATAAAATTCTGGTATATAAACTATAATCAAATAGCAAAAGTCTACGGTAAACATATACAACTCACTCTAAACCAAAAGGTCTGAAAAATACAACTATAAAAGTCTACTGTGCAACATCCTCTAAAAGTCTATTACAAAACTCTCTCAACTAAACAAAACATAAACTAAGAAGTATAGACACTCAAGACTCCGGCTCCTTCCTCGATGGGCTCACCTTCTCCTCCTTCCTCGATGTAAGTTTCCTCAACTCACGGCTCCGCCGTGTACTCCTGCTCTAAACCTGCCAATACAAAAGTCCGGCTGAGTACAAAAGTACTCGGTGTATATAAAATCCAACCAACATTAATAATACACCTGCATTTAGTTTAGAAACATATCCAATAACATGATAATATAATCAGAGTACGGAAGAATGTGTGCGCATATACATCATATCATCACCTTGACTCGTGTACTTGTGAGAATCTTAGACTTAGAAGACAATACACTTATGAACTGCTTATGCTTATGAGACCACGTGCTTGTGAGATGTGCTTATGCACTTATTCAGATCATACAATGATGTGACATGCCGTTCTTGGCGGATACGGACCATGTCTAAGAATCAAATGGTTGACATGCCGTTCTTGGCGGATACGGACCATGCCTAAGAATCAAATGTAATTGACATGCCGTTCTTGGCGGATACGAACCATGTCATGCTTATGCTTATTCAGAATGTCATACGTATGTCATGCTCATGCTCGTGGTCCACATGTGTGACTTGTGAGTCTCTTATCTTAACATAGACGTGCATATGTGCTTAAGTGTCGAAATTAACATTCGAGTTGGTAATTGCTTAGATTCCGATCTCCCACCATGGAAACTCCACTATACTGTCACATACCAAATAGTTAGAGAATTCCCGGTTTGAGAGATGTTCCTCTAAGTTCTTACCTTCCCAACTATCAATTTCTATGCAAGTAATTAGACATACTTAACAAACAATTCACATATACCTATCTTATCATAATTCACATCGCAATTCATAATCAATTTACCACCATTTCATAAGAGTATAATAGCATTTATCCTTTGAAGCATTTTCACAAACACCTTGAGTATGCATAATATGAATCCATTTCCCTTCTATATTTTCAAACATTCATCAAACCATAATCCATCCATACAATCAATTCACCATTCACATCCACATATTAATCCCATCCTCCATACATTTCCCATCCTCCATACATTCCATCCACATTCTAATCCACATTTCCATCCATAATTAGCTTACTTCATATAAAATTTGGGAAAAATGCATCGAATCTCTATTCTATCATTTCTATCAAATTAATCTTCACAAAACATTAAAATAGAGTTGATTAGGATAGTATATCGACCTTAGGAATCCTTCCCTTGAATTCAAAATGCTCCTGAAGTGATTTGGGGAAGCTTTCCAAGCTCTCCTTGCGCTATCCAAGCTATCTCCTTCTTCCCCAAGAAAGCCCTCTCTCAAAACCCTAGGGTTTCTCTCCCTTTTTGCCAAATTAGGTTAGAAATAGATAGAGTATTCTAATACCCCGAAATAGGATCCCTATTTATAGCCCCAAGGTCTGAGAACCAAAAGACCAAAAAGCCCTTACTAAAATTCTGCAAAAATATGAAGGACCGAGCGATTGGTGGTTATGACCGATCGATCGGTTCTCAACCGAGCGATCGGTGCTCTTGACCGAGCTCTCGGTCATAAAAGCACTCTCTGGAAATTTTTCTCATACAAAATTTTGAATCAGTCGATAGATACCGATCGATCGGTTTTGGACCGATCGATCGCTACTTCTGACCGAGCGATCGGTGCTTTGTAGATTTCGACTCATTTTACTGTTTTGGCCATAACTTTTGACTCGTTCGTCGGATTTCGACGATTCAACTTGCGTTGGATTCGTCTTTCGAAAACGAACATTTCTGGTGTGTTAGAATTTCCAAATTCCCATTTATTTATGGACCAAATTGTCCCCAAAGTTGACTGATCTGCAATTCCATCAGACAAAACCTCGGAAAACCCATTTTTGACTTGGCTTAGACTAAAATAAGGAAAAACATTAAACATGAACCTCAAAGAGGGTTCTAATACCTTTCTAATGGTTCAAGAATCACTCAATTCCAATAAACGGTGCCAAAACTAGAGCTTCCTAAAGTTTAGAGTGTGATATGACATTCCTGAACTAGAAGTTTGATTAAAAATCTTAATCACACTACACCCATTAGAGATACAATACAATAAACAATAAAACATCACAAGGACTATAATACCCCTAATGCAATGCAATAAAAACATGAAAAAGATTCGGGTCTCTACAGTAATAGATAGGTTGAAGTTAAAGGGGGCATTTTTGAAATTTACACAAATATCTATTAACGTTTTGAAGAGAGGAATCCTTTTTATATTAGTAGAGATAGATAAATTGAAGTTAAAAGGGCATTTTTGAAATTTACACAAATATCAATCACCGTTTTGAAAAGAGGAATCCTCTTTATATTAATAGAGATAGATAAAATAAAATAAAAAATTACAAGATTTTGTTTGAGGGGCCATTATATACAAAATTTAGATATTATTTATTAAAAAATATATACCTATAAAATTAGAAGTCTTACAAAAATTTAGGGGAGCCCTCCCCACCCCCGGGCTCGGGCCCTGCTCAGGAGGCACCACATACCATGTGCACGCTAACTAGGGCTTTGGTTGTGTGCATAAAACCTTAGTATGCATAGGAGTATGTGACAGCTCTAGAGTGTTGCTAGTGGCTCCTCGCTAGGGGTGTCAACGAGCTGAGCTGGACACTGCTCGAGCTCGGCTCATTAGACTTTTATAGATGCTCAGGCTCGGCTCGAGCTCGATTCGAGCTCAGAATGGTCAGCTCGAGCTTGGCTCGATAATTATTATTTTTTTTTTAAATGCATTGATAAGCACTAAATTCAATTAAAAAAAATTAAAAGGGCATTTTTTTGGGGATGTCATGTGACTCATGTGAAAGCTTGAGTTAAAACTTAAACGGAAATAATTATATTAATGTATATTAAATATATCTTACCAAAAAATAGTATACTAAATATATAATATAAATTTAATTTTTAAAGGGTATTATTATAAAATTAAAGAAATTTAATTTTAATGGGAGCCATATGAGATTGCGGCAAAATGGGAGACATCAAGAAATAAATTATCAAAATCCCTCAACATGGTGTCTTCAAAATCAACCGTTCTGCAAACTCGTTTGCTCATAAATTGGCACACCACAGCATGAGTTTGCATGATTCGAGAGAATATCAAATTCAATTGCTACCTCCCGGGGCATGTCGGAGGATTTTGGCTTCTAGGAGCCCTCTATCTGTAATTAGAAATCCTCAATGAATTATTATCTTTCCACCCAAATTTTTTCAAAAAAAACAGCCCACTTTGAGTCAGACGTGACTTGAATTCTTGTAAACCCCAGGTCACAAGCAATTTGTAGACCCTTTTAATGGCAAGAAGCTCCATACCAATAACTGACCCTTCCCCAAGACAACCGGCCAAAGCAAAAATAGGGAATCCCTTAGTGTCACGAAGGATGCATTCATACCTGCCACCACTGTTCCTCATAGAACCATCACAGCTCGCGTCAATACCTCCTTCGTTGGGTGGTATCCATGAGACCCATCTAAATTAAAGAGGACTTCCAAGCTACAGAGACACCCAAAGCAACCGCTCTAGAAGTAGCATCATCATCGACATCCTCATGACTAGCATTAACTTTGACCCAAATCTCATTCAGAATCTTAGAGCATATATCATCCTCTGCCTTAGCTTCAGTCTGAAAGATCCTTCTATTTCGTTCAGCCCAAATCTGATATATGAAGGCACAAAAAATTAATTACCTAATAGAACAAAGGAATGACCTCCATTTGCATCGTTTCGTCATCCATCGAAGAACAAACAGAATCCAAGTAGTGCAAAAATGCATTTGAAGATGAGGATAATCATCTCCATACCAACAGAATGTCAAATGCTTAATACTTATTACATTAACAATTTCATATTATATATCAAAACATCACCCCCCCCCCCCCCCCCCCGAAAAAAAAAAAAAAATCGTTTCATGTCTCCAACAAAATGGGCTTCTAGCCCTAGTAAAAAATTCAACATGTCTGTATTTTGTCATGCCTGCTACCATGCCAACATCAAATTTAAGACATTCAACCTAAAAAGAAGAATTAGCTATACATTTGATATTATCACAACTGGAAGAACCTTCCAGGATTCCTTCTAGAATAAGAGCAAATAGATTATCACAACTGTCAAGCACTTGGAATCTGTATTTCTTTGCAAATAGATTATCACGTTTCTTACTGTGGGGCAGGCAAGGCAGAGCACTGGTGTGCACTGCATGCAGACTGAAGAGGGGTTACCTTCTAGTGGGCTAAAGGATATTGAATATCTCGGGGAGGCTGAGCATCTTTCCATACTGGATGGTCAACCAACCCATAACAGAGACATATGCAACAAGAAAACAAGCTCGCTTGAAACGAACCGTGAAGACTGCCAGATGGAGTGTCTTTGCTTCCCAGATGTGGGACAGCCTAGATTTCATTCCCTGTAGGAGTTTAACCAAGCTAATGGAGATCAAAGAAGTCAAGACACCAGCAATGATTCCAGATACCGTTTCCCAACGTAAGTACTTGGCTCTTCCACGGCTAGCGAACCACGAATTTATGATCCTCATGGACCTGTGTAATAAGCCAATGAGAACATGAAATTAATCACTGTATCATTTCCTCAATTTCAACTGGATTCCAGAAGTCAGTAGTAATAATATATTGTTTTTCAAGATATGTATTCTGATTAGTTGATACAGATGAACCAAGCTGTCAAACCCAGCTCCACTTATTGTCTAAACCACATACACAACCCCAATGACTCACGATGGGTCATGCATCATCTGGAAGTTTGGAAATGGGGTCTAACCTTCACGCATATTGACCGTTAACATCTTTGTTTTTCAGACAAGATGTGATGGACCTGAGACAGATGTTAATTGAAGCCCTATCACCTAGGCATCACCTGGAAGATTTGCCTTTGAAGTTGATCTACTAGAGATATAAAAATGTTATCTTTAGGAAAAAGAAAACATATATTTCTAATTATTTATGAAGAAGTTTTACTTATAATAGTATGTTTTGGTTTAAAAAATGTTTATGTTTTAAACAAAAGGGAAGTGATTTTTAAAAAATGAGCGTCTCTCCTCCTGAATAGACAAAATATGTCCTTGCTAAATTAAATATTGATCACTACAGAGATCATTGTGATAAGGGAGGTTGTGCATATCCATTTGTCAAATATAAGGGGCCCCACTTCTCTTGAACAAAACACTAATGTTAATCTTAATTCAAGCAATAATCTATTATATATTCACCTTCAGAAAACTGATTTTCTTGACGTAGTTGTTTGTTTTATAAGGAATTATTTTCTCGGGCCTTCCAGTTCAAATATCTCAGATTTGTATTTGTCTGTCTATGAGCAAATCATAGTTTTGAATTTCCCACAAAGCTGCGAAAGTTCCACAGTAATTTCCAGTTTCCCACAACCACGAACGAAATTCCATGACATTCCAGAAGTTACAATTTTTCGTACGAAATATCCATAATATATGCTGATATTTCACATTTTGCAAAATATGACAATGTTTTAAGGAACTAAAATAGATATTTCTTGTTTCCTACTAACAAGAGTTCATATCCTTGTGTTTTCTTTATCAATTTATAATTCAGATCTTCCTTCCCAATCTTATATTATTCTTGTATCATACATAGCTACTGCAGGTATTACCCATCCGCCGGGTGTGTCTATATACAAATATAGATCCCTAGTATCATCCTCAATGCAGAGATATACTATGAGACCAACAAGTTGATTAGAAATTTCGCTATCAACCTCCATACCTTCAAAAATAATAATCTTTCTCGACGAAGTCAGTTGATTAGGATGAAATCATATCCTTTACGAACCGTAAATGCACCTTTGGATGCATAGTCTATAATTGATTCTTCTGCAAATTACTAATAGCAGAAATTCAAAGAAATTAAGCCATAGTTGTGTAGGAGAGGAGGAAGAAGGAGAGGAAAAGAGAAGCCATACGTATAGGCTTCAACTTGTAAATGTCCTTTCTTCTGGAAAAGCAAGCCTCTACCTGGAGAGGACATTGATACATAAGAACTCTTTCAGCTACCTCTAGATGTATAGCTGGGGCATGAGAACTAACAGATTCACTGACTATATGGGCTATATCTGGACAAGTAAATTGGTTCCCCAACCAGCCTTTGGAACATCCCAACGTCAACTAGAGGTTCTACCACCTCATGGTCAAGTTCGAGATTGGCCTCCATAGGCGTATCCACTGGTTTAGCACCTAATTTTTCTGTATCTTGTAGCAAGTTTAATACATACTTCCTTTGGGAGATGAATATGCCTTCTTTGGACCTCACAACCTTTATTTCAAGAAAGTACCCAAGAGGTCCTAGATCCTTGATCTCAAGCTCTTTAGCAAGAAAAGCTTTTACTCTCCGAATCTCAAGAACATTGTCACCAGTTACCACAATTTCGTCTGCATAAACAATTAGTACCCTCCAGATGCTTTACAAACGAAGTATGGTCAGTATGACTTTGAGCATATCCAAACTTCTTCACTACACCATTGAACCTCTCAAAAAAGGCTCTAGGTGGTAGGTGCCCCTTTCAAGTACAATTCTTCATTTAACTGAACTACCATGATATCCTTGTGTATCTTCCTTAAATTGTTCATTATCTGAGCCATAACATTGGATTTGTATTCGGACTAAGAGGTGATTCACCCATAAGTTTCGGTCCAACTCCAAATTGATTTAGTGCAGAAGCAATAGCCTTGATTTTATCAAGGGACTGATCTGAAGACTCAAAATCTCCAAACTATCAAATTTGGCTAAGGGGTATTTTGGTAATTTGAACCTCAAACCCAAATTTAAGATTACAACAATGATCTATGAGTAAAGTCTTAGGTCAGATCCAATTTTTAGGTGGATTTGTTAAGTCTAAGTCAATTTGTTAAGCACCCGAAGGATTCGGGACGTACTGAAATATAGTAAAAAATATAAAATTCAAATTAAATCTAGGGTTTTGGTTCTAGAATTCAATTGAGGCTCAATTAAGGTTATATAAGTGGTAAGGAACAAAATCCAATGAACAATTGAATGATATTCAAATCTAGGGTTTTATTTCAAATATTCAATAATTACCAACTATCCAAATTCTGAAAGTTAGGGTTCTCCAAACTCAAATCTAAAGCAAAATGAAGGTTTTGGATGATAAGGCTACCTAAATAAAGCTGGACCACAACTATAGAAACATGGTTCTATGGCTGAATTGATCAGTTCTCGAAGTCTCCCTTGTGTAGGTTTCGGCCACTTAGGGTTCTTCAATCTTTTGATTTCAACAGTCAAGTAATATCAACAAGTAGCAATCAGCAATCACTGATTCAGCAACATAAGCTAAAAACAATAAGCTCCTCTTATTAACTTTTATCTTCAACTCAATAAAAAAATAACAAAGACTCAACTTAAGGCCTATATATAGATGGACAAAATAGTTGGTTTGGTTTGATTAGGTTTAGGGGTGTGATTTAGGTTTTCAAGGTCTAGGGTATGAGAAAAAGAAAAGAAAAGAGGAAGAAGAAGAGATTAGAGAGAGTTAGTGGACTCTCTCCTACTCTTTCTTATTTATATTCCACTAATGGTTTACTATTAGTATATAAGAGATATTAATAGTATACCGAGATTACAGTGTATAAAAGAAACATAAACATAGAAGAGAAGTATTCTTCTACACTACCCCTTAAGTTGGTGCATAGATGTCACTCATGCCCAACTTGCTAACAATATTTCGAAATTGAGAACCACCAAACCCCTTAGTCTATATATCAACTAACTGATCTTCAAACTGTACAAAGGGGAGCAAATATAACCCGCCTTCAACTTCTCCTTGATAAAGTGTTGATCCACCTCAATGTGCTTCGTTCTGTCATGTTGCACAGGATTGTGAGCAATAACAATAGCTGTCTTCTTGTCACAATATAAGCTCATCGGACCACTAGTAGGGAACCCAATCTCAATTAGGAGTAGCCAAAGCCATAGCAACTTACAGACCCCATGTGTCATGGCTCTAAATTTTGCTTGTGCGCTGGATCTTGCAACCACATGTTGCTTCTTGCTTCTCCATGTAACAAGGTTGCCTCCAACCATAGTGCAACACCTTGAAGTAGATCGTCTATCTGAAACGGACCCGACCCAATCTACATCAGTGTATGCTTCAACTCTTAATTTCTCACGACATTTATACATCAAACCTTTCCCTGGAGACGACTTCAAATAACGAAGACTTCTATTAATTGCATCAAGATGTCCAGTGGTCGGAGCATGCATAAATTGCTAACCACACTAACTGCATACACAATGTCTGGTCTGGTGAGACTCTAAGAGATAAATAAATGAGGCGACCGAAAAGTCTCTGGTATTTTTCTGCATCCCGTAAACATTCCCTACTACCTTCACTGAGTTTGTGGTTAGTATCAATGGGTGTATCACATGGTTTATAACCCATCATACATGTCTCCTCTAGAAGATTAATGACATAATTGTGCCGAGAGATGAATATACCCTTCTTTGACCTGACAACCTTAATCCTAAGGAAGTATCTCAACTAACCCAGATCATTGATCTCAAATTCCTCTGCTAACTTTCTCTGCAGTAACTTAATTTCATCCATATCATTGTCCGTTACTACAATGTCATCTACATAAACAATCAGAACAGTCATCTTTTGATGAGATTGTTTGATAAATAATGTTTGGTCTGCTTGGCTGTGTTTGTAACCCGCTTTCACCATAGCAACTACGAAACCGCTCAAATCAGGCTCTAGGGGACTACTTTAGTCCATTCAATATCTTCTTCAGCTTAAACACATTTTCTTCACTAGCAGGACAGATAAAACCAAGAGGAGGTATCATGTACACCATTTTCCTCCAAGTCACCGTGCAGAAAGACATTCTTCACATCAAATTGGTACAAGGGTCAATCTTGGTTGGCTGTAAGTGACAGGCAAGGTTCTGAATATCGATTTCGCATGTCATTTCGAGCCATGGAAAAAAGAGATATCGATGATATTTTGCGAAATATATCGATCTTGAGGGAACAATATCGCACGTGAAGAAAAAAAATAGTAAAAAACATGGAATTTTCTAATGAAACTTAAGGAAATGTTAAAATAGATGTTAATACACATTTGAGAATAATTTTTATTTTTTTTTAAATGTATATAAGAGATGCAATGAGAAGGGAGCCAAAGACGTGCGCTGACGCTGACGACAATGTATGATTCGCTAATTTTGATGTAACTTACATAAAAAGTTGCATTCATTTCTCAATCAAGTATAACAATTAACTCATTTTATTCTCTTCATCAATTGAAGGGGATATGTATACCCATTTTATTCTCTTTATTTTTTAATGATTATCCATGTTAATTATTTTAGAAACTTGAAAATTTTATGAATGCAAAATAGTTGACAAATAATTGAAATTCAATTTAGTTTCTAAATCTATTTCTACTTGCAATTAATGAGCTCAATGTTTTTACAGGTCTGAATCAATATGGGAATCAGAGGAGATGGTTAAATTATCGAAGACCCTGCATCAAGAGAAAAAGAAAAGGACTGTAATTTTATTTGAATGTGAAGTGGATGTAATTATGCAAAAAAAGTGAATGTAATTTTATTTAAATGTGTAGGACCTTTGTTCAAGTTTTTTTTTATTTTTAATATAAACAAGCAGGGTTTCTATGTCTATTGAGTGTTGTCTATTGAGCCAAAAAAATAACACTATGATACGCATATTTAATTAACGTATCCCCTTTCAACTCCCTTTAACTTTGGTTAAGATTCACTAACCCTTAGGATTAAAGCATCTAATCTTTGTTTCTTAGAAAAAACTTAACGTGTCTTTTAACTCCTTTAACTTTGTTTAAGGTTCACTAATCCTTAGGTTTAAAGCATCTAACCTTAGTTTTTAGAGAAAGAATTTAATTAACATGCTCCTTTTAACTCCCTTTACCTGTGGTTAAGATTCACTACCCCTTAGGGTTAAAGCATCTAACCTTGGTTTTTAGAACAAAAATACAAAAATGATGTGTCCCCTTTTAACTCCCTTTGACTATGATTAAGATTCACTGACCCTTAGAGTTAAAGCATCTAACCTTTGTTTTTAGAAATAAAAAATAAAAAAATTAATGTGTCCCTCCCTTTAACTGTGGTTAAGATTCACTAGCCCTTAGGCCTTAGGGTTAAAGCATCTAACCTTAGTTTTTTGGAAAAAAAAATTTAACGTGTTACCTTTAACTCCCTTTAACTATGGTTAAGATTCAATAACCCTTGAGGTTAAAGCATCTAATCTTGATGTTTAGAAAAAAATTAACCATAAGGGTTAAAACGTATTAACCATAGTTCAAGAACAGTTATGGGGGATTTGTGAGGTTATGAAATATTTTAAGGGCATAATAGTCATTTTAACAAACGAAACTCTAATGGATATAAGGTTTGAGGTTCTTTGTATAATTGTTGGAAAACAAATAGTTAATTTGCAAAACTATTATAGATAACAGTGTTTTTGCAAACTAGGATAAACCTAGCAGCTGATATGCAAAAGGCCAACATAAACCTAAATAAAACCAAACTGCTCTCTATTCTCATAAGTCATAACATTCGATCAAAAGGAGGAAATGGGCAGAGGACTCACCGACTCAAAACTTAGAAGAACGGCGACGGCGACGGATGGCAAGAGACGGCGACGGCAAAATTTACGAAATTTTGTAAATCTCGATCGAAATTCTCAAAAAATTGTAAAAATTTTAGTTTGGTCCAAATGTTTCGGGACCCTCCGAATTGAGATATCTTATCGAAATATGCGAAATCTTGTCGAGATTTTGATCCTTGGTGACAGGAGAACTCTCACTAAGTTCATTTTAGCAACAGGGGGAATGTTTCCTAATCGTCTATCCCATATGTCTGAGTATACCCTTTGCAACCAGACGGACCTTGTATCTTTCAATTGATCCATCTGAGTGGTGTTTCACTATGAACACCCACTAACACCCAATAGGCTTCTTCCCTTTGGTTAAGTTTACAATATCTCAGGTACTATTATTCTCAAGAGCTAACATCTCTTCTTCCATTACTTTTCTCCATTTTGGTTGGGATAGTGCATATGCTACACTGCGAGAAATAGACACAGAAGACAAAGTCAATGCAAATGCACGATACAAAGATGACAAAGCATGATAAGAAACAAATTTAGCAATAGGATGTCGAGTATAAGACCTACTACCTTTCCTAAGGATAATGGGTAACTCAGGATCAACATTATCAAGACTAAAGGGAAGGATATTACGAGGAGGATTCTTAGTGGGGCTCATGAGGATCTTTCTTCCTTCTAATATACACTTACAATTCTTTCTCCTTGATAGTAGGAATTCTCAACAACCCTGTTGTTCACTACCACCTTCCATTCTGATAGCACTATCAGACAAGAATGAGGGAACATGCATAAGAGATGACATCTCTTCACTCACACTCTCCCTCTAAAGAGAGGTCTCCCTGTCAGAAAAATACGGAATAGACTCAAAGAAAGTAACATCCCGAGAAACAAATGACGAGAAGGGGGATGAGAACATTTTCACCCCTTCTAATTAGGGGCATATCCAAGAAAGATACACCTAAGAGACTTAGGATCAAGCTTAGTCTTGTCAGAACGAGCAATATGAGAGAAACAAGTCCAACCAAAAATACGAGGCAAAGGGAATAGAGAAGTATAAGGAGCCAATAAGATAACAAGAGACTGAAAATTTAAAAGACATACGATTAATTAAGAATGCAGCAGACAACACAACATCAGACCAAAAAAATTTGGGAACATTCACAGCGAACATTAGAGAATGGTAATTTCCAACAAATGACTATTTTTCCTCTCAGCCACATAATTTTGTTGAGGAAAACCAGCACAAGATGTTTGATAAAAAATACCATGAGAATCAAAGAAGGTGGCTAAACCATAGTTCAAAATCCCGAAAACTCGACTCGACTCGAAAGTTAGCCGGGTCGAGTAACTCGGAAAACTCAAAATAAATTCGACTCAGTCCAACTCGGAATATATATATATATATAATAACTTAAAAAACCTGGGTTAAAAGAACTCAAAGCATGCTGATTTTACAGCTTCAAACCTATAAACTAGGTTTAACAAAACCTATAGTAGGTTGTCTTCGTAGACCCAAAAAAATATGATTCAAAAATAGTGTGATGTTCGAGTTTAGGTTTTAAAAAATGATAAGAATACCCTTATGTGACTCGACCTAGTCTGGTGAGTCGAAAAACTCGGCTCAACTCGACCAAGTCACCCGAGTAACTCGGAAAATAGTGTCTCCTTCGAGTTTTGAGGTGACACGACTCGAAATTCAGTCGAGTCAAGTAACTTGATCAAGTTACTCGGGTGACTCGCCGAGTTTTCAAACTATGGGCTAAACTACTAGACATATATTCCTCTCCATTATCAAAACGTAACATCTTAATGTTAGCATTATATTGAGTGACAATCATGTGATGAAACAATGGAAGAACAGTGCAAACCTCATATTTAGATTTTAATATAACAAACTCATGTAAAACGAGAGAAATCATCAACAAAAGTAACAAAATAGCGAAAACCATGTGAGTACCTGGATTTTACCCTCCCTTCCCGATCAGGATAAATCCCAATAAGGAATGGTGATAAATTGTAATTGAGTTGTGAGTCGCCACCTATCTAATTCTAAGGGAAATAGGTCCCTGAATTTGTTGGATAAGGCATGGTCTAGAAATCAGAGGTCAGGGTAAAGGATTCATTTGAGTTAGGGGAAGGTGTTAGGCACCCCTAAACTCCCATCTGGAGATGGTTACCTACTCTCAAAGTCTGAATCAAATAAAGGAAACCGTATAAGAAACTTGCAATTCGATCTATATGCTGAGCAATGTAATATTGACTGAAATAAATGAATTGAGAGGGATAGGGTAGAAATGGAATAAGGATTCTATCCTAGGGGAGCTGAACCCGATCAGGGTTGCCTACGTATCCACAGTTAGTGGAATCAAGCCACACGTAGTTCCGGAGGGAAGTTGATGGTTTGATTTGATTTGATTGGATTGGATTGTGGGTGATTGAAAGGTTTGAAGGTTTTTGCTCTTATTTGATGAGCGAGGTGGCCTTTTAAGCTCGTGCTGAGGAGCGATGGGGCAGTTTAAGCTCGTGCTGAGGAGCCTGGCGAGGTGGGTATTTGAACAAGATTTGAACTGAGGCTCTAACAAGGGATTAAGAATAGATAGGGTTTCACTAGAGCTTAACTAGAGTTTACCTAGGGTTAACTAGGGCTTAATCAGGGTTTACCTAGGGTTAACTAGGGCTTAATCAGGGTTTAACTAGAATTAATTGGATTTAACTGGGGTTAACTGGGATGACTAGGGTTAACTAGAGTTAACTGGGATTAACTAGGGTTAACTGGGTTTAACTGGGGTTAACTGGGTTTAACTGGGATTAACTGGGGTTAACTGGGATTAACTAGGGTTAACTGGGTTTAACTGGGGTTAACTAGAGTTAACTGGGATTAACTAGGGTTAACTGGGTTTAACTGGGATTAACTAGGGTTAACTGGGGTTAACAGGGTTTAACTGGGATTAACTGGGGTTTTGACTGGGATTAACTAGGATTAAATGGGTTTAACTGGGGTTAACTAGAGTTAACTAGGATTAACTAGGGTTTTTGGGCAGAGGTTCGACTAGGCGAAACAGGTTTTGAACCGGGATTTGGGCAGGGGTTCGACTAGGCGAGGCTAGTTTTGGAACCGGGATTTGGGCAGAGGTTCGACTAGGCGAGACTAATTTTGAACCGGGATTTGGGCAGAGGTTCGACAGGGTAAGCCAGGTTTAAATAAAACCGGGCAGGGGTTTAACAGGGTAAGCCGGGTTTAAGTAAAACCGGGCAGGGGTTTGACAGGATAAGCCGGGTTTAAGTAAAACCGGGCAGGGGTTTGACAGGGTAGCAGTCTAAGTATAAAAACAATAAAATAATTATACTAAGAAAGGACAAAGCAAACGTCAGAGTTTCGGCGATTTTACCTTCCGGAACACCCAAAAGGGTCTCTGAATTAAGTGCTCCCGAGAACGATTCTTCGAAATCGAGTTCCCGGGATCGCCGACGCCAAAAGAAGGATTTTCGAAAGAGGAGAGAGAAGAGAGCAAGTGGAAAAGGAATGAAGAATGAAGAAAGGGGTGGGGGTATTTATAATTTTTCAAAACGGGGTCCGCGCCTTTTTAAAGGGTGCGATTTACTATATTTTAATGAATAGTAAAGCGGTATGAACAATGAGTCGGCAACGCGATATTTCGAAATCCGCGCTTTTTTAAACGGCGAGATTTTAATATATTTTATTATTAACAAAAATAATAATAAAAAATGAAGTTTGCCATGGAAGTGGGACCGACTTGGTCCCGCGCCTTTTAAAAGGGCGAGCTTGCCCCTTAGGGCCTGTTTGGCCTTTTACAAAACTGATTTTTTGGTTTTTTTTGTTTATACTCCTATTTGCTGAAAAACTGTTTTTATCGTTTTAAGCACATTTTAAGTCCAAAAATAGTCAAAATTGAACTGATAAAATCTAGAAAAATATTTTTAGATAAAACATGAATTTTTTGGTGCTTTTCAGGGGCGTTTTGGTCATTTTATATTCCAGGGGCGTTTCGGTCATTTTCTACCGTTTTAAGTCCGATTTAATCCCAAAAATAACCAAAATTCATCAAAAAATTTGTAAAATCATTTTGAACCAAATGAAAACTTTTAGAATTTTTTCAGAGGTATTTTGGTCATTTTTCACCTTAGGGGCATTTTGGTCAATTTTCACCTAAGGGGAGTTTTTCGGAAATTGAAACACGTGGAAAGAGAGTCTTAAAAGAAGGTTTTTAAGAGGATTTTTAGAGGGGTAAAAGATGCTAAAAGGGGTGCAAAATTGGGGTGCTTACAAACCACAGAGAAGTAACAGGGGATGGACCCTATACATCATAGTGCACAATGAAAAAATGAGCATCACTTTTCTACCACTATAAGGATAAGAAGTCCGACAATGCTTTGATGCTCCAAAATCAATAATCCAGGAGCGACAAGGATCAGAAACAGATGCACCGAAAGCTGAGGCTGAAGTACCTGAGTAAGCAACCAAAGAGGCAGAGGCTGTAGTATGAGGTTCCAACTGGGATATAAAACGACGGAATGTCTCGATCTCACCTCTGAAAAGGCTAGAGCTATCAAAAGAAAGCATGGGCGATGGTGTAGCAGTGAGTACCGGTGCAGTGGAAACAACTAAATGAACATTTGATCCCTCTCTTGGACCATATTGTAGGCCCCTGTCGCCACGCCAATTACCAACAAAACCCCATTGTGGTAGTCGACCATGTAATCCCAGCAGGTACCTCTCATATAACGGATGCACCCATAATGGTCCTACTTAAGTCTATCATTGTCATCACTGGAGGAACCAGAGGGTCTAATCCTACCTCTCTTCCACAACCCCCACTTGTGTCCCTACTTTGTGATGAGGAGGCTAGGATCTATCAAGAGAAGGGGTTTGGAGCATAGCACTCCGTCGACGCTCCTCACAATGCAAATAAGAGTAGACTTCCATTGGGGATGGTGAGGGCTCCTTACTAAGGACTGACCCCGCACTTGTTCATAATCTGCATTCAGGTTAGCAAGGAGTTCAAATAGCTGAGTATGCTGTAATAATTTCCTTCCTGTAAGCAGTAGCATTTTTAGGATACTTGGCTTGAAAGGTCTGATAATGGTCTAACTCTTCCCAGAGATGACAGAGAGTGGAGTAATACACTCGAATAAACTTATCTTCATGCTTTAACTAGTAAATGCTCCGTCGTAACTCAAATATACGAGCTTCATTGATTCCCATATCTCCTTGGCCATGGGGATAAACAAATATTTACTATTAATAACCGGTTGCATCAAGTGAAAGATTCATGGCATAACAATGTCATTCTCAGCCTCCCACTTAGCTCAGGGATCAGAGTGGCACCAGTCAAATAACCCATCTTCCCCTTGCCTTTGACAAACAGTCTAGCAAATTGAGACCATGCCAAAAAATTAGTTCCATCAAATTTAAGAGAAGTAATTTAGAGATTAGGGGCATCACTTGCTATAACCCCAATACTTTGTCTTCCCTGCACAGGTATACTAGAGGACTTACTAACTTCAGACTCATCTGTCATGTTTTCCAAATGAAGAAACAATCATAAATAATCACAAACTTGCACCTTAGGGATTCACCACTCAAGAAAAAGGACAAAATTAGGGTTTTACTACCTAAAAAATCACCACAATAAGGTATCACCACCCTAAACTCATGAAAGATAAGGATTACAATAGCTGGGATGTATTCCAAACACAATGGAATTGAAATCAAACAAGAATCAGAATTTCAGGGCCAATGAATAGTGAAAAACGACACTTGGGGGGGGGGGAGTCACCACATCTTCAATACTAATGTGATATTCGTGAAACTTGTTTCATTACTTTCATACAATTCAAATTTTTAATATGGACCGAACAATACCAATTTATGTTGTCAAAAAACCCTCAATCTTTGTGAAACAACTTGTTTCACACATATCCAAAATTTTGATATAGACCAAACAATACCAATTTATGTTGTAGAAAAACCTCCAATAGATCGCAAAATTGATTATTCTAAATCTGATTTTTTTTATAAAAAAAAATCAGAGAAATTCAAAAAACATTCATCTCCATGCTTCAAAAAATTCAGAAAAAATCACCACAATTCTTTAAAAATGCTGATCTATTAAACCTTACCAGATTCACGCAGCACTATTCATGTCATTAAAAAAAAAGAAAAACAAAAATGCATGCCTTGATTTCCTACTCTGATACCAAGTTGGCTTAGGTTGATTAGGTTTAGGGTTTTGATTTAGGGTTTCAAGGTCTAGGGATTGAGAGAAAGAGAAGAGGAAAAAGAATAAGAGATTAGGGAAAAGATCAGAGAGAGTTAATTGTCTATCTCCTACTCTTTCTTATTTATATTCCACTAATGGTATACTCTTAGTATATAAGAGATACTATTAGTATACCGAGATTACAGTGTATAAAAGAAACATAATAGAAAACAATTCTTGTACAGAAATTACTTCACATTCCAGTTTTAAATTCCACCTTAGAAACTCTTAATAACATTGAGTCTCATTCTCTTAATGTAAAATAATTGACTTCTAAAAAAAAAGAAGATTTAATAAAATACAAGACTTCTAATTTAAAGTAAAACTCTACTAATGGACTTTGACTTAAGCATGACAACTAAATAAAATCTGAAGTAAATCTGGTCTATCAAGAAGCTGGCCCATTAGGAGATA
Organism: Tetracentron sinense; assembly: GCA_015143295.1. NCBI lineage: Eukaryota > Viridiplantae > Streptophyta > Magnoliopsida > Trochodendrales > Trochodendraceae > Tetracentron > Tetracentron sinense. The sequence goes on from CM026552.1 coordinate 54,910,984, forward strand.
TATATCCAACCCTACAGGCCCATGTGGGTCCAGGTGGGGCCCACAATTGGATAACCCCTAATTTTCTGGATTTCCTCTTTACGGAATTCAGATCCTACATCACATAGAACTGTAGATTATTAATTCATTTGATTGGATAGAATTTTAGAGTTCTCTTTTTCTTATTTCCACTTCTCCAGGAGTTCTTTGCCTCTCTAGGAGCCGTAGATTGAAACCTTAGATTGATTACCTATTGTAATCTCCATATTATTTTTATTTTCTTCCTGTCTAAACCAATTTAGGGTTAGTTTCATACCATAGACTGCAGCAAGTGGTATCGGAGCTTAGTTTTTCGGCCTAATTATTGCAATTTCGGGTATTCTAATGGCTGCTAGGAAAGGACCCGCATGGGAATCGTACTGATCCTTTGCATGATGCTAGCGCTGAAGAAATCAAAGACCCAAGTAGGCAAGTAGCTCGGTTGACACAACCAGTGTTTTAAAACCCCAAAACTAGACTCGACTCGGAAACTTGCCGAGTAGAGTCAACTCGGAAACTCGGGCAAAACTCATCCGAGTAATGAGACCTAAAACTCGGACATATATAATATTTTTCTAATACTATAAATATGGTATAAATTCAAAATTAATGATAAACTATGCCTAAAATGAGATATATAATTCAATATATACTAAACAGCCCCCTTTTGTTTCGTGTTTATACTTAAGAGTGGGTGGAGTGTGTTAAAAAAAAACATAATTTGGTCACTCGGGTAGTTCAGTTTACTCGATTTTTTGTTTTAACAAAAAAGTACAAAACACGGGCGAGTCGAGATGAGTTACTCGGTTTTCAGTGTCAAAACCGAGTTTTACCTCAAACTCGACTCGAAACCTGGCCAAGTTTCGAGTCGACTCGCCGAGTATTAATACTATGGACACAACGACTTGATTGTTGAAATCTTCAGGAGCTTGATGAATGCATTCACGCCTCTGAAGATGATGATTACAATCCTTTCCACATGGGATCTCCACGAGGCGAGCCAGGTGAGGAAGCATACAACAATCTTAGGGCTATTCATCAGTTTGACTGTTTGAAAGGCCTTAGAACTTTGATGTAAAGGATGGCATACCTGATTTCGAGGCGCAACAACACCTTATAATATTGGAAGAAATCATGGCAGACGAGTTTAGAACCATTGGTACAATCATGAGAAAAACATCTACACATTCCAAGAGGTTGGACTAAGAATGACTCTAGCAGGAAGGCCAAGATTTTAAACTTCAGTATCAATGTAAACTTCGGTCACTAGGAAAGGAGAAACATTTCGATCCATGAAACACTATAAAAATTAAGTGCAAGAAACATTAAGGGATCATTGTAAATCTAAGATAAAACTTTAGGAAAGTATAAATACACATCGATAACTTATTACATAACAAAGTATAAGAATTATGTGACGTAGCTACGTAATCTGAAGTTGTAAAGCCAAATGTGCACATGAAAGGGTATTTGATAATACATCTATAAAATGAGTTAGACTCTAAGTACACAGAGCTCTGATGTGGCTCAAAGTCATCATTTGTGTTTCGACGAGGAGTTCACTAAGCTACTGCTCTAGGTAATGGCAATATTAGGCCCTAGACATGTAACTCTGGTAGCAACTGGTCTACTCCAAAATGTATTGCTCTTACTTTTGAGCATGACCCACAGGCATCCCTAATTATGGGTAATCTGGATGATGAGCTATACCTACAATCATATAAAATGACTCAAAGCCTTGCTTATAACCAAGACTATCAGTAGTGTCATAAGATTAATAACCATAAGACCCATAGCCATAATCATAGGGATCCATTCATTATTGTTATAAATGAGTAAGACCATTTGCCTAATTATTGCATAATTTATATCTATAATTTTTTACATATCTTTTTATAAAAGTAATTAAATATTTAAAAATACCCACCCATAGCCATAATCATAGGGATCCATTCATTATCGTTATAAATGAGTAAGACTATTTGCCTAATTATTGCATAATTTATAATTATAATTTTTTACATATTTTTTTATAAAAGTAATTAAATATTAAAAAATACCCACCCAAATTGTAGCTTAGATAGCACTAGTTAATAATGTACAAAATATAGATATAACCTCTATGTTTCTTAAATTAGTATAATATGCATAATAAAAAAATCTTTAATTAATTTGGAAATTAAAAATCTAAAAAATTCCCAACAAGAAGAATAATTTAACAATTGTAGATCGAGAGCATTTAATTAACATATAAAAGATTCAAATGGGAACATTGAAGTTTCGATGAAATTTAGTGAAACTTGGGGTTTTCCTAATTTTTCTTGAATCTCATTTACAAAATCCTTAAAATATATGAAGATGTATGAATTTGGTACATCTATGGGGTGTTTTTATGAAAATATTGAAGCTGAATCACTAAAAGTACGTTTAAAAACCTCCAATGTAGGAATTGATTCAAGAAAATAAAATAAAACGGGCTTTAAAAGAAGAAAAAAATAGAGTTTTCTTAGCAAAAACAAATGAAGTCAGCCGACTTTGGTTTATGTCGACCGAAGTCATATAGTTTATATAAAGGTTTTGTAATATTTCGGTCGATATTACTAAAGCAATATTGAAAATACAGAAACATGCCGCCAAAACCCTGTATTATTTACACTTCAAGTGGAGATCCTTTATTAATAATGAAGTCAAAACATGTCCACCAAAGTTAACCAAAATGTAATGATTTGTAAACCACACAGGTACATTTAATAACGTTACCCATGGAAATAAAAAATTTATACGAAACAATAGCAAATATCGAAAAATACTGCAATTTTGATGTCGCATGAATATTATGAGTCTGTACCAAAGAAAACAGAAGTGTTTAATAAGAAACATTAGGAAATGTGTCAATATTTTATACCATGGGAAAACATCCAAAGACTTCCGGTCACTACGGATGTAATGGAAAATGAAACTCAAGAAGTAGATTCACTTCTCTATTCTGTACAAAAAAGAAAAGCACGAGGAGGAAATGGTGTCTTGTCCGCCATTGGAGTTAGTGAACAAAACTTGATAGCTCCAATAACGCGGGACATTCAAATATGCCAAAGTTGGGGTTCTTGATAACGCATCATTAATTACAATCTATAAACAATAGAAGGTTGTTGATTTTATCAGGATTGACTCAATTCTTTAGCCATGCCCTACATGGCTACAAAAATCCAACGAGTAGCTATCTTGGTGAGGATTGAATATTCTTTATTACTTTAGAATGTCAAAGGACACATAATGGTGCAAATTTGGTACAAGCCGACAACTTTTTTGGATTGAATATCACTCGCATACTAAAACCTAAAGATAAATTTTCTTTAACCAGGGGAGTCTAATGGAGTTAGCTTTTGATAGTTGTAAACTCGTGTTTGTAGATCCGTTTTTAGTGATCTATGGCTCATTGGAACGATCTCTTCCAAAACTATGACGTTCTACCATTTTGTTGATATTTTGTAGTTTTGGGCCTCAAAAAGTGGAATATCAGTGATGAAATCGGGGTTGGGTCATTATCGGGTATATGAAATTGAGTTTTGTTAGTTGAAAAAAGTCAAGGATTAGGGGAGTTATCTTGATGGCTCCCATTAAGTCACACATTCTTAATATGCCCAGGTTTTTCCTTCTTGCACCATAAAAAAAAATCTGAAATTTAACTCATCCATCTCATGTAACGAATCATGGTTTCATGTATCTCATGCATTTACACTAGACCATGCAAAATTCATTATAGATCTTAAAAATGAGCTGAAATATTAGTAGTTTATACTTTTGGGGTCAAAAAACTCAAAGATCATACTTATCTTGAATTGATAATCAGACTACTTTTTTATCCTAAAATATTGTCAATGGCACCATTTTCTACAATAACCATAAGAAAGAGGTTCAGTCAATCTCGACTAAAGCTGTTTTTTTTATTGGCTGTCAGTTGTCACAGCTGAAGTTGTAGACGACTTATACTTTACATAAAGTAATTGTAATGTTTCAAAATTCAACTGAAATTTCGCTACTTTGCAAACGTAAGATAGTAAGTATTGACAATAATTCGCCATTAAGTAGCGAATTTATCAAAATATTTCGATTTAATTCATTAAATATCGCAAAATCAGCAATTTCTCGTGATATGTGAGAAACTAACAGTTATAAAAAATTTATAAGTCTCGACAAAATGTTGAAAATTTGACATTTCAATTTAACTTTCGGAATTTTTGGTTTCTCCATCCTCCAAATCTTTCCCCCATTTTCACTTGATTTGAGTCCTTGGGATAGAAACCCATAACTCCGGGGATTCGATTCTATGGGGAAGATTTTTGCCTGGAGAACGTATATTTAAAGTTATTATATATTTTTTTTTTTATAAATTTGAAGTTTGGTTTTTGTCCATTTCATTCCAATTTATTTTCCATTTTCGAGTAAAAATAAATTAAAATTAATAATCCGAATCTCATTTTTATTAGATTAGGCTTCTTAGTAACCCATATTAGTTGTAAATTTAATATGTTATGTATGTATTCCAATTCCAAATCTATTGTTTGACTGGAAATGATTTTTTCAAAATTTAAATAATTTTTAATTAGTTTGGTCCAAAATTATATTTAAATATTTCATTAATTACTAATAAATTAAGATCATATACTAAACCATTAGATTTATTTAAAAATATGAATTATTTTCATAAGTTAATTAATCATTATTATTATAATTTTAAATCAAAATAAGAATTGTTTATTAATGGAAAATATAAAAGTTATATAAATGTTTTAGTTTAGTTATTACATTTTTTTTTATGTATATATGTCTATGAGTACTACCAAAGTGAACTCCCAAATATAATCCCAATTCTAACCCTTTAATTCAATTATTAAAGAGTCAAGATTAGAGCTGATGCGGCATTAGAAAAGACAAAATAAGTCGAGCCAAATCCTAACCCTTAGAGGTTAGCCATAGACGGTTATGTATTAGGCCCACTTAATAGTATTTATGGTTTAAAAAATATTGTTTTTAAAATATCAAATAATTAAAAGATATTATAATACATATTAGCATACATTCATAAGCATATTACTAGCATGTAATCTTTTTAAATGCTATGTGTACCTGTTAGGATGTCAATAAGAGAGAAGACTAGCCAACTGGTGGCAACACGGGTGCCATACAAGGGCAAAAGGCATAACTGCATGAGGCAGTAACTATTACAGGCAAGTTAGAGCGGCGGGGTACACCGAGCTGGGGGTTACTGGGATGTGATGGGACTTCCCAAACGTTTCAAATCAGATTAGAAATGTCACTAAGGAGCATCTACCTGCTAGAAAGCATCATAATGTTGGGTGTCAAGTGTTACTACTAAGACGTAAAGGGATGGGAGGTCTACAACGCTGTAGATGGAGTGCATCTTGTCAAATGAGGAAAGCCCTATTTTGTGAAGGATGTATAAAATGACTTATTTTGGACAGCTACAAGACTTGAGTAAGGAGACTTTAAAAATAGAAGAAGAAGCCTAAGGTTGATCAACTTCTACCAGGATAGAAGCCTCAGATGAGGAAGATTCCCATTTACAGGAGACATTTTAGATAGAGGAATAATCAGGATGTACGCCTCACAGGAGATAGTTATTGTAGAACTCTGAATCTTGATGGCTTGGTATGTGAATGGTGTCTAAGGCTTAAAACCTATTGTAATGCCCTGGAATAGTTACCAATGATAATGAGAACCTTGGTTGATTGATTTCGGATGTATGAAGTGTTATGGCATGTATTAAAGCCCTAAGAATAATTTCTTAAGTTTATGGATGTTTGGGGATAAAGGAATAAGAGTACGAAATACTTTAAGTGTCAACAAAGGGTGATGCCTTAGCATTACCCTCAACTTAAGAAGCTCTAGTTTAGTCACCGTTGCTCGGAATCGAGTGATTCTTGAATTTTTGGAAAGGTATTGAAACCCTCTTCGAGGTTTATGTTTATCATTTTTCCATATTTTGAGTCGGTGTTGAGTTAAACGTTGAATTTTCGGAGTCGGGTCTGCTCAAAATCTGGGCTACTGAAATCTATTTCCAGACCAGTCAGCTTTAGAGCCCATTTAGGTAATTAAAAACTCAAATTTTGGATTTGTCTATTTAGACACAAAATTGTTTCCCTTTGAATGATGAGTCCAACGCAAGTTGAATCGTTAAAATCCGATACGCGAGTCAAAAATTATGGCCGAAATACCAAAACGAGAAAACCTAAAAGTTTTTGTTAAGTTACGATCGTTCATAAACAACCTACGAACGATCGTAGAAGGCCTACGAACGATTGTAGAAAGTCTAGGAACGATCATAGAGTCCCAGAAACAGGGTAAACTCTTTGGAAAGTCTACGATCGATCGTAGGAAACCTACGAACGATCATAGGTGCACGAATCAATTTTAAAAAAATGGGATTTTAGGGTTTCTACCCTCTTGGCCTATAAATAGGGATCCAAATTGTGGGTTTTGGGTTAACCTAAACCTAAAGAGAGACCTTGGGAGAGAAAGGGAGAAGAGTGAGTATTTCAAAGAGGGTTTTGTTTGAGATCAAGTGAAGATCAAATTCAAGCTTCCACAAGCTTAGATCATCTTCCTTGGGCGTGGATCTCCATTTCCAAGCTCGAGTTCATGTCTAAGCATCCTTCCAAGCTAAGACTTAGTCTTTGCAAAGTAAGTACACCCTTCTAGTTAATCTAGTGGTAACCTAGGTTTTTAAGCTTTTCAATGTTGAGATTTTGTATTATTGTTTCCAAATTCCAAACCAAGCATGTTTCCTTAAAATGTATGGATTATTAAGCATGATTGGGATGTAATAGGCTAAGTAACCAAGCTATATGCTATGTATGCCTAATGTATGATGCTTATGACCATGATTTCCAATTTTCATGTTTTTCAAGTATGCTATGATGCTTTGGAGCTTTTCCATGATTCTAGAAATGCCTTGGGATGTTTTTGAGTTGTTCCATGATTATAGAAATGTCTTAAATCAATGTATGCAATTACTTAAGCTTTTTCATACTATTATGAGGTTCACAAATTCATGTGCACGAGCATGTATGCATGACCGAGTTTTTAAGTATACGTATATGATAAATAAACAAGGACAAAAAAAGTGATTTACGACGCGAATGACAAAGCCGAACTTTAAGTCGGTCAAGGATAGGGCAGATCCAAGGATATGTCACATGACTCACATCTGGCTCACAAAAAAAAAAGACAAGGAAGAATAATAAAGCCGGACATTGGGCCGGTCAAGGATAGGGCATATCCCCGGATATGTCATACCAAGCTCACAAGAAAACAAGACAAGAATGATAATGCTGGACAAAGGGCCGGTCAAGGATGTTGATGCACCTTTTCTATTTGTCTGAAGGATATTTACGTATCCGACTCACAAGTTGCTTTCTATATTTCGCTGAAGGGTATTTATATACCCGGCTCACAAGTCGCTACAAGGGCACTAACATCTGGCTCACAAGTTAAGCATGACAAGACAAGGCAAGCATGACATGACAAGCAAGACAAGACACGCATGATTCTCACGAAACAAGAACAAAATAAGAATGAGTTTTAAACGCGACAAGCAAGCTTTTGAAAACACGAAAAAATATTTTCAAGAATAAGTATGAATTATGAACACGGGTTTTATATGGAGTTTTCGCATTTAATTCCATGCATGTCATGATCATTGTATTATTTTAATTTGATGTTATGAATTACATTATGTTATTACTATTGTTAGCTAGTAGCTTGTACTTGTTGAGTATTCCATACTCAACCGTACATATTGATGTCGGCAGGTACCCTTTCGACATATGTGCTCCGATTCTTTGGATCGAGGAGGATCATGGTGAGGAGGAGCCTCACGTGGATCCTATGGTAGAGCCCCAGGTGGAGGCAAGAGACCTAGATAGCTGGCCTTACCCCGAGGATTGCTAGTGAGAGAGAGAGACTTTCATAATTTTGTATTTTGATAGGTGGGCATGTCCACCTTTACTTGACACTTTTTGTATAAGAACTTGGACTACAGACCATGTATAGAAAAAGAAAAAATTGGTTTACGCTTCCGCATTGTTTTAGCTTCCGCACTCTATTCCATGTCTACATTATATTATGTGATGCCTTGTTCATTACAGGATGGTTTGCCAGGTTATGTATAATCACACCTAAAGTTCCACCTAACTCCTAGGGGGGATTTTGGGGCGCGACAATTATAGTTGGTTATTGTTATCTTAATGTTTGATTAGGTATTTAAGACTAAACTTTATGTGTTTTAACATTTTAATTATTTTCTAAAAGTGTCTGAATGTATTAAACACTTTGTGCATATTCTATTCATGTATGAAATACGATATGCCATCGCCAAGGCGTGCTTTTTCACAATTCCAAATGAAATTTGGTTTTCTTTGCATTTTTTAATCCTCAAAAGTGTGTATTTATCTTTACTTTATTATCATTCTTTAATTTCAACAAATTGTTTATTTTTCCTAATTTTACGGATTTTGGGACCTTCAACATGAAAAATTCAGAACTTCTTAAGAATTTTGGGATTTCATTCCCAAATGATGACCTACAAAATTTCCCTCTAAGTCGAAAACATAGGACTCAAGACCCAACATCTGATGGGCACACAAGTACTTTTTAGGTTCATCCCAAAGAGATGATATAACAACAAATCTTTCGATTCTTTCAACAAGCACTTTTTAGGTTCATCCCAAACAAATGACATAACAACAAATCTTTCAATTCTTTTACATCAGACCACTGACATATTGGTCCCAACAGGACAAAAGAATGTGATACCTTGAGCGGTTGCAACTATTAGATGTGGTCACATTCGGCCTAAAATCTCTAAGGTGTGATAGTCACAACATGTGTTTGCAGAATTGAACATTGATTAAGTCACTCATAAATTTGGATAGGTAAATCCAATTGCTCACTAAGATGTTGGGCTACTCGCCCAACATGTTGTGTAAAAATAGTTTAAAATATCGATACGTATCGACCGATGCGGGCCTATACGTATCATGTATGGAGCTACCCAATACACTGGTACGATAGAAAAAAAAAAAACTCCCTCGTATCAGACCGATATAGGACCGATATGAGGGATTTTTCAATTAAATTTTTCTCTCCTTCTACTCACACTAGCATCCACAGCACAGACCTGATATGCACAACTTATTTATATAAAATATTATTTAAGTAAATGATTTGAAATTAATATTACTTTCATTTACTTAAGATATAAATATGTAAATAAGGTTATCCCCCCATTTGAATTCAATAAAAATTACCTTGATCCAAATTCTTGAAGAATAAAAAGTCAACTTTCAGTTAAAAAAAATCATCTTTTTAGCACTTTTTAAGGGCTGGGTCAAAATTTCAACTTTCAAAAAATAAGGTATTTCTCAAATATCAAAATTTCATAAACTTTATTATATAAAAAATTACCAAAACCCAAAAGTTTGGCAAAAAAAGTCTCATACTTTAGTCTTAAAAAATATTTTCATCTACAGGGTCAAAAAGTCAACTTACAGTGTAACAGTTCAGAATAAAAAGACTTACACTAATCTTAAAATTTATGGTTGTAATTCAATACATTCTTAGTTAACTCATTGAATGTAAGGTTTTAAACTTTTAATATCTAAATCATTTTTCTTATACTTAGCTAAGTGACTATGGTTTGTATCTGCACAACATGCACGTCTTTTTTAACTTATAAAATTTTCAACTCTCATATGTATGGTTATAAATATTATTGGAGACTTTCATTTAGTTTGTTAATTGCTTATATTTGCATTAAAAGAAATTTTATGCAAGGTATCTAAGTTTTTCATTGCGTATCCAAGCATTTCTTATCATATCCTATTTTTTCCGCCGTATCCATCCGATACAATCCGATATGTCGATACGTATCCTTTTTGGACGATACCGATATTTTGAACCATGTGTGTAAGGCCCAACCTAAAATAGTGGCCATGCCTATGACATGATTTCTAAGCCCAGGAAAAAAATAGGGCCAAGCCAGGGGTGGCCCTCAGTACTAGGTTTATGGACTAGGTGAAGGTGTGTGTATGACCTAACGCAGATCTGAGAGGATCGGGCAATTTGGATGTTTGACTTCGTTGAGGTATCTTGAAGGGATGGAAGCTCATGAGATGGGTTCTTAATGACACAATAGGAACCTTATAGCTTGAACAAGTGTCAGGCATGACACAATGAAGTGACTTACGGATCAGATAAGCGTGGCTTAGCGTGCGAGACTCGTGAGTGAGTCTTTTTCTTGTCGAAGCATCGTGGCATGAGAAAAGCTTCACGTGTGTTGTCCAGACAGCGTAAGGCTGGCAACGTTTGGGTGATGATCAGGGCACTGCACGGTCATTCCACTACAAAGTTTGTTTGACCGTGAAAATTACAACAAGTCAAAGCGGTCGCCTGAATAACATACTAAACTACTGATATGTGTGTATGTTCTATGATACCCTCAGTCACTATTATATAGCATATGTAAGTACTAAATATGGACTAATATATTAAATTTATTTATAATACTGTTATTTGCAAATTTTTAGACCAAAAAAAAATGTAGCCCAAAAAATTATTTATGGCCTGAATCTGATCAGGCTGGCACTAATAAACCCGAAGCTGGGTCAGGCCATGTGCAGGCCTGAATAGTGCATGGGCTGAGGTCAGTGGCCCAAGCCCCAATCTAAAATGCCTATATAAAAAACAATGAAATAGAAGGGGAAAGAAAAAGAAAATGTTCTACTGGAGATATACTCACAAGATGAAACATCGTCTTATGATCTCGATTATAGATGGATCCTTTGCTTGGCAATTGAAGAAACTGTGATGATATATGTTCACATTGGTAATTCCAGGTGTATACCAGCAGTCATAAGTTTTGTTCACCTAGGAAAAGCAGGCAAGAATATAATAATATCGTAAAGTCATCATGGACTAAAAGATTAAATAAGAAATGAAATTAAAAATGGTTGAAGTCGAAGTATATTCAAGAATCTACAAATCCAAATTTCTAGAAACAGTTCAGAGGTTACAGAACTGATAATCAATAAGGTTAAAGTTGGAACTACAATTACAACTTCATACACCTACCTTGAACGTATCTTTGGTCAGCCAAGCAGTGCCAAAATTAGGCCTGCAATCAAGAGGAAGAGCCTCATTTGGAGCCTCTGCCAATGCATGCCGTGTGTGACCTGAAGAATGCTCTATGTATTCCACCTAAAATGAAAAAAAAATCAAATTGGTAAGAAAAACACTCATTATCCATCACTAGTGTTATTACCAAAATAATTGAAAGAAGGAAAATACAAAAATGGAAAGAGAAGAAGTCAAATATCAAAGAAAAGGAAAAACAAAAAAAAGTTTGTGATAGCAAGACAAGATTCATCATTCATGTCTTTCAAGATAAATAATAAATAAAATCATAAGAAGATCAAGAAGAATGCGCCCCTACAGTATTGAACAACAAATATTAGATATCAACCATTGATGTTTCCAGTTTTCTTCGGTCTTTAAAAGGTTCTAGACATCTACAAAGGAAAAAAGTGCATCTTTTGAATTTAATTTTGAATATAAGTAAAAGGGGTACTCAAATGGGAGGGATAACGTGCCCATAACTATATCCATATAGTACCTGTAAGCACCTCATTTTTGCACCTCCTACTATTCTCTTTCCTCTTCAAACTCCAAGGCACCACCCAGAGCCCAACATTCTCAACTTTCATTTGAGCCCAGAGCCAGAGATCCTAGAGCATGTTTGCACCTGACCCATTAGGTTTGCGCTATGATTAGATAGTCAATATTGTTCCAGAGCAATTCAAGCCCATTTACTGTCACAACTCAAAATCCCATCCTAGGTCAAAATGGAACTTTGCATCGCAACACTGCATTATCATAACTTACAAGGCATACTTAAAAGTTAAAAATGACAACTTAAAAATTCTTAAATAACATCCATATCATAAAGTCTAATAAAACCATATCCATATCCATATCCATATCCATATCCAACTCAAACTTAAACATCCATCCTTAATTATCTTACTACAATCCTTAAAATCCTCAATATAACTAATATAACTAACTAATGACTCATAATCAGTAGCATGAGAATTTATCCAAAGGATATTCCGCTTTCAAAAATTCACTTCCGATTGCCTCAAAATACTCATCGCCTTCTCCCTGTTCGGCAACGTACTCTGAATCTAAACTTGCCAACATAAAATATCGCCTGAGCAACATGTGGCTCAGTAGATATAAAGTCCTAGCTAAAAAATATCATAAGCATCAACATAATCATGATTATCATAGCTTAACTTTACATGTCTTCAAAAACGTGGCTGTTAGAGACTAACATAGATTTAGAAAATAGGGGACAACTTGTAACAAGGTTGCAAATAAGAAAAGAAGAACAAAAAGGATGAAGAAACTTATTGTTGTGGGCATTCGAAATGAAATGACATAGATGAAATACACCCAAAAAACAGTAAAAAACGTGGATGAAGAAGGACCAAAAAGGAGTTGCATTCCCTTCGGCAAGCCTAGGATCAAAGATAGACACCGTTAGATGGCATCTTCACTAAAAAAAGGTAGTTCCTTTGTGGGGGTTCTTTGAACAAAGATTTGGAAGACCTCAATCAAGCACATTTGCTGTTCTTTGAGCCGTTATCCAAAAAAAACAAAAACAGAGCAAACGACCATCAAATGGTCCCAAAAAATTGTAAAACATTCACCAAAAATCTTGAAAAATCTTGTTCTCTTAGAAACCTAGTTTTAATTCAGCATCAGCCGAAATTGGGATGACCACATGATGATGTCAGCATGATGTCAGCACAGAAAAGGTGCGGCAGTGAACAGGAAGAAGAGCCTTTAGCTCTGATAACAAAAAAGAGAAGATGGGTGATTAAGTTTAGGGTTTGGATGAAGAGTTTAAGTTTTTAGGTTTAAATGACTTAAGGAGTGAAAACCCTACTAGCCTTTTATAAGTAGAAACATACAATTACAACTATGCCCATTACACCATTACTTAATTGCATACTAATTGTATCAATATAAGAAACACACCAACATATGTACCTTGTACATGTAATGAACCTGATCGCTTAAGTGAAATCATATGGATTGATCACTATCAGGTTAGAGGAAAATTCCATTAATACACACCCAGTCCTTAGACCTAAGAGATTAATATATTCTCTTGCATTGTCTACATGGCTTTGATGTTGCCAAACATTAATATCCAATTGTGGGTTAATTACGGGCACGTTGGGCCATGTACATGATGTTTGAAATAGTGTGTAAATGCTCAATAAGGAATTCATCGCTCCTATTTAAGGGGGAAGAATATTAAAGATGATGTTCTATTAATTCGGACTCACAGAAATCCACATGGTTTTTTGGTAAAAGAGTTTTATCAAGAAATATATTTTGATTGTCGAAATATTATTTGTTTCTTTACGAAGAGCCTTTTCCAAAGAGTTTAGGAGTCCGGATTGAAGAAGAACATCATGGACCATTAGATATATAAGTCGGAGATTTAATAATCACTTAAAGTCCATTCCCTAAGTCTTATATGTAATATTGTATGATGGAAGGACTTATAGTGATGTAACATGTAGAACATGTCCTCACATGTAATTCTCTATTCTTCGAGGGTTAGATTGTATTGTCATGATTACTTATTTACAATTTGTGGAAGTCTAGGGGTATTGATAAAATTCAATTACCCTAATGGAGTCATAGGAAAGTGTTTCCTAGATACACTAGGATTCTATTAAGAATCTAGTGGGTCTCACACTTGAAAAAGGAGATCCATAAAGATCTCACACTATAGATTCCTTATTCACGTTTATTATTATGAGATAATAATTCTTTTATGGTTCTTGATTACATATGGGCATGTGCATTAAAGAATAGGAGGAGGTTAGAGAATAAAGATTCTCTAATTTCAATTTGAATTAGATTAGTTAGTTAGGATTTGAATCCTTCTAATCTTGAACTTCAAATGTTATTTAATTGGTTTTAATAAATTAGACTTGCTTATGAAGTAATCTAAGTAATTAATTAAAATCAAGAATAGGGGTTTAAAGAAACCCATAACCGTACACTCTCTCATTCTCTCCTAATTGGATTAGGATTTGCTAATCTTGGAAAGCAAGATTATTTAAAGGAGAGAAAACCGCAAAAGGGTTACGGTTTTCACTCACCCTCCTCTATCTCTCACTCGCGCACCTCTCTCTTCACTCTCCCTTTCTTGGCCATACAGCTCCCTTTGGGTTTGTGATTGGGTTTTGAACCTTGGAGATTAAAGGTTGTTGAAGGTTGATCTTATTTGAAGATCTACATCTCCTGGAGATCAAGATTTCGATCAAGATCCATTCTTTGAAGATCAAGATTCATCAAAGAACCATAAAGAAAGCTTAAAAACACAAGAGGTTCATCTCCCTTGTTCTAGCAAGCCCGTGGACTCGAAGGAGATCTAGTGTGCTATCGATATGAGGCTTTACACTTGGAAAGCTTCGTGATGTATATCATTCTTGACCCTTGATCTATTTGCTATTGATATTTAGATCTACTGTTTGGAAACTATAAAAACAAGAAGATGATCTTGGCATGATAGATGATATCTATCAAGAATTTTTGTTTTTACTCGATCCTCAGATCCGGGTAATCTTTCACAGGAATTTTCTAGCCACCCTGAGTGACATTTTACTGAAAAGCTGTGTTTTTTTCAATTTTTACATGCTGTAAAAGCTTGGAGAAGTTTGTACGGAGTATATATAACTCTTGGACAGGTTCCAACAGTGAAAGGGCTTGGCCCTCTCGATCGGGATCAACCCACTCTATTTGATAAGCTCGAACCTTGGATCCCGATCCTCTAAATGATCCTCCAAAAGCACAGTCGCTGGCTTCCTTTTCTCCAACACGTTCTCTTTTCCAAAGATTAGGTTTTTCTCTTTGCATATATATTAACCCTACACATTATTTACTGAAATGCCATTACTAACTGTGTTTGGTTTCGAGCCCTAACTAAACCAGGTTTGTGCATTATTCTCATTAAGTTATTCTAACCTCAAATTAGATTAATTATCATGGCCAAACACTCAATAGTAAAATTATCAAAATACTCTTAGAATAGGAATTTATAAAAATACCCCTAGAAGTGAATTGATAATTTAGGGTCACTACACCAAGTTGGATAGTATGCACTACTTCGGTGACAATGTCAGAAGTGAATCAATCCGAGGAAGGCCACCCAAGTAGTGCATACTATCCTACTTGGTGTAGTGACCCTAAATTATCAATTCACTTCTAGGGGTATTTTTATAAATTCCTATTCTAAGAGTATTTTGATAATTTTACTATTGGGTATTTGGTCATGATAATTAATCTAATTTGAGGTTAGAATAACTTAATGAGAATAATGCACAAACCTGGTTTAGTTAGGGCTCGAAACCAAACACAGTTAGTAATGGCATTTCAGTAAATAATGTGTAGAGTTAATATATATGCAAAGAGAAAAACCTAATCTTTGGAAAAGAGTACGAGTTGGAGAAAAGGAAGCCAGCGACTGTGCTTTTGGAAGATCATTTAGAGGTTCGAGATCGGGATCCGAGGCTCGAGGTTCAAGCTTATCAAATAGAGTGGGTTGATTCCTTAGAGACGATCTTTTTCGGGGTAGATTTACCTCGTTTTAACCTTAACCTTCGAAGAAAAGGCAAATGAGTACTCCACTCTAGGTTTCCATTTGGTTTTGCAATTATATTGTTATTGTTAGAATGCTTAGATAGTCCTAGGTTAAAATACTATGTTAATGTGAGATGTTGAGGGTTTTTTTTTGTCGTTGAGATATTTGAATTGTTATTAATATTGTATCATGATTTCATACATGTTAGAGTAATATCACATTGCTTTTATGTTTGAAAACCATGTTGAATCTGATTTATGAAAATTAATTATAATTTCATACCTTATTAGTTAATTTGTTCGATTGTTGAAAGATACCCCCTAACTAACTTAACTAATTAGTTAATAAATAATTGGTTTCTAACTTGGCTGAGTAATATCATATTGCTTTTATGCTTGAAAACCATGTTGAATATTATTTATGAAAATTAGTTATAATTTCATTTCATGTCTTATTAGTTAATTTGTTGCATGGTCGAAAGATATTCCTAACTAACTTAACTAATTAGTTACTAAATAATTGGAAAGTAACTTAGCCTATTTTCAAAACTCACTAGTATATATAAAGGGTTTTTCAAACCCTTAAGGGTTTGTGAAACCCTAAACCCTTTACCCAATTATCTCAAAAGAGTTTGAGATTTTGAAGGATTATAAATATATTATATTTATAACTAAGGTTTTAGCTGCAGGAACACAGCTGAACCCCTTTTGTGGATGCAGTTATTTTAATAATTATTATTATAAATCCCAATTGATGTATCTTTGATTAATTTTGTGGAATAATTAAATTTATTCCCTAATATTTTGAGATGGAAAATTGGGTCTTATTATTATTAATTAAAGTGACAATTTGTGGGCAATGATAACAATGAAAAATATTAGATATTGTTTCTATAAATTTCGGCTATGAGTGCATTGTTCTTATAAGAATAATTTTGATAATTGGATCCCTAAATTGGAAACTGGGTGAGTTATGTGTGACCCTAGGGTTGGAAATTGGGCGATCTAAGAATTACCTCCCAATGGATGGTTAACGGTGTTCCCAATAAATAGACCCTAGAGGGGGGGTGATTAGGGTTAATGGCACAATAAAATTTTGCCTTGGTCTATTTTGTGGAATTAATGAATTTAAGGCAATATACTTATCAGATATAGATATGAAAGAAAAGCAAAGAGTTAAAGAGATACAATCACAGAGAGTTTGATCACGAGGTTCGACAACTTATCTACGTCCCCGCCTTTCAGCTTCCCGTTTTAAGGATTCACACGATTTTACTCGTACAAGCTTCTTCATTGGGTGAAGCTCAAACCTCTACAACTCCCTTCACAAGCTGGGACACCACCTTTGATGCAAGAGAACACCCTCTCTTATCTTCTTGAAGCTTTCCGGCTTCTCGGACAAGAATGCACAGATTCTTGATTTTCTTCAAAGTAATGAAGATGGTTGGATTTGAATCCAATAACAGAGCTCCTTAATGAGCTAGATAAGATTGAAATAACTCTTCTAAAAATCTCTCAAATGATTGAGAGTTAAAAGCTCAAATAGGAGGATTTGGGAATTTTGGGATTTTCCCTGTATGATTGATGAGAATTGAATGATATGATCCATGTGTGTTTCAATAGAGGATCAGTTGTTGTTCATTGTTCATAAATGAACTCAATTTATAGGGCTTGGAAGATTATAGCTGTTGGTGTAGCATTTAATGCGGTTTTAGTCGTTATGAGTTTCCCGCAAGCAGACGTCGACGTTTAGAACTGAGGCGTCGACGTCTGCAGAACAAAAAAATTTATTTATACACTGTAACTATTAAACGTCGACGTTTGAAGATTTTCCTTCTCAGATGTTGACGTCTGCAAAGACAGAAAATTTTTCTGTGTTATTGCCTACACCAAACGTCGACGTCTGCACTATTTTCTCATCATATACTCTGTTTTAAAAGACCTTTAAGATGAGAATGAATTCATAAGCCTTTAGGCTTTCCATTATCATGTTTTTGGTCAAGTTTTAAGATGTCCTAGGGCCTTGGATTGTTCTTCAAATAAGTCCAGGCTTCCTAAGGTCAATCTAGGCTTTTGAGCTTTTGAACTTTCAACCAAAAGAGGACTTTTTACATAAGTCCTAAGCTCTTGAAATAAAACAATAAAACTTTCTTGAGTCTTCACTTTCCTTGCCTTGATCTTGAATGATTTTCTTCTTTGGCTTCATGATCCAACTTGGACATTTGGTGAGATCTTGAATCTTCATTTGAGTTCTTATATGACTTTGATTTTGAATGGCAATTTGGCTCTTGTAGCCTTTTGTCTTGATTTCTTTTTCATCAAATGGTCTTGACTTTGATTTACGCTATCTCTTGATCATGTTGAATTTTTCTTAAAAGATGGACTAATGTTCCTTAAATCTGAAATTGACATACACTTTGTTGAACAATTAGTACCAAAATGTTCATTGCATTATTGTGTCATAATCAAAATTATTAGGGGTACACAGGGATGTAACCTTTAGGCTAACAAACTGGAAGAGCTATGTACTACCCAAATTGAACTTATTTGGGTGAAATATGTGTGATCCCAATAGGAAGAGCTATGTGCTACCCAGGTTTAGCTGCTTCGGGCGAACTATGTGCGATCCCAAGCATTCTCTTTTGGGCAATCTAAAAAATACCCCAAGGGATGGTTAACTGAAAGAGCTATGTGCTACCCAAGTTGAACTGCTTTGGGTGAACTATGTGAGATCCCAATTAGAAGAGCTATGTGCTACCCAGGTTTAGATGCTTTGGGTGAACTGCGTGCGCTCCTAAGCATCCCCTTTTGGGCGAGCTATGTGTTGGCCCACATGTTTGTCATTAGGGTGAGTTATGTATGACCCCTAAGGGCAAGTGAATTAGACCAAGTAATTCATAAATCATAACAGAACAATTGTGTTATTACTTGAAATTGTTATTAATTGCATGCGTAGTCAATGTATTGGTAATATGTTGATATTTCTCGATGGTTGAGTTTTTCTTGCTGGGCTGCGTGCTCATCCTTGCTATGTTGATATTTCCAAGAAGTACATGAAAGGCTTAGAGATTCTTCACGTGTAGCTTAGCTAGTGGAGCATCTCCTTATCTTTATTCTTTGTTTGAGAGAGAGAATTGTGGTGAGAATTTTATTAGAACTTAAGATGTTTCTTTAATTAGTTTAAACCTCTAGATCGCTTGATATTCACATTTGTTAATGGAATTTATTGTTAGAAATTTATGTCCATAAAAGTCATTCCAGACTTGTATTAATTTAGCATCTCTACATTCACACATTGTCTTTTGCATTGGGTAATAAAGCAATGCATGAAGAGATGCAAGCCCTGGACAGAAATGACACAAGGGATCTAGTTGACCTCCCGAGAGGAAAAGAACAAGTAGGATGCAAGTTCGTATTTACTATGAAATATCAATCAGATGGATCTGTAGGAGGTACAAAACAAGGCTTTTGGCAAAGGGCTATACCCAAACCTATGGGGTTGACTATCAGGAAATGTTTGCTCCATTTGGCAAGATGAACTCCATTAGAGTCCTCATCTCTCTTGCTGCCAATCAAGGGTGGACCATGCAACAACTTGATGTAAAAAATGTATTTCTTCATGGTGAGCTAGAGGAAGAAGTGTACATGCAGGCTCCACCAGGGAGTCAACTTCCCTTCAACTAAAGGCAAGGTATGCAGGTTGAAGAAAGCTCGATATGGACTAAAACATCTCCAAGGGCCTGACATAGGTTCATAAGAGTAATGATTGTTTTTGGATTCAGGCAAAGTCAGACTGATCACACTCTATTTATCAAGCATGGTCAAGGAAAAATCTTGAACCAATAGTCTATGTTGATAATATTGTTGTGATGGGTAATGATCAAGAGGAGAATAGGTGACTGAAAACCACCTGGCAAAAGAGTTTGAATGAAAGATCTCAAGGACTTTAAATATTTTCTAGGGAATGAAGTTGATAGATCGAAAAAAGGGTGTCTACCTATCTCAAAGGAAATATGTCCTAGACCTATTGAAAGAAACAAGATGATGTAGTGCAAGCCTAGTGCTAATCCTATTAAGCCAAACCACTGGCTGCGGGATAATAGTGATGACTCCTTAGTTAATACTAGGAGATATCAAAGATTGGTTGAAAGACTTATCTCTCTCTCCCTCACTCGTCTAGACATGGCCTATGTCAGTGTGGTCAGTTAGTATATGCATGCTCTGAGGTATTCTCACTTGGGAGCTGTTTGTAAAGTCCAAATTTGTTAAATTGGCTTAATCCCGTTGACAAAACTCAGTCAAGTTGTATTCTTGAGTTTGTCCCTCCATGTTCAACAGAATCTGTGAAGATGAAGATGACAGAGGCTTCGTTCTCTCCTTTTAGGAATGGTAAGTGACTTAAGTACCTAGTCTATACCTTAGGTGATTTGACCTAGATAACTTGGTGTGAAGCCATTAGTGTGAAGCCAAGGCAATCTTTTCCCTCTTCTGCTCCATTGATCTCTTTTATTTTCTTGTTTTTTCATTCAAACCCTAATCAATTGAAGCCGTAGAACCCTTTCCCATCACTGTTACTGCCCCTAGCCCTTCTCCTTATTGACATTGTTAACTATTCCCCTAGCAACTGCCGCAGGCTGTCCCAACCATATAACAGCATTGCCACAGCCCTAAATACCCTACCCCAAACCTGCCACAGCCCTATTTCCCCTCCACCAGTCCCTACAGCCCAGAACCTGTCCCAGCCCTATTCCTCCCTGTTGCAAGCCCTAACCTGTCCCCTATTGCTGTTACAGCATTCCTATTGCATCTGCAGCCACTCTACAACATTCCTATTGCATCCGAACCATTCTACAGCATTCCCATTGTAGCCGCACCACCCCTACAGCCCTATCCATTTTGCTACACCACTCTTACAACCCTATTCTTGCTATAGCACCACCCTTTACCCCTTTCCAATTGCAATTACAGTTCCTCCTAGATTTCCAGACCCTATAACAGCAACTTCAAAACCCTAACCCTAATTTTACAATTGGTATTTGCTAATTGCTATTGCTGCTGGTTTTTATTATTATTTATTAATTATTATTCAATTCAACATTGTTTGAACCCTAATTGACATGCATATTTCAATTCATAATCATGGTTGAGCCTAAAGGATTTTTCTTGAAATCCTCAATTGAATAAGAAATTTATATTGATTGTTGACCTAAATCCCTAAGCTGGTGGAAGTTTTCACTTTCATTACGATCACACAATTCAGTACGGAGATTCATCATTGGGGAATTGTTACTTGACCTAGGACATTAATAATTACCTTTGGATTTCTTTATTATAATTGTGGAATCTATGTATTTATGACTTTCCTTATTGCTGGAATTCTAATTTTTGATCTCTCAATCACATCATCGTAGGATAGTTTCATGGTCCTGCATCACAAAGAAGGGTAGTGTTCCAAGCATTGAGGAGATGGACCCCTACAAGTATAGGGAGAATGGGGCATCTCAAAAGAAGCTGAAAGAATGTGATCTAGAGGGAAGGTAGCAAAGACAGTGAAGAGGGAGATTCCAAATATTTTAATTTTCAATCACATCCCATCTGACATTGCGATATCTCCATACTACCAAAACATGATTGATGAGATCTAGAGAGTAGGACTATGCAGAAAGGGACCCCCACTTGCTACAAGATCACAGGCCCGTTACTTGATAAGGAGATTATCGAGATCTGCACTTATATCAATTCTTTTAAAAGAATTGAATTGGGAAACATACGGGGTAACTTTTATGTGTGTCGTCGTTGGACCGGTTCAACGAGGTTTGTCACTGATTAACTTTCCTGTCTAATGTGACGGTAACAGTATTTCATATATCTGTCGATGTCTCCAATTTCATTAAGGATCATATATACCTTCATCAGTTAATTGATGATATGATAGAGGAGATTGGAGAGGAGTATGTGGTACAGATTGTCATGGACAACTAGTCTTCATTCAAAAAGTCAGAAAGTTGTTAATGATGAAGATGAAGCACTTACATTGGATACCGTGTGCGGCTCGTTGCATCGATTTGATGTTGAAAGATTTTGGAGAGAAACAAATGGTAAACACCAAGGTTAAGAAAGCCTAAGAGCTGATTAAATATATATACAACCATAATTAGGTCTTGAGTCTAATGAGAGAGTTACTACTAGGGAGCATCTATAACCATTCAGAGTATTAGTGCACAGAAGGCAGGGCTAAAGAGGATGCTTACATCTAATAGGTAGCATAGGTACACATAGCTACACTGCTAAGGTGAAGAGGGTAGAGGTCTAGCAGACATTATCTGAAACAACCAATTCTAGGACCAAGCGCATCAGGTAGTAGAAATACTCGAGCTCATTGTACATGTCCTGGGGGTTGGTTCATGGGGAAACGAAAGCCACTATGGGGTATGTGTATGAGGGGATAAGGTGGGCAAAGTTGGCTATCCGGCCACTGCCCCGAAGTCTTATAAGGGCTACTATGCAATTATAGACAAAAGATGGGATAAGCAACTCTTATATGATATCCACGTAGCAATAAACATTCCATTTATGATTTGTTTGTTACCATTTATATTGGGTATTACATTTGAACCTTTGATTTATGTTAATAAATTTTTTCGGTAATACAACTATTATCTTAATCTCGTCTATCACTATGCAAATGATTTCGACACTTTCGACACTGAGGAATCCTTATTGGTATTCCTTAAGAATATTATGCAGAAACTAAAGAAAGATCCATATAAAGTTGCAGTGACTGTCATGGAGGCAAAGACGTTATAAAGTTATGTACTTATGTTATATGTTGATATTCATTATTGGGGACTACATATATTCTTATAAACTTGATAATCAACTTTTTTATTTTAATGTGAAGTCTTTCAGGATACCATTTATAGGTTCGGTATAGTATAGCAGAGAATGAAAGAGGAAGATTGACCTAGGTTCTTCAGTTTGTAATGAACACATTACTATTTGATACTAAATAAAGGGTTCTAATTGGAATTTTTTCTCCTAATGCAACTGAATGGTAGTTCCTATATGGTATGGATGCCCCCAATCTAAGGAAAATTGTTTATGCAGATCCTATCCCAATAGGCATCATCTAGTCGCAACAAACGAAATGAAGCATGTTCTCATTGATTCATTTGAAGCCTCGTAGCCAGTTGAATTATGAAAAGTTGGAGCAATTGGTATATGCATAGTATAATATGAGGTTACGAAGGATGCTTGGAGGGCCAATGCATCATTCGATCTCATAAACCCCAGCCACATATTTAATGAGGATGATCCATTCGCTGAGTGGTTGGGTGATATGGCAAAGGCGATGTTGGATGAACCGGGAGATCCTTCTAAATCTAATACATTTTTGGCGAGGTGAATCATGAACGGAAGAGTGTATGGTGGGATAAGGTGGAGTTGGGCCGAGCAAAGCAGGGCTTAGTGAAGTAGGACAATAAGGTTGGGTATAACAATGTCGTTTGTACCCGTGGAGCTTAACTGAGTGGGTGGAGGAGATACAAATACTAGCCACGATGATGGTGGTAACGACGATGATGGTGGTGGAGGGATGTTGGGGAGAAGTCGCATGGGCAGTCACATGTACAGAAGAGTAATGAGCAAGGGAAGCATGAAATAATATTTACAGAAGAATTGTACTTTGACCATGCTAGCAAGGACAGTAGTCATGGTGTGTGTATGACCTCTCATGGTCATGGAAGCCAGACGTTCGAGCAACGACAACATGGTAATGGGAGACAAGTTGACCGTGTGGGTGATTATAGGCAATCACGAGATATGGATAACATGATACATGGGATGGATAGAATCAATGTTTACGTGTAGTCATCATGATAGTGGCTATGGATATGAGTGCATTTTTGTCCTTATATGGTTAGAGTCCTACGGCCCAATCCAACTTATCTGGTGTTTATGGACATAATGCTCAATCCCAAGCATTGAGAGCAAGTAATTGACAAAATCCAC
Organism: Tetracentron sinense; assembly: GCA_015143295.1. NCBI lineage: Eukaryota > Viridiplantae > Streptophyta > Magnoliopsida > Trochodendrales > Trochodendraceae > Tetracentron > Tetracentron sinense. The sequence goes on from CM026552.1 coordinate 54,934,756, forward strand.
AGCTCTCGGGTTTGCAACCGATTGAGTTAGTGTATGCTATTAGTCAATAGTAGACTTACATATAGAAGTACCAGATCAAATACCACATTTATATGAGTCATACATAGTATTGTAATCATATCTAGCAAACTTATCATGTACCACTCTATTCATTTTCTGAGGCCATAGTATTCGAGCCCACAAGTAATGCAATGTGGTATTGATCTTATAACATGTATGTCATTTACTTTATGGTTGTAAAGTATTCGAGCCCACAAGTAATGCAATGTGGTATTGATCTTATAACATGTATGTCATTTACTTTATGGTTGTAAAGTCAACGTTTTCTTATGTATTCGTTGAATGTAAGTTTTTCAAATTTAGATTGTATTGCCTATACTTGGCTAAGTGACTATGGTTTGTATTTCCAAACTTGTTTTAGCATGCTCGCCTTTTTAACCTATAAAATTCTTTACTCCCATATTTATAGTTAAAAATGTAGTTAATGGACTTCATTTAGTTTGTTTTTAGTTTATCTCTGCATAAAAAAAAAATTATGTAGGTATCCAAATTTTTCATTACATATCAAAGCGTAACTCTGTGTATCTTAATTTTTTCCAACATATCCCTCATACGTATCCTAAAATCGCCTTATAGATACTCATACCGATACCAATACTTTGAACCATAAACACAGTTATCCGATAACATTCTGGCAAAGAGTGTTTTGGATATGTGGAAGATATTCAACTGAGACTTCACAAAATTTCAATGATGAAGACATGCAGTACAGACTAATCAAGTGCGTAATTGAACATATCTTCAAATTTCAATTTCAAATAACCCCAAATCATGGATATGCACATAGATTGTAAAAATCTAAAATGAGGGGCATAAACTTGAAAAGTGATTTGAGCTAATGAAAATTTAGTGTCACCTTAAACACAGAAGCCCAATAGTAATCATAACGGCATCGGAACTTTTTTCTTTCCAAGGGATAAAAGACATGCTTGGCTTTATAGTTCAGTAGTCCAAGTTCGCATACCTTGGATGATCTAAGATCCACACCTGGGAGAAATACAACATCAGCCCATGCAATACATACAAGTGTCAAATAATTTACAAAGGAATGGATGGATTATTGAATTGAAACAAATGCTCTTTGCCAATCAAATATAATCCTTGGAAGATCTCCAATAATACAAACAGATGCCAATATTATATGGAGATACTTATATAGAGTCTTATCTTCTTTGTATTACAATTTTTTTTTGGTAATGGAGGGTGTCCCAACCCTGACAAGGAAGGACTAGTCCCTTCGGATGCACGCAATCACCCACAATCCACATGCATTGGGTAAGCTCACAAGGAGTTGAACTCAAGACCTTGGGGATCTCTCCCAAGACCCGAACCATAGAGATAATTGAAACACTTTACTGTATTTTTTTTCTATGATCCTCATTACTGAAGGGAAAAAATGAGTCTTTTTTTTCAGCCAGGGGTATAGATGCATTTTGATATAAGTCCTCAAATGTGCCATAGTTCTAGGAATTAATTCCTTCACCTGATTTTGTAAGGAAGTTCTTCCATTTATAAAATAGATAAATTGAATCACTGAGATCAAAATCAGTCTCAGTTACTTTATTCCATAAAGGATTTGTAGTCTTATTCAGCAATAAACATGTAAACTTACAACTTCAATGATTTGGATATACTGAATGGTTTTAAGTTCACATCTGGAGTTACACAGTATACATCAAATATTGCAACATGAAAAAGGAAAGGAAAGTAGGAAAGTAGGAAAGCAGGGGATTATGCTAACAGAATCCAAGGACCAAGATGTTGGGGGCATCTGTCTTGGTAGGGGTTTGGGACTCGAAAGACAGTAGTCAAGAAGCCAGGGCGGGGCCTATGTGCATCAAAAAATCAAGGCTGCAATTTACTAACAGACTCAATCTAAGGCATGCCATCAACATTAGTGCGTGACACACAATGAATGTGATTCACAAGTAATGAAAAGGTTTTTTTTTATGAATCTCAAAGCAAAAGCAATTTCATACAAGAATCTATTTAATGGGAAAAGCTGAATGGTTCATCCTTATATGTGCACTTATGTATTGCTGTGAGCAACGTATTTCGATCGCCGTCCGAAATAGGAATAATGTCCAAAATCACAATGAATTGAGACTCGACGCCTATTCTAATTATAAGGGAAAATAAAAGTCCTAAACAATTCAATGGAAAAGGGAAAGGTCTGCAAATAGAAAATCTATGCAATATATTGATCATTTGTGCTCAGGGAATGATTTAGACACACATAGACACCTGTTAAAAAGCAATAACCTACTTCCTAAATCCAATTTAGACTAAAATAAAAACATTAATGAAATTCCTAATTTAATGACATGCTATTAAGGATATCATTCTAGAATAGGAAATATACTAAATAGCAACAAATCATAGATGAAATCGTGCTGAAAGCAACTTAAGCAATTCATTCGTCCAATAATATTAGTATGCTAATTTTCAAAGTAGAAACTATCTCAAATAGCTAGAATCATCAAAATATCAAGAAATAATGAAAATAGAAACTAACATAATTTCTAACCTAAGGCAACTGAACCTGCATTGGATTGCCTGTGTACTCATTTGTATGGGAACCAGCCATACGTAGTTCTAACATGATAGCACTCATTCAAGCAATCAACGATATTTATGATTTTTGAAATTTTCTGATTTCTGTAATTTTTGTATTTTCTAATTCTTTTATGGAGTTGTTTATTTTATTTTATTTTATTTTTGAATTTTTAAATGGCCTTAGCAGTTTTAATCTCATGCAGAGATGGAGCATGTGAAAGTAATCCTAATCTATCCCTAAAGTCAAAACTAAGCCACTAAGAAATGAAAAACAGATTCTGGAAATTGGAAAACAGAAACACCCAGAACAGAAGCACTCTATCCCAGATACTGAGGCAGTGTGTTGTGCACGGTGCACCAGAGAAGAGCAAATTGGCGGTAAACAAAGTGCCTGCCATCAGTATAGAAATAGGCTTATAATGGATCTAGCGGTAATTGATCTACCGCCAAGAGGGAATTAAGTCAGAAAAGAGGTGACGTCGTTGAAACGACGCCACTGATTATAGCTCAAAAAAACTCTTATGTTGATGAATAGGTTTCGAATTGCGTTTCCGCTGCTGATCAGGCCTAAGTCCACTAAACTGAACCGTACCATTAGCTTTTCACTCAGAAGGAGGTGAGAAGAAGGATGGGAAGAATGGAGGGGAATTAGGTGTGTGATTAGGAGAAGAGGAAGAAGAACTGAAGAAAAACAACTGACAATGAAAAAATACTGAACGGAGAGTGAGCTGGGAAATCTCATATCCCCAATTTTCTCCAGTATTCCTGCTCTGTCCTCCTTTGCCTTACATGACGAAAGCTCACCCCTACTTATAGCAAATCATGAGATCTGCTAGCTTAGCAAAGTTAGTTAAGCTCTTAGCCAGTAAAAATCTTCCAAGTTAGCTATAACTAAGTCATCATGACCTCACGCCTTAGTGAGTGTTCTTCGTGTTAGTCAGGACGCCAATGCGATCTAACTACTAACAAATTCTCCTTGTACCTACCAAACCACAATAACCTAAATCCTCCCCCCACCCTAGGTTATAATAGTAGTAATAGTAATATTGCTTTCTTACGGCGAATCATACACCTTGAGAAAGCTTATCGACCAAATATAATTAGATTTCAAGTAAAGAAACCTATAAGCACCCAATTTTTACACCCTCAATGGTTAAAAGCCTTAACCATGGTTAACCTAACCCTACATCAAATCCTAGGTCAAACCCTGGGTGAAAACCCTAGACCATACCATAGGCCAAAACCTAGGTCAAACCCTAGACCAAACCCTAGGCTTAACCTAACCTTAGGTCTAACCTAACCCTAGATCTAACCCTAGGTTTACCCCTAACCTAACCCTAGATTTAGCCCTAGCCTGGCCTAATTAGAAAACCCCAAAACATAAGCCATGGGCCCAAAGGCCCATTTAGGACCAACCCAAGGCCCCTAAGGCCAAAACCCGTAGTCAAACAGCCATGGCCCAAACGTGGACCCATAAACCCAATCCAGACCTTGTGTGGGGGGCCTAGGGCCCAAAAATTCAAATTTTCTTAATGTCGGTACTCTAATTACTAACATTACTTTCATGGAAAATGGTTGTAGCACGTGCAAGCTAATTGTCAATGGGCCAAGCCCATTTTTAGTTAAAATACAATAATGGTAGTCGATAATCTACTGCCATTATCTATTTGGCCTTGGAAGAGAATGACGGTACTGGAATTATCGCCATTCCCAAACTTTGCGTAAAAGCAAAGTTCTGCACCCCTGTGCACCCCAGGCACGCCCCTGTCCGCCTCCTGAGTCTCCCAACTACTACCCTACGAATTCCCATCGTTTCCCAGGCTCCCCCTTCTATAAATACAAGCCCCCTCCTAAGCTTCTTCCCCATTCGAAATTTTCCAGAAAACTCAAAAAAAAAACTTGTAGGATTCCAAACTCCAATCCAGACTACGAGAACAACCAAGACCCCTGCCCACTTGCCCTAAGGGGAGAGTTCAGGACCTGAGGAAGAGCCTTGGCTCCCCTCCTTCGTACGACCACTCTCCCCTGTTCAGCAGCTCAGCCACTGTGGGACAGCTTGGAGTTAAGGAAGGGTAGGACCCCACCCTCTTTGTAGCTTATTTTCCATCTAATCTAGTGTCCCTGGTCCGCTTCTAGGGACCTGAGTTCGGCTGCTGCAAAGTATAAGACCCCTTATCTCATCCATGTATGGGATAGAGGACCCAATGCCTTATAGGGGGATTGTAAGTTGTTTTGTAGCACTTCAAACCACCCCAGCAACTCCCCTAAGCTCCCAGGACGCCTTCAGCCCATGAGGTAGTCCCTGGTGATGTTGTGATCCAGTACCATAAGGGAAAAATTTGAAGCTTGGGAAGATCCAGAATGGCGGTAATCTCAGTACCGTCATTCTGGACTTTGTCCCTTTCAGTGGCCCCTATGCCCTCCTTGCTGAGCCCTGGTCAATTCTAGGGCCTGGACTTAGTTCTCCTTAGTCCCCTGCATCCTCTATGATCTTTGCAAACCCTACAAGCCCTTCTAGCCATAGTTAAAATGCACCCAATGTGAAGCGGCCCAGAATGTCGGTACTGAGTTTACCAATATTCTGGGATTTTCTATCTTGGATAAAATCTCCATTGTGGGCCCACCTCAAACCAGGCCCCAGGGTAGACAGAGCCCCTGATCATCCCTAAGGGTCCAGGGACCCTCTGGGCATCTCCCTTGGCTTTCCCCTTTGCAGCAAAGCCATTTCCATGAAAAGACTGGAAATGACGGTAAACTTTCTACTGCCATTCCAATTCTGTAAAAGAATTGGAGTTGGCGGTAATGTATTTACCACCAATTCTATATTTCTATTTTTTGGGCCTTGCACAGGACCCAGACCAGGTAGGAGGCCAATCTAGGCCCTGCCATGCTCCTTGGGCCCACTTCAAACCTTGACCTGATTCTATTAACTCTGGTTAATCTTCTTAATCATGGTTAACCCATTGAATCTGAAAAATCCCTAAAAATCTAAAAAATGCAAAAACAGCCCGAAAATCTGATTTTGGCCATATATAACCATGGTTAACCCATTCCTAACCATGGTTAACCAACTAAACCATGGTCAAATTCCATTTCAGCCATCCTGGGCTAAACCCTAGCCATCTCGGGCTAAAACCCTAACCTCCGGGCTCACCCTTGGCCTCCCCGGCCAATCAACCCTTAGCCCCCGGGCTAACCCGTCACTCTGGTGCACACACACACTCCCCTTAACCCCGACATGGGTTAAAGTGTCACCCGAACTACGCTCGGTCTGATCTCGCTCCGGCGGGTAAGTAGGCAACCCAACCCGGGTTCGACCCTAATTAGGATTTTCCCTTTCTTGGATTGTATACTCTAAACACTTAGGCATTTTATTAATTTCGACCTTAACTTGACTTAAACCTAGGGAGTAAATAACCATCTTAGACGAGGGTCCTGGGGTGCCTAATCCCTTCCCCGGGACTTAATCAAACCGTTTACCCTAACTCTAATCAAGACCATTAACCTTAATCTAAATCCGAGACCTATCCCCTAGAATAAATAGGTGACGACTCTCAGTCAAACCAGTGAGTGATATCCGTGCTCACAAAACCCTTATCGCCTTAAGCCATATTTCCGAAGCAATGTTCTTAGTGTTGTACAAATATATAAACACATGATTCCAATCAACTTAGGAGATCAACAGAAGCTTTCCATGTATCACCTTGGGGATGTTGCGTAGGGCTCTTCATATATTACCTTGGGGATGCTGCCAAGGGTTTTTCATTCATGGGCTAACTATCAATCAGAACTTATTCATTCCATTCATGGCTTGGGGATCTGCCAGGACTTACATATAACACACCTTGAGGATGCTGCCAAGACTTTCCGTTTATGGCCTGGGGATCTGCCAGGACTTACACGACTTGGGAATACTACCAAGGACTTCCATTTGTGGTCTGGGGATATGCCTAGACTTACACATAATATGCCTTGCTGAGACTCCAAGGACTTTCCATTTGTGGCCTGTGGATATGCTGGGCTTACACACCTTCAAAACATATCCACAAATTATATGGTCATGTATATAAATATAGAAGAATAGAGTCATGAACAGTTGGCAATCCTGAATGGCAAGCCTGCACGTTATGATTTAATATTACGATGACACGTGGCAATATCATTTTCATGTATCAACAATAGTCCCATGCCTGTGAAGGCGTTAAATATTGTTAAACGGCTTCGCTGGCACAACCATAGACAAAATATTATTAGTACCAATAACAAAAGAGCTTTAAATGATAAGAAACTTCTAGAGAGCTTATCTTCCTGGGAATATGAGCCAATCACACTGATTTTCAAGGTGGGCGGGTACAATGAATTGAATAGATGGTTGGAATACATGAATTCCATTTATGAAACCTCAAAGAAAGGAATGCCTATATATACCCCTCTTCCTCCTCCTATTTCATTCATCCTCTTTGATTTAGATGATTAGAAAGCTTAGAAAATGAGTTCAACTGAATAGATGGTTAGAATTCATGAATTCCATTTATGAAACCTCGAAGAAGGGAAAGGCCTATATATACCCCTCTTCCTCCTCCCATTTCATTCATCCTCTTTGATTTAGACGATCAAAGAGCTTAGAAAATGAGTTCAAATCTTTGGAACACATTCCGACCACTCTGTACTCGCTCCAATTCTTCCAAAGGATAAGGACAACAGCCTATAAGGCCACTCAAATTGCCAAATACTCATTACGGAGGTTGAATGTCGTAACTCAGCTTTTACCAATTCACGTATCTACTGGTGTAGAGGGCATGACATCTCATATCCGTTATAAAAACGCCTTAGAGCTTTGTTTATCACATTATGAGAGCGTTATAGCTATTAACTGCATTCAACGGAGATCGGATTGCTACTAATGATCGTGCTGAGAGAAGTCCCTGTCAATCAAAAATGTCTTCTCACCCCGGCTTTCATTTTGTTGCACCAAGTCATGACAGCTTAACCACTGCTCATTTGATTAGAGGGAACGAGATCTACTTGGTTGAGCAGCATTTGACAGCAGAATCATCCCTCCATCACCGAGAGGCTTCACAAAACGAATATTTCCACCTCAAGGAAGTTTTACAGAGGTGGAAATTTTTTAGCCAGGAGATCTTTCAAAGCTGTTGAGTGAACTAATATTTAGGATTTTATGGACGCCTTAGAAGTTTTATATTCCTTAAGAGTTTATGTACACCTTAGAAGTTTATATTCCTTAAGAATTGTAATAGTGCTAACTGTGCAATGAATAAAAGAAAATTTTCTTTTACGACTTTGTCTTGCGCATCAATCAATATAGCCCCTACTAGTGAAGGCGCAATAAATATTTTAAAAGATAGCATTCTCTATAAAATAAACTCATATTCTGTTTTCCAAGGTGTATATTCAAGAAATTTATATAATATTGATTGACAGTTGAAAAGCTAGTTTCCAATCCATGACTTTATACCACAACCAATGTTGTAGTGACAAATCATCTGAGCTATCCAAATTCTAATCACTATTAATTATAAGTAACACTTCGCAGGAATTTTGTAGAATTTGAAACGTCACCTCTTTTATAAATAGTGACAGTGAATGTGTATCAATCTATCACTGTTCATCTTCTTCGTTTTACTTATCGGAAAAATTTAATCAAATCTTTAGCAGATTTGAAGCCCCCAGTGCCATGTTCCTAAATTGAAAGCACTCAACTACGAAAGAATCAACAACGTTAGTGTTTGAACTTTGAAGATCTTTTCTTTTGATTCCTAGTAATCATGCAATAGTAAACTAAATCACTTCTGTCAAGAACGTCAGATAAACACGGGGATAACCATTAAAATACCTTCACACATTGCTATGAGCATTTTCTCTCTTTTTTTCTTCTTTTAATATTTATTTTTTCATTCACTTGTCTAGATTAAACATATTGCCAATTTATCGAGAGAAAATTCTGTCAGATAATTGTTGGGGTTCTACTGAGACTCATACCTGGGATACCATAAATCCTTCTGATGGTTGGGCTTTCCACATGAAGATATTGATGATTATTCAGGATCATCTCCACCGCCATTGTCAACTCTGAGGTTCCAACTAGAAAGAAGGGATTTTCCTTTACCACAGCCCATATTCAGCTCCCATGGTGGCTCTACTAAAGGATGGTCAGAATGGTGCGACTATATTCTTAATCATACGCAACATGACCCAAAGCTACAAATAGCTGGAATTTTTTATGTCATAGCACTGACAAAATCCTTCAACATAAGGTGTGACGCAAGCGCACTCCTTTACTTATTATCTAGATGGAATATGGAAACTCATACCTTTATCAAAGTGTGGGGGGGAAATAACATCAACTTTAGAAGACATGATGGTATTGATGAGACTTCCGCTATTTAGAGATAATAGCATTGAACAGGTTATAATGTCCAAAAGGGAATTGGGAATGATAAGTGATCTCCGCAAAGCTCGTTGGGAGTCAAGACATTATGCAAAATGGGGAAAGAAGTCTTTAGAAGGTGGTCAACCAAAGGTGACAGTTCAACTTCTTAGGATGGGTTCGACATTTCTTCAGAGAGGAGAATCCAGTACCGAATAAAACAGGGCGAAAAGGTTACGAATACGGTCTTAGGTATCAGAGCCCTCTTGCACTTGTCACTTATATTAGTATGTGGTTATCCGGTATATCTTCGAAGGACTCCCAATCGAAAAAGCACCTCATCGAGTTTTTCTATTAGCTTTACGCCTTGCAGAAGGTCATAGCTACGCCAAGGTACTGTTGTTTCTTGGTACTTTGTACAAGAACTTAGATCAGTTTCATCTTTATCAATACCAATATGCTGGAAAGTTTAAAGTAGAAACATTCTTTCCTATAGTGTTCTTGCAAGTATGGCTTTGGGAACGCTTCTCTGGCTATGCACCAATGGCAAGACAATTCTTACTTCCTGAGGGTGGTGCTCCCAACCCGAGAGCTTGGTGGTGGCATAATGTTCAAAAGAAGAAGAATGCAGCTTTTCGGAACTATTTGGATGAAAGGAGGCTTTTATCCTAAGACCGTATGCTAGGCATGTTGATGGTGTTTTGGATGCAGATTTTCATTCAAATAATCTCCTAGAATTTGTAGGGATGGATGTCGGAGATAGGATCAAGGTTGCGATTAGGGAGGCAAAATGATTTGCCATCCTTTCAAGAAGCCACCTGATAGCCCTTCATAGCTTGGATCATAGTAGGACCAGCACATATACTGTCCAAGTATACAATCCGCATCAATGCTCTCATCAATTGGTTTAGATCAAGGCGTACAAAAATCTTCTACTAAGTCGATTTCTATTCAAACAGCTGCCGAGATTTTTGTTACTAGGAATTGGGTTGAACAACTAAGGCCAGACATCCAAGGCTTTTACTTAACCAGTCCATTTAAGACAGAACATTGTACTGTAGAATATCAGTTTTATTGGAAAAGTGTCAGTGAAAGCTTCAGATCTTTTACTGAATCCGCCGCGCAGGTATGTAAATCTGTTTCATTTGATAATGACAAAGAAGGTGGCTTGAAGCTAATATCAAAAGGCCCAAAAGGAAAGAAGAGAAATATGCAAAAGAGTACTCTCCGTCTTAGTGGTCCCAAGGCAAGCTCTTCAAGTAACCCAGCTCAAAAGAGAAAGAAGACTTGCGTCTCTACGTCTTCTTCTCGAGTGACCGCCTCCTCCTTTATTAAGTTCAAAGCGACAGCCCTGCTGCCTTCGTCTAGGACAAGGTCCGCTACCATACGAATGGGTCAATTGGTAGGTATAGAGTGATCCAATTTCCGTATATTGGTATATATCTAAATTATCATGTCTCTGCCATTATGCAGCTGTCAGATGATTCGCTTGTAAACACCGCCCCCAGGAAGTAAGAAAAATAGGAAGACAGAGACCAAAGAAAAGGAACAATATTCAATGGTGATTTTAGATGTTGAGTCTCCAGAAACTTCACGACCTTCTCAACCTGCATCAAAGTTGGCAGAGCTTAAGGAGTTATCAAGACCTAAGAAGATACAGTCATACAGGTTAAATCATCCTCATTGAAAAAGTCTAGAAGGATGCAAGCCTCAAGGAGTTCCCCTAGATTGATGCTGAAAGGCCAGACAGGTTCTTCTTTAGGTGCTGCGGAGGAGAATGCTACATCAGAGGTTGGGACTGCTTCTAATCAGGTTTTGATTCTTGAGACCTCTTGCAAGGAGCCCTCTAAAAGCTCTTCGCAGAATGAACAAGGTAAGTATTAAGTCAAAATAATTACATTTACTTATACACTTATATAAAGTAAAATTTTCCCAAAAAATTGGCAATAACCCAAAAGAGGATGAGGGACTTGGAACATATGAAGAGAATTTTAATGAAATGGCTGACGCTGCTACGTATGACTTTGACGGTGTAGGCAACACCACAACAATTCGATTAGGTAAGCGCATACTGAAAGTACTTTATTGATAAAATTTCAGTATTTTATTAATTGAATACTTCTGTTGTTTGATAATATCTTTTCCTCGACATACCCCTTTGTTGTGCAACTTGTATGTCATATCTACGCATATCTTATAGTAGAGATAGGAGAGGTTGATAGTAGAGACCCGAATTTAATTCCTTGGCATTCGTGCCATTTATATGAATTTCCTAGAAAAATGGGTATCATTTTAATGCATGTGTCCCTATGGGAATTAATGTGGAATGTCTGGATGTAGAAACCCAAATATTTTGTTTGTTATTAGTCCTTTTATGATTAAATTGCATGAAATTGAAGATATCAAAAAAGTTGCAAAAGAGTTATAAAAAAAAACCAGTAGCAATCGATCACAGGCATCAGCTGATCGATCAGATGAATAACAGAAAGTGATCGAAAGAAGGACACCAGTACGATCGATCGTAGGATCTCAGTCTGATCGATCGCAAGGAGCAATCGATTGCTATCGACAGAATGATCGATTGTAGGGAAACCCGAAAGGTTCTCAAAAATTTGTATGAGCTACGATCAATCGCGGTAAGTGGGCGATCAACTGCAGGTCGTGTCCGGAAACGCGAAAAAGTCGCAATTGTAGCAGTTTTAAGAGAGTTAGAATTCTAAAACCTATATAAACTCACTATTTCGTAGGCCTAAGGTGAGATAAACTTTCTAAGAGTTTTGGAGAAACAAAAAAGGGGAAAAACCTAGGGTTTGAAAGGGCTTTCAACTGGAGAAGAAGGAACGCCAGAAATCAAGATCTAAGACATTCTATGCGAAAGATCGTAGGGAAACGATCAAGAAAGGTAAATGATTTTCCCTAGTTCTCTTCATGATCATTAACCTAGAGAATGAATTTAAAGATGAGATCTAAACAAAGAACATGAATAAAAAGAAGATCTAAGGATTTCATCATACCTTATGCATTGTTCCCATGAATTATTAAAGTATGATGTGAATAACCTAAGTAAGATGTGAATAACATGAGTAAGATATGAATAACCCTGGGAATAACGTATTTTATGCTTAAACAAGGGGTATGAGAATTATTATGGAGTTATGTGAATGTATGTGGAGGAAAGGATGTGTTTATGGAGTTGAATTGGATGGATGGAATTTGTTGGATGAAAGTCTTGGATTTTGGTGAAATTAGGGATTCATGTTAGTGTTATTACTTATGTATTTATGCCATGAAAGTATGTGATGATTTGATAAGATATATCATTTATATTGTTAAAGCATAATTTATGACCTTGAGTTAAAAGTCATTGTTTATACATGCACGCACGATTGTAAAACGCGCACAAGCATGAAGAGAAAATTAAATGGCACAACTAAGAGCACAAATAAGACCAAAGTAAAGTAAGAAAGTAAGAAATAAAAGATACACAAAAGCATTAATGTATGATGAGTTTTGCACGGACCGACTACCATCAAAATGGCCTAAGGACACGAAGTAAGCCTTCGCACCGGTAAATGTGCTAAGTAAGCTGTCCGTACTGGATAATGTACAAAGGGTGGTACATCAGTAAGTAAAGTATAATAACCCCTTTCCACAATAGGTAAAGTGGTATTTCAAGTTATACACATTGCATATTGTTATATTTTATAAGTAAGAAAGAAAATGACATAATGAACACACGTGTTTTACGCACTCTGATTTATGTATGTGAACTGAGTGGAATTGTTAACTGTATGCATGTCAATGTTTATGATATTGTTACTATGGGTTATTATATATGCGCGGAGTGACTTAGTACTCAGCCGATAATCTCATTGTCGGCAGGTTCTAGATTTGACATTTGCAACAAGTGATCATCTTGAAGAAGAACGGGATCTCGATTGCCATACTATTGATTTGGTTTATTAGTATTGGTTTAGTTTCAAAGGGATTATAATAGACTTATCGTCGATTTATGTATTGATTTAAATTGGTGGTTAGGAATCATTATGAATGGTTCAATTTATTTAGATTCAATTTGATTATGGATTTTTAATTGAAGTCTATTTGAGGCATCAAATGTTATTTAATGAAGAAATTTTTAAGTTCGGATTTTAGCATGCTTTATTTGTTCATTAAATGGATTAAGTCAAGTAAGTCAAGTGCCAAAGTTCCAAATTCTCCTAGGTGGGATTTTGGGGTGCGACAATGATAGAATTCAGACAGCTAAAGATATTAAGAAATTAGCTTTGTCTTCTAAGGTGGGAATTTTCATTCGCCAAGGCATATCTAGATTTATTGAGTATGAAGATTAACAACAAGAGGCATTCCCGACCCATTCAAATACGCTGGGCACCATCATAATCAAATATCTTATTTCTTAAGAGTGCGTAACAGTGTGGGAGAGAAATATTAAAAAGATATGGTGACATCACCTCTTTGTGCAAGATGAAGAATGACAGAGTGAAGGCGGTCTTTATTGAGATAGTATGTATGATAGTCAACAAATTGTGAGAGATTGGCCCAATTTAATACAAGTTGATGAAATCGCAAAATGGGGGGATGAATTGAAAGAGTTGGAAGAGGTGAACATTGAGGTGAGATGCCTAAAAGAGCATCTTGAATCGTTGACAAACATCATTAATCAGGCACAAAGGTTTTCCCAAGTGGTAGACTCTTACCAAGTCAAGTTGCCTGAAGTTGAAACAATCGCAAAGGCAATTACCGAGGATTTACGTGAAGTTGACACCGCTGAGAAGATTATCCATTACAAGGTCCAAAGTCATTCTCAAGATCGGGTGGTTGTTGTATTCTTGGTCTTCTGTTCTCGCTGATTTTAAGAAGGTCCACTGGTCTGATTTTCTGTATAGTTGGTCAAGTATCTTAGCTTGACTTTTTGTTTCTTTTCTGGGCGATGTTCCTTGCATCGTTTGTTTTTTTTTCTTGCCGTTTTAATAAATTGTTCTCGTTATTCATCAAAAAAAAAAGGTCCTAATTGAAAACAAGAGGCAGTTGATTGCTGAAAAACAAGAGCAAATCAAGACAGCACAAGTGGAGATCAAGGCGGAATTTCCTGATTATGACAATCTTAGCTCTTCTGCTCAAAGGTTTTCTCGCCTCGGCGATAAAGGATTTACTCATGAGATATTGAAATTTAATTTTAAGAAATTTTATTAAAATATAAAATGGACAACCTGTTGAAGAAATTATAACGCTTTCATTAAATGGGTAGTTTTAACATTTTATTTGTCAATTCAGCCTTGTTCAAGACACCAAGTCAAATATTGGGACGGAGCTTATGCATAAGGCAACAAACACTAAAGTAGATTAAATCCTCTAATTTGCAAAACAATAAAGATATGAAAGCATTACACCAACCTACTATTTAGTTACTAGAATTTCAATTCTCCTATAATTCCCAAATGCCCCAAAATACTATGCACCTATCTAAATGTACCGAAACTACCCTCATTTTAGCAAAGAAGTTGAAAGAATGTTCAGACTCGACATTCCTTACTCGAAACTGATGGGGCACTTGCCGCCACTAAAACTAGACGCTCATGCTCCTTGCTGAAGCCCGCCTCGAGATTAACCTTCTCCAGAGTTTAGAGGCTCTCGTCCCATCTTGACATTGTTCTGAGTCTGCCCCGGGAATTTTGTCACTTCCGCCACCTTCAAACTAATGCTTGGCTAGTACTGGCCTACCATGTATACGATTTTCCCATCGGGTTCCTCGATTACCTCACATCCTCTAGTTATACCAATATGAGTCTTAACCTCATCTTCTGAATTTCCCGTAATTTCTTAGATATTCCTGAGAAATCAGAAGGTGGAGAAGAAACTTTTCGACTTACCATTGGGAAGGGTCTAGTATCAAAAGGGCCAATGATTGGGCGATTGTCATCATGAACTAAGAGCTCATCAAAGAAAAGAGCCTCAACTATGTGAGTTTTTGGACAATTGAATGGAGTATGGGATATTGGGATGCTGAAATCCGGATAGGCTTCTTATTGTAGGTGCCTTTGATGCATTGGTGGTATGTAGAAGGTTCTAGCTGAAAACGATGAATCCAAGGGCACACAAGAAGGATATGGCAATTGACATCAGCATCAATGATATGAACCCTAAAGGCAGACCTGATGGGTCCAACTTCCAGAATTAATAGTCGCATGTCCCATGGTTGTCTGAGAATGACCACCAAAACCAGTAATGTCGATACCTTGCCTATGTAATAACCGCATATCCAAATCAGTTTTTCCTGCTGTTGAAAGAGGCAAGAGATCCATCGAAGAACCCAGGTCTACCATAGCTCTCTTCATAGTCACGCCATTGATCACAGCGGTGACATATAAAGGACGATTATGAATTAAAGGAGACCTGAATTCTTTCATGTTAGCAGTATATGCTAAAAAATAGTATTTGAAATGCTTCTCAACAATATTTAACAACGCAGAAACAGCATCCACTTGGGCAGCCATAGAGAAAATCATCTGGTCGATGAAGTTATTGAATTTAGGGAACTGACTGCCGCCTTTGATCCACTAGTGCTCTTCAATCACTCCTTTTCTACATGAATGATCTCTTCAGGAGCGTCTTTCCCTGTCTTTTCCTCCTCATCGATTGCAAAAGAGTCCCTAGGGCTTGATATAACCATAGTGACAGTCTCTTTGCCTTTATAATCGGGCAAGGGATTACTGTGCACAGATGATTCTGAGGTAGTGGAAATTTTCAACTGTCCTTTAGCAATTCTTTTATGAAAGATCCTTCTTAACGTCCATCACTCGGATAATGGATGTCTAATGGCTCGATGAAACAAGCAGTACCTCTTATCCGCCTTCTCTTCTTTGGTAGGCTCACTATCCAAGGATGGGAGATATATAGTTCCTTTTTCTATTCAAAGATTCAACAAGGAAAATACTTCTTCCATACTGCACGGAAAACGAGGTTGTGGTTCGTTCCTTGGTCTGTTTCCTTCACCTTGATATGGCCCTTGTCTGTAATTCGTCATTTTCCTTCCTTCCTCAACCGCCATGGCACCATGGCTTGGGGTCTTCCATCACGGGAGGTGGACTTACAATCAGCTTTTGGAAGCGAGGGGGGAGGTATAGCTGGTTTCAACCTTAGACACACATCAAAAAACTTAGAAAAAAAGCTTACAGCAGCAACCTCTGTATGCTCTGTATTCTCTTGCAATTGCATCCACACAAACTTGGACAAGCATGTCCTTTGAAACAAGCTCATGACAATCCAAGGAGAATTGCTTGAACCACCTTATAAATCCCATCTAATCCTCTTGGTCCCCTTGCTTTTCTTTAGCAAGAACACTAAGAGATATAGTTTCCTCCGCCGTAAAGAATTTTGAAAAAGAATCAGCCATAACTTCCCAAGTTCTAATATAATTTGGAGGTAGAGAAGTATAACTGGAGAAGGCCCTGCCAGTGAGAGACTTGGAGAACTCACAGAGTCTGAGATTCTTGTTTGTGGCGTGCCTTCCCAAGACATCTATGAACCTGACCATATGTTCATGAGCATTGCCTATTCGTCAGTTGTAAAGGGTAAAAGTCGGGGTTACATAACCTCTAGTGTATTCCATGTGCAAGAGTTCTGCATGAAAGAGTGGCCAGGCATCAAAACGCCCCGTGGCAAATTCCGCCCTACTAGCTTGCTCTTTCTCAAACATTTCATAAAAGTTGTCCACCATAATGAAATTATTTTAATTGATATTGTTCGCAGCAAACCTTGGAGACATGGATCTATTCTAATAGCCTTAATACTTCTGAAGATCCTCGTCTGACTGGTAATTTTTCGACTTCTCAGGTTCATCAGTGTCTTAATGGATGGAAATAGTACTCTTTCCCTTTCTAATAATGTCCTCCATCTGTTTTAGAGTATTCAGAAGTTGTTCAGCCATTTGCGCTTAAGAAGCCTAGATTTGAGCTTCTATTTGAAATTGGATTTGAGCCTACATTTGAGCTTGGGAACTCTTTAAGTTGATTGTGCAATTGTTGTAGAGAGGCCTGCATCTGGGCGAGGATAGGTCCCAGAATAGCAGTGAGATCTAGAATAGAGCCTGTAATTGAAGTCAGCTCTTGTGGTTCCCTTTCTCCTTCCGGTGCTGGAGGAGTGGGCGCAACTCTCTTACTCACCATATTTTAGATCTGATTGCAGAAATGATCCCCAGTGGAGTCGCCAATTGTTGATGAATGGGTTTCGAAATGAGTTTTTGTTGTTGATCTGACCTAAGTCCATTAAATTGAACCGTACCAGTAGCTTTTCACCTCAGAAGAAAGTGAGAAGGATGGGAAAAATGGAGGGGAATTAGGTGTGTGATTGAGAGAAGAGGAAGAAGAACAAAAGAACAAACAACTTACAGTGATAGACTACTGAACTGAGAGTGAGCTGGGAAATCTCAGAACCCCAATTTTTTCCAGTATTCCCTTGCCTTAAATGACGAAAGCTCACCCATATCTATCGCAAATCATGAGATCTGCCAGCTCAACAAAGGTAGTTAGAGCCTAAGTAACCAAAGCGGGAGCAAGAGCGGGAGAGCGTAAATTTTAATTTAGGATATGGTCGAGAGCGCCTCCGGAGCGCCAGTATATATATAAATAATATTTTAAAAAAAATTCAATGTTATATTATTGAACCTTAAAAATTAGAGAATCTTAATCACACTTGGTAAAGATTAAAGACACATCGTGTTAGCTTCTGAGTGTGATTGAACTCATGTAGAGTTCAATCGCAATTGGCAATGAATTATCATCCCCGTAGATTAAAAAAAAATAAAGAATAATAAAAAAGTTGAAAATAAATAATGTAGAAAAAAAGAGTTGAAAAAGACTCATGTACACTAACACAAGTCACACAACACATCACGCATTGATGTAGAAAAAAAAATTGAAGACTTTTTATGTCTTTCGGTAAGCGTTAACCCAGAAGAAGGATAAAAGTGTAAACTTCTACAAAACTTTGATTTCACTATTTATCTTCCTCATTTTATGAGTTACAGTAGCGGAAAAATGGCCAACACCAACGTGGAGATTGAGCTTTGTGCACTCACCGTGCTCTATGAAAATGAAAACCGCGATTTACGAAAATGGAAATCGGGCTCTCGACATGAATCCGCTCTCAAACCATGAGAGCGAGGTTTGAGAGCGGGAGCGGGTGGGTAAACAAACAGTTTGGGTTACTAAGGTTAGAGCTCTCGGCCAGTTCTAAGAATCTACCACGTTAGTTATAACTAAGCCATCATAACCTCGCGCCTTAGTGAATTCAAGTTAGTAGTCAAGACACCAAGGCGATCTAACTACTAACAAATTCTCTTTGGACCCGCCAAACCATTATAACCTAAATCACCCTCCCCCCTTAGGTTATAATAGTATACTAGTAATAGTAATAGAGCTTTCTTAAGATGACTTGTTGAGACTCCAAGGACTTTCCATTTGTGGCCTGTAGATATCTCAAGGCTTGTCAGGACTTACACATAATATGCCTTGCTAAGATTCCAAGGACTTTCCATTTGAGGCATGGGGATATGTCAGGGCTTACACACCTTCAAAACATATCCATGAACAGTTGGCAATCCTGAATGGTAAGCATGTACGTTATGATTTAATACTACGATGACATGTGGCAATATCATTTTAAAGTATCAACATTCTATCGTTGCGGTCATAAAATTTGTTAATGTTGCATTTCAAAAAAGGGCCCAACAACAAGAAAAAGTGAAAAACATGGGCCGGTCTTCATTGGTTCCTAACCACTTTTTTAATACCCACTAATTGTGGTTAAGATTCACTCACCCTTAGGGTTCATCCATTTAACCTTGGTTTTTAGAAAAAATAATAATAACTTTAAGTTGGTTAAGCTTAACCATGGTTAAAGGGGATGAAATGAGAAGGCATTTGACACATGTCCCTTTTGGCACTCATTAAGTGTGGTTAAGATTCACTCACCCCTACTGACACTCATTAACTGTGGTTAAGATTCACTCACCCCTAAGATTTATACATCTACCCTTCGTTTTTATTTTAAAAAAATTAACTCCTAAGATATTAAATATTTTATATGGTTAAAAGGGACAAATAAGGAATCAATCCCTTTATATTATACATATAAAAAAATTTACAATTTTTTTTTTGGGGGGGGAGGGAGCAAATTCTTTGAAATTTTAAAAGAATGAATGTATAATTTTTTTTAAATATATATAATATATTAGGTCTGATGGAATTCAAGAGAATTTGGGGCAACTCCCATCAGGTTTACTCACCTAATCAAATTGTAAAGAGAACTATTAAAATTAAACCGTAAATCAAAAATTAACCAAAGGACTAAACTAAGCACATCATATAGCATATAAATGAAGCACTTCAAAACCAGATTTCGAAAATCACCATAGCTGCGAAAATCAGATGTTGAAAATCCATAATTCTATATGATCAAAGCAGGGTTGACTAACAGAGAAAAAGAGCAGTACAAATCAATAAAATGAAAGAAATTCAATGAACTTACTACTCCAGACAATCTTGCACTCCGTGGGGACGATAATTGGACCAGGAATTGAGAAGTTGCCGACCAAGACTGCGACGAGGGATAAGAAGAACAAGGCGAGGAGAGAGAAGGAGCATCGCAAGAAAATGAAGTGGAGACCTCGCTTGGCTCTGTCAGAGAGCTCTGGTGAATCCATGAACGTAAGTTAGGGTATATACATGGTCGATTCCATTTTTCCTCCGCAATTTCCACTCACGGAGCCATTTTCCAGGTGATCCAAGTCTCGATTGAGAATAAAATTAAACTAAATGAAATATTTTACTCAGACCAAACCAAATTTCCTTTTTCTATGATCTTACTTGGTTCTGAATATTTAATTATTATTATTTTATTTTTTTAACAATAGTTGTGAGTAGCGAACTATTGCTCCTGGCTCTCAGATAACCGACCCTTCAACTCCCATTAGCTCGGGTTAGTTTTTTTTAACCCTTTTGTTAATTTTTTTTTCTTTTCGAAAAATTAAGGTTAGATAGGTGAATCCTAAGGGTAGATGAATCTGTTAGACATATATGCCCACAAAAATCATTCCGAAATTGTATTAATCTACTTAATCAATAAAAACATATTTTACATTCACACATTGTCTTCTATATTAGGTAACACATTAAAGTATTTTCTTTGATGAGACTATTTTGTCCCTTAGGTAACATTGTAGGAAAATCATCCAATTAATTGTTAACTAATTGCTAAGGAGATATGGCTTTCCGGTTCCTTGTAGACCTAAAATTGTTCTAAGTTATTCAAGATATATCTAGACAATGTATTCCTACTAACTTACACATTATTAGTTCTATATGATGGAGTGATGAATCTCAATCACTGAGACAATGGTCTCTTGACTAAGATATTGATATAAGTAAGAAGTACTTATATTGCAACAGAATCACTTAGTGGGTACCTTTAAATGCTGTAAATACATTTATGTAAGCTACTATATATGTTTCGTTATGCTTTATTATGTCACATGTAAGCACCCCATTTTGTGCACCTCCCACAATCTTACTCTTATCTTTCCTCTTCAAAAGCTCTAAGGCATCAACCAAAGCCCAACATCCTCAATCTTTATCCGAGCCCATAACATGTTTACACCTGACCCTGTAGGTTTGCGCTATGATTATGTCGCGACCCCAAAATCTCATCTAGGCTAAAATAGAACTTTGGCTCGTGACACTATTTATCATAAACTTATCTTAAAACATGTAAGGCATACTAAATGAGAACTCAAAAATTTTCTAACATTAACGCTAAAATCTACACTAGCTAATAACTAAAATCGTAATTATCTAATTCATCATCATGATTCACAACCATAAGGGTAAACCTAAAAGTCATCAAAAATGAAATTGGTATCGATCTACGAATATCTTATTACAACCATTTTTCAAATCAAATTTAATAAAAGTCAACAACTAAGAGTTTAGTAATATGGATATCGATCCAACACTGAATCCTTCTCGGGGTAATCACCTTCTTTCTCTTCAATGTACTCTTCATCTATCCACGACTCTACTACAGTCTCAGAACCTGAACCTGTCGACACGAAAACATATCGACTGAGCAATAAGTGGCCCAACAAATATAAAATCCTAGCTAACAATATCACAACCATTAACATAAAATAATTATTTTGACTTAACAAAACATGCATACATACATAAATTAGAGTGCGGAACATGTGAACATATTTTCTTTATTATTTTACCTGTGTAACTTGTCTTTCGTGAGTCATTATTGTCTCGCTTTCATCATGAACATCATCGACATGTATATATTGTGTAATAACTTGAAATAACTCTTCATCATATACGTGAAGAGATTACCTATACATTACTTACCGAGTACCAACATTAGCACTTGCCACTATGCGCGTATACTTCTTATGATTCACTTTCTTAGGTACTCATACCCTTATAATCTTAGACCAATGGTACTCGGGCTGTGTGAAACTCAACATGCAGTCTCAATCCTAAAACATTCATCCTTATACTTGTTCTTGTTTAAAATCTCTACCCTTATTCTTAATTAACATCAATAACCATGGTATTGATAGTAAAGAATCTATATCTACCTTCCTTGATCGTATTCTAGTAATCTAATCGCTTGAGAATGGTTCTTGGTGTCGATCTCCAACCTTTTCTCCTTCTCCAAGCAAAACTCATTTGAAAACCCTAGGTTTCCTCTCCTCTCTCTCCAAATTAGGTTTAGCCATCTTAAAAAATTCTAAACTCACGAATAATGACCTATTTATAGGGCTTGGGGGTCCAAAACCCTAAAATCCCCAAAAATTAGGGTCGTAATTTTTCTTCACGGCCCGTTTGAACATAGTTAGTGCCCATTCGAACGCACTTAGGTATGTTCAAACGCGCATCGAACGAGGGGAACATGTTGGCCACTATTTTGTAAAATTTGACAGTCTGTTCGTACAAACTGGAGATCATTCAAACGAATGGGTGTCCGTTCGAATGCCTTGCACCATTTTGCTCTGCAGCACTATTTTCTCCACATCAAACAACAACAACCCTTTTATTTTCAGCACCAGCCAACAATATACTTATTTTCCTTTAAAACATTAAGTAAACGAAATTACTTAAAGTTTTGAATTAAAATAGGGAAGTACCCTACATTTGAATTCAATAAAAATACTTAGAAAATCAAATTCCTAGTAAATCAAAATTTGATTTTCCAGTTTCGGGCTAAAAATGAAAAATCCTGTCCGTCATAAAATTTTCGACAGTCAATTAAACCACTCTAAACGTAATAGTAAAATCTCATAAAATCACATATGTTTATTTAATCTATAAACATCCATTTCCAAGAGAAATCATCTCTAAAGTCGATAATTTATGTTTTTGCTAATATCACACCCTTCCTTTAATTTATACAATTCATGTACTTCGTCATTTAAATCAACTTGAATCATCAAGAAATAAAATATAGGTCTCTACAGATTAAATTGTGACGACCTGAACACGCACCTTAAGGAATTATGTTATGAGACGCGCGCCCGTTCCTCATTAATCAACAGTGGAAGACTTTACTCGCCAAAATGGGGGAAATTTTGAACTTTCATCAAGAGCTTAACAAGCATCCATAACTAGTCATCATAATAAGCATCACATCAAAACAAATACCTGAGTCACCAGGGTTAACGGACTACAAAAAGAGGCGCTTTTCATACGCCGAATACAGTCTTTTGCGGTTTCCAAAATATTCCTTTGAGTCACCAGGGTCAACGGACTACAACTTCATTATCTGCTGACATGAGACGTCAGTTACCTATAAAGCCAACAAAATTCTCAATTCATCTAAACTATATTTCATACATCAATAATAACATTAATGATTCAACAGTAAGGTCTACATTTCCAAACTATAATATGCAAAGGCATATAATAAAACAGTAATAATATCAAGAAACATAACCGCATAAGCCCTAGCTTACAGGTTTACAACAAATTTCATTCACTTGACAACCCATAGTCGCTCAGGGCTATTTCACTCTATCATGGTTTACAACCTTAGTACGTTTCCCAAATACCAAGTATAATCGACACAAATGTTGCATGAGACCAGGCTACCATCCCATGCAATTGAACACGTTCAACCCTTGAGTCCGCAAACTCAAATAAAACCAATCGGGTTTACACCCGTTGTAACCCAAACGTGAGTAACTTGGGCTCAGAACATAACCCGAGCCTTCACTCATGTACAACTGTACCTTGAGTTCTTACAACTCAACACAACCCTGGGTCCATAGAACCAGTACAACCTCAAATCCGTAGATTCAGTACATAACCCGGGCCTTCATTTGCTAGGACCATTTGTCCTAAATTAAGTCAACTCCAACACATCCACTGTGTGGTTAACGTTTCCCCCGATCATCAATTACGGAGGAACTCCAGTAATCTCGTCTATCGCATCTCCTGGAAACGTCAATGGAGGCACCCCCGACTCTCTACGGACGTCGTCTCTTCTGAAAAGTCAATGGAGGCACCCTCGGCCTTACCAGACACCATCTCTCCTAACTCACAACCAACTGAAGGAACCCCGATAGCACTATTACCGTCTCTCTTGAGCCAACCAACTGGAGGTACCCGGTTATACACCGCAACATGTTAAGTCACTTAATGACATCAATAGGACACCGATTCTCCCGACTATCAGTCACAGTGGAATCCCGGCACTAAACAGAAGTCGCCTCTCCTGACCTAGTCAAAGAGGAACCGTGATTACCCATACACATAGACTCTCCCGACCTAGTCATAGAGGAATCCCGAATCTAAACAGACACCGTCTCTCCAGACCTACTGCCCAAGGAGGAACCTCGGCCAACGAACACCAATTATGAAATGTACTTCTATGTTTTATACATAGGAAATCCCCAATTAAACCAAGTCAAGATCAGATAACTGTAAATAGTTGGGCCTCGTGCCTCACGGACCAAGATCCGAGTGAACGGTTTCGATGTATAACCTACCGAGCCAATGGGTCCTCCCATCACCAGACACCGCAACAAGAATACATTACATAATCAATTAGGCCTTGAGCCCCATGGTCCCAAGTTCGAGATGAAACCATTTGAATTTGGAACCTTGCGGGGCTAATGAGTCCCCCCATTGCCCTCGAAAACAAGAGGGATATCAAATGCACAACACATGGGGACGAATCCCAGAAATTTAGTATGCTCTGATAAATCACACATGACCTGTGATCGATCGCACATGCCCAGAGAGTTTCCAGACATACTGTAACGCCTTTGCTCGATTGCATGCAAACTCCGATCGATCAGGGGTGACAGACACGTGTCACTATGCCATTTGCCAATATTTTTCAAATCAAGTTACAATCTCCGATCGATTGCGTATGGCCTTCGATCGATCGGTCATCATTAAGGTCTTTAATGGAGTTTTGCAACTCTTCGATCGATCATTGATCGATTTTACATGGCATAGAAACGATCCCCAGCCTTCTGTGATACATGCGATCGATCGCACAAGTTTTAGTAAAACAGAACTCTGTTTTGCTGAAACCGAGGTCTACCCACCTCTACTCATCTCCCTTTCATCCAATACTCCCTTTTACCCTTCTTTGGCTACCGTAAGGGTTTGATAACCCTTTTTAAGACATCCATAACAATTTTTAATCACAATATAAAGAATTTGAGTTCAATATCATCATTTTTCAATTTATGTTTTTGCTAAAACCACATCCTTTTTATAAATTATGTAATTCCTGTACTTAGTCGTTTTTAATTTAACATAAGCTCATCAAGTAGCGTGTCATTAAATGAATGACACGAATATCAAGAAATAAAATTCAAGTCTCTACAACATAACTTGAAATACTGCTTTACCTATTATGGTTACTATACTTTACTTTCCGAATAACCATCCTTCGCACATTGTCTGGTGCAGACGACTTAATTTGCACATTACTTGGTGCGACGACTTACTTTGGTCCCTTAGGCCATTTTGATGGTATCCGATCTGTGCAAAACTCAATCATACATATTCGCTTTTGTGTACCTTTACTTTCTTAATTTTCTTTTTTCTTGCTTGTGCTCTTAGCAGGGCCCTTAATTTTCTCTTTATGCTTGGGTGTATTTTACTATCATGAGTGCTGATCGGCGCTAGTTGTGACACATTTATACACCTCAAATTACATGTGTTAGTTTCTTAGAGTTTTCTATTGAAACATGTTATAGTAATTGGTTGTCTTTATCCATGATAAGACTATGCGAGAAATACAAGATAAAATCAAAGAAACAACAGATGAAAAGCATCAGAAAGAACATCAGTTAGGAGAAGAGCAAAAGAAATAAAGAAGAGAACAAAGAAAGCAAGGGACGATTGATCGCAGGTTGAAGGACGATCGATCGCAGGACAGAACAGTGACGATCGATCGTCCAGTCTTGACGATCGATTGTTCACCAACTCATGGCCAAAGAGAAATTTCCTGACAGGAACGATCGATCATCCCCAATTACGATCAGTCGTCATCAGCGTTTTTTAGCCTCGGAATCCACACGTAAAATATGAGAGTTGCCCCATGGAGAGTTTCTAAAAGTGGAATTTAACTCTAAAGGAGGACTCTCTATAAAAAGGAAAGCTACTAACTTACAAGGGGTTCTGAATTTTGAAGATTGAAGGAGAAAAGGCTTTGGAGATCAGTGCAAGGTGGAAGATGGACCATTCAAGTTCTTTGTGCTCTCCGTCAAAAGTGGTGTCTCTATCTGTAGAGACCTGAATCTTTTTTTATGCCTTTAATATAAGTATTATCTTTACTATTATAATGGGAGAGGCAGGCGTAGCTTGAATTTTCAAAAATTCCTAAACTACCCTTATATATAAAAAATTTAATTTAATTCCCAAACTACCTTCATCTATCTATTTAAAGAATAGAATCACAGTCAATCGCGATTGAACTCGGGGAGAGATCAATTGCACCCGTGGGTTAACACGTGTCTCTTTTAACTCCTATTAACTATGGTTAACTCCTTCCCACCGCTCTCACGTTCATCGCACGTGCCACCCGCTAGTGGGTATAATAGTCTTTGTGATGTTTTAATATGTATGTATTTATATCTAATTGGTGTGGTGTGATCAAGGCTTAATCAAAGTTATAAAGAGAGGGAGGCCGTAACATACCCTCAACTTTAGGAAGCTTTAGTTTTGTCACCGTTTATCGGAATCGAGTGATTCTTGAACCATTAAAAAAATATTGAAACCCTCTTTAATGTTCATATTTCCTGATTTTGAGTTGAGGTTAAGTCAAATGTTGAAGTCGGGTCTACTGTAATCCATCCCAGACCGGTCAGCTTTATAGCTCATTTAGATAATTAAAAACTCGGAATTAAGATTTGTCAATTAGAGACAAAATCGTTCCCCTTCGAATAAAGAGTCAAAAGCAAGTTGAATCGTTAAAATCCGAAGAGCGAGTCAAAAGTTATGGCCGAAATACCAAACACAAAAAATCGGGCATGCTCACTGGAATTTGGATGATCGATCGTCCAAAGCCGAAGATCGATTGTTCGGAACCCAGAAAAATAGTTAGCTCACTGGAATTTGGACAATTGATACTAATGATCGATCGTCAATGCACGACCCTGTTTTGTTAAAAAACGGATTTTGATGTTTTTAAACCCTTGAGACTATAAATAGGGGTCTTATTTCGAGGTTTTAGACTATCTTATCCATTTCTAACCTAATTTGGTAAAATGGAAGATAAAACCTAGGGTTTCTAAGAGGGTTGTGCTTGGTGAATGTAGAGATTGCTCTTAGAAGAAGGAGAAAGCTTGGAGATCTTCCCCAAATAATCTTGGGAGTGATTTGGATCCAAGGGAAGGATCCCTAAGGTTGATATCCCTTCTAACTCAATCATATTAAGATATTTTGTATGCTTAGATAAGATTATTTGTGGATTATAAAGAGATCTACATGATTATGGATGAATTAAATAATTGAAATGTGATTTGAGATTAATAATGTATTTGCATTTTAATTAAGGATATAGATGGATTTGTATGTTAGAAGCTTAAATTATGCCTATGGATTATGGATGTATAGAAATGATGGTGAATGGGCTAAAATGGAGAATTGATGGATTATGAAGGTGTGGGATTTGGAAGGGATGAATGTGATTTATGAATGAGTAGTGATATGATTTTGGAATGTGAAAATGGGAAGGGTATTGTATACTTAATTAATGCATTGTATGTGTTTGTTAAAATGCCTAAGAATGCTAAGTATGGAAAGTGATGATATTGAAAGGCTTGTATGAGTATAATAAGATATGTTATGATGAATTATACTTAAAAAGGATGTTAGAATTGTTAACATGAATATGTCAAGACATGAAGTATGTTTTGATAAATTATGCTTATTCAAGTTGCATGGTGATTGATATTCGGGTAGACCAATGCTTAGAGGAAGTCCTCCATGTCGAGAATTCTCTAATTAGAGAGATATAACCTAGCGGAGTTTCTTGACGGAAGATGGAATCTAAGTGATGACCGAATTCGGATGTTAATCACGATACGCAAGCACAAGTAGACATGTGTGATAGTTTACAAGTCTCATGGGTACACGGATATTGCATGGACACTGGATACTGAATTACATGGATAAGTACAAGTACAAGGACTCTGAACACTGAATTACAAGTATAAGGATTCTGAACACAAAAATACAAGTACAAAGACAAGGATAAAGATACTGCATGATTTTACAATGACCCTGAAATTCAAGTAGCTCCGGTATTCGTTGATACTCTCCATGGATAAGATTTCAAGTCTTAGATAATTATCATGAACATTTGGGATCTAAGAGCTTAAGGGGTTTACGCTTCTGTCGATGCACCTCCATAGATCTAAATACAAAGACCTCGTTAACTATTTTTATGGGAAAACAAGTATGCATTACATTCATGACACAAGTTTAAGAGTTACAAGTCCAAGAGTCACAAGTCCATGAGTTACAAGTCCAAGAGTTACACAGGTATACAAGTCAAGTTAAGTCATGATGTTCACATGTTTCCACACTCTGATTATGTTCATGTTATATTAAACTGTTATATATTGACTTTACAGTTGTTACATGATTTGAATATTAGATATATGGATGTGCTATTGTTGGTTAGTTTGGATATCCGCTGAGTATTCAATTCTCGGTCAACCTGTTATTGTCGTACAGGTCTAGTGCAGGTTCAGGTAGCAAATCCTTGGGTGGAAGAGGAGTATTTTGAAGAAGGAAAAGTAGGTGAGCTTCTAGAGGAGAGAGCCAGAGATTTTGAGAGTTATCCATGCTAGTAGATCATAGCTTACTTTCTGAGTGGTCTTGTTTTAGACTTAAGTTATTTTCAAGATGTTACTTACCTAATCATGGTGGATATGTTGGGCTTATTTTAGTTTATGTTTATGGATTTGGATTATTATCGGTTTATTATATATCAGATGAGAGGTTTTATAGAAAGAAATTTTATTGTCATTATTTATGGACAATTATCTTTTAGTTATGCCTTAGTGCTATAAAGGTTAAGCAGTGATAAGTGATGTGGCGAACCCAAAGTCTCATTATGACCAAGGTGGAGTTTTGGGGTTGTTACACTGTTTCTCGCTATGAACTAGTTCATTTTTCTAGGATTTAGATGAAACACTAGCCAAGTAATCATATCCCTTGTATTTTATTTATGTTCCTTCTTGTATAAACAATGATTGCATAATGAGAGGGTTGTCCTTCAACTAACTATTCGAGTTTAGACTCAATTTCAATATATTTTTATTCTTGTCTTAGGTTCTATTGTGTTGAAATTGAATTTATATATATTTTCTTTCTGTGATTGAGAATATAAATTTTATACAATGGTATTTATTGTCGATGAATCGAATTATACGATATTCTATACTTAGGGAAGATGAGTGATGTCACGACCCTAACTTAGTGTGTATCACTCGTGCTGACCATAGATAGGATATACCTAGAACTTGATAATTTGAATCATTCTAGTTTTTGATGAGTTGAGACTTATAGTTGATTTCATCCTTATTATTTATGCTTGAGGAATATGAATGAATATTTGTGGATGTGATTATGAGGCTAGTGGTAGATTCAAACACCCTAGAAGTTTTCTCACCGGTATATAACCAAAGGTTTTTAGTTTAATTAGGATCAATAAAATTTGGTAGTTAATTAGGTTAAAATCAATTCAATCAACCTTATTACCCATTAACTTAGAATTAATCTTGAGAAAAAGACAACGAAACCAACTCAGTCCTTTGTGGTTCGACACCCCATACTAGTCGCTATTCTACGGAATTGTAACTACTAAGAGTTTATTTAATTGACGATCAAGTGCATGTATAAACAGTAACATTTTAATTAAGATCATAAATTTAACAAGCATAAATTTTATCAAGTCTTAACTCATGATAACATTACCTCAATTTATCACCATAGCATATACAAGAACAATCACACTAACATAAATCCCTAAATTCATCAGAATTCACAATCATCATCCGAAACATTCAATTCATTTAGTTCAAAGCTCTAAAAATACATCCATTCTCCCACATACATTTATATATCTCCAGAATAATTATGATTTCCCTTGTTCAAGCATAAAACACAAGATCCACAAGAGATTAATCACATCCTACTTTGATAATAATTCATGAAAATAATGCATAAGAGATGAGACACTTCTTAGATTTGCTTTTCATTCATGTTCTTTACATAGAGCCCATTCTTAAATTCATACTTTAGGTTAATGCTCATGAAATTGAGAACTATGAGAAATTATATACCTCTCTCGATCACTTTCGTACGATCTTACGCTTGCGAGTAGGGCTTTGATCTAGATTTTCAAGTCCATTATCTTCTTCTCCAATTGAATCCTTGCAATCTCTAGGTCTTCCCTCTTTGCAATCTCTTAGAATACTCTATGTTTTCTCTCTTTTAGGTCTAAGAGGTTTTTGGAACCTTAACTCACGAATTAAATAATATTTATACGGTTAGGATCCCTGAAATATTAAAAAAAAAGTCTTAAAAAACACGTCTTTGCACATTTATGGGCGCAACCACCGCTTGGGCGGTCAAAAACACAAAACCGGGTGGGTTCATTGGACGCCATCGCTCGCGGGCAGAGCCTTCGGGCACTTAGGCGGTCTAATGCTACCGCTCGGGTGGCAGGCTTGGGTGCTCAGGCGGCCCAACCACTATATTTTTTTAAAAGCTCTTTTGCTAATTTTTTGTTAACTTCAATTTAATGCAATTGAATCATGAAAAATACTGAAAATGATCAAGATATTTGGGTTTCTACATGGTGCAGCTATTCCAGAAGAGTTTGAAGGGACCTGGCCTACAATGGTTTACTAAGCTTGATCTTGCCAAGATTCGCACATGGGATGGCCTCTATGAGGCATTTATCACCCAATATTTCTATAATGTTGATTTGGTTCGTAAAGGGTAGACTTGGAAAGAATGTCTCTAAGGGATAATGAGTCCTTCATCAAATACTCTATTTGATGGATGGAAAATGTTGTAAAAATGAACACCCCTGTGCCTAAGGAGGAGTTGGTGACAACGTTCCTTCATACTCTCAGACACCCCTTTAAGACCCTTTTGACAGCCCAACCCATCTCCAACTTTAGCACAATAGCCAAGTGTGGTGCTAGGATTGAGGCCACCATGGGAGAAGTATGAGCATTTGATGTGTTTTCAAAGGGCGTATCATCATCTAGATATGCTCCTCCACCACTAAGAAGAGATACAAGAAGAAGGGAAGAGAAAGTGTAAATGGTGGTAGCAATGTCTATTCAGATTCCCCATTTGCCTTAGCGCCCTCAGCAAGCCCATGAGAAGCTGCTCTCCCATCATATGACATTTGAGCAAAGAAAGGTTAGGGCTTTTAAGTCCATCCCATACACTATGTCGGGACTCCTCTCATATCTGTTGGAAAAGCTGCTAATCACGCTAAAAAAACTACAGCTTCCACTGACTACCCTTCCAAAAGATTGCATGATAGATCAACACTACGGGTATCATCAGACTCCAGGGACCCTACTAACAGGTGCTATGATCTAAAGCATGTTGTCCAAGATATGTTGGAGATGGACAAAATCATTTTCGCACCAAAGAACATCGATCAAATGCCTCTCCCCAATCATGCAGCTCTCAGAAATCAAGGTGCACCAGCCTGAACAACCTCTACAGCTGGCCCCTTTGAGTAGTCCTATCAAAATTCAGTCCCTTTTGTCTCCTTATTTCTTTGCTTTTCCGCGAATGGCCTAAGCCTGTCTCCATCCATTCTATCTACATGTTGGCCAGCAACCCATCTCTTTATTTCTTCATATCGAGTCTTTTCATCTTATATATATAATTTTATATGTTAAGCCAAAATTTTCAGCGAATTATAGTGTTTGTCTGAATTATGCTTGAAATATTTTTGTACTGTACTTTTGACGGTCTGTGTTTTTTTTTGGTCGAATTTTAAAAAAACTTTTGAATGACTATTCCAAATTCTACTCGACCCATGGGGAGGAGAGCCTTTGTTAGCTCTCTTAAAAACTTTTTACCAGACGATGTGAGACAAAAGACAATAAGAGATGTAAATTAATGTGGGTGTGCTTTGCCTCACTTAAGATACCAAGCAACCACTCCAACTAAAACCAAAATTAAATGCTTAAAATCCGCTTCAAATAAGCAAATTTTTATTTATTTAAAAAGGTAATTTTGAATCACCATAACAAAGGAAAGATCACCACCAATGACATCACAAAATTAAAACAATATTCCAAGACAAATGATCCATGCTTTTGTTTTTGATTGAGGGTAAGCTAGCTGCCCAGAGGAAAGTGATGGCATTATCCATGTGCTAATCCAAAGATCTTCAATATAAGGTTTTAATATATAGCATCTGCCAAAAGTGAATATCAATCTAGAGGGTACAAGGATACTTCCTCATCAACATGTAACAAAAAGAAGGCATGAAGCCAGCTGGAACACAAATGGCTTATGATCATATCATATGAGTAAATTTAGGCACCCATCCCAACAAGCATCAGCTTAATTGCATTAATCTAAGGATTGAAGCTTGCAGCCAAGTATGACAAGGTTCCTGTTAATGGTGCATTGATGTACGTGGCAGGCTCAGACTGGGCATAGTTAGTTCGATCATCTGCGAAGCTATCATGTTCGTCAGGTCCTCCAACTATAGCCCCGGTTAGGATGTTAGGGTTTGGGTTGACGCTATGGAAGGACTGGAAACCAGAGTCGCAACCAATGGCCTGAGGCTTCTGTTGTATACTTGGCAAGGAAGAGCCTCTGTGGTGGATTCGCTTGGGGAATTTCTCCCCGAACCCCACCATGTACGACATCCCCTCTGGGTTATCACCAAGAATGTAATCTACCTGATGAATGGAACAAGCAAACACGCATTAAATAAATTATCATACCATATATGCTGCATGCTTACAAGCAATTTTCGCTACTTCATTTCTTCTGTTCCCATATGGATTTGAATTTAGAGAAGAATAATAATCCCCTCCTCATCATTGCCTGTTAACTCCCTTTCACTGTGGTTAATATTTTATACTTTGGGTTAATATTTTTAACCTTCATTTTTAACTTTCTAGAGAAAAAATTATCGCTAATAATATTAACCACAGTTATAAGGGACAGTGTACTTCATTGATGAAGGGGTGAGATGCCGGAGCGGATTAATTAATGCTCTTTAGAGAAATGTAGAAAAGAGGAAAAACAAAAACTCGCTATTTTCTCCGATTATAACCAGACTCAAGGAGTCCGATTAGGCGCATGAGGTCACCACGTGTCCCTTTTGACACCCCTTAACTGTGGTTAAGATTCACCTAACCTTAGAGTTTATCCACTTATCATTGGTTTCTAAAATTTTTTTTTTTTTTTTTAAGCCTTAGGAGTTGGTGAATTTTAACTGGGGTTAATTTTTGTTTACATATTTTTTCTAAAAATCGAGGATAAGTGAGTGAACCCTAGGGGTAGGTAAATCTTAACCACAGTTAATGGATGTCAAAAGGGACATGTGGTGACCTCTGGGTGTGTAACCGGACTCCCCTGGTCTGGTTACCGTAGAGGATTATGTCTTAATAAAAAAAAATTACCTGCTTCTTAGCTTGTTCCCTCAAAAGGGCTGGAGTGACAGTCAGAGTACCACAAGTGAAGGTTGCTTTGGATTTCTTCAAGTACTTGGCGTAGGTTGTCAAAAGAAACGAGGAGGAAGTCACATACTGCAAGTTACTCCCCTCCAGCTTGTACATCAGCCCTCCTGCTGTGTATTTTACTGTAAGAGATGGTGAAATGGGAAGAACATTGCATATAAACCTCTCCGCTTGTTGACGGAATCCAGAGACTGCTTCGTCACCTCCGATAACTGAGTGCTGCATTTCATTAATAACATCTACCTTTAATCAATTTGCAATTCCATTTTGTTATTTTATAATAATAATAATAGTAGTAGTAGTAGTAGTGGTGGATTGATAGTAAATTTTGTTATCCTTCACCAATAGCAAAGATAGTGGCAAACCTTGTAATTGTAGAGGACTAATAGTACTTTTGTAATTATGGAGAGAAAATGTATTTCCAAAATCAGTTTAAATATAAAGAAGAGCTTTACTTGATGACGTTGAGCGGACCACCCCTTTTTACACTATCTGAGGAGTAATTTTGTAATTTTGGTGTGTTTGAAAATTACCCAAGGAGAGCTCAATAATTACAAAATTGCTCCTCACATAGTGTAAAAAGGGGAGCTCCGCTTCAACACCAAGCGTGAAGCATAGCTCCGCTCAAAATTAATCTCTTCCAAAATAACCATTGCTCCTTTCTATAATAATAATAATTCTCAGAGCTGTAGATTTTGGTTAAGGTGATGGAGTAGTCATGGGAAGATCATTACCGTTATAAACATACAGTTAAAAGAATTAAACTTCTCAATCTTTAATGAGCATGAAAAAAAAGGGTAAAAAAGGAAAATATACCCGTGACAGGAGCACTCTAGTTCCTGGCAACTTGTTATCCCAACTAAAAGTGTCAGAGTCGCCCTCAACTCCAATGGACTTGGCGTACTCGAGATAAGAAAGATTTTTGGTGGCTTTGTAAAGCCATGCTGCTCCCCATTGTAGTTCATCCTGGAGATTACATTAAAACTATAATAACTTGCTCATTTTCAGATAATTATTTTGCATACAGAACTCCAATCATGCACCCTGGCCACACACATACACACAATCGAGTGCAAAGTTAAAATAACGTGCCCGGTTTCGAGTTGCGGGTTGCCCTATGACCAGTCGGTCTCACAATCATTTCCTATTTAGAAGAACACACCTAACGAGACCATATGGTCTCAAACCTACTAGAGAGTAACGTTTACGGATACGGTATTTTAGGGCATCAAAAAATTTGGCTCCCGACTACTTGCTCATCCTGTAAAATTTTCCCTTCTGTAGTTATAATATGATTTTTAACTGAAAAAATTAAAATAACATGATATTTTATTTGAATTCATTAATTTGTATGATTTACTCAAGTAACTTGATTAAAGCAAACTGATATATAGGATCAATAAGTAACAAAGACATTGGGGCATCTCAAAAATTTGATGCCTTAGAATCCTGCATCCATCCGATCCCGAGTTGCCCTATGACCGGATAGTCACCATGGGCCTATCCCAATGGTTGTGTGGCTCCTTTGGGGAGGTGTGACTCGAGTTCGAGTCTTGGTGTGGCTGTTGACACTCATCATAAGTGCTAACCCCCTTAACCTAATTAGATAAATGATTTAGGACCTACCCAAAAAAAAGATAGTAAATATAATATATGGTCATAAAACTTACAAGGTAACCGGAATATGAGCAGTAGAAGGGACAGACAACAGAGGAGAGAGAGTCACTATATTTCCCCCTGTATTTGTCGGCAAATGCAAATGCCTTCTTTGAAGTTGCTAAGAGTTTATCAGAGTATTGGCAATCAATATTTTTGAACACAAGGGAGGCAGCAGCGAGGGCAGCAGCAGTCTCTGCAGCGACATCTGATCCGGGATTTATGGGGGTAACCTTGTACACACTTCGTGGGGTGTCCATATCTTCAGCACGCTCCCAGCACTTGTGGTCTGCTGTAGGGTCTCCAACCTGCAATTAGATACAGAAATTGGGCCCTAAAATCATTAGTGCAATTCACAAATTAATATTACTTTTGAAACAAGATGAAAATTTTAATCATATGAAAGGTAATGCTTGAGCTTTTTTTGGGGGGGAACGGTGGTATCAGGGCCTAGAAAATCTTAAACATCTTTAGAATACTAAGCATGTTGACACATCGGCGTCCCATTGGTCATTTGTAACCTGGGCTACGGAGACCAATAATATTGTTGCCCAATTAAGCTTGAGTCTATGAAGAATTTGTTGTGCTTACTTGAACATAAAGCTTGTCCGGAAGCGCAGCAGAGGCCTTGAGGAGATAGTCACTGCCCCATCGAATTGCTTCACGTGCATTATGGAGCTCACTGGCCATGTGCTTACCAAACTCTAAAACGCTCCAAGCAAGCATGGTTGTGGTGTAAGCCATCGGCAGGCCAAATTTTAAGTTATCACCTGCATCGTAGTAACCACCTCTCAAATCCACCTGCAAAAGATGATAAAAGATAATGTTATAAACATAGAAGCATGGATAGATTTCATGTTGCCGCCAAATCATAATTACCGAATCTAAAGCAAAAACGAGAAGCAAAGCAAAGCCAAAGTAAGAAACATAAATCAAGATTCAAAATATTATTAGGAAATGAGAAGAGAGAAATGAGATACGAGTGTCTCACTAGTGATGTGTGGAGAAACCACAAAAGAATAGGAGAACTAGAATGGACATTTATACCTTAGAATTTGCCTAACATAAGATGTGTGGAGAACTAGGCGTCTTAGGTTTTAATCTAATGATACTTGGTTAGGGTCTACATTTTATGCTTTAGACCTAGGTCTATCTCATAATATCCCACAGATAACTCTAATTTTGACCATTAAATGAGATATTATGGAA
The DNA here is from genome assembly GCA_015143295.1 of Tetracentron sinense. Classification (NCBI taxonomy): domain Eukaryota; kingdom Viridiplantae; phylum Streptophyta; class Magnoliopsida; order Trochodendrales; family Trochodendraceae; genus Tetracentron; species Tetracentron sinense. The sequence continues at coordinate 54,970,905 of CM026552.1, forward strand.
GCCAGCTTAACGAAAAGTGAGCCTAAGAAACAAAGTTTTGTGGGAACCACCCTGCACATGGCTTCAAGTAGGGAGGGGCCACCCCTTCTAATTTTGTAATTTCTTTTATTTTATAGGTATAATTTTTAAAAATAAATAATTTCTAATTTTTATATATAATGCCCCCAAGTAGAATGTAAATGTTTGATTATATGGAAAGTTTGGCCCCCTCAAAATTTTGTAATTTTTTTTGTAGTGATTAGCCAACCCTACATTTGGAAAGCTAGATAGCCGAATGCCTTCCCATTTCATCTTCTTTTAACTGTGGTTAAGATTTCGTGCATGCTTGATAATTTTATACATTAATATATATTATATTAATACATCTACTCCCCCTCCCCCCGAAAGAAAAAAATACTCCAGGTTCCACCCTGCATGGCTGCCGTGCAACTATGCATCAAACAAAAATGCCATCTAGATCTTATATAAATTGCTCCAGCTTAAGTAGAAAAACATAATTCAATGGTTTCAGTTTTCATTTTATATATGAGAAGGAGACTAGATAAGACCTACATTTTCTGTGGAACCATCAGAGAGACCAGAGTCGGAGCGCCAAGTTATGCTTTGATTAGTCGGAAGCTTGCCTGACCTTTGGCCTTGGAAGAAGATAATGGACTTAGAAAGGGCATCGCGGTAGTTGATCTGGTGGCCGGAGACGCAAGAGATCATAAAAGCAGATATGAGAATTCCATGAACTAGGAACCCTGGTGGCGCCATATTTCTCCCTTGATCTTTAGTTTGTTTGAAGCGAGCCTTAAGACGATGAAAGGCTTTGTGGTAGTTCTTTTTATAGGTAAAAGCTTAAGGTCGTGAGAGGAACAAACTGCGGAGAAAAAGGAGAGACGGGCCTTATTTTGGGTCAAGCATATTCTGAGTCATAGTGAGATTGAATCACAGCCAATCGCGATTGACTTCAGGGAGAGTTTAATCGCATCCACAGGTCAACACGTGTCCCATTTAACCCTTATTAACCATGATTAAGATTCTCTAACTCTTATTATTTAATAATCTAATAAAATAATATTTAACTCTGGTTAAGAATATTTGACTCTTAGGATTAATAATGTTTTAATATTCCTTTTTTTAAAACTAAGGTTAGATTATTGAATACTAAGGGTTAGAGAATCTTAACCACATTTAATAGGGGTTAATGGGGACACGTGTTGACTTATGGACGCAATTGAACTCTCCTTGAATTCAATCGAGATTGGCTATGATTCAATTTCCCTCACCGTCATAATATAGGAAAGGGCAATGCTAGCCCTACTTTCTTGTCAATCATTCTCCCCTCATTTGAACAAAAAAACAAAATAATATGTCAGATTTTTGTGGGGGGGCTTACAACTTTGTTCAGATAGCGCCCATTGGGCTACCTATAGTGCGGTCTATAGGTTGCCATGTGTCCCTTTTCGAACCCACTAACTATGGTTAAAATTCACTCACTCCTAATGTTCATCTATTTAACCTTAGTTTTTAGGAAAAAAATATTAACCTTAAATTAGTTAAGCTTAACCACAATTAAAAGGGAGAAATAAATACAAAGGCATTTGGCTACCTACCTGAATGCAGGTTTGCTAATCACTGTCAACAATATATTCATGAGTTAGGCTCAAACTATTGGATGGTTTTGATTTCACTGGTTTTGTTTTTTGGTAGGATGACAGGTTTGTTGTAGGAGAATGTGTGGAGTGAAAGGCTCCAATGGTCGTTGACCAGCTCCAAAAATAGACAGGTGAGACGTTAGAAAAGTGTGTATACACTTCAATTCCCCCGGGAAAAAATTAACTACTAAGAATAGCGGGTTTTTGTTTTTTAATCAATATCACTAACAAGACCTTGGATTGTCTATGGCAAAGCCAGAAACGCCTTGTCTCGGGCAACCATAGAATAAGGGACAAGTGGTGGGGAAGTCAAAATCATGGGCCCATGATTTTGACTTCTCCACGCACTATATGACACATGGCGATAAGTTGTTGGGATAAAGGGGGAGAGATATCAAGTGGGGAGAAAATGAAATGACTCCTCCCATTTTATCGCCACATGTCCCCTATTCTATGGTTGCCCGAGAGAGACAATCCGAGGCCCACTAACAATAGCTGGTTGAAAGGCCTAAAAGGAGCAACGCAAAAATATGGCTTGATTGGGTATTTTGGAATTTAGAGGAAAAGTATTAATTGATAGAAATATTTTCATTTGAAATATAATTTTCAAACAAAGCAAAGGACAGTGATTACCAACCACCCATTTGATTATGTACACTTATTTGATTATGTACTCAAATGTTGTAACTCCGTGTCTTTTAACACTTTTAACTAGATTAGGCATAAAAAACATTAAGGCCTCTGTTTGGTTTGGTTGCACTTCTATTTTTTGTTTTTAAAAATAAAAATTTAAAAATTTTATACAAAACATGTATGATAAACATGCTTCTGTTTTCTATTTTTAAAAATTAGTAACAAATTTTTTGAAAATTAAGGTAACAAAAAATTTCTAATACCTCTTATTTTTAAAAACAAAAAATGGAAAACTTGGACCTACCACCATCCACCCACCCACCCCCACAACCACCCCTACACTACAACCCACCACCATGAATAGATAGAAAAAATTTAGTGTTTAGAAATGCCCTCATTTATATATATAATTACAAAACTACCAATGCCTAAGGCTTTTTGATACTCCGGTTGTCTGTTCGACTCTGTTCGTAGTTAATCTCAAGTTGGTTTTCCTTGTATCTTTTCTCAGTCACAAGATTGAGCTCTCAAACATCAAAAACACTCTTATGTTTGTTGACGAGGTTTTTTTTGGGATAAATATTTAAAAAATATAAATATATTTTTGTCTATAACCATTTATATTTATCAAGATTTTGTTAGCTCCCAAATCCAAAAGTTCAGTTCATATTTAGGCTCATTGAAAGTGCAAAGTTTGATAAAATTTAATAGTTCATATTTAAGCTCATTTTTTCATATTTAAGCTCATTGAAAGTGTAAAGTTTGATAAAATTTAATTTTCCAAGTTACTATTGACAAATGTTATATCCGTGGTTATTTCAACATGTCAATATGTAACTTCATCCCAATGGTTTAGAAAAAAAGTACCTTTATATATATATATATATATATATATATATATATATATATATATATTTTTTTTTTTTATTTTTTTTTTTCTTGCAAATCCAACCCATGCAGGAAAGGAAAACATTTTTCTTGCCAACGGAATACATGAGAAAAGTAGTTTTTATTATTATTTGAGAATCACTTCTTTTTTTTTTGCCAAACCAATGACCCTTAATTAGAGCTGAGCAGATATATTCGAATTCGAATAAATATATGATGATATAGTAAAATATGATATTTGTAATCGACTTTGATTAAGTATTCAGATTCAAATAATATTTGAATTATCTTATTACTTTAAAAAAAATTTAAAGAAAGAAAAAAATACTTTTTAAAAAACAGTAATTTATTATTTTATCTTCATCTATATTAATATCTTAAATTATGTAAAAAAACATATTTATAAGGTTCTTTTAGACTTGTAAACTTATAGTATTATATATATATATATATATATATATATATATATATATAGTCGGTTGGATATTTATCGAATTGGATATATCAATATTCGAATTCATTTCGGATTATAAATGAATAGTAAAATTAATATTTGAATTTGCTTTGTCGGATACATATTAAGACAATTATCTAAATAAATAGATTCAAATACAAATCGTATACGGATAATATCCGTATCCTTTGACACCCTTACTCTCATGGTGATGCCTCATTGTATAAGTGGAGATATCTGGGCCTCTATGAGCCTTGTGCCTCGGCCTCTTTTTCTATTTGAAGGTTAGTTATAGTCATCACATTTCATTACTCATTATGGTAGTGTTTCGTTTCAGAGAAAAAAAATGAAGAGAACAAAAGAAAAGAAAAGAAAAGAAAAAAAAGTGGGATTTTTTGAAGAGACAAAAATAACCCTAAAAAGTAGACTATTTAGAGGGTATGATGGGAAAGTAGGAAAGTTACTTTTCTTTTCCTTTAAAATAACCTTCATCAACGAGAGAAATTTTTGGGGAGAAAACAATTTACAACTGATACTGTTACCCTATGTTTGGTTGTCGAGAAAATAAGTAAAAACATAGAAAAGAAAAGAAAATTAGACAAAACACAACTAAAAATTGTATTAAAAATCCAAAATTTTCTTTTCTTTTCCATGTTTTCATCAATTTTCTCGGCAACCAAACATAGCATTAAGAAAATAAAATTTGAGTTTCTCTCAAATGGAACACCAACAAGGTTGTATTTTTCTTTATTTTCTTTTCTTTTACCCATTTTCCCTTAAAACGAACGCAACCTATGAAGATGGAAGCCATGGGTTCCGTGTTAGACTGTTAGGTTTTCCAAGGGCAGACCTAACCCACCCTTGCATTTATGTAGTAGCATTTGCCAAGTTTTGAAACAGGCAATATCGGACATCTTTCAAGTTACTTACGTCAATTTGTCAGTCTGTCATCAAGACATCTATCTGTCGTGTCAAGTCAGTCAGTCAGAGTCGTGTCCCGTGCAAGTCAGCTCAAAATTGACTAATCCTTTCGATGGTGTAATCGGATCTCCTGAACTGGAGACTGGTTCAAACAGATTATCCTAGCAGATTATTTCAGTTAGACAAATCCAAGCATAAACCTCAGTGCAGTATTGATACATCAGGCAGAAGACAGATATCAGATAGAGGTTCAGGGTCATGCCCCATTCTCTCACTCCTCAGACCTCATCATTCATTTTATTTGCTTGTTTATAGGTAAGCCACGTGGCTATCCCCTTTTATGTATTTATATTTTGCTTGCTCATGAACTAGCCGTGTGGCTATCTCCATTTATACATATATCGCATTTATTTACTTGCTTTGCATTCATTCTCAGTGAAGACAGTTGTGTAACCAATCCTCACTAACCTTACATTTTCTTTCTCATGGGTAGCCCTGTGACTTTCCCCATTCATATATCTTACTTGTAAAAATGAAGCAATCACGTGGCTGTCTCCATTCATCATACACTCTGCTTACTTATACACTTGCTCGTGGACTAGTCATGCGGCTATCTCCACTTATACATTTGCTTGCTTACTCGTGTTGAAGTGGTTGTGCGACCCCTTCAAGTCTAACTTCATGTATCTTGCTGGCATCTTACCCGGTGGGGCAACCGTGTGGTTGTCTGCACCATGACATAGTACCTAGTGAGGTAACCGTGTGGTTGTCTGTACCATGACATAGTATTCGGTGAGGCAACCATGTGACTGTCTGCATCATGGCATCTTACCCAGTAGGGCAACCGTGTGGTTGTCTGCACCATGACATCTTACCCGGTGAGGTAACCGTGTGGTTGTCTGCACCATGACATCTTACCCGGTGAGGTAACCGTGTGGTTGTCTGCACCATGACATAGTACCCGGTGAGGCAACCGTGTGGTTGTTTGTACCATGACATAGTACCCAATGGGGCAACCGCACGATTGTTAGCACTGATTGCATCTTACCCATTTTCTTGAAGGAGTAACTGAACGGCTGTCTGATCGACCTTAGTAGCGGCCTCTCGTGAAGCTGGTTGTGTAACCAACCTTCACTCATTTGCATCTTTCACCACATGTTCACATTTCACCGCACATCACTGCACTACTTGCTCACCCTTAAAGGAGTAACTGACACGGTTGTCTGATCGACCATCAGTTGTGGCTTCTTGTGAAGCCTGTATTGCATTTTTCACACACTGCATTGTATTACTTGCTCACTCTTAAAGGAGTAACTGACACGATTGTTTGATCGACCATCAGTTACAACCTCTTGTGAAGCCAGTCTTGCACACTTCACCGCACTGCACTGCATTACTTGCTCACTCTTATAGGAGTAACTGACACGGTTGTCTGATTGACCATCAGTTACAGTCTCTTGTGAAGCCAGTTTTGCAACAATCATCATTCATTTGCATCTCACCTACTTGCATCATGTATCATGCTATTCGATTGTGTGATCGATTAGCAAACAATTTCATACCATTAACTTCCCAATCCCCAGCAAGTGCTGACTTGGCATGAGCGCACCCTTCCTCTGTTACCATTCAATCATCCAGTCCGTGGCAAACAGTCTAAGCAGAATTTATCTTTTCTTAAGCTTTACAGGTTTTCCACACATGTGCAAAATTGAAGCGTTATCAGCATTTGTCGTTCACGTGCCCGCACCCTCCGACAAAGCGGGGCAACTGTAAACACCCTAATTTTGCACCCCTAGTCTCTTTGCACACTTTTAAAAACTCTTTTAAAAACTCTCATTTAAAAAACTCTAATTTAAAAAACTCTCTTTTAAAATCCTCTTTCCACGTGCTTCGATTTTCAGAAACAGCCATGAGGTAAAAAAAATGACCAAAGTACCCCTGTAGTGAAAAATGATCAAAATACCCTTGAAAAGTTTTCATTTTGTCCAAAATAATTTTACAAATTTTTTATTAATTTTTGGATCAAATTGGATCTAAAACGGTAGAAAATGACCAAAATGTCCATAGAGTGTAAAATGACAAAAATACCCCTGAAAAGTTCACATTTCATCTTAAATATTTTTTGGGATTTTATCAATTCAATTTTGACTATCTTTTGTGTCAAAACGGGCTTAAATTACAAAAACAGCTTTTTGGGCGAATCGGAGCGTGACATGTGTCACAAAATTGATTTTTTTAAGCCCTAAATAAGGGCACTACTTCAAACAGTGCCCTATATTTACAAAAATGCCCCTAGCTGACCTACTGTGTGTACGGTTCGATACATAAGCCCTAAATAGGGGCGCTACTTGAAACAACGCCCTCATTAAATTACAAAATTACCCATGTTCCGCCGTCTTACTTTTCATTGCCGCCTACTGTTTCGAAAATATCTAAATAGGGGCACTACTTGAAGTAGCGCCTCCCTGTTTTTTGAGCCCTATAATGTCGCAACCGAAAACCCACCCTAGGAGTTGAAGTGAATCTTGGACGATCTATCATGACTTACTTGACAAACCATTCTGCAAAATACCTGGAGCATATACAATAGAGGACAATATTAGTGGAAACATAATTAATATGACACAGTAGAAGACTAACCAAACCTCTAAGTATATATATACATGATCCAAGTTGTGTACGAAAAGGGAAAACAAAAGAAAGTGCAGACATGCCCGCCAAAATACACAATTATAATCTCTCAAGCTCACCCACAATCACCTAGAATCTACTACCTGGTAGTAGCCCTCTACAGGAGGTTCCTCCACAGGTTCCTTAACATACTCATCCTCCACCCATGGGCCAGGAGCGCAGATGTCGAACGGAGCGGCAGCTCCCTCAGTACCTGCCGACAGAAACGTACGACTGAGCATGGAATATTTAGCGTGTACCAAATACTAACTTACAGTCTTAGCATAATAATAATGGAAATAACCAGGAAGCAATTCATATAATAACATGAAAGTGAAACAGTTTATATTCATGCTTGTATCACATAAAAACCGATAAAACTCTTGAAATCATTGTGCACTTGACTTTACTTAAAATACTTTTTTCGTGCTTGAAAAACTTGTCATGTTTGTCTTGCTTGTATATCATGTGTATCATGTCATGCGTGCTTGCTTGAAATTTAAACATGCTCATGTAACTTGTGAGATACGCTTGTGAGATACACTTGAGAGGGAAGGGAGACCCTTATTTCAATGAAGTGCACTTGAGAGGGAAGGGAGACTATTCTTTCAATGATATGTACTTGTGAGTGAGGGGAGACCCTTATTTCAATGAGGTGCACTTGAGAGGGAAGAGAGACCCTTCTTTCAATGATATGTACTTGTGAGTGAGGGGAGACCCCTCTTTCAATGTTGAAGGGAGGGAAGTGTGAACTCTCTCATTTGCAATGCTCGTTTTTGTTCTTGTCAAAAGCGAGGTAAAACATATCGTAAGATATGTCCTACCTCTAAAACTTTATTTTTGAAAACATCGATGCTGGAGATGCTGCCCTAGCTTGGAGAACGTGCTCCTCACGTGCTTGAGCCGTGAACTTGAAGAAATCCGAGCTTGTGATGATTTAGGGTTCTCAAACTCTTAATTCCTTCTCAAGTGAAAACCCTAGGTTAGAATCTCATTTTCTCCCTTCTCCCTTTCTCTCAAATACTCTAAGTGTGGTGAATGAGACCCTCAAGGTTTGAGTAAGCCTTAAGAAGCAAGGGTGTAACGCCCAAAAGATGAAAAAGCCCTTAATGAAATTCTGCAAAACATGATAGACCGATCGATCGGTCGCTTACCGAGCGACCGGTGTTCTTGACCGGACGATCGGTCAAAAACATGCTCTTTGGAATTTTTTTCCATACAAAAAAGTGCACCAGTTGATAGCTACCGATCGATCGGTTGTGGACCAATCGATCGCTAATATGGACCGAGCGATCGGTTCTCTGCAGGTTTTGACACTAAGTCCATTTTTCACCCATTCCTATTACTTTGACTTATCTTACTTCCCTTTTAACCTCTTTTAAACATGATTAGGACCCTTTCAAGGCTTATAGACATTGTTAAATAATTATTTAATTAATTATAGCACTCTTGAGCACTCTTGAAACAATTCTCAAATGGCTTCTAATTCTCATTTCATGAAATTGGAGATTACAAGGCATCATGCCTTGACACACATTTCAAGGCATATACAAAAGTTTCGGGGTTCTACATATAAATACCACACCCCATCTCATTCAATTTCATTCAATTTCAAACCCTCTCTCTCTCTCTCTCCTCTTTCAAAAAACCCCTTATTGCGTTTGGCGATCCCGGGAATTTGATTTCGAATAATCATTATCGGGAGCACTTATTTCAGATATCATTTTGGGTTTCCCGGAAGATAATTTTTCTCCAAACACTGACTTTTGCTTTGTCTTTTAGTAGTTTAATTAGCTTTTTAATTATTTTTTAAATTGTTTTAATTGCTAAGGTTGCTTGCTTAGCCTACCCTAGTTGAACCTCTGCCCGAACTTCGGTTCAAACTTAACCTACCCTTGTTGAACCTCTGCCCGAACTTCAGTTCAAACTTAGCCTAACCTAGTCGAACCCATGTCCGAACTTTAGTTCATACTTAGCCTAACTTAGTCGAACCTCTGTCCGAACCTTATTTCAAATCCTACCTACCTAGCCGAACCTCTGTCCAAACCTTGTTTCAACCTCTGGTTCAAACCCTACCTACTTAACCGAACCTCTGTTCGAACCTTGGTTCAAACCCTAGTAAAACTGCTCAGATGCTCTCCGACAAGAGTATAAAATGCCCAAACACTCTTGAATATGAGCTTAAATCATTCAAAAATACCCTAACATCAAAAAACAAATCCTAGCATTTCAAACACCTACTATCCAAACACTCAACAAATCAAACCATCAATCACCCTCTGAAACTATGTGTGGCTTGATTCCACTAACAGTGGATACATAGGCAACCCTGATCGGGTTCAGCTCACCTAGGATAGAACCCTTGTCCTATTATTGTTTATATAATATATATCAAACATATAGATGAAATGAAATCTTCTTTTATGGTTTTCCCCACTTTAATTTAGACTTAAGGAGTAGGTAACCATCTCTAAATGAGAGTATAGGGTGCCTAATACCTTCCTCTAACTTAAATGGATTCTTACCTTGAACTCTATTTCCAGACCAAAGCCTTATCCAACATTTTCAGGGACCCTATTTTCCCTCATAATCTAAATAGGTGGCGACTCTCTATTTTCTACATTTTCAGCACTATTCCTCACTGGGTTTAATCCTAATCGGGAGTGGGGTTAAAATCCTGGGTCTACACCATGGTTGGTAATCCTAACCATGGTTAGACCACCCCTTAACTCTGGTAAAAACCCGTTTGGCATTCAGGCCTAATCTCGGCCTACCGGCCCCAACCCTAAGCCTACCGGGCTTACTTTTAGCCTCCGGGCTTAACCCTTGGCCTCCAGGCCCAATCCCGAGCCTCCGGGCTCACCACTTGCCCTACCGGGCCCCAAATCCAGTTAAGCCATGCACTTAACCAAACTCGGTCAAACCAACCCTAACCTCCGGGTTAGACCCTAAGCCACACTTGGTGCATACACACACATACTCCCTTAGCCTTGACACAGGCTCGTGTGCCAAAACTATGTTCGGTCTGATCTCACCTCATGTGAGTACGTAGGCAACACTATCCGGGTTCGACCTAGTTAGCTTTTCCCTTCTTGGATTTATATAAACTAAAACTAAGATATTTGACTAACAATTGACATTAATTTGACATATACTTAGGGAATAGGTAACCATTGTAAAATGGGGAAACCAGGGTACCTAACACCTTCCCTGGGTCTTAACCAAATCTCTTACCTAGAACTTTAAGCAGACCTAGACCTTATCCATAAACTCGGGGACTTATCCTTTCTGAATGAATAAGTGGTAACTCCTAATCGTAAATCAAATCATTAACTGTGGGTAGGATGAAATCCGTGCTCACAGCCAACACCAAATATTTGGATAAGGCACTAATGATTAGGGGTGGCAATTGGGCTGGGATTGCTCGAAGTCTGATTGTTCGGCCTGAAGTTTTGTTCAACTGAGCTTTCCTCACTTTGGGCTAGGCTGAGTTTGGATAAGAATATCAGCCCAAAGTAAATATTGGGCTGAGCTTGGGCTGCCCTTAGCTTAGCCCGAATTCAACCCGACCTAAACTAAATATATATAGAGAAAGAGAGAGAGAAGATTCAAGACCTAATCTAATTCTTATTCAATTTTCATTGTTTCAATGCCCATGATTCTTCTCCTTCCCGTTCTTCTTTCCCTCTACTTTTCTTTCCCTCTTCATCCTCCATTATTAACGTTGCTGATATGAGGTCGTGAAGGTAGTAGCAGCCCAAAAGGAGGCCCCACAAAAGGAAAGACCCCCTCATTAATATTTTGAAGCATAAATTGTTGTTGCTACTTCCTTTTCAAGTTCACTGCCATTAGACATTCCTCTTCAACTCTTATCTTCCTCACAATTTCCATCTAAAATTATAATTGATGTCCTTCACCCTATGCAATTAAACAACAACTCTCTCCCCCGCCATTAGGCCAAACACCCTATGCAATTGGAATTGAGGTCCTTCATAAGGAGAAACTATATTTGTGTTTGCTATGTAAGAATGTTACTAGTGGTAGTGGTATTTAACTTGAACTGAAATTTTGAAAAAAAAATACTATGTTATTTAATTATTTACACAATATAACCACGGGGCAAGTGGGGCAATACCCTCCTAAACCTTAAAAAAATATTTTATACTATGCTATTTAATCATTCAATAGAGTATAACCATTGGGGTAAGGGGAACTTGCCCCCCTAAACTTTTGTAAAAATATATATTTTATACTATGCTATTTAATTATTTAACAGGGCATACTCATGAAGCAAGGGGGTAGCTGCCACCCTAAATAAGGAGAAATAAACCTGTAAGATATGTATCAAAACGTACAAATGAGATGACCTACGAACTTGGACCTAAATAGTTTTTCTCAGAGGTGATGCCTGAAACCCCCTAAACCCATAATATTTTGTACCCCTCTAATCATTCCTCATAAATCTATTGACAAATAGTAATGTTATTTGCCCCCCTACAAAAAAATTATGGCTCCGCTCGTACTTGGAATACATGTTTTACCTTTATTGAACTTTAGAGTTTATTGTACCCTTTTCCGGAGAGCTTAAGTAAAATTGTTTATGAGGATCAATCCATCATTGAACGTTAGAACTTATTATACCCTAGAGTTTCTGGAGAGCTTAAGTAAAATTGTTAATGAGGATTTGATGCATGTAATTTTCTCATGCTTTTTCAATTCAGGTTAGGGTCTGCCTAACCCCAACTTTCTTCCAAGAAAAAGAGAGCTTATCCATCATGCGAAAGGGGTGTAAACGAGCTGAGTTGAGCCGAACCGGGTGCAGCTCAAGCTCAGCTCATGACATATTTATGCCAGCTCAAGCTTGTCTCGAGCCCTTGGATGCTAGCTTGAGCTCGACTTGTCTAAAGATAAATCAAACTCGAGCCGGCTCGCGCGCTTGCATTATTATTTTAGGCTCGTTTATCCTAATTTTAAGAAAATTATTCAAATCAAAATCCTAATTGAAGAATCATAATATAGAAAATCTATAAATTTTGAAAAGATGAAATCACCTTTTAAATTTTATCTCAACAAAAAAATATTTAACTTTCTTAACTTTTATGTGAATACTAATATTATCAGGGTACTATAATTAGTATAGAAAAATTAACTGAGCTGAGTCGAGTTCAATCATTCGGCTCGGCTCGGATCGGCTCGGCTCGGCTCAATGAGCTCAAATGCGCAACCACTTGACATATATGACAAACTAGAACCAGGCACCTACAGTATCAAGTGGCTTCGGAAAGTCCAATAGCGTGGATGTATTCTTGGCCGTGTTGACACTGAAAACTCTATGTTACCTATGTCACATTACGCGGTCGATAATATCGTGCATTTCGGAGCCTACCAATTTGGGTTTCATAAAAGCGAAAGTAGATTTATAGACGCTTTTGAGGAAATGTCTTTCCATTAAATTATTTATATAGTCAATAAAGGTGAGGGAAAAAGATTCAAAACGGGAGAGACAGAGAGACAGAGGGTTTCAATTTTCATTTCATTTTCCTGTCATTTCAATTTCCTCTTGTCTTTCTCGTCAAAACTACCCTTTCCGCTCTTCTTCGGCTGTTGAATCTTCAAATATCCGGCGTTTCGCCGGAATCCCTGATCTGTCCGGATCTCGTGTTCTTGCCCCTGGATTTTTAGGGTTTTCTTTCTCAAAAGCTTTGCCCCATCTCGAATCCGACGGTGCTTCTCTTCTTTTGTTCCGATCTTCCTTCTCCCGAATCTCTGATCCGGCGACGCCATGGACGCGATTGAGGATTTGGTTCAGCTTTCGGAGTCCATGCTTCAGGCTGCTGCTCTTCTTGCCGATGAAGATGTCGATGAGAACTCATCCAGGAGGGCTTCGACTTTCCTCAACGTCGTTGCCCTTGGCAATGTTGTAAGTTTATCTAATCCTTGATTTTTGTCTCTAAATTCTCTTATGAGCTCGATTGGATTGGATTTGATGTCATTGTCATGGTCGGTTGGATTAAGGTCCAGATCCTTGGATCCAGCAGCCGAACTCATTTCGTTTATAATCATCGGTCCAATTATATTCGCATAGGATGTGTTTTCGGGGGTGGGAGAATCGAGCTTGGGCTCTGATGAGAAAAAAAAAATGAAATTTTGAGGAAGATTGGACTTTGGTGGATAGAACGATGCTTGGTAGCTCGTTCAATTTCAATTTTGTTATTGCATTTGGTTTTATTGGGAACGATGGGATTGAATTCTATTTGATCGACACTAAAAAATACGCTGAAGAATTCCATAAATATCTATTTGTTCTAGTTGTTTGTTTTTATGCAGAGATTTTAAGTGGCAGCTAAGCTATTGTGTTTGACAATCCATATCTTCTCTATAGAGATTTAAGAAGGAAGGTAAAAAGAAGTGGTCGTGATATGAAATATTGCAAAGGGAATCCCGGCCACAAAAAGGAAAATGGGATAAAAAGAGCAGTGCAAAAGCATTAGCTCAAGTTCTGTTCTTCTTCTTCTTTTATATACAAAGAAAGAATAAAAATAAAAAAAAGAACTTAAGAAAAACAAATGGGCGTAGTCCTCCTTGATTACTTGTGTGGTGTAGACCTTAATAAGTTGCCCTGGACTAGTCTTCTACACAAGTTATTCTTCCAACAAATCCATCAATAGGACTTAATATCTATGATGTAGGCCACTCAACTATTGCTTAGTCTTGTTTTGATCCACTTTGATCCCCTAGATTACAGTACAAAACCTAGATGTCTAACCTGGTCTTGCAAGAAGGTTCACTTTGCAGCAAATTTTGATCACTTTTGAATATACTCCGTCTTATTACAACTACCCATTAATATATATATATACTCAAAATTAGCTCCAATAACTGACCGATGAAAGGATGCAATAGAGGAGTCAACACATGCATACAGGTGCTGGGGGGAATTTGGGTTGAAGAACATTACTATCCAGTCGTGCAATCAATTTCTAATTCTAAGGCCATTCTTGCTCATATCTAAGTTGGATAGGCATTCCTTTCGGCGAAAAAGAAAGAAGTTGGACTCATTATAATTTTCATGATGACGTATGGTTAAAGTACTTCCCATGTTTCGTCTTCCTCTAGTGTAAGGTGGAGCGGCATATACTCTCAGGAGTTAATCTTTTCACAGCAGTCCATCTATCTTACGTCCTTATTTTTGCTGTTCAGCTGGGTTCGCTTGACAGGCAGCCTGATCCGATCGAGCTGATCATGTCGGATGTCTCTCATGGATTGGAGGCTCTTTTGAATTAATTTATCAAAGTCTTGAAGGATATTCTAAAATTCTGTAGGCACCTATTCGAAAACAGCCACTTTTTCTTCATCCACTACTTCTGCATGGTAATTTGACTTTATTAGTTTATTCTGTTATCCGATGGAATCATTCTCTTTCTATCCTTGCTCCTTACTAAAGGCATAGGTATGGGTTCTTAGTTTTGGCTTTGTGATACATTTCTAATCATATAGCTAAGAGACGACCCAAGAAGATGTGGCAGGCACATAAAGACTATACTGCACTGAACTGAAATTTTATAGTTACCATTGGGGTTAAAGTTAATGACCACTGCTGCTCCGTTTCCTACATTCTTGGTACTACCTATTTTCTCTTGTGACATTATATTCTTGGTTGTATTTTTCTTATACTTTGATATACTAATGGTTTTATCCAATTGTCTCGCTAATCGAGGTGAAAATATTGTGTCCCGTTATGTAGGGGGGAGCTCCATTTCTGAACCGGCGTATTATGGGAGCTCCATCCCTTTACATAGGGAGCATTTAGGGAGCTCTCTTTTGTTTAGTATCATTTTTGTTACTTATATATAAAGGATGTGTTTGGTGGGACCTCTATTCGTTACCAATAAATACACATTGCTTCCACATGTAACTTGCCTCTTAAAATAGTATTGTGATTTGTGATGCCAGTCATTCTCCAATTCCTTGGTGAGAATTAATTGTTATATGCTCGATAACTGACCTTTCATTGAAGTCTTGGAATAACCGAATAAGTCATCTTTTGTTTCACTTCTAGTTTGTCGGTTATCCTCGATTTCTTATCCACAATTAACAATGGCATCAAAATGTATTGCTTGGCTAAATTGATCATTGATCTTGTTGCAATTGTATGGCATAACACCAAGAATAACATAAATAACTTGGAATTCTAAACCTCTTGCAAGAAGAATAAGGGTGAGGGAAGTCCAAAATGGAAGAAATTGGTTGAGGGATGGAGGAAAAAAGGACAGGAAAACAACACAAGATCCACTACTGCAAGTTTGCAGAGGACTAGAGAGTGGAGGAAGTCACAGGAAACAAGCTAAGGGGGAGACACTCTTGAAAGGGAGCAGTTGGAAACATAACATAAGGAGATATGAACTCGTATAATAAATCAAAAGACAAGATATGAAACTTGCATTAGGACCAAGATAACTACTGCCCTTGTGACAGGACAATACCTGACTAAAGTAATTTATCTGTCAGCCAGTTTGAAGTTTCCAATCACTCTAATTCTTGGTATATGACCCACTACAGCTAACTTAATGAGTGATCCTGATTGATGAGTTGGTGTCCCACGTCTATGATATGGCAGTGGCGCCACTGAGAAGTGAGAATGAATGAATGATGGACCCAACTTCATATGTACCCTATCGATAGTTGGGGCATAACTCTCACCTAGTTATGGCCATCTGATGTTACCAAATGTTGGTCATTTGTCAATGTATGAAGTTCTTTTGGTTTATTCTCATCAGAAAGCCTAACAATCAAAGGAAATTTATTTAAATCCCACCACAAATAGGTAGTTGGTTGAAATTTTGCCATATTTGGACTGGATTTTGGGAAATTTGTCATTTTATAATGGAATGAGCCAAAACATAATGATATATAATGCAATAAGAAATGCTGGCAGATAATTTGGGAATTTGCATTTTAAAACTTGTAAATATGGATATGCCTTTGGATTTCGCTTCGCTGAGTGGAAAATGGGAAACTACAGTGGAATTTTCAATTTCATGGGAAAAATGAAACCATGGTGTGTGGGGATAAAATTGTAACATAATGACCTTTTTCTTCCCTTTATCTTTGGGGAAAATTGTTATTTTGTAATGGAAATGAGTCAAAACATAATGATATATGTGGCAGAGGATTGCTAAGCATACTCTCCCCTCTTTAGATAAGAAAATGAATGACTTGTGTGGGGTTCACAAGTGGGGGCACACAATTTTTTTTGTTTTATTACCAAAAGAGGGGAGAGTATAGAATCTTTTTGAATTGTGAGAAAGCATATCCTTTAGTTTGCAATAAGAAATGCTGGCAGATATTTTAGGAATTTTCATTAACAAACTTGTAACTATGGACATGCCTTTAGATTTTGGTTTGCTGAGTGGGAAACTTCGGTGGTAATTTCTCAATTTGTGAAAAACTGAAACCATGGTGTGGGGGAATAAAATTGCATATTGACCTTTTTCTTTCCTTATCTTCTGTTTGATTATCCTTATTATGGTTATAGTTGTCAATGGTATGAAATATTGATACATTCCCCTGTTTGTGTACGAACTGTTTAGGGTGCTGGTAAATCAGCGGTGTTGAATAGTTTAATTGGACATCCTGTATTGGTAAGTTGCATCTCGAGGTTTTGCATTATTTTTGAAAATTTCATGGTTGTTTAATCAAATGCAATTAACAATTTTATTCATTATCCTTATGTTTCTTTTGTTGTGTCCTCTTTGCCGTCTAGCCAACTGGTGAAAATGGTGCTACTCGGGCTCCCATAAGCATCGATTTGCAGAGGGATAGTTCTTTAAGTAGCAAATCAATCATCTTGCAAATTGACAATAAATCCCAACAGGTTTCTGCAAGTGAGGCATCTTAACAAACTGCTATCCAACTCTTTTTAATATGAATCTTGTGATTTTGATTTCATGTCTTAAAGGAGCTTTGCGGTTACATGGATATCATATTAATTCATGATTGACCTTATTTGTTGTTTTCTTGGATTTCTGTGGTATTCATTGCACTTATCTTTTCGGCATGTGGTAGGTGCTCTTCGGCATTCTCTGCAAGATAGACTAAGCAAGGGTGCCACCGGAAAGATTCGTGATGAAATATATTTGAAGCTACGCACTAGTACAGGTTGGTACTTGAGATCTTTCATTTTGTAATCCAATTTGTCTCTTATGTTAATCAACAAACCATATAAAGCATGTGCTTATGCTAGCCCTCCATCCTCCATCCTCCGCCACCCGTCCACCCCTCATACACATGACAGAGAAAATAAACTCTGGAGCAGACTTTTTTCAGCCTAGAAGAGAAAGAAAGCAAAATCATTAATTTTTAAACTAGAATATGGTTCTCTTTAATAAACTGGATGTGGTACTTCTACAAGTAATTGAGCCCACAAGTTCTAAAATATTAAATGGAATTGTTGACTGGCTGCATAACTTGCAGGATCCTTGTCAATGATTTCTAAGATAGTAGAACCAAACAATTAACCTTTATAAATGTAGACGATGTTGATTATATGGCTCCGTTCAGTTAGTGAGACAGTGGGTGCAAGGAAGGAAAAGGAAAGAAAGTGCACTTTCCTCTCGCTGTTTGGTTTGCAAGAAAATATTTGAGGAAACTGACTTTCTTTTGCATGCTTTGCAAAAAGTATGAGAAAAATATGCTTGAAAATAAAAATCTACAAATCAGGTTATCACATCAACCGCTATTTGATCATAATTTATGGTAATAATCATGTAATACTCACTAACAATTCTTTCAGAATAGAATGGCAGACCTTCGCAACAACGGTTTCCATCACAAAACCACCTCTCAACCACCTCATAAAGAAGGTTCATTCTCAAAGGAAACGTGACGAACATTTTAATACACCAGATCCAATTGAACCCAATTGCTCACCTAGCTTTGCCCAAAGTTTGTGGTGATTAAATCCTTTGTATCTCACAACACTAATCGCATACTAACAAAATTTTAAAATAAAATCTCAACCCTTCACAACAACGCCTCCCATCACAAAACCCCCTCTCAACCACCTCATAAGGTAAATTATCAAGGGATCGTGGAGATATGTGTGGAATAACATCTATATATTTCTGGTTTAAGATGTCAATGATTTTGGTGCACTATTTACTTATTCTGTTACACTAGCTTGCTATTATATGTTTTCTAATTTGTTTAAAATAATTAATTCATTTGGAAAACCAAATATAAAAGGGATATGATGATATGTAATAGGTAAACCATCTCATATTTTTGATCCAAAATAGTGATTACCTGGGTACATTAACTTTTAGTTGGCAATTTAAGATAATGTGTTTATTGAATTATTCTATTTACTCAAAATGAAGAAAATATAAAATATGGCCCGAAATTTCCTGCAAAATTTTTAAATTTTCAGAGTGCGAAAACAAATTAGACTTTGGTGTTGCCGATAGAGAAGTGCGGTTGGAGACCATGGAGGGTCGCCAATTTCTCGCAGAACCGATTGTATAACCTTGCTTTTATTATTCTTCAATGATGCTTGTTATGATTTGTGAAGCTGTTAGGAAATTGAAAGTTCTATAATTCTGGTAATGACCCATAAGCCATGCATGATCAGTTGGAGGCACAATGGAAGGCTTCATCAGGCATGTCGTTAACTTAAAATAGTATCTGAGTGTAGAGATTCGAGTACCTCCTCGAATATAAACTCTTGCTTAGGAAAGAAGTTTCCTTTTTTCATGGACATCCACACTAAGAATTGCAATATGTTTGTTGTACATAATTGGGAAAGTCTGTGAATGTGTTGATACCATAGACCGGGTTTGAAACTAGTTTTCACCCGCTAACCTACTTACCACTAACCTGCTTGCCCTCCAAAAGAAAAAAATTAGAAAAAGTTTGAACTTTCGTACAACTGGTCTGCTGCTTGCATGACCTGCTACATGGTATTTGCCAGAAGTTAACTCCAAATTTGAGTGACTGGTGTTTGGTCTGTGCGTATAATTTGATTAGTTGTTTCACGCGATACTATTCCTTAATTTTTCATCTAACGTTAATCTTTCTCAGCTCCTCCACTGAAATTGATTGATTTACCTGGGTTGGATCAACGGATTATGGATGATTCAATGGTGAGTGTCTGCTAATCCTTTCTTCTTTCTCTCTAATGTAAGGAAATTTTGTGGGCTAGTATTCATCGTTCTTGTGATGGATATATTCTTTATTTACTAGTTCTTCTGGTTCAGATTTAGTTTTTGCTTTATACTAAATTAAAATGCTCACACTGATGTTCTACTAATCTAGTAAATCTCGTAAATTTCTTTGTACTAGGTCAGCGATTACATTGAACACAATGATGCGATATTGCTAGTTATAGTACCTGCTGCCCAGGCACCAGAAATTTCTTCATCTCGAGCCCTAAAACTTACCAAGGAATATGATGCAGATGGTAGGTTACAATTGACCTTGTAGCTTGGTCTGTAATAGACTACTAGTTACAATATTTAAAAGACTACGCTTTTCAAACACACGTCAGACAGTATTTCTCTGTGTGCATGTCCCCTCTCCTTTTCGCTTCTTTGTTTCTGTGCTTCATTTTTCATTACTTTTGTAAATTATGTTTGCTTTGTGGATTGCAGGTACCAGAACCATCGGTGTAATTAGTAAAATAGATCAAGCAGCTACAGACCAGAAAACCCTTGCTGCTGTTCAGGCTCTTCTGTTAAATCAGGGACCACGGAACACGTCTGATATCCCATGGGTTGCTTTAATTGGGCAATCAGTTGCTATAGCTTCTGCACAATCTGGATCTGTTGGCTCTGAGAGCTCTTTAGAGACTGCGTGGCGAGCTGAGAGTGAAAGTCTCAAATCTATACTGACCGGAGCCCCTCAAAGCAAGCTCGGCAGAGTAGCTCTGGTGGAGACCCTGGCTCGCCAGATTCGCAAACGTATGAAAGTCAGGCTTCCGAACCTCCTCTCTGGGTACACCTTTTCCAACTTTTGCATCATCTTTGCTTCATTTTTTTGTTCATACATTACTTTTTAAGAACTGTGATGTATGCCTGTATATAGTATATACCTTATCAATGCTGAACTGTGTTTTTTTTGGTCGTTGCTTCCTGTATATTCTATATATTTATGTATGATAAAACATTTAATTTACCTAGACCTTTTCTTCCCTTTCTTTATATTGGAACTAATGAAAGATTATGGAAGGAGTTCCTCAGGTAGGAAGAGTTCCCATTAGCTATGGTTTGCAACTCATTGCTTCTCTTAAATTATGTCAAAAGATTATACTCTACTAAGTACTAACTACTTCTGTAATGTTGTTACAGTATTTGCCAATTTCCAAGGGCCACATAAATTAACTTGGTCCAATGGATCACATTAGATGGGCTTCTGTCTTCTTAAAATTTACTACTATGTAGTATATCAACCAAAAATATTGATGCCCAATAGATTATCAGTTGATAATTTACCTCTACTCTTCAATTGAAAAAAAAAACCCTCTGGGAAATTTCTGCTCATGAGGATGAATATTGGTGGGTTCCTCTGATGTATATTTCTAGCCAATTTGAGTTCCTAATACCGTCATTCCTTTACAACTATGCAGGCTTCAGGGTAAGTCTCAAATAGTTGGGGATGAGTTAGTAAGGCTTGGTGAACAAATGGTTCATAGTGCTGAAGGTACAAGAGCTATAGCTCTGGAACTTTGCCGGGAATTTGAGGATAAGTTTCTCCAACATATTGCTACTGGTGAGGTGAGTAATTTCTTCTTGACAAACACACATACTATATATATATACACACACATACATATATTTGTATATATTAATATGCAATAAGATTATTAAGTGCAGAATTTGGGAAGAATATACCTTTCTATAGTTGACATCTTAGTGCACAGTGCACCTTAGCTAATCATCTTGATAAGTAAAGAACAGAAACTTTCATTAGAAAATGCTAAAAACCTGAAATGCAGAAACCAAAATGACTCAAAAAGGAAAAAACTAGACAACACTAACTAGATTCAACAAGGCAAGGAATCCAATTAGGACAACATGACCATAGTTGCATGGAAGCTATGTACAGTTTGGGATGCTCGCTTCCCAGGAAGCTTGTTTCCCAAGCTCGTTTCTCGTGAAGCTTGCTTCTATCACGTCTCATATAGTGGTCAAAGCGAGCTATATGTGTGAGACATTATGGCCTGGGATAGACCCAAGTATATAACTTAGGATTTAGACGTTGATCAAATATTGTTGGATTGGAAAATAAGGCGCCTAGTTCTCAACACATATCTTATGTGAGGCAAAATCTAATGTATGGATGCCCATACTAGTATAATGGGAGTGAGGTGCCTATCTCTCATTTCTCGCTTCTTGTTTTCCAAGAATATTTTGAGTTCGCTTCCGTTTCTCGCTTTCGTTTTGCTTCTCGATCCGGTAAAAACAACCTATCATCGTTGAGATCCTTGCAAGAGGAATACCATTAGGTTTGTTAGATCACAACAAATATGCAAAAAGAAAGGACAAGAAGAGGTATGGCCTCTTCTGTATTAAATGGTCTCGTGGGTTTAATTGCATGGATCTTGTTGTCTACATTGCTTGAGCTGAGTTGGAGTTCAGGGGAATGGATGGAAATTGGTTGAGGCGGCACTGTGGTACTTCACTCCCCTTCAGGCAACTCCCTTACATCAGAGAGCCCATCATGGCTTTTCCTTCATCTGTTCAAGTTAAAATGCTAAGTTGTGACTCACATTAGTTTTTTTGAAGCTTTAGGGGCCTTCCTTTCTTGTCTAGAGGGACCCGGTGTTTGAATGGGCTATCGTTGGATTTTTTTTCCAATAGAATCAAAGACTTTTGATTTTTTTGAGGAAAATGGCAGATCGGGATGACTTTTAAGTTCACGGAAAGAGGTAGGGGCTTTGTGGTGGACATGTGGATTGAGGAGATGGGATTTCAAAGTTCATATCGGATTGTGTATTGGATAAAAAAGAGGATATTGTGTTCAGAAACTACGATGTACACAGTCAACAATTCTAATGGAAAGGGCTTCAAACTCTTATGGTCGCTATAGTATGCTCGTTGTTATACCATTCTCCAAGGGTAGGCACCGATTGTTTATCTTTTCCAGAGGGAGTGCATGAGAATGGATGGAAACTAGCCGAGGAGGCACTATGATACTTCACTCCCCGTTAGGCAGCTCCCTCACATCAGAGAGTCCATCATTGCTGTAGAACCATTCCATCCCCCCAAAACATCATAGTGTATTCCAGTAGAGCCCAAACCATCCTCGTCTTCATGGACGACAGGTGTTGCAGAGCATTGGTATGCTATTTCCAAAATGTAGTGGGGGCACTGGCCTAACTAGACAAAAGCAGTTAACCAATTTCTTCCATCGGATGAGCATTCTACCCTCATCCCATTTGAGTCGGTCAAAGGAATCGTCTTAGTAAAAAATACGCACCTTTCAATGCCCTGGTTGACAACGAACCATGGCCTCTTCCCATGATGGTTTCCTGCTATTCAATCGGTGGTGGCGTAAGATAAACAGAGTCCAATCGAAAGATCTCGGATCTAGACTTTGGTTGGGGATTAGAGAGCTTTCGTTCCATCTGCAGACTCTTGAATCATTGACGAAAATAGGAGACATCTGCGGTAGCTTCTTAGAGGCGGATCCACTCACCATTGACCTTACTGATCTCTAGGAGGCTCGCATTAAAATCGAATCTACAAATCAAATTTATTTGATATCCCAAGAGTTTTTTTTTTTTGGACTGGGGACAAGATTTCTTACTGATTTAACATCCGATCAGCACCGAAGCTCGAATATTCTGATGAACTACTCGATTTTCCGGGAGCCCCCTATGGGGTGGGGAAAAGGAACTTTGAAATACAACAATGTGGCAATCTCAAGGGATTTGGAAATTTGTACCATTTTGAAATACAGGGAGGAAAGAAACTCAAAGCCGAAAGCACGAAGGGAAAAACAAATATTTTGGAGGAAATAGCAAAAGCTTACCTAGGTGGAGACATAGTTTAAAACATCGACACATTTCCTAATGTTTCCTACTAAACGCTTTCGTTTCCTTAAGAACCGAGACGAAATCTACCCGCGACATCAAAATTACAGTATTTTCCCGACACATCCTTTTGTTTCCTACGAAATTATTCCTTTCCATGGACTAGGGCATGGTTTTAAAAATCGACACATTTTGGTATGTTTCGTCTGAAATGTGCCGACTTTGGTAGCAGTCTACACATTAACTTCCTAACACATTTTGTATAGTTTCAGTTAACTTAAGTTAATTTCGTTTCGTATCGGTCGAAATCATACGTATTTAGTTCTAAAACTATTGGACTTCGGTTGAAGTCTACCAAAGTCCACCGACACTACCTCAATAATTGATGGTTGTAAAAATAAAGTCAAAAAGTTACTTTTTAAAGTAAAACTAAAATATCTCATGAAAAAGTAGATTCATACAATTACAGGTGTCAATGTATTCAGATATATATGTATTAGATTTATTTCCGAATTCGTTTGCTCGGATATTTATTCCAACAGGTATTTGGCAGAATGAATTCGAATAGAACTTTTACATCCGTTAATAATTGAATTCGAATATCTTAATTGAAGTCCGATACAAATACTCTATTTTACTATCTGTCGGATCTTTACTCAAACTTAGATAGCCGGATATGTAATCAGATGCAAATTTGGATTTAGCACTATGCGCTTAGAATCTTCTCTGTTTACGTTCTCTACCTACTGTACAATTTTGATCATGTGAGGCTTTGGGAGGGAAGTTGCACTTTTAAATCTGAAATTTAAGAGAGATCCATTATAAATCTCCAACTAGATTGTTGAGATTTTGGGAGAGGCTTTGGGGTGGGTGTGTGTGGGGGGTAGGGGGGGGGGGGGAATTTGAAATTTGAGAGAGATCCATTATAAATCTCCTGAGATTTTGAGAAAAATTTAGAATAGAAGGTTTAAGGGAAAATATCTCTTACTCGTGTTGTTTGCTACGAGAAGAAGTCATCAACTTCTTCTGAGATCAAAGAAAAATGTGCGGCCTTCTTAAAGATCTCTTTTGTAAACCTTTTTAAAAAAAATTCCATTGACATCTAATAGTAATGACATGCAATTCATTTTTGTAAAAGGCGGAATAACATTTAGTAATATACCTCCCACTTCACAGAAAGTTTTTAATGAGACTATTTTACCCTTGTATCAATATAAGACCACTAAAGAGAACATTTATAGTATAGTTAAAAAGATTTGACAATAGAGAAATATCGAGAAGAAAATACAGCTAAAATGTCTATTCATGCGAGACAACACATGTAACATAACATGATTCTCACATTTGATACTTTACATGCTTGCATTTTGTTATGCAATGAATTCTAGATGTGTTTTTATGCTTAAATATCCAATTTGTAAAATATCATCTTAGATTTTCAACGTTTCCCTAATGTTTCCTTAAATTTTATATGATTTCTTTAAACTTCCTTACACTTCCACGAAACGTGTTAACTTCCTTAGCAACCAAAGTTTAGACCGACACCGAAATTTAATACCATGGGATCCTCCACTTCCTATGTATAAAGTGGTTGATTTGTCAAAATTTTATCCAATGATTCTGACCATAGTTACCAAGTTCTCCGATTTTTTCAAAAAATCCCGAATAATACACAACTTTTTCATTGAATGATTAATTCACGAAGTATTCGAGAGTTTTGGAAAAATAGTGACTTTTTCAAAAAGTCACGAATTTTGCGAATTAAACACGAATTATTCACAATTTTTTTGAAAAAAAATCTTGAATAAATACCAATATATGAAATATATTTGTTTATACATTTCATAATTAGTAATCTTATTTTATATTTTTTCATTTCTCACCCGACATTTTCCTGATTTATTTCCGAATTTTCCGAATTTTGATGATTTTTTTCGAAATTTTTCTTAGATGAATTAATCCTGAACCCCGACTTGGTAACTATGATTCCGACCATAGGAAAATGCTCCCTTTGATGGGAGTTGGGATGGGCACCTACCACACCATCCGAATCGGACATGAAGCCTTCCCTCTCCGATCTAATTGGCTCAAAAACTGTTTTATAGTAGACCACCCTTTATAATCCCACTTCTATACATGTGAATCTTCACTTCTCTGGTCTATGCTGATCTGGTTTAGCAAACATGTTAGCAATAGCCTTCAACTCCCAGTCATTCACATTTTGCCTAATAATTGCATACATAGAATCTTCCTTTACCCAGCCACTCCCAAAAATAAAAAATAAAACCCCCTAATACATCCTTCTCCGTTTCCATTCATACAACTCCGGGAAGGCCATTCCCTGCACTAATGATTTTCCCAAAATCTCAATTTATTGCCAACACCTTTGGATTGGATGCGTGCCTTCACGAAACTCCCTTTGACTTTTGTCTATTCCTCTCAATAGACTCAGTCCATAGGAAGAGTTGGAAACTATAGGGTCCTAAACCCCATCTATACTCCCCTAATCACCATCCTCCATAGCACGATATAAGACATCGGCATAGTTTATCATGTTTCCTACAATACACGTCTGTTTTCACGGATTTGACATGAAACCCACATTCAACATTAAAATTATAGTATTTCCAGGTATATTTCATAATGGTTTGGACCTTTGATACATTTTTTTCATTCGTACCCAAATATTACTTGGTCATATGAATCAATATTTTGGTCGATATGTATGCAAATGTTGACCGAACTATTATTTGGTCGATATGTATGAAAATGTTGACCGAACTATTATTTTGGTCGACCTGTATGAAAATGTTGACCGAATAGTAACATTTCGATGTTTAAGTGTTTGAAATTCGCGATTCTCCCTTTTTTTTCATTTGTAAACCCATTTTTTGAGTTTTTATGGTGAAAACCAACAAATTCTTTAGGATAATTTTTTCATTTTTTGCTGGTCAGTCCTAACTTTCCAATTTCTTATCATTATGTGTTAAATTTAGTCATTCCATCCAAGCTTTCTTCTTTTTCTTTGGTTGGCATGATTGGACAAGAATACAAGACACACACTTGCACGATCATTTGAAAATCATATGGTGGAGATTGACCAATCGTTGCTTTATGTTCCTTAGGTTGGAGGAGTCAGTGGAACATTTGTTGTTACATTGTCCCTTTGCCTATGCTATCTGGAGATAGTTACGTCTCTGGTTGGGGATCATTTGGTACTTTCCTTGGTCCCTTCAGGATTTCTTATATGGATGATTATCGATTCGTTGGAGGCTCCTTCTTTAGTGTTATGGGCTATGTTGCCCATGGTTTAAAGTATCAGTATCAGATGAAGTATTGGTAAGGAGAATTTAGGATATGTATCGCCCGTATTAGTTTGATACGCTAGAACAAATTAAAATACGGAAAGAAACACTTCGATACACAAGAAAATACTTGAATATCTTGCATAAAATTTCCTTTAATGCAAATATAAGCTATAACAAACTAAATAAAGTCTCAACTACATTTATGACTATATATATGAGAGTTAAAGATCAGATGATCTATAGTTTATCACGTTTTTATAAGCTATAACAAACCAAATAAAGTCTCAACTACAAAGGTGCAATATAAAGTCAGATGATAAATTGATTCTTCCATTACCATGCACATTGAACACCGGTTCCGTAAACTCCAAGTCCAACCTCGAGGTGGTCAAGAGTCAGATCATATCTTGATAACCTGTCCACAGGGGAAAATAGGAAAAAAAGATACATCTAAAGGCACATTGGCATGATTTGACACCATATATGAGGAGGGAACATTCCTATGGTGTAACTGGAGTACACATAATGATATGGTTAGGTTTGATGGGCCGCCTTCTCTTGTGGCGCACTATTCGCCTCGACTTTTTTAGAACAGGTCCTAGTCAACCTCAAATTCAATGATGTGTTGATACTCCAACATTACCTCTCTTCAAATTTTTTTTTTTGATCGGTAATAGCAATTTTATAAACAGAATGAAGATTCACAAATTATGAATCCCAAGAGACTATATAGAAACTTCACTGAATCATAACACTAATACAAAAAACCCCTTCCCTACCACGACTATGATATAACCTCGTCAAACCTTATCTCCACTAAGTCAAACTTTGCGGAGACCCAATCTCGTAACAATGCGCGTGAGCAAAAGCTCACTCTCTCCCAGGGCAACGCAGAATTCTCAAACTCACTCCTATTCCGCTCTTTCCACAGGGATCATGAAACTACCCCTAGGATAAAGGCTCATACAAGATCCACCACCAGGCTATCTAATGAGACTGAGAGCCAACTGGAAAGCAAAGCCTGATAAGATGAGGGAAACACCCACGCAATCTCAAGTTGAGACAGAAAATACCACCAAAGACTCTTTGCAAACGGACAATGAATAAGCAAATGATCAACCGATTCCTCCACCACCAAGCACATACAACAACGATTAGGAAAACTCCAACCTCTCTTCCTTAAATTTTCCAAGGTCAGGATCTTGTCCAAAAAAGGCAACCAAAGGAAGACAGAAACCTTGGAAGGCAACCCATTGAACCAAACCAACTGACTCAGGAACGTCGCAATACCTCCCGGACTAGCTACCTGCAAATAAGCTTTCACAGAAAACTGCCACTAGAGTTGGTGGCCTAAACCTGACGATCCCTTACGGACTCCACCATACTCATCGACTCGAGCAAGGATAACGAGGCAAAATCCCGAACTTCCCAATCATTAAGCGGGCGGTTGAAAGATAGGTTCCAAACCACTACCTCCGGTCTCCTAGAATACATATCCGCAACTGACGCTGACTTAACTGAGGAAAGAAGGAAAAATGTCCTGAACCCTTGCACCAAAGGGCAAGACCCACACCACTGATCGAACCAAAATTTGATGTCCGCCCATCTCCAATCACCAGACGAGTACATTTGATATACTCGGCCCAACCCGCCTCAATGCCTTTCCAAAGACCGACCCCATGAGGGCCCCTAGGAAGCCTAGGTTCCCAACGATCTCTACAACCATGCCGAGCCACTATCACCCCTCTCCACAAACTATCTGCTTTGACCCCGAATTGCCATAGCCACTTTCCCAACAACGCCTCATTGATTGTCTTCATGTGCCGGATATTGAGCCCCCCTCTCTTTAGGCCTACAGACCCACTTCCACCTCACCAAATGAAGCTTCTTAAGCACCACTTTCTCATTCCACAGGAAGCCCCTTTGCAGCCTTTCCAACTGAGATGCAATTGAAGCAGGAATTCTGAAGAGGGAGAGAAAATTAATCAGTAGGCTACAAAGAACACTCTTTAATAAAATGAGTCTGCCTCCATTAGATAGCAATGACGATTTCCACTCCGACAACCTACTCCGGAATTGTTCTACAATCGGCTCCCAAACCGACTTTGCTTTGAGCGGCGCCCCCAAAGGAAGACCTAGATATTTAGTAGGAAGTGAACCGGTCTTGTAGCCAAGGCAATTAACCAACAACTCCAAATTAGACACTTCTCCAATTGCAAAAATCAAACTTTTCTCAAAATTGATTCTTAAACCGGAGACGGCTTCGAAGCAACGAAACAAGTACCAATTCACATTAACCCCGGTCTAGAAAAAAGATGATGTGGCATAAAGTGTTTAGGACACCCTTCTGCTCTTCATCTTGGATATGACTTTAGAGTTGCAAATGATTGGGGTCAAAGAAGTAATCAAATTGGACTCAATTCAGTGGTAATCAAATGCTGGTCTCCTCATATAGTGATAATATCATTGTTGAATTTTTCTCATGTCATGATAATGGTAATTATTACATAAACCAAAGCCCTCCATGATGGATTAGCAAATTGTGAAAGGCTTGGGTATCACAATTTGATTGTAGAAACAGACTCGAAGTACATTGTGGATGCGTGGAATAATATAAACGCTCTCTCATAGTCTTGTGGGTACTGGAACGTAAAGATATCTCTCGCCTTTCTTGCACTATTTTCCATCTTTAGAGAAACTAATTCGACTGCAGATAAGTTGGCTAACATAGCATGTGACTCTAGTTCCTAAAATACTTGTATATCTTGCATAAAACTTCTTTTAATGCAACCATAAGCTATAACAAACTAAATAAAGTCTCAACTACATTTATAGTCATATATATATATATATACACACTAGAGTTAAGATCAGATGATCTATGTTTTCAACTACATTTATAGTCATACATAAAAATTCTTTTAATGCTAATATAAGCTATAATAAACTAAATAAAGTCTCAACTATATATATATATATATACGAGAGTTAAGATCAGATGATCTATAGACTTTCAACTACATTGTATCAGTGTTTTAAAACCCGAAAACTCAACTCAACTCGAAACCTTGCCGAGTAGAGTCGACTCGAAAACTCGGTCAAAACTCGTCCGAGTAATGACACCTAAAACTCGAACAAATATAATAATTTTCTAATACTATATATATGTTACAAATTCAAAATTAATGGTAAACACACACACATACAAAATTAATGCTACAATACTAGTCAACAAGGTCACTGCATAAATACGAAATTTAGATATTAGTATGAATAACCTTCTGTAACATTTTCACACACAAAAAAAAAAAACTTTTGTAACAAATTCCTATAAGTGAATCGAAAAGAAAATTTGATGTTTACTATGGTTGATTGAACATACCGATTATCAATTCTCAGGATAATGAGAGAGAATACTCTCTAACAGCAGATTTTGCTTCTTCTTCAAGCGCTTTGATGTCAAAGGAATCAGTATCATCGATTTCCTCTTCGTCTAGACTACCAGACTCAATTCCTCCATCTTCTTCTTCTTCTACTTCCCCATTACCCGAAATTCAGATGACTAGGAAACACATTGCAAATGATTCCTGAACCACTTCAAGTTAGATTTTTCGACATAGACTGAGAGTTTAGATGAAGAACTGAGAGAGATAGATGAAAAGAGATCCAAACACGTCGGTGGAGCAGAAAAGTTGGAGAGATTGAAGAAACCCTAGAAATGGAAGAAATGAGAGCAAATCTTTCGCAGAAAGGTTTGATCTCTGTATTAGCTTTGCATGGATGATTTATCCTCTGGAAATAGAGGATAGAAGAAAGAAGAGAGAAGACAGAAGATAAAGAGAGAGAAGAGAGACCTGCCGTGCCCTTTGAGAGAGAAGACAAAGAGGAGCGAGAGAAGCGAGACCTACCGTGAAGTATTTCAGGTCGCCGTTACCGATCGCCGAGGAGTGAGAGTTGAGAAGGTGGGGGTTGTGGGGGAGTTTTTGCCCTAAACCCCACCCCTCTTCTGTTATGCGTTTTATATCGGGCTGGGTGTTTAAAAAAAACCAAAAAAAGAGTTAAATGACTCGGGCGAGTCGCATGAGTTAGTTGGGTCGAGTCGACTCGACCAAGTTTCGAGTCGACTCGGCGAGTTTTAATACCATGCATTTTGTATTGCACCTTTGTAGTTGTTTTACCTCTTACGCGAATCTGCAATTGAAACATACACACACATGTATATCATCCTGCATAGAGTTATTTGTTTTTCCTCTTGCGTAAATCTGCCATTTCAATTGCTGCTCAATGCATTAGTCAGGTCTTCTGGTCCATTTGAATTGCCTGTCACTTTTGTCTTGGTTGCTATTTTGAAGTTTAAATCAGACTTACACAAGGCACTCAGCTTCATCTGAATTTCTAATCATTTTTTTTTACCACTTCTTCTGCTGAATCTGCCATTTCAATTCTGAGTTCAGTTTATTAGTTTGGTCTTATGTTCATCTTGATTGCCTACGTCACTTTTGTGTTGGTTGCTGTTTTGAATTTCAATGCAGTCTGTCGCGAGACATTCAGCACTACCTGAACTACCAATCACTGACTTGTCGGTGTTCTTAATCCTATCCACGAGTTCTATTCTACCACAAGTTTTTAGCTGCTATCATATATTTTCTTTGCAGGGGGGTGGCTGGAAAGTCATTGCGAGTTTTGAGGGAAATTTTCCCAACAGGATCAAGCAGCTTCCCTTAGACAGACATTTTGACATCAACAACGTCAAGAGGGTATGTCTTATTCTGCCTTTTTGTTCCGTTTTCCATGCTGCGGTATTTTGTATATTGTTTCCAGGCTCTTATCAATTTAAATGACATTTTTCACTGTACCAGATTGTGCTAGAAGCTGATGGTTATCAACCATATCTTATATCTCCAGAGAAGGGTTTGAGATCTTTAATAAAAGGTGTCCTGGAGCTGGCAAAAGAACCATCACGTCTTTGTGTTGATGAGGTAAACCTATATAGTATATTCAGATGTTCAAGGCCTTTCCTTCTGCCATTTATCGTGATGTGAATTTGAATATCCTTGGGAATTTCTTTCGACACTCAACATGTACATGGAGTTTACCCTTCTTCTAATGCGTATCTTTGTTTCTCATGGCTACCAGCACTTCTATTCCAACTGTTCTCTTAATTTTTCTACCTGCCCCTCTCGTTTATAGCTAGCTTACGCATGTGTTCCTTTTTTACTTAACCATTGTCTTTTCTTGTGTTTCTTATTCTTCCACCGCCCCGCTTATGCATGGATAATGGATTGGCTACATCCATGTCAAGAAGAAATGTGTTGTGAACCCTTTGAGTGTCTCAGACATGCAAGGCTGCAACTGATATCATGACATATATTATCTGCATATTTGGTCTAAACATGGAGCACTTTATAGGAGATCTACAGTTATTCACTCTTCCTCATTTTTATTTTTACTGTGCTACTCATTTAGTCGAGTTTTTGGATGACTGCTAAAACAGGTGCACCGTGTACTGGTAGATATAGTTTCTGCTGCTGCTAATGCTACACCAGGTCTTGGAAGATATCCTCCTTTTAAAAGAGAGGTAATTATGTTGTATAATTGTTCATCTTCTAGTCGCATGCTTCCTGTTACCTACAGGGGTTTATATTTGCATACAGGGTTTTAGATTTGAATCTCACGTGACATGAGAAATTTCATGAGTAGGTGATCTAGCCACAAAAGCAATGGTTTACTTGAAGATCAACCTAAACAAAAAATTTCAATTTTTTGTACTTTTCAGACAGTGAGGGTAAAATCATAATTTTATCACAAATCATTGCTAAATTCAATGCTCTAAGAGTGTTGGTCCACATCATTTTATGCATCTCTCTCATATGCTTGACAATCTCCTCAGCCTTGGTATGACCCTCTTCATTAGTTGGCAAAGGAACTAAATCTAAACAATGTGTAGAGTTCTGACCATAAACCACCTCAAATGGAGTTTTTCCAGTCGACCTACCATTCCCACCGCATTAAATTAGTCTTGAGATTGCACCAACTTTCCTTAAGTTATAGGCAACAGCCATCCCGAGGCCTTTCCTAATACTGCAGATTTCCAAAACCAGAATAGAGTCCAGGAGGCAAACCGCTGCACCTGCCACACTAGCTTCCCCACACTGATCTATAATGATAAGCTCATAACCTGCCCTAGATCGTGACAGTGAGTGGGCTCCTTGGCACTCACGAGAGCTTGATTGTGAGGGAGGGATGAGTCTGAAAAGGGCACCTCGGTCGAATCAGATTCTCTGCCAGAAACGTTCCGCTGAAGATGTGTTTGTTGAACCTCTGTTGAATTTGCTGAAACTGAGCCAGAAGGATGTACCCCTTTAAAATCTACCCCTTTAAATGGTACACTCGAGAGGATTGCCTCCCCCTCAGATCTGAGTCTTCCTTTCTGCTAATAAAACCTACTTGTGAGAAGCCTAGCTTCCAAAAAAAAAAAAACTGAAAATAGAACATAGATAAAAACAGATTTCATTGAAGAAAGATAAAGAACATAGCAAACTATGAGTAGTGGATTAATGAATGCCAAATAAACTTGAGAAGTCAATGCTCTAACCTCTGAGCTAAGCGGGCTCACATAACATAAATTGTGCATAGGAATTCAGTAAACTACTGGGATCTTAGGTATTAATTATTCATTCTTAGTTATTAATAGTGCCAAAAGATGCGAAGAATATAGAGGGAGGGAAGTGTCCCTTCTTACTCTTCTTCAAAAAGTGTTTTCTAAAAATCAAAATCTAATTTTATGTGGGTCTTAGATGATACCCTTTGTCTATAGTGCTTTAGCAATCCTTTTTTTGGATAAACAAAAGCTAACATTATGTAGGTCTTAAACTACATCCTTTGTCTATAGCGCTTTAGTGTGCCCGGGAATGATGTCTTGACACCACTAGGTGACTATGTATTAACGATCGCCTGCCTAGACTCGAATAGAGGCACTACTTGTTCCGGCAAGGCTAATAGCGTAATACTGCAAATTTAACTTTGTGGGTCTTGGATGACATTGTCTATAGCGCTTGGGCATTTGGGCAATTACGTCTAGACATCACTAGGTGATTGTGACTGAAATCATTACCACTATAGCGTTTTAGCGCAATATTTTAATGCACTATGTCGGTCTTGGATGATACTCTTTGTCTGTAGTGCTTGGGCAATGATGTCTAGATATCACTAGGTGTAGCGATTGCCTGCCTAGACCTGAATGCAGTCGTTAGGGGTGCCGGCTGGGCGAAGCGGTTGTGTAGAGCTCATGGTTTAAAAAATCGCCGAAACCGTTACGTAAAGGTTTCGGTGACCTCCGATACCATACCTTTACCAGTTTATCCCGAGACAAAACCGAACACCTGAAATCTTTACGTAACGGGCGTTACGCCTGATACGTAAAGGTTTCGATCGTAGGACTGGGTTCCGAAAATCCCTAAACTCATTCTAAAACCTCTTCTTTGCTTCCTCTCTTCTTCTCTACCTATTCTTAGTACCTTTTTTTTCCTAAAATCTTTTTGTTTTTTGTTGATTAACAACTTGATTTGAGATTCAATTCATAAATTTGAAGGAATCTAAGGCAAGTTCTTTATTTTGGGTATGTTTCAACCCTCGACCCATCTAATTTCCTTATTTCTAAATTTTGAGCTTCATTTTGGCTTTAAAAGTATCTTGTTTCCCATTTATTATTATTATTTTTTCTATTTATTGGAATTTATTGGATTTTTTTTAAGCAAAAAAGAAAAAAAATAAGTAAAGGCCGAAACCGTTACGTAAAGGTTTCAACCGTGTCCGTTACGGTGTCCGAAACCCTTTTTTTAAACCTTGGTAGAGCTGCCTAGTTGACGCTTTGTCTACATTGTTTTTTAAATTCACCTAAAAGTCACAATGGAGCAATTTTTTTTTTTTTAAAGAGGCTTTTATGGGTTTCCCTAGAATTTCACTGAAATTTGTGTTTGTTTGAAATTTTGACTGGAATTCGAGAAAGATTTAATTTCATGACAGCCATAGTGTAGATGTCAGGATATTTTGTGAAGTGTGAAATATTTATTTTGGGAATTTTTATGTGGAAAAATGACTTTGGGAATCAAATGAGGTTTTGTCTGGTGAGGTGGGAAACTTTGAAATTTCAGCTGAAATTTCTCAGTTTTGAGGAAATATTTTAAAAATGTCTGTGTACTTTTAGAACTATTCATTCTTTATTTAATGATACTCCTTTATCTTATTTCCTTACCAGGTTTTGGCAATTGCAAGTGTTGCCTTGGACGGGTTTAAGAGTGAAGCAAAAAAAATGGTGGTTGCACTAGTTGATATGGAGCGAGCTTTTGTCCCCCCTCAACACTTCATCCGTTTAGTGCAGAGGAGGTACGCTCAATTTGATATATGGCATATGACCACATACTGTACTTTTTAATTGGTAGCAAGCAAAGATTTACTTCTGTGCAATGTTTTTTCTTCATCTTATATTGGTATCTGATATGGCGATCTCTTGCTTTTACTATTTTTGGTTATTTGTCTGGGTATGTTGGACTGAGTTCTAATTTGGTTACCGGTCATTACTCTGTGCTATATAGTCAGTTGTCATATAGTATGTGTGCAGAATAAGAGTACTATTCAGTGTCAATGGTTAGAAATTGATCCTTATGATGCATATGAAATGGGATTGCCTTCTAAAGGTTTGTGATTTTAGGTGGGGCGCTTTGCTGTTTAACACTAGATGGTATAAGCCAGTCCATGCTATAAACGGATCAGGTGTTAAGGGGGGACAAAAGCTCAGCTGCTAGGAGCATTTTTGATAAAAATATGCTCTTATCATGTTTACTGTTTACCTCTCTCTCTCTCTCTCTCTTATGTGTGTGCTGGAGTCTGACATTTGTATGTCTTTCTTTTAAAATACGGTTACAATGTTTTATAAGGCCTGTGAGGCTTACGCCTCGAGGCTCTCCTCATGGCGAAGCTCAAGGAAAATGCCTCTAGACTCAACTTGAGGCTTAAATTCCCCAAGTCTTATGTGTCAAAGTGTAAGGCTCATATAAGCTTATCCCTCAAACCCTGAGGCTCGCTTATCCCTCAAGCATGTGCCCCATATATTGGCTAAAACTAGGGGTATAGCAACATAACTTATACTTAAAAAATATTTTTTCCCTTTTCATTTATAAGGGATGTGAGGGTTATGCCTTGAGGCTCTCCTTAAGGTAAAGCTCAAGGAAAATGCCTCTAGACTAAACTTGAGGCTTAAATCCCTTGAGGATTACGCGTCAAAGTGTAAGTCTCATATAAGCCGCACACCTCACGCCTTGAGGCTCGCTTTATGCCTCAAGAATGCGCCTCATGTATTGGCTAAAACTAGGGGTCTAGATGGATGCAGTAGTGAAGGTTAAAACAAAATTCATTCTGAACAGTCTACAAACATCTGGAAACATCTAATCAAAAGTGGAATTTTATAAAACCGAAAAAATAGTCAGATGGATGCAGTAGTGAATTACTTTTGATTCCACTGCCATGTTCCTAAGTATTAGATGATCAAAACTATGCTTAAAATGCCGTCTCGCATTAAAAAACAAGTCCAGCTAATGACCAAACACAAATGACTATCTTTCCATCTCTATTTTCAATTGATTTTATCTATTGAAATTACATTGACAGGAAGAAAGAGAATGGTGAGTGGGAGAGAGAAATGAGAGGAAGAGGAGACGTGTGAGTGGGAGAGAGAAACGAGGGCTTAGATAGGGGTGATTTTGGAAATACGAAATTTGGTAGAGGATGCCACTTCAGCCAAAATTAGAGCCATTGATCTAGTTTAAACAATGGTTTAGATGAAGTGTAGGAATAGGGAGTACCCCTATACTGACTCATATATAGGTTGAACCGTTTATACTATATTTGTTTTTGGGTAAGAGAAATATACTATATTTCTTATATATATATATAGTTATTTGAATCATTTTTGCAAATGTCCTTATTTCTAATTAGTTTTTTTTTTAAAATGTAAATACTGGGGAGCAGGGAGCTTACCCATCACGCGACTAGAGGTCCTAGTGCCTCACCTCATGCCTTCGGTTTTAAAACACTATACGGCAATGTTTTTAATGTCGATATCGCAAGACATGTCATATCGGTGAGAAAATATATTTGGTAATAGGGAGATATTTTGAAAGATGAAGACGTACAAGGCGCCTAAGGATCACAAGAGAGTGAACCCATGGCCAAAGCTAGCTACAAAATGAAAGCAAGAAAGTACGAAACATAAAATTAACTATGCTAATACAACAAAAATATTATCATGCTAAATCAAAATTCTCCTGGATGGAGCACTAATGCTTCAAGAGATGACCGGCCCAAAGGCAGGTTCGAGCAAGAGGTGAGGTAGAGTTTCATTCTTTCCATAGAGACCAAGCTACCGATGTGATAATCAATGTGCCCCATTCAAAGCACTCTTCCCCCAATAGCGCCAAGAACTTATAGTATAAGAAGTTCCGGAAGGAGTGGGGAAAGACCCAGCTGATTCCCAGGCGAGAGTAGTGTAGTCAAGGCGTTTAGGCGATTAGCCCCGGCTAGGCGTGGCGTTGCCTAGGCAATAAATTTAATATATATATATATATATATATATATATAATTATATATATATCTCATATACATATATATTACTATATATAACATCAAAAAGACCAAAACTCCACACCCCCATTCCACAAAAACATAAAATAAAGTTTAAAAGCAGTATCACCTATATCAAAATTAAATTACCAATGTATCTCCACACCCACATTCCACAAAAACATAAAATAAAAAGTTTATTAAAATCATTCATATCACATCATCATCATCATCAATAAGAGAATTTAAAAGTTTCATTCTCTATGTCATCATCACCCCCATCTGAGTCATCATGATCCGCATCAATGTATAGTTCTTCTCATCTGTCTCATCTGACGCAAGTAGTGGTTCTTCTTCAACAATTCTTCGCAAGCTTCCACTTGGGCCTCCCCTTTGCAAGAGAGAGCTGGACCTAGTATGTCAGGTGCGTAGTTCATTTGCTCTAGAAGCCTCTGCAACTTGGTCCCATGTTAAATCATCATCTTCATACACTAGTTCTTGCATGCTTCCAATGAGCCACTCATTGCACTCATCAATATCCCGCAATATGATAGGGTCTAATGAATCCCTTGTATTGAATCGCTCCACCAACTTTTGATTATAACGAACGTAGACTAGATCATTCAACTTTTTTTGCTCTAATCCGTTCCTCTTTTTTGTGTGTATCTGTAAAATTGAAAATTTTATACCATTAATATAAAATTTACAAAATAAGTAATTTATAAATATAATAAAAAGGAAAAACATGTATATAAATATACTCACATGCTCAAATACACTCCAATTACGCTCACAACCACTTGCACTACAAGTCAAGCAAAGAATTCGTAGAGTTAATTTTTGTAAATTAGGGGTTGTACTCGCAAAAGATCCCCACCATTTGTCAACATTAAATAATATGAGAAGTAAGAAAACAATACCCAAACATCAAATTAATTAAAAAATAAAAACATAAATAAAAGTAATTGACTAATAAGTAATAACCTGGTGTTATTGTAGTCCTCTGTCGGATCGCTAGAGGCCATCCAAAAAGGCCTTTAGCATTTCTATACATTGCCAACTCAGTTATTATCTTATTTTGTAAGTTTAAATCTGGAATTAACCTCTCAATGACTTCGTACAATCCTTTCATAATCTCTTCACCAGGTTCGATATCTTGATTGTTGTAATAATACTCTGGATTAAGGATATATCCAGCCGCATGGAGAGGTTGATGAAGTTGTACATTCCACCTTCTGTCAATGATATTCCAAATTGGCTTGTACTTATATTAATGATTATCAATTATATTAATTAATAAAATTATAAAATACTTAAAAATTCATGTACTATCAAAGAGACAAATTAAAGACTTACCGCCGCTCATATCGTTGGCCACCCATTGCTTCTTTAATGGCTTCCTTAGCTCTATCCATAGCTTCATAAATGTATCTCATAGGGGGTTTCTTTTCCCCATCAACCAATCTCAAGACACGCACTAGTGGAGCTGTGATCTTCATTGCATATACGATTTTATTCCAAAAAGTAGTAGACAAAACAGTCTCGATGGTTTTTTTCCTTTTGCATCACGCGGCCACTTTGATTTATTCCACTCATCACAAGTGAATACCTTTCTTAAAACATCTTTCTTTTTGTGGATGCTCTGTAAGGTAAGAAATGCTGTTGCAAATCTTGTGACGGCCGGTTGAAGAAGATCACTATTACTAGTATGCGTCCTCATCAAATTCAAAACGAATCCATGGTTGTATATAAATCCATTCAAACCAATTGCTTTCTCCAACACCCTCTTCGCTCTAGGAATCTCCCCAATATCCTCAAGCATGAGGTCAATACAATGCGCCGTACACTGTGTCTAAAATAAATGACGTCTTTTCTCCATCAACATTTTTCCAGCAAGTACGTACGTGGAAGCATTATCAGTAATAACCTGGATTGCTTTATGCTCACCAACCTTCTCTATATAGGAATCCAATAAATCAAAAAGTTTCTACCCTGTCTTAATGTATGATGAGGCATCTATAGATTCCAAAAACAGTGCCAGAAGTAAGGCTGTCAAAAAAGCCCATATAGAAGGGTACCCGGCCCGGCCCGGCCCTCCAAAGCCCTCCAAAGCCTGTCCTACCCCAGCCCTTGGGCCGAGCAGGGACAAAAAATTGGAAGCCCTTGTTCTCTAGGGCCGGGCTAGGGCTCCCCCTGTCCGGCCCTTCCCGGCCCGGCCCGGCCCTACTTTATCTTAAGATAAATATTTTTTAATAATTTTACTAATATGCTCCCTTTAACCTTTCATTAACGTTATGAAAGTAGGGCTATGTTTGTAATTGCGCCAACTAAAGACCTTATAAAAACCAACCTAACACAGACCAAACCCTAACTTGTATTCACATTCTAAGACTTTGCCTCTTCATTCTTCAACTTCAATCGCACAGGCCACATACCACTTCGGCTCTTCATCGATCATCTCTCTCTCTCTCACATATCTTACTCTCTACTTTCGGTTTTATATTTAAATATATTTTCAATTTTGTTTTATATAGTTTTATTATTCTACTTGTTTACCTATACTATGTTTTGGTTTATTATGCATGACTGTCATTGATCAGGAAATTTTTTTTTTAACTCTGTCATTGCTCTTTTTGTTGCAATGTTGATCCCAAATCCGAATAAAAGAGGAGGGTATCCATTTCCATGAAAGGTTGACAGTCGGTGTAGTAAAAAAAAATTTATTATCTTAGATGAAAAAAAAAAAATTCCGCTCTTTCTTCCGGCCCTTTGGCCGGCCCGGCTTGGCCCCGGCCCTTGAGGGGCCGGGCTAGGGCCCAATCAACCCCGGCCCTTGAAGGGCTAGGGCCGGGCTAGGGCTCTACTCTTATAAGGAAGGGTAGGGCTAGGGTTGACCCCGGCCCTACCCCAACCCGGCCCTTTGACACCCCTAGCCAGAAGGACTATTCACTAAAAAATTTATCAATGTTCTATTCTTCCTGTCTGTCCAACCATCAGACATTATTGTGCATCCATATTTATCCCATGATTTTTTGACAGGCTCCAGCATCTCATTAGTGCGCGCTACTTCCTTCTTAAGGAATGACACCCTTAACTGGTAACTTGGTGCCTTCATCCCTGGTCCAAATTATCCAATTGCTTCAATCATTGTTTTAAAGCTCTTAAATCTTGCAGTATTGAATGGTATTCCTGCCTGATGAAACCATTGTGCAACATATTGGTAGGCATTCTCCCGTTCAGTTTTCTTCAACACACCTTCAATTG
Organism: Tetracentron sinense; assembly: GCA_015143295.1. Lineage (NCBI taxonomy): Eukaryota > Viridiplantae > Streptophyta > Magnoliopsida > Trochodendrales > Trochodendraceae > Tetracentron > Tetracentron sinense. The sequence continues at coordinate 55,011,330 of CM026552.1, forward strand.
TTGCTTGCTTTCTTTTCTTTTTCTTATAAGCGTCCTCTGGTTTTGAAGGTACAAATCTATCCATTGGTCCCTTCTTCTTAAGAGGCCTTATCCCTCAACTTAAATTTACTGCTTCTGGCTCTTCAGTATCTTCTTTTAAACAAATGTCTTCTTGCTCTATAGTATTTGAAGCCATATGCGAATCCTTAGTCTTGCTCATTGAAGATTGGGATAGAAAAGCTCGAATTTCATCCCTGACAGCTTCTAGAGCCTTCGAGCATTTGATTACATTTCCGCCAAATTAAGCTAAATGTATCTTCAACCGGTGATGCCAGCTTTGTAAGTATTATGACAAAAATTGTAGGTGACTGCATTCTTGTCTTTTGGGTCTTTTATATAACCATATTTCCATCTTATGTCTTTGGATCAAATAGATCCTGATCCTGTTCCATCTTTGAAACATAAAGAAAATAAGAAATTAACAAATTTATATTAGATAAACATTAAACATTTAAAGATCATTGCACAAGCAGTTAAGCATTATAATTTATTTTTTTAATGCATTCAAACATAATTGTGTAATATGCATTCAAATTACCGTAGACACAATTGTTTGCAATATTCACTATTTGTTATATTAATGCATTGAAACATAGTTGTGTAATATGCATTCAAACATAACCATAGACATAATTGTGTGCAATATTCACAAAATTCAGATTAATAATTCATATTCATGGCATTAAAGAATAAAGAGAGCAGTTGACACTTGACATCATGTAAATTATCCAAGAGTGATCTTTCCCCTCTCAGATTAATGATTCAGGTTCCCATTTAAAAGAATCAAACCAAAAGTTACATATGAGAACATGAATCATTAATCTGAGTGAGGGAAGACTGAGAGAGATATTGACTATTGATCTCTCTTCAATACTCCCCCTCTCCCCCCTAAAAAAAAGGGAGACCATGAATGATTATTATTAATTAATTACTAGCACATATCATTACAAAAAACAAAAAAGTCAGCATCAATAGCATTCCCCTTTTAAAAAGCCAGCATCAATAGCATTCCCCTTCAAGTAACAGTTGAATGTTTAGTTGTTCACTATGTTCAATATTTCTAAGGACTCATGCAGCGCTGAAGCCAACTATTCAAAGTAGCCAGCAAGAGAACAAGCAAAAGAAACAACAAATACCTGTTCTGGGGGTTTAGTTAAGGCAGGTGAAACAGAAATGCTAGCAACTAAGATATTGTAAGAGGCAATATACGTGACCTGCACAAAGATATTGTGACATAAATCAAAACCAGCTCCAGAAACAATATATATAAACAGGCAAGCCATAAAAATCAAACATGTAAGAGGCAATTAGGTGACCCTGAACCAGCTCGATATTATCAGAACTAAGAGATCCATAACTACGCCCCAACCATAAGAGCTCACAAGATCTTCGTAAATTGCAGCAAATACAACATTCAGAGGTAAATTTCTATGGTTATGCTGAATCTAAATGAAGAAAGAAAACAACATTTCCAAATTAAAGACTTACAGTTGTAGCATAAGTTAGTTCCAGGTTGATTTCCGCAGCAAAACAAAGTAAAGTGATCCCATTCAAGATAAAGATGCTCTCAAAATTGATAAAACCAAATAAAAATAATCAGTAACAGTACAAACCCAAGACTTGGATTGAACATAGAGACACCCCAAGAAGTTGAGAACTTGAGATATAATACCTTGTCGAGGGGAACTGAAGCTACTGTATCATGAAGCTCTTTCGATTTGGCAATGATTTGGTCTGTTAATTTGAGGATTTCAGATGCAGAGAGGTTGAGGCGAACATTTGATCCCAGAAGATCTGCCGTATTTCCGGAAACATAGATGAGAGTTGAAGAGAGAGAGAGAGAGAGAGAGAGAGAGAGAGAGAGAGAGAGAGAGAGCAAGAGTTTGAATTTACAAAAAAAAAAAAAAAAAAGTTGTGCGTTACCACACTGTGCTGGAGAGAGAGAGAGAGAGAGAGGCATACCTTGATCGGAGAAGAAGCCTCCCGATGATCTTCTTCTTCTTCTCTCCCAAACCGTAAACCCTAAAAAAAAGAATATATATAGAATGATTAATAGGTGATTAAACTAACATAATAAACACCATTAACTACATTAATCAAGTTTAACCTTTAAAAATAGTGTTTTTAAAAATTAGCGCCTAGGTGACCGCACAGGTGCCTAACGCCCAGGCGTTAAGGCGTCGCCTAGGCGCACACCTATAGTTTGCTGACTGCCTAAGCAGCTAGTCGGGCGCCTCTCCCCCAAAAACGCCTAGGACCACCTAGGTGACGCCTTAAATACACTGGGCGGGAGAGGGGAAAAAGATATATTGCAAGATACATCATTTTCTTGGGATATCACATATTTAGAGGAAAAAATTGGGAAAAACATGAAATTTGCAGTGAAACTATAGGAAAAGTTAAAATAAATGTTAATACACATTGTGAATAATTAAAAAAATAATAATACATAAGAGATTCAATGGGAAGAGAGAAAGATGTGCGTTGACGAGTGATGATAATGTATGATTGACTATTATTGATAGAACTTACATAAAATTTTTCATTAATAGTAATAAAGATATACAATCAAAGTTTAATACATAATACACCATGATAATTGATAACATGATCCAACCATTGTTCGAAAACTCGGCGAGTCACACGAGTAATTCGGCCGAGTTACTCGACTCGGCTGAATTTTGAGTCAAGTCACCTCAAAACTCAAAGGAGATACTATTCGGGGAATTACTCGGGTGACTCCGTCGAGTCGAGTTGTGTTTTTTGACTTGCCAGACTAGCTCGAGTCACGGAAAGGTATATTTATATTTTTTTAAACCTAAACTCGAACGTCACAATATTTTTGCATCATATTTTTTGGGGGCTGCAGGCCTGCAAAGCCAATCTACTATAGTCTATGGGTTCTGTTAAACCAGGTTTTTTGGTTTGAGGCTGCAAAATCAGTCTACTTTAGGTTCTTTTAATGCATGTTTTTCAAGTTCTTTGTGGTTCAATCTTGGATAAAACGCCAAGAAATTGTTAATTATCTAATCGTTATATATATATATTTCGAGTTGGACTGAGTCAAGTTTTTTTTTTTGAGTTTTCCAAGTTACTCAACCTAGCAAACTGGGACGAGTTTTTGGGTTTTTGAACCATGGATCCAACCCACCCTAAGAACACAATTAGAGCCATATTGAGTTACGTGGAGGCTCAAAGTCATCTCTACCCTGACTAGGCTGACGATAGTACTGGTTTTCCACATAACTATAGTATTGTGCCCAACTCATCACATTATGGTATACGTACGTACCGTTGGTAGTCATTTGGTCCAAGATGTAACATTCCCACCAGTGGAGACTGTGGGTACTGAGGCACAATTGTTACCTTCACTGCCACATAAGGTTGTACACCTTCATACTCATAAGTCATATCCATTCGACTCACACCATTAACATATCCATATGGATATTGGCCCCTTAGTTGTGTATAGCTATGTTCTCAAGAGTTTGATGACTGAAACCATGCATCCTGGTCTTGGCTGGAGGATTGTATATGGTGAGACCCTATGTAACTAAAGCTTGAATGTCCCCTGGCCTCAAACCAAACATATGTAAATCCATGCATCTCACGATTGATCTGCCTTTGATTAAAATCATATAATTAAAAATAAATGAATATTGGTCAGAAAAAATGGGCAATCTATAGATCGGCCTTCGATACCCATCTTATAATTAATCTAATTCTTAACTCTAAGTATTAAGCTTAAAAAGTTAAAAAATAATTTTGGAATTTGAATTTTTAATTAAACTTCAAGAAATGTTAAATTAGATGTTAATACATATTTGAGAACCAGAAAAATCAAAAATTAAAAAAAAACAATGTACATAAGAAATGCAATGGGAAGGGGAACAAAGATGTGCACTGACGATAATGTATGATTGCCTAATATTGATATAACTGAAATAAAATGTTTCATTCATCCCTCAATTAATCATAACAATAAAAATCCACATTTAGAGTTCCATACATACATCCATGATCCAACACTAATTTGAAGAAATTCTTACATTTTAAGAAAATTTCGCCAAAGGTAGTGCAAATAGGGTGCACTTTGACCCCGAATGATAAATGTTGGTAAACGTGGATACAAAATGGGTGATTTCTCAAGAAATAAAAAAAAAAACTCTCAAACTCCTTCAAAATCTCTCAAGGCCCTCATCTTTGGTCGATATTTCTCCGTTTTATAGACTAAGGGGCGAAATATCCAATTTATAAAAGATATATCGGAAGTATTGGGCGATATATTGGAAAGGCAATGCTAGCTACACTTTTTTTCAATCTCACTTTCTTTGTAAGCAAGACATGTGTCATTGTCTTCAATTGAGAGAAAGACACGTGTTTTCCACTAACACTCTCCCCAATCAAAAAGAGAGTGAATCTAAAAAGAAAGTAATTCTAGCATTATCCTATTGGAAATATCGGACATATCGGGGATATATCGGAAATATTAGGGATATATTGAAAATATCGAGGATATTTCAAGCCATAAATATGTGTTATCATTAAAAAGAATGTATTGTCAGAATTCCCTAAATATCTCCATTTTTTGGTATGTAATTGTTTACTGATGCTCTATTTTGATCTATGTTTACTTATAGCTTCTCGATCTGATCCTTTCATATTTGAATTTTTTAGGATGGACAGGCAACGCCGTGAGGAAGAGCAAAAAAACCGATCCTCAAAGAAGGGGAATGAGGCAGAGCAAGCCATACTAAACAGAGTATGTAGTCATTCTCCTCCTCCAATGTAGAGTGCAGTATGAATTATGATATATAATAAAAAAAAGTTCTTTGATGAGTTCAGAACTGTTGCATTCGTGGCCTTGGAATTTCGGGCACTCCTGTTTTCTATGCCTTGCTGATTTTCTGCTTTGTGCTTCTCTTTAGGCAACTAGTCCCCAAACAGGCCAACAAGCTGGAGGAAGCTTGAAATCAATGAAAGAGAAATCTGGTCAGCCAGAGAAGGATGCACAAGAGGGGTCAGCTTTGAAGACTGCTGGGCCTGGTGGGGAAATAACAGCAGGTTCGTTTATGAGCTGTTTGCAGCTTGCACATTATGTTGCTCGGTCTTGCTGGTGATGATCTATATATATATATATATATATATATATCATTTGTCGATTGATACACTTGTGGCTAATACACGACCATGTCAACTGAAGGTTTCTGGAATATTTGCTCTGTCTTTCTTTCAATCCAAATAAGAGAGGTCTGCAACGAGCCCTTGCGTTAAGTTGAGTCGGGCTGTACCGAAATCGGGTTCAATAGAAACCTACTGTGATTTCCCCTTCCCCTTGGTAGTCTTCGTCTTTTCGTACTACGTGACTCCTCCTCCTTAGGCGAAATCCACCGCATTCAGCTCCTTCGAAAAAAAAAAAGAACCTCGGTTTGACTAGCATGGTACCTAAAATAGAAGAGAAAAAATGGAAGGAAGTGAAAACTATTTTTAATCTTATTTTAATAGATTATGGAGCTTAAATTACCTACAAAATATGTAAAGATTGGCTAAAGCTTCTGAATTGCCATATTTTTCAAATGGTACCTTTTCTTGACTTGATTAGATGACAGATACGTACAACTATTTACATTTGTTATATGATTTAAGGCTCTTAACATGTTCAATACGTTTATGTAAACATGGTTCAAAATAGTGGTATCGGTGGGTGAATCGTTAAGTCATATATAAGATTCGTACTGAGGATAAGCATGGATATGTTGGATAATATTTAAGATACACGATACACATGAATGTGGATGTATAAAGTCTTACAACTAACATTACACCTATTCATATGAGATACTAGAAAATAATCAGTCATAAAAATATGAATTTGCTGATGTGTCAATTTGAAATACACAAACCATGATCAATAATTCAATATTAAACAACTACAAGCATAACTCAGTATTTAAAAAAATAGAATGTATAACTGTATCATTATAACTCGAGCTATTAGCTTTCTATGCCTTCTATTATTTCTATGATCCTACGTTATTAACGATTTTAATCTTCTTTCAATTGGATTAGTCTTAAATAAAATCGTGTTGTTAACTTCTCAAGGACACAATTTATAGCTACGTATATTGGGATACCCACCGGCTAAATATTGTTTCATTTGGGATAGTCTGCCACTGTATAATTAGACCCATCACTACTTATATTTTGTCCCAAATCTATTCCTTCTAGTGTGGTCTCCATGTTGCTCTCCAATATTAGTTGGCTGTCTTCTTGCTATTTGAGACATCTTAAATCAGTTGAGTTATATGTAACCTATAGTATGGAGAATTGTTTTTTGTAAAATTATGACCTGATACAAAAATGCTTTTCAAATGTAGTTTTTCTTTATTAAAATTTTAAATTACAAAAAATAAATAACAAAATATTAATTTATGCAAACAACAACCGCTATATTATCAGTATTGTGACAAAATTAAATTATTTCATTTTTGGATAACTATTATTTTTAATTTAAGATAATATTTTTTAAAAAAGAAAATTAATTTTTATTTCACCACAACTAACTGTATATATTTTTCTAGATCTTCTATTATTAGTATTAACTATTAATAGGATATAAAATATTTGTTTATTTTAATTAAAATTAAGAAAATATTGACTCTTCAAAACTTAAGATTAGTCTAGTCATTGTTTATTCACATTTATTTTCTTTAGATTTATATGTTAAGAGTATCAATACAAACATTTTTTTTTTCTATTTTTAATTTCAAAATTACATAAAAAAGAGAACATCATTATAGTCCAAAAAATATGATTAGTTGATGGATTTGGTGGGTCATCCTTTGACTAATCATTCATATATATATATATGATCTGTGCTAGAGTCCTACTCTTAGCCAAAAACTAACACATATTAAAGCAATGACAATTGTTGGTTTTTGCTGGAAGCAAGGACGTGTTGGCTGAGAGTTGGTTTTTGGCTGAGAGTGGGGTTAGTACGACGAGAGAGAGAGAGAGAGAGAGAGAGAGAGAGAGATGATTTTTATCTTCACAAGATTATTTTTAATGATTTTTATCTTCAAAAGATTATTTTTATTCAAAATATGAAAGGAATTTTTTCTTTCCAAAATTACTATAGTATATGCTCTATAGATGTGGTAGATCATACATAGACTAATCATGTATATTTTATGAAAGGAATTTTTTCTTTCCAAAATTACTATAGTATATGCTCTATAGATGTGGTAGATCATACATAGACTAATCATGTATATTTTACGAAGACTTAGAAAAATAGTTTTTATATGAAAAAAGAAATTTGTTTTTTTCCCCTCAAAATGCATGAGTGTAACAGTTAAAAGAAGGAAAATGGTTTTTCTAGACATACATGGCTGTCTGAACTTGAACTCTGGATTGTCCCCCCTTTTATTCATGTGGAGGGATGACGTGGCCAATCCAGACTATTCAGATGATAGGAAGCCATCTGAATTGGCCACCTGTACAGTTTCCTTCTCCATATCAGCCTATCACTTATTGGACCTTTTCCTATTAGTGATAGCAATTAGTAGGGTGTATTCAAACTGAGCCAGCTCGAGGCTCTACTTGATCAAGTCGAGTTCAAGCTGAGCTTTTTGGTTTGATCGAGCTGATCCGAGCCGAGCTTTTTTCCGAGCACGAACTTACAATCAAGTCGAGCTCAAGCCAGGCCCAACTTGATTCGGCTCGAAGCTCGGCTTGGATTGGTTCGGCTTGACATTTATAATATAATATTAATATTAATAATGATTAATAATATTTTAATGTTTAAAATATTATAAATAATGTACTTATAACATTAATATACTATTAATAATATATATATTTAAAATAAAATAAAAAATATTTTTTATGCTTCAAGTTGAACTCGAGCGAAGCCAAGCTCGGTTCGAGCTTGAATCAATTTGAGCTTCAGCCATGCCAATACTTTCAAGATGAGCTTCGAGCCTGAAATTTTGAGTTTGAATCGAGCTCAAGCCTGGCTTGAACAAGTTCAAGCTTGGCCCAACTTGGTTCAAGTACAACCCTAGCGATTAGTAGGCTGAGAATTGCCACATGAGCAGAAGGTGAGGTGTTGAAAACAGAATCCTTTTGGTGTCCTCAGTTACCACATGTAAGAAAATAAACCATTCAGACTTCAATGGATGGGCTTGTCCAGGAATTTCATGCTCACCAATGAAATTACGGAAAGTTAGGGAATGGAGTTTCAATGTACAAGAAATTTCTAAGTACACCATTCTAAATTTGGAAATCTTCTGAATTTGCTTTAAGCTTTTATTGATTGTATGGATTTCTTACTTGTCATTAACTTTTTCTCTGTACCTGTAGGTTTCTTATTGAAGAAAAGTGCAAAAACTAATGGATGGAGCAGGCGGTGGTTTGTTTTAAATGAGAAAAGTGGAAAGGTTGGTTAATATTATATTACAATGAGCCTAAACTAATATGTATTTCTTATGCTCATGCTAGGTACCTGGATACTTAGACATGTTTAGTGTACTCGTACCGATTTGGTATATAATTACCAATAGTGGTACTGGATATTTTAGAATTCAATCTTTTTGTTTCTTATATATATATATATATATATGTCAATTTTGTGAATACCCCTTGAAGCCACAGGCAGAACACTTGGTAGAGAGACCCAATCTTGAGTGAAATAAATACCACGATTTCGGGGAGAAGTCCCATTTAATATGGCATGATGCAAATGCCGAAAGATGATACCTTAAATCATTAAAAGCTAAAGCATGGTATCGGCATATTGGATGTGATACTCGCATCCCTATTCATGTCCCGGATTTACGGAAATGTGTTGTATCCCTGTTTCCCATAGCTGTACGCCTGTATCTGCATCAGAGAGAGGTTTCTGGATTTTCAGAAATGTGTCCTAGAACTGTTCCCCATATCTGCATCTGCATCTGCATCTGAACAATTAAGGCCTCAATTATTTGTAACATTCTAGAACTGTGATTTATTTGAATTCAATCTCATATCGCAGCTTGGATACACCAAAAAACAAGAGGAAAGAAATTTTCGCGGTGTCATCACTTTGGAGGTATGGTGCACCTACCCGTTATTACTTTGAGATACTTTTGAGTTCTGTGTAGTTATGAGCAATTTATTATTTGTCTTATCTTGTTAATATATCTTTTTCATAACCTTCCAACTAAATTTCCAAACCTATGCATTATGTAGTTGACAACTCTTGCCTTTTGAACTAGATGCACTTTAAAAAAAAAATTCTTTCCACTTTCACATGATTTTCAAAGTTTCCTAGAAACAGTTTCACACTTTCACCCCTATAGATACCATTTACATGTGTAGGCTCAATTATTTGCAGATGATGTGGTAGTAAAGGACGAAACTAAAGAGGGGGTTAATACAAAACAAATTGTGGAGAGATACCATAGAATTTAAGGATTTCAAAATAAGTCGGACCAAGACAGAATATATGGAATGAAATTTTAATAAGAACACAAATGGAGATGGTTGTTAAGATAGATGACCAAGAGATACACCAAAGGGACCAGTGTTGGTATCTTGAGTCAATTATTCCTTATGATGAAGAGATTGAAGACAAGATTGCCCATAGGATTAGAGCTGAATGACTAAATTGGAGAAGTGCTTCCAGAGTTATATGACCTGATTCGACTATGACAACATTGCTAGTGATCAGTGAGAACAGACTATATTTAATTGTTTGTAGGGATGTGTGGAACTAATGATCATTATTTACTTTCAAATATATGCATAAAATTAGATGGGTAATTGGAAATTTTGTTATTTCTGTTTTCAAATTTAGGGCTGGATTGGTCTTGCGCTCCTACCAATAAAAAATGATGGACCAGCTGGCTTGGCTGGCACTGTGTTGCTAATGGGCCCGCTTGAGCCTGGCCCATTGCTACGTTTAATATATTTTTTAATTACCATATCCTATTTTTCTACTGTAATGACACAAGTATTCTTTCCGACTAAACTAGTCTTTCGACCAAGTTGTAGCACACTGAATTGCATTTTTCCTGCTTGTTTGTTCTGGACTTCTTGGATTGGAAGAGGAGGATGAAAACTCACATTTACTTTTCTTCAGTAATCTGTTCCTATAACTATGAGTTCAAAGTTCAGAATCACTATTATAATATTGCAAAAATGTCGTATGTCAGTTGCCCCCACTTAATGGATGAATTGTGCAGGAATGCAATATTGAAGAGGTTTCAGATGAAGAAGAACCTCCATCAAAAAGTTCAAAGGATAAAAAGGCAAATGGGCCAGATTCTGGAAAAGCAACTAGTTTAATTTTCAAGATCACTAGCAAGGTTGCATATAAGACTGTTCTGAAAGGTATGTTGTTCAGTTTGTCTGTGATCATGGAACTCTGCTGCTACATTTTTTCAAATTAACATTATTCCTTCCCCCCTTTCATTTGAAGTTACATGCTCAATGTGCACCACAATTTCCATTCTTGCAGCTCATGGCGTCGTTTTGTTAAAGGCTGAGAGTATGGCAGATAAAAATGAGTGGGTAAACAAGATACGGAATGTTATCCAACCTTCAAGGGGTGGTCAAGTTAAGGGGGCAACTTCTGAAGCTGGTCTTCCCATTCGACAAAGTCTATCTGATGGTTCTTTAGTGAGTTATTAACTGATGCCTGCTGTTCTGGTGCAAATACTTCTATGATGCAACTTAACCCTGCAAAATGTTCTAATTTGTTGAAAAGTTTGTACGGTTGCATTTATTTCTTGATATATTCGATGCAGATTTTTCAATTGTCCGAAGTGACTTCTCAGTTATATTGATATAATGATATCTATTTCAAATTTAGATACTCCTTCCAGCTTTGATTTCCTATTAGCAAATTGTAAACATGGACATGAGTGTTGGAGTCGGACACAATTGCGAGATTTCGGATTCAATGGCCTCCAAAAGTAGGATTTGAGGATTCGGGGGATATTTTGCTTTCTAAGTGCATTGTTAGATGGGATATGTTATGACGTATATCTTTTCTTATTAAGGCATAGATGAATGTAAGTGTTGTATTCATCACCTATAAACCCTCTAAAATAAGTAACAAATTGAAGACAATAAACTCCACATTGTCCATCAAGAATTTGATACCTGCTGGAGTCAACCGTATAGAATAGGCCGGCGCAACATAACCTTTTACAATTTTGAAATTAATGATTCTACATGTCGTTTTGATTGCTTGAGAATGACTCATCATTGTTCATATTCCTTGTTTCAAACAGGCACATCTTTACATAAAATTTGTTGCATAATGTGTTTATACAGTTTGCTAACTTGGTAATCTTTTTTTTTTTCCTATTATTATTATTATTAATTTTTTTTTCAGGATACAATGGCTCGGAGACCTGCAGATCCTGAAGAGGAGCTCCGTTGGATGTCTCAAGAAGTACGTGGTTATGTTGAAGCAGTCCTGAATAGTCTGGCCGCCAATGTCCCAAAAGTAAGCCTGCATTCACAACTGTAAACTCTCCTGTTTCCAATGTGCTATATGACTGACTGTTCTGGTTGAGCAGGCAGTTGTTCTTTGTCAAGTTGAGAAAGCTAAGGAAGACATGCTTAATCAGTTATACAGTTCTATCAGGTTAATGACTTTCTATCTGCTTGGGCATTTAATTCTGTTCTTATCGTTACTCTTGAATTGTCGCATCAAAAGAAAAATTATAACAAAACTATTTGCGTTGGTCTGTGGTTAGTGCCCAAAGCACTGCAAGGATTGAAGAGCTACTCCAAGAGGACCAGAACGTAAAGCGTAGGAGGGAGCGTTTCCAGAAACAGTCCTCTCTTCTTTCAAAACTCACACGTCAGCTTAGTATCCATGATAACCGAGCAGCTGCTGCATCCAGCTGGTCTAATGGTGGTGGAGCAGGTGATGTTAGCTGTATTTGTAGAACGATTTCATCCAGAGTGGTTTTTTATTTATTTTTCTCATACTGTAATGCATCCGTTTTTCACAGTTTCAATAATACAACTGTTTCACTAGAAAACTTCTGTTTTACACTAATAAATCCCTGCTTCAGCTCTGACTATCGATATATATATATATATATTCTTAAAAACAATGTTATGTTGTCAGAAAGTAGCCCAAGAAGCAGTGGTCCATCAGGTGATGACTGGAGATCTGCATTCGATGCTGCTGCAGACGGACCCGTTGACTACAATGGTGACTCATCTCGGTCCGGAGCCAATGGTCACAATCGGCGGTACAGCGACCCAGCCCAGAATGGTGATGCGAGTTCAGGCTCAAACTCCAGCAGCCGCCGTACGGCCCGTACCCCTAATCGGTTGCCACCTGCACCGCCGCAGTCTGGTTCTTCAGGCTATAAATATTAGACGGCTGACTGATTTTGATTGGCAGTTGATTTTTTTACTGCATTCTTGGTGGGGTCGGCCCATTTGAAGATTTGAGGATTTGTTCAGAATGAGATTTGGTTATAGCAGGCAGCTGTAGAAGTGGAAAGGGTGTGTGTACATAAGGATTGCAGTTCCTCCTTTTTCCTTATTTTCAAACGATTGGATTTGGAGGTATAGTTGAAATCCGTTATATATTCCTCTTTCCCTTTGATAAGGATGTTTCTTCTTATTATTTCCGGTTTGGACGTTACATATGTATTTGTCTGTATTATTGATAATGATTCCGAATTATTTTCTCCCTCAAATTCGTGAGTTGAATGATACAATGAACTCCAAATATATACTAATCTCTAAGCAATCCAAGAGCTCAGGGGTTTGACTTGCTAGGGAACAAACAGTGTGGGATTGGCCTCTGCAGCAGATACAAAATTAAGGTTTTAAAATTTTATATAGCAGCATAGAAAATTATGTATATTTTTTTTGGGTGCTCCCTAACCTATGGATGGTTGTCTGAGAAAATAACTGAAAAAATAGAAAAGAAAAGAAAATTGGATGAAACACAACTAAGAACTAAGAATTGTATTAGAAATCCAAAATTTCCTTTCACCTATTTTATCGGCAACCAAACGTACCATAAAGGTGCTAAGACCGTATGTCCACGCAAATCCTTGTTAGTGGCCATGTGTTTTTGGTGAAAAAGGATGGGTCATAGGCTATCATGCATTGAACAACATTACGGTCAAGGATAATTTTTGATTTTGATACACTCATCTTACCCCTGCCTTAGAAACTCATATTGAGCATGTTCAGATTAACTTAAGATGAACTTTGTAACCATGGCCTTGAAGTCAAATTTCAAAATGTTATTTTGGCAAAAGTAGGGTGAAATGTAGGGTGAAATGTTTGTCACCATGTGTGATTTCATTGTGCATTAATGCAGCATGGACATTCCGATACGTTTTCACCAGCAAGGCACATATGAGAAGGAGATGTTAGCCGTCACCAAGTGGCTCCCCTACCCGCTGAGGTGACATTTCAACATTCCTACATATCATCGCAGTTTGAAGTAATCCTGAAACTCATTACAAAATAGCAAAAAATTAGGAAGGAATTCAAACACTCAACTCTTAATTAAGGGTTTTTGAAACCCATTAGAGACTTCGTAAACCTAAAGATTTACTAAAATAATAAAATTTTACTTCAAATTGAGTTCGACCCTCGAAATGGCGATTGGAACTCTTATCTTCCCTTAGATTGATCAAGTTTTGGACCCTAATAATGGTATACCCGTGGGGAAAAATACCTTCAGTGCTGATCCCGATACGACGTGTAAGCTTTCGAACAACTGCTGCACCTCTGATCCTCCGAAATAAGTAGGTAGGATGACCTGCGAAGATACTTCGATGATCAAGTCGATAACAGAACGGTGAAGGGGGATAGAAAGAAGAGAAAAGAGCAATGGTTTTGAGTTTTCAGAGGAATGGAGACTCAATTTACTTGAGTGCGGGAGAATGCATCCTTTTTCTCTGCCTCCTACCTGTAAGCACCTAATTTTTATACCCTGCCTAACTAGGGTTAGTTTGCACTAACCATCCCCCGAAACCCTAAACCTTAGGACCTAAACCTTAGAACCCTAAAAACCTAGGTAAACCCTTATGGGCTCAAGGCCCATTAGCTTTGCAAAACCCGAAACCTAACACAAAGCCTTAGGATAACCCTAGACCTAGCCTTAGACCTAGCCCTAGGCCAAACCCTAGCACAACCCTAGCCTAAGACCTAGGACAACCCTATGGGCTCAAGGCCCATTCAAAACCCAAGAAACCACAAAAAAACCAAAGCCCATAGCCTTTAGGGCCCACACTTGGGCCCACCTCAACCCATGAGGGGCACATGGGTGGGACCCACAAACCCTAAATCCAAAATGGGCGGGAATTGTCCTAAATGGCTGCCCACAACCCTTTTGACCCAAGTGGATTTGGGTTTGGCCTGAAATAGCATGAAATCGGTAATGTCGCTAATCGAATTACCGACATTAATTTTTTGGCCTATTTTTTGAATGTCGCTAATTCAATTACCGACATTACAGTGTTTCCAGGTTTAGCGTGTGCAGGCTCCACTGCAGCACCACCAGAGGCTTGAGACCTCCCCCATTGGTCCCTGGACCTTCCCTAAATACCCTAAATGCCCTTAGACGTCCTCCTTCCTCCTCTATAAAGCCAAAGCCTCCCCCATGCAAAAATGATTCACATTCTTCACAGTGAAACCCTGTCAAAACCGAGACCACCACCTTCATCTTCATCCAAAAAATCCCACCAGGCCTCCACGACTTCCCAGGCACCACCACCGGACGTCCAGCTCCGCCCACTGCCACCGTAACAAATTGTCCAAGGGTAGGGATCCCTCCACACCTCATCCCTTGCTACCCGAACTGTAAGGGACCCCTGGTCCTGATCCAGGGGTCCCCTTTTGCTTTCCTTTCATTTGTATAGCTGCCACAGCCAAGGATAGGGGTCCCCCACCTTCACCATAGGTGTGGGGAACTCCCTAGAGGCTAGGCTCGAGTGCAACACTCCTCCCACCGTGCATGGAAGCCTCCCATAGGGTCGGGGGGTCCCTCAGGCAATGAGGGAACCCTTAGACCCCTGTTGGTTCAAGACCAATGGGGAAAAATTGGTTTTTCTAAAAATCTGCTAGTGGTCGGCAATAGCAGTGCCGACCACACAAAATTGGGCTAAAAGCTTAATGTCTTCACTTCTATTACCGACATGCCCAAAATAGCCTAAAAACTCTTTGTCCCCATTTGGTTTACCGACATGCTCAAAATAGCCTAAAAACTCTGTCCCCATTTGGTTTACTGACATAATGAGCTTATTTTGGTACCGACTTCGGGCGCCTGTGGGGCCCACATGTCAAGTCCTCTAGGGTCCACCCCAGGCTTGTTGGAAAGCTCTTGACCTCCCCTAGCTCCCTGTAAAATTTCAGGTTCAGGGGCCATGCCTAACCATGGTTAGCAGACCCCTAAACATGGGTTAAAATACTGTCCATAGTGTCGGCAGTTCAAATGCCTACATTACAGACTAATTTTTACCCGAATTTGAGTCCTTGTGGGGCCCACACCTGGCCTATTCAGAGGCTGAGACCTATACCATTTGAAAGATGGCACTCCCAGCTTTCCATCCACGTGCTCACTTTACCCGGGGGAGGTCCCTAACCCTAGTTAATAACCTCACAAACCTTGGTTAAAATTTTACTGAAATGGAGGTAATCTGTTTACCTCCATTCTGTAAAATTTCGATTTCGGGCTTTGTGCAAGGCCCAAACCTGGTAGGAGGCCACTCTAGGCCCTGCCATACCCTTTGGGCCCATTTTTGACCAACCTTGACCCTTAACCATGGTTAAAATAGGCCCTGGTTAACTTTTAACCATGGTTAAGCACCATTTAACCCCATAAAAAAAAATGAAAAAATCCATAAAAATACAAAAGACCAAAAAAATCAACTCTTGGACTTTTTTTAACCCTGGTTAGCAACCCTAACCACGGTTAACACCCTCTTAACCCCGGTTAGCAATCCTAACCCATGGTTAACATCTCTCTTAGTCTACCGGACTACACCCTAGGCCTACCGGGCCTCACCTTTGCCTCCGGGCTTCACCCTTGGCCTTCGGGCTCAATCCCTTTGCACATTGACCAGCCTCGGTCAAGCAAAACCCTAATCTGCCGGATTAGGTCTATTAGCCACCTCTTGGTGCACACACACACGCCCCATTGCCTTAGCACGGGCTCAAGTGCTAGAACTACGCTCGGTCTGATCTCACCCCTCATGTGAGTACGTAGGCAGCCCAACACGGGCCCGACCCTAATTAGCTTTTACTTTCTTCCGGTTAGTATTAACTTAAGCACTAATGACATTCGATTAATCTTGATCTTTATTTTGGCTTAAACCTAGCAAATAGGGAACCACCAAGTGTGGAAGTGTCAGGGTGCCTAATCCCTTCCCCGAACTTAACCGAACCTCTTACCCCGATCTTTGATCGCGGACCAAGCCTTATCCAACATTCCCGGGGGATTTATCCCTTCTGAATTAATAAGTGGCGACTCTAAAACCAATCCCAGTGAGTGAATTCTCCGCGCTCACACTACCTTTGTTTTTATAGGAAGCAGATTAGGGTTGGGTAGTTACCGTTCTACTTCTGCATCATCCTGGAGTAAGCCTTTTTGTTCACGTAATATCCTGCCTATGAGGTGGTAGATCGAGTTTCTTCTTTGTGAGAGAGATCGCCTTGGTCGGATTTATGATCTTTGGAGTTAAATTGTTTCACACTGCTGCGTAGATAGTTTAAAGATTTGGGGGTTGTTTACTTCGGAGTCCCCGACATGACTTTCGCCTCAAAACTGAAGTGGGAATTGGGGTCGAATATATCAATCAGAATATATAAGTCTTGATCTAACCAGGGCTGTTGGTGCTGCCAACTGTCTTCATACAGGCCTTTATCGATTTTTACCCTTACATATTCCCCTCTTCTCAGGGCCTTATGGTTTACCCGAGGTTCTGAAAAGCATAACCGTCACTTAGGGCATCTGCATAGATGGAGGTGCGCGTTAACGTTCATGCTCGGGATGCTTCGAGTTTTGCGTACATTTAATGTGATGAAACTGGCTTTCATCATTTCTTTTAATGGGACTGCGGCTGACTTTTTGACTATCTCCCTTTTGACGATCTTGCCCTTAAAAGTGCGTCATGTATGGCTCTGATTGAAGGATTTTATGTTCTTTTGGCTTTTGCTTGAATGCCTATAAAAGGCGGGGCATGATCCTTTGAGAATTTTCAAACTACGTTGGCATCCTTGCTTCTTCGACCTTCGCCTTTGCTTCTTCTCACAGTGTCCTTCCTTTTCGCCGAACTAGAATGGATCGTCACACATTTTCACTCTCCTTACCTTGTAGGTCTGGGAACCATGCTTTGGGGTCTAGTGTCACGCTCCAAAATCCCCCCTAAGAGTTAGGTGAGACTTTAGGTGTGACTATACATAACCTGGCAAACTATCCTGCAACTTAACAATGCATAAACATAGTATAATGAGGACATGAAACAGAGTGTGGAAGCTAAATCAATGCGGAAGCGTAAACTAAAATTTTCCTTTTCTATACATGGCCAGTATTCCAAATTCATATACAAAAACATATCAAGTAAATGTGGACACGCCCACCTATCAAAAATACCAAAATCATAAAAATCTCTCTCTCTCAATAGTCATCCGGGTAAGGCCAACTATCTAGGTCTCTTGCCTCCACCTGAGGCTCTACCATACGCTCCTCCTCACCATAGTCCTCCTCGATCCAAGGAACCAGAGCACAAATGTCATATGGTGTACCTGCCAACATCAATAGGTACAGCTGAGTATGGAATACTCAGCGAGTATAAGCTACAAGCTAACAATAATAATAACATAATTCAATTCATAATTTCAATTTAGATAAACATGATAACCATAACATGCGCGAGACTACATGCGAAATCTCCGTATAAAACCCGTGCTCATAATTCATAACTTGTTCTTGGAAATATCCTTTCGTGTTTTTCAAAACTTGCTTGTCATGTTAAAATCTCACTCTTGTCTTGTTCTTGTCTTGTGAAAATCACGCGTGTCTTGTCTTGCTGTCATGTCATGCTTGCCTTGTCATGCTTATCTTGTGAGCCAGTTGTTAGTGTCACGCCCCAAAATACCCCCTGGGAGTTAAGGGATACTTTAGAGGTGACTACGTGTACCTATCAAACCATCCTGTAATGCAAGAGGCTAAACATAATATAATACAATGATAATCAGAGCGCGGAAACTAAACCTAAGTGCGGAAGCATAAGCTAACTTTTTCTTTTCTTCTATTACTCCATATAGTATTCCAAGTTAACATATACTAAATACAATCAAAGTAAAGGTGGACATGCCCACCTATCAAAATACAAAAAGGAACTCTCTAACCCTCTCCTCTCAACAGTAGTCGAGGTACGGCCACACATCCAAGTCCCCATCCTCCTGAGACTGCCATGGGATAGGTGGCTCCCTCTCCTCTACATACTCCTCCTCGACCCAAGGCTCGGGGTCGAGGACATCCACAGTACCTGCCGACATAAAAGTACGGCTGAGCATGGAATACTCAGCGAGTACAAACTACTAGCTAACCATAACAATAGCGAAAGCATAACAACAGTGAGCAATACAAGATATTAATTTAAAGCAATAGTGAAAGCATAAGATACATAGCCATATCTTGACATGCGTGTATGAGTGCAAAAACCTCGGTAAAACTCATGTCTCGGAAACCTTTTTCGTGTCTCGGTCAAATCATGTATGTGTGTCGTGTCTTGTCTTGTATTTCATGTCTTGATTTGTTCTTGACTTGTATACTTGTGAGCCAGAGGCTAGCACCCTTCCTTGGGCTACCAACCTCCTTGTCATGTTCTTGTTCCATTTCTCTTGTGAGCCAGAGGCTAGCGCCCTTCCTTGGGCTACCAACCTCCTTGTCATGTTCTTGTTCCATTTCTCTTGTGAGCCAGAGGCTAGCGCCCTTCCTTGGGCTACCAACCTCCTTGTCATGTTCTTGTTCCATTTCACTTGTGAGCCAGAGGCTAGCACCCTTCCTTGGGCTACCAACCTCCTTGTCATGTTCTTGTTCCATTTCACTTGTGAGCCAGAGGCTAGCACCCTTCCTTGGGCTACCAACCTCCTTGTCATGTTCTTGTTACCAACCTCCTTGTCATGTTCTTGTTCCATTTCTCTTGTGAGCCAGAGGCTAGCGCCCTTCCTTGGGCTACCAACCTCCTTGTCATGTTCTTGTTCCATTTCACTTGTGAGCCAGAGGCTAGCACCCTTCCTTGGGCTACCAACCTCCTTGTCATGTTCTTGTTCCATTTCACTTGTGAGCCAGAGGCTAGCACCCTTCCTTGGGCTACCAACCTCCTTGTCATGTTCTTGTTCCATTTCTCTTGTGAGCCAGAGGCTAGCACCCTTCCTTGGGCTACCAACCTCCTTGTCATGTTCTTGTTTCATTTCACTTGTGAGCCAGAGGCTAGCACCCTTCCTTGGGCTACCAACCTCCTTGTCATGTTCTTGATTCATCATATACAAATACAATCTTGGAAAAACCGGTTTCATGCATGCATGTGTGGTGTGTGTAGCACTTGTAATATCATGATGACAATGTGACATGAAGAGTAGTGTATAGCAATTCAATCCACAGTATAACCATATAGGAATTTGAGTAATCTACGTGGCATTTGAATAGTTCATCATTCATAAGAACACATGCATAAGGTCTACTTTCATTTTCTTCATTTATGTCATTTATTCCTAGTTTAGGCATTTTGTCAAACACATAGCATGCAAGGTTCCTTAATGGTTCATCTTCTTCTTTTTAGTGCCTACTTTCCATCCAAAAATCAAGGTATGTTCATTATTGGTAAAGTACCCATCCACCATTTCCATCACACACATCACCCAACATACACCTCGGCATCCAATCGCCACATCAACACCCACACACATCCATACCTTTTTCTTATCTTATTTAGGTTCATTGGAGATGATACATTTCATATGGGAGGCAAACATAATAGCATAAATCACATTTCATAAGGAAAACCTAGATTTATTGCTAGGGTAAGTTAGTAGGGTGTACTAACCTTAGATCAAGGTTTGATCTTGAAGAAACCTTGAAATAGAAGCTCTATTTGGAAGGAGGAAGCCTTTGCTTGAAGGGGACTTGAGTTGGGGGAAGAAACCTCTTTCAAAACGTGAGTGAGTGCTGCCCTAGCTTGGAGAATGCACCTCCACACGAGCTTGAGTTGAAATCTTGAAGAAAACGTGCTTGGGGACGATCTAGGGTCTTCACCCCTTTGATTTCTTCTCCAAAAGCAACCTAGGTTTAGGAAACCCTTTTCTCTTCTCTCTTATCTCCCAAATCTCTCTAAGTATAGTGAATGATGCCCTAAGGCTCGGGCAAGCCTTAAGGAGAAAGGGTTTAACCCCCAAAAGACGATAAAGCCCTTACTGAAATTTCTGCAAAAACGCGAAGACCGAGCGATCGGTGTTCATGACCGATCGATCGGTTGCCTACCGAGCGATCGGTGTTTATGACCGATCGATCGGTCAAAAACTCACTATCTGGAAAATTTCCCTATACAAAATTTCTGACCGTGCGATAGTTACCGATCGATCGGTTATGGACCGATCGATCGCTGACTGGACCGAGCGATCGGTGCTCTGTATGTCTGGACTGTTTTGACCATATCTTTTGACTCGCTCGTCGGATTTCGACGATTCAACTTGCGTTGGGTTCGTCTTTCGAAGAGGAAAAACTTTTATGTTTTGAAGAAATTCTAATTCTTCTTTATTCATAGACCAAAATTCCCTTAAAGCTGACTGGTCTGTAATGGGTTGCGACAGCCCAGATTTGCAGCCAATCCGATCTTGGGAATCCCACTTTTGACTCGACTCCGACTCAAAATCAGGGAAAGTGATCAACATGAACCTTGAAGAGGGTTCTAATACCTTTCCAAAAATTCAGTAATCACTCGATTCTGAACAACAATGACTAAACTAGAGCCCTTTAAAGTTGAAGCAAATGCCGAGACATACCTTTTCAACACCTAGAACACCTCGAGTGTTTTCACACTCTTTTCTCTTGTGTCCAACACCCTGCTGATACCTCATAAATCATTACCCATAAGTATTTAACCCACCTCAATGATCATTAAATTCACACCGACATGCATGAGAGACTCCGGCCTCTCGATGCCTCATGCACTAGCACTATTCACCAACAACCCATTGAAACACTTAGGGTATTTGTACCCTTGATTTCACCCACTTAGAGTATCTTTACACTCTCTTTTTACAACTCAAACATGTACCTAAAACCCTCAATTGACTAATCATAATATCAAGAACACAATGGGAGGCCTTAGGCCTTCACACATATCATACAAGGGCACCCTTTCACTGGCACTATTCATAGTATAGTGAACTTGAATTTCCGGGGTTCTACATCCTCCCCACCTTATATGAATTTCGTCCTCGAAATTAGGATGCAACACGAACGCACTAGGATACTTTCCCACACTTCATTTCGTCTTTACGATCCTTCATACCTAGTAGCGCTAAACACATCCACCGGACACTTGAATCCCATGTTGACCAATCCCTTGGCTAGGCACACGTTACTCACAACTAAATCAACAATGCATAATAGTACACATAGAATATATGTAGCATGCTCATACACATCTATAAACATATATCACATACTTTTGGCCATTTATAGATCGACACCTTGCATTGGGCGCGCCTTGCTCAACTGAGCCCACAAACTTAGAAACCTAAGACATGACAAAGGATTATCAATCAGGTGCCGACCAACACCTAACTAGGCACTCGCTTATTAGCAAGGCACCCTTGACTAACCATCATCAAGCCAATATATAAATCATATGTATTACATAGATAGTATGTTATATACAAGCAACACCTCACACTTCATTGAAATAGGGTATAATATACACATGAATTAGCCTTAACATACAATGTAGGTTTTTCTAGCATGAAACCCTAAGTTCGGTTGAGATTTCAACCGGCTTTCGACTAACAATAATTTGTTAGTCTACATTTAGGAGCAATAAAAATTCCTAATTATAACTTGAATCAAGCTCCTAACTATTCAATGAGCATATATTGACTAATAAGCGTATTATATACGTCTGAGTACACGCATACTAGTAAAATCATACAATCGGTTTTCCTAGCAAAGCTAAGTTCTTCTGCTTGTTTTCAGGTATTAAATTAATGAGTAGTTTATCCAATTGAGTTATTTACGCAGCTTCCTTTTAATCTTGGGGACATGTATAATGCTTCTAAGATATACGTGATGCATGCAGGAGGTGTGTGATGCTTATGATATGTATGGAGTGCATGCCATGCATGATGCTTATGCGATGCACGATGCTTACGCCATGCATGAAATGCATGCTATGTATGAATGCTCATGATATGCATGAAAGTGCATGATGCTCATGCTATGCGTGATGCTCATGTTATATAGGATGCTTATGCGATGCATGATGCTTATGCCATGCATGAGTTATGTTTATTTTTGGTGTAAGACACATTAAGTACAGTTTAACCAATCAATTTACACTGGATACGCATAATAGTATATGTATAAAAACTATGTCCCTATT
The DNA here is from genome assembly GCA_015143295.1 of Tetracentron sinense. Classification (NCBI taxonomy): domain Eukaryota; kingdom Viridiplantae; phylum Streptophyta; class Magnoliopsida; order Trochodendrales; family Trochodendraceae; genus Tetracentron; species Tetracentron sinense. The sequence continues at coordinate 55,034,009 of CM026552.1, forward strand.
GTCGAAACGACTCTAAATACTCTAAACTTGTAAGACTTAAGATCATCCTATAGCCTCTCTTCGAGAAACAATCCCTATAGAAACCTAATAACACAATGTATGACATGAGACCTACCATCCCCTTGTCAAATAAAACCTAGGCTAGCCCCTAGCCTGAATATCACATCACTCATGGATCTCATTGGGAAACCCATTCATCAAGCATTGGTTTTCACTTAGCATATAACATATAATATGCACATCATATATATCATATAATACCACATAACAATTCAACACATAATCATATTAGTATATAAAATTTTTTTCGGTTTTCCTAGCAAAATAGACACTACATTAGGTTGAAATGAACCTATTATGTACAAAGACTAAGTGATTAGTCTACACTCGGAATACGACTCCTAAGATGAACCTAATGCCTTGGTTTACTCGTGGTATCTTTCTCTAAACAACCCTAGAGACCTAAAGCCTAAGCTCTGATACCACTTCTGTCACGCCCCAAAATACCCCCTGGGAATTAAGGGATACTTTAGAGGTGACTACGTGTACCTATCAAACCATCCTGTAATGCAAGAGGCTAAACATAATATAATACAATGATAATCAGAGCGCGGAAACTAAAACTAAGTGCGGAAGCATAAGCCAACTTTTTCTTTTCTTCTATTACTCCATATAGTATTCCAAGTTAACATATACTAAATACAATCAAAGTAAAGGTGGACATGCCCACCTATCAAAATACAAAAAGGAACTCTCTAACCCTCTCCTCTCAACAGTAGTCGAGGTACGGCCACACATCCAAGTCCCCATCCTCCTGAGACTGCCATGGGATAGGTGGCTCCCTCTCCTCTATATACTCCTCCTCGACCCAAGGCTCGGGGTCGAGGACATCCACAGTACCTGCCGACATAAAAGTACGGCTGAGCAAGGAATACTCAGCGACTACAAACTACTAGCTAACTATAACAATAGCGAAAGCATAACAACAGTGAGCAATACAAGATATTAATTTAAAGCAATAGTGAAAGCATAAGATACATAGCCATATCTTGACATGCGTGTATGAATGCAAAAACCTCGGTAAAACTCATGTCTCGGAAACCTTTTTCGTGTCTCGGTCAAATCATGTATGTGTGTCGTGTCTTGTCTTGTATTTCATGTCTTGATTTGTTCTTGACTTGTATACTTGTGAGCCAGAGGCTAGCACCCTTCCTTGGGCTACCAACCTCCTTGTCATGTTCTTGTTCCATTTCTCTTGTGAGCCAGAGGCTAGCGCCCTTCCTTGGGCTACCAACCTCCTTGTCATGTTCTTGTTCCATTTCTCTTGTGAGCCAGAGGCTAGCGCCCTTCCTTGGGCTACCAACCTCCTTGTCATGTTCTTGTTCCATTTCTCTTGTGAGCCAGAGGCTAGCACACTTCCTTGGGCTACCAACCTCCTTGTCATGTTCTTGATCCATTTCTCTTGTTCCATTTCTCTTGTGAGCCAGAGGCTAGCGCCCTTCCTTGGGCTACCAACCTCCTTGTCATGTTCTTGTTTCATTTCACTTGTGAGCCAGAGGCTAGCACCCTTCCTTGGGCTACCAACCTCCTTGTCATGTTCTTGATTCATCATATACAAATACAATCTTGGAAAAACCGGTTTCATGCATGCATGTGTGGTGTGTGTAGCACTTGTAATATCATGATGACAATGTGACATGAAGAGTAGTGTATAGCAATTCAATCCACAGTATAACCATATAGGAAATTGAGTAATCTACGTGGCATTTGAATAGTTCATCATTCATAAGAACACATGCATAAGGTCTACTTTCATTTTCTTCATTTATGTCATTTATTCCTAGTTTAGGCATTTTGTCAAACACATAGCATGCAAGGTTCCTTAATGGTTCATCTTCTTCTTTTTAGTGCCTACTTTCTATCCAAAAATCAAGGTATGTTCATTATTGGTAAAGTACCCATCCACCATTTCCATCACACACATCACCCAACATACACCTTGGCATCCAATCGCCACATCAACACCCACACACATCCATACCTTTTTCTTATCTTATTTAGGTTCATTGGAAATGATACATTTCATATGGGAGGCAAACATAATAGCATAAATCACATTTCATAAGGAAAACCTAGATTTATTGCTAGGGTAAGTTAGTAGGGTGTACTAACCTTAGATCAAGGTTTGATCTTGAAGAAACCTTGAAATAGAAGCTCTATTTGGAAGGAGGAAGCCTTTGCTTGAAGGGGACTTGAGTTGGGGGAAGAAACCTCTTTCAAAACGTGAGTGAGTGCTGCCCTAGCTTGGAGAATGCACCTCCACACGAGCTTGAGTTGATATCTTGAAGAAAACGTGCTTGGGGACGATCTAGGGTCTTCACCCCTTTGATTTCTTCTCCAAAAGCAACCTAGGTTTAGGAAACCCTTTTCTCTTCTCTCTTATCTCCCAAATCTCTCTAAGTATAGTGAATGATGCCCTAAGGCTCGGGCAAGCCTTAAGGAGAAAGGGTTTAACCCCCAAAAGACGATAAAGCCCTTACTGAAATTTCTGCAAAAACGCGAAGACCGAGCGATCGGTGTTCATGACCGATCGATCGGTTGCCTACCGAGCGATCGGTGTTTATGACCGATCGATCGGTCAAAAACTCACTCTCTGGAAAATTTCCCTATACAAAATGTCTGACCGTGCGATAGCTACCGATCGATCGGTTATGGACCGATCGATCGCTGACTGGACCGAGCGATCGGTGCTCTGTATGTCTGGACTGTTTTGACCATATCTTTTGACTCGCTCGTCAGATTTCGACGATTCAACTTGCGTTGGGTTCGTCTTTCGAAGAGGAACAACTTTTATGTTTTGAAGAAATCCTAATTCTTCCTTATTCATAGACCAAAATTCCCTTAAAGCTGACTGGTCTGTAATGGGTTGCGACAGCCCAGATTTGCAGCCAATCCGATCTTGGGAATCCCACTTTTGACTCGACTCCGACTCAAAATCAGGGAAAGTGATCAACATGAACCTTGAAGAGGGTTCTAATACCTTTCCAAAAATTCAGTAATCACTCGATTCTGAACAACAATGACTAAACTAGAGCCCTTTAAAGTTGAAGCAAATGCCGAGACATACCTTTTCAACACCTAGAACACCTCGAGTGTTTTCACACTCTTTTCTCTTGTGTCCAACACCCTGCTGATACCTCATAAATCATTACCCATAAGTATTTAACCCACCTCAATGATCATTAAATTCACACCGACATGCATGAGAGACTCCGGCCTCTCGATGCCTCATGCACTAGCACTATTCACCAACAACCCATTGAAACACTTAGGGTATTTGTACCCTTGATTTCACCCACTTAGAGTATCTTTACACTCTCTTTTTACAACTCAAACATGTACCTAAAACCCTCAATTGACTAATCATAATATCAAGAACACAATGGGAGGCCTTAGGCCTTCACACATATCATACAAGGGCACCTTTCACTGGCACTATTCATAGTATAGTGAACTTGAATTTCCGGGGTTCTACAGTTAGTGCCCTTGTAACGACTTGTGAGCCGGACATGTAAATACCCCTTCAGCGAATTCTTGAAAGTAATTTGTGAGCCGGGTATGTAAATACCCTTCAACGAAAATAAAAAAGGTGCACCAACATCCTTGATTTCTTATGAGCCAGATGTGACATATCCTTGGATATGCCCTATCCTTGACCGACCCAAAGTTCGATTTTATCATTCTTGCTTATCTTGTTTTCTTGTGAACCAAATGTGACATATCCTGGGATATGCCCTATCCTTGACCGACCCAAAGTTCGGCTTTATCATTCTTACTTATCTTGTTTTCTTGTGAGCCAGATGTGACATATCCTTGGATATGCCCAATCCTTGGCCGACCCAAAGTTCGGCTTTATCATTCTTGCTTGTCTTGTTTTCTTGTGAGCCAGATGTGACATATTCTTTGATATGCCCCATCCTTAACCGACCCAAAGTTCGGCTTTATCATTTGTGTCGTAAATCATATGTCTTGTTCTTGATTGTTTTCATATACATATACTAAAAACTCGGTTCATGCATGCATACGTGCTCGTGCATAACAATTGATGGGCATCATAGTGACATGAAACAATTAATGGAACATCATATAGCATTTGAAACCGTTCTAAAGACATGTTATATTTTAAGAAAACATATAGAGCATGTTAGTAAAATTCACCAAATTGGGAAAAATCTCTGAATCATGTTTTCATAGTCTTATGTTTAAATCCCATACATGCATTTTATCTAACACATGACATTCAACATTTCTATAGGCATTTAACTCATATTTTCTTAGTCAAACATTTGATCGAACATCTTGAGTGCGTGTTTTATGTGTACATTGCCCTTCCCCATTTTCCATCACACAACAACCATCACATTCTCCATGACATCCAACTTTGCCTCAAACCATTCATACATCCCACACATCCATAACCATTTAATTCAATCTATACAAATTAGGATACATGGTTGATTTCAAGAAAATGGAACATGTAAGCTCAATCCCCAATCATTCTTAAAGAAAAACCTAGGTTATTATTAAGTCAACTAGAAGGGTGTACTAACCTTACAAAGACTAACTCTTAGCTTGGAAGGATGCTTGGACACGAACTCGAGCTTAGAAATGGAGATCCACGCTCAAGGAAAAAGATCCAAACTTGTGGAAGCTTGAAAAGTGAGGATTTGAGTTCCTCCTTGATCTCCAACAAAACCCCTCTTTGGAACCCTAGAGTTTCTCCCTTTTCTCTCCCCAAATTTTTCTTAGGTGTTGGTAACCTAAAACCCACGAATTGGGTCCCTATTTATAAGCCAAGAGGGTTGAAACCCTAAAAATCCTGAATTTTGGGCTATTTTGCGACTTACTGTGCATGACCGTTCGAACGGTCTTTTGATCGTTCGAACGGTGGTGTGATCGTTCGAATGATTATGCTTACTGTTTTTGGTTTCTGAATTTCTGATTCCATATTTACTGGCATCCTTTGAACGGCCATAGAACCGTTCGAACGGTTTAAGCTACTGTCTTCAATTATTGATGTTGTATTCATCACCCACTGGGATCGTTCGAACGGTCATGGAACTGTTCGAACGGTCACCCCTGTTTTCTTCTAATTTTCTCATTTTCTTTAATCATTCCAAGAGTCATTAGGACCTTAGAACACATGTCATACACATTACACACTTTAAGCTTCATTTTGAACATAAAAAAGACTTCAAGCCTTGGAACACTATTCACTGACACTATTCACAGGCTATGACCCAAAGTTTCGGGGTCTTACATCCTCCCTCCCTTACAAAAATTTCATCTCCAAAATTAGGATGATATCAGAAGATACAAGAGAACTCAAAATTACTTAAAGCCACCAAAGGAAACTAAACAAACAGATGAGGGTATTTTTCTTTGACTTCAACCTCACATTCCCACGTAGCCTCTTCTGCAGAATGGTGTTGCATCTTACAAGGACCAATGGGATAGTCTTGTTGCTCAAAACCTGATCTCGCCTATCCAAGACTTGAATTGGTTGCTCCACTAGGGTGAGATCCTCCCGAATCTCTAACGGATCAAGTTCGATGACATGGGACAAATCCGGGATATATTTTCGGAGCATGGAAACATGGAATACGTTGTGAACCGCCGCCATGTGAGTAGGTAGAGCAACCTGATAAACAACTTCACTAACTCTGGTGATGATCTCAAATGGACCCACATATCTAGGGCCGAGCTTGCCCCTCTTGCCAAACCTTATAATCCCCTTACTAGGAGAAATCCTCACGAAGACTTGATCCCCAACTTGTAATTCCAAGTCCCTGCAGCGAGTGTTTGGATAGCTCTTCTGCCTGTCCTGGGCAACCTTCAACCGCTCCCTGATGATCTTGACCTTGTTCGCAGTCTACTCAATCAACTCGGGGCCCAACACTTTCCTTTTCCCGACTTCATCTCATTATAGAGGAGACTTGCAACTTATCCCGTACAAGGCCTCGAAAGGTGCCATTTGGATGCTCGCCTGATAGCTGTTGTTGTAAGCGAACTCAACCAAAGGCAAGTGATCCTCCCAAATGCCTTTGAAGTTTAACATGCAAGCTCGGAGTATGTCCTCGATAATTGGTTCACCCTCTCAGTCTTCTCATCAGTTTGTGGATGAAAGATCGTACTAAAGTCCAAACGGGAACCCATGGCGCTCTAAAAGCTCTTCTAGAACCTGAAAGTGAATCTAGGGTCCCGATCTAAAACAATACTCACTGGCACCCCGTGCAACCGAACCACTTATCTGATGTACAGTATTGCAAGCTGGTTTGAGTTGAAAGTAGTCCGACACGGCAAGAAATGGGTAGACTTCGTCAGACAGTCAACCACCACCCAAATGGCATCGGAGTTCTTCACCGTCTTTGGCAATCCAATAATGAAATCCATGGAGATATTCTCCCATTTCTATTCGGGAATCGAAAGGGATTACAAAAGACCTGCTGGCCTCATATGCTCGGCTTTAACTTGCTAGCACACTAAACACAGAGACACATATTCCGCCACTTATCTCTTCACCAGAAGTGCCCCTTGAGGTTCCAATACATCTTTGTACCCCCAGGGTGTACTGTATACTTGGACCGGTGAGCCTCATCTAAAATTTCTCATCTAAGCTCCTCATCGACTGGAATACATATTCTTCCCTTGAATGTGATAGTCCCATCACCCTTAAAGGCGAAATCCTCACTGCCACTACTAATCGACTTGTCTCAGTAAGCAAGTAAATCGACATCTGATCCTTATAACTCTCGGATCCAGACCAGAATGTAAAGTCTAACGATGATATTAGCCATCACCGGCCAATAGGTAGGAAGGCTGAAACTGATGTCGAGGTTAGGCACATCCTCTAACAACTTCCACTCTTGCACCATCATGTGAGCCAAGAGTCCAATAGGCTTTCTGCTAAGAGCATCTGCCACCACGTTCGCCTTACCTGAGTGGTATTGAATGGAGCATTCATAGTCCTTCAAAAACTCCATCCATCGCCGCTACCTCAAGCTCAATTCCTTCTGTGAAAACAGATACTTCAGACTTTTATGATCTGTGAACACATCAAACAATTCCTCATAAAGCTAGTGCCACAAAATCTTCAATGCAAACACCACTGTGGCCAACTCCAAGTCGTGCGTAGGATAGTTCTTTTCATGATCTTTCAATTGTCTTGAAGCATAGACAATTACATTGTTGCACTGCATCAGAACACATCCCAGCCCAATGTGCGAGGTATCACTATATACTGCAAAACCATCACTCCTGGATGACACTAAGAGGACGGGAGCCGTAGTGAGCCACTTCTTCAACTCCACGAAGCTATTCTAGCACTTATTGCTCCAAACAAACTTGACATTCTTCCGAGTAAGATATGTGAGCGGTGCAGCTAAACTAGAGAATCCATCTATAAATCTTTGATAGTAGCCTGCCAAACCGAGGAAGCTACATATCTTTGTAACACTCCTGGGTCTCTCCCACTGCATAATGGCCTCTATCTTTTCTGGATCAACTGAAATACCCTCTGCGGATACTACGTGGCCAAGAAACGTCACTTTTTCCAGCTAGAATTCATACTTACTCAACTTGACATACAGTCTATGCCCTCGAAGCATCTCAAGAGTACGACGAAGGTCTTGATCATGATCCTCCCGTGTCTAGGAATACACCAAGATGTCATCGACGAGCACCACGACACATTGATCTAGACAAGGTCTGAACACCAGGTTCATCAAGTCCATAAACGCCGCCGGTGCATTCGTCAACCCGAAAGGCATGACAAAGAACTCGTAGTGCTCGTACTGAGTCCTGAAAGCAGTCTTGGGAACATCCTCGGCCTTGATCTTCAATTGATGATAACCCGATCTAAGATCAATTTTTGAGAAAAATCTCGCTCCCTTCAGTTGGTCAAACAAGTCGTCTATCCGTGACAAAGATAACGATTCTTGATCGTGACCTTGTTCAACTGTCTGTAATCAATGCACATCCTCATCGACCCATCCTTCTTCTTCACGAAGAGTACTGGAGCTCCCCATGGTGACACAATTGGTTGGATGAAACTAAGTTGTTGTAACTCTTCAATTTGCTATTTCAACTCCTTACGGCGCCCTTGGGGCCATCCTATACGGCGCTCTTAAAATCGGAGCTGTGCCAGGAGCAAGCTCTATCGCAAACTCAATCTCCCGATCTAGAGGCAATCCAGACAATTCTTTAGGAAATACATTCAAGAATTCACTCACAACCGGAATGGCTGAGGAGTCTCGTGCCTCTGGATTCGAAAGACTTATTTCTACGAAGCGAGCGATGTCCCTCTTCCGCAATCCATAAAAATGAAACGGATTGACACCTTCTGCCTTAAAGTTCACCATCTTTTCATAACAAGCTACGTGCCCAAGATGTGCAGCGAGCCAATCCATCCTAAGAATAACGTCGAAGTCTAGGTCTTGGAACTCCAGGATGATCAGATTGATCGGTAATTCATGCTGCCCAACTTGGACTATGCAATCCTGGTACACCCAGTCTGTATCAACTAACTTGCCAAGCGGAGTCGAAATGGTCAACTCCTGACGTAGATGATTCGAATCGGATGAAAATCCCTTCGCAAAACTAGGCGAGACGAAAGAATGAGTGGATCCTGTGTCGATCAACACTCGGGCTAGACATTCATTCACTAATAAAGCGCTTGTGTAATTAAATGATTCATATCAATGGATTTCACAAGAATATACATAGTGTATAGGTAACATGTTGTACACATAAGCACTCATATCTTATAATAACAAGCATTCACAACTTGAAAATTTAGCACTCTAGTGTACCTTGCACGACATCGTCAGATGCACGTGCGTCCCTTTCTGTTAAGGCAAAGACTCAACCCTGATTTGCCTGGCGAGGTGACCGCGTAGATGGTGAGGGCCTCGATGCTTGCGATGAGACTTGGTGAGACGGCTGCCTAATCGGGGGCCTACTCACTTAAGACTGGGATGACAACTGACGGTGGGGACAATCTCTGATCATGTGGCCCTAGTCACCATAGTGAAAACATCCACCCGAAATCTTCAGACACTCCCTTGCCAAATGCCTCCTATCACAAAGAGTGCAGACCTCATAAGAGAATGTGGAGGGCGCATATCCTGTGGCCTGAGTAGAGTGGGGCGATGAGCTTGCAGTGCAAAGTAAAGCCATTGCGACTGTGCTGGCCCGACTGTCTGGTATGGGGCTGTTCTAGCCCTTTTCTCTGGTGGGCCCGAGCCACTGGACTGGCCTCTCAAAAAGCCTCTATCTCTCCTCTTGAAGAACTCCTCTGAATTCTTCTCGGCAAGCTTCGCCTTGCTCACCACTTTTCCCCAGGTTCCCACCTGGAACATTGAGACCCTGTCTCGAATGGAGGGCTTCAACCCTCGCTCAAACTTCCTGACCTGGTGGATTCCCTCTGTCTCTGTGTAGCTCTCCACCAGTGTTTGGCTGCACCTTCCATCACGAAGGTGGCCCAGTCCACACCCTGCTCATCCGTGCAGCGGAGTGCTCTAAAGATCTTCTCCAACTGCATCAACCATGCCTCTATGACCATGGGGTTAGTAGTACCAAAGAAAGTAGGAGGATGCAATCTCCTAAATACCTCAAGTCCTGAAGTATGGTGGACAAGAGGAGGTGTAGGTGTAGTAGGAGTTGCAACAGCAGGCCTGGCAAACAGCATAGCCAAGGTCTTTGCTATAGATGCAAAGGCCTGAGCAAAGTCGGGCGTTGCATCCCCCGATGGAGGAGGAGACGTCCCATTATTCCTAGTTTAGTATCCTCGACCCCGATTACCATGTCTCATGACTGAATCTTGAGAACAATAGCAACCATGAGTCTAACTTGGAAACTAACATTATTTTAATCATAACTTCAAGATTATTCAATATTCATAAGACATATAATAGTAATACATCGAGGTATACATTTCAATAATCTGAGCATACAATTTGTGTTTCTAGCGTAGGATACTAAGTTCGGTTGGGTTCCAACCGGTTATGGACTAAGACTAAGTTGTTAGTCTATACTTGGAATGCGACTTCTTTCTAAAATCTGTTGCCTTGTTTCAATCATAGAATCAAACTCTAAGTGACCCTAAGGACTCTAATGCTTAGGCTCTGATGCCACTTCTGTCACGCCCCAAAATCCCCCTAGGAGTTAGGTGTCACGCCCCAAAATCCCCCTTAAAAGTTAGGTGAGACTTTAGGTGTGACTATACATAACTTGGCAAACCATCTTGCAACTTAACAAGGCATAAACATAGTATAATGGGGACATGAAAAAGAGTGCGGAAGCTAAATCAATGCGGAAGCATAAACTAAAATTTTCCTTTTTTATAGATGGCCAGTATTCCAAGTTCATATACAAAAACATATCAAGTAAAGGTGGACATGCGCACCTATCAAAAATACCAAAATTATAAAAATCTTTCTCTCAATGGTCATTCGGGTAAGGCCAACTATCTAGGTCTCTTGCCTCCACCTGAGGCTCTACCCCAGGCTCCTCCTCACCATATTCCTCCTCGATCCAAGGAACTAGAGCACAAATGTCATATGGTGGTACAACTGAGTATAGAATACTCAGGGAGTACAAGCTACTAGCTAACAATAGTAATAACATAATTCAATTCACAATTTCAATTTAGATAAACATGATAACCATGACATGCGTGAGACTACATGCGAAAACTCCGTATAAAACCGTGCTCATAATTCACAACTTGTTCTTAGAAATATCCTTTCGTGTTTTTCAAAACTTGCTTGTTGTGTAAAATCTCATTCTTGTCTTGTGAGAATCATGCGTGTCGTGTCTTTCTTGTCATGTCATGCTTGCCTTGTCATGCTTATCTTGTGAGCTAGATGTTAGTGCCCTTGTAACGACTTGTGAGCCGGGCATGTAAATACCCTTCAGCGAATTCTTGAAAGTAATTTGTGAGCCGGGTATGTAAATACCCTTAACGAAAATAGAAAAGACGCACCAACATCCTTGATTTCTTGTCTTGTTTTCTTGTGAGCCAAATGTGACATATTCTTGGATATGCCCTATCCTTGACCGATCCAAAGTTCGGCTTTATCATTCTTGCTTGTCTTATTTTCTTGTTAGCTAGATGTGACATATCATTGGATATGCCCTATCCTTGACCGACCCAAAGTTCGGTTTTATCATTCTTGCTTGTCTTGTTTTCTTGTAAGCCAGATATGACATATCCTTGGATATGCCCCATCCTTGAGCGACCCAAAGTTCGGCTTTATCATTCTTGCTTTTCTTGTTTTCTTGTGAGCCAAATGTGACATATCCTTTGATATGCGCCATCCTTGACCGACCCAAAGTTCGGCTTTATCATTCATGTCATAAATCATATGTCTTGTTCTTTATTGTTTTCATATACATATACTAAAAAATCGGTTCATTCATGCATGCGTGCTAGTGCATAATAATTGGTGGGCATCATAGTGACATGAAACAATTAACGGAACATCATACAACATTTCAAACCTTTCTAAAGACGTGTGATATTTTAAGAAAACATATGTTAGCAAAATTTACCAAATTTGGGAAAATCCCTAAATCATGTTTTCATAATCTTATGTTTAAATCCTATAAATGACTTTTATCTAACACATGACATTCAACATTTCTATAGGCATTTAACTCATATTTTCTTAGTCAAACATTTCATCAAATATCTTGAGTGCGTGTTTTATGTGTACATTGCCCTTCCTCATTTTCCATCACACAACAACCATCACATTCTCTATGGTATCCAACTTCACCTCAAACCATCCATACATCCCACACATCCATAACCATTTAATTCCATCTATACAATTTAGGATACATGGTTGATTTCAAGAAAATGGAACATGCAAGCTCAATCCCCAATCATTCTTAAAGAAAAACCTAGGTTATTACTAAGTCAACTAGAAGGGTGTACTAACCTTACAAAGACTAAATCTTAGCTTGGAAGGATGCTGGGACACAATCTCGAGCTTGGAAATGGAGATCTACGCTCAATGAAGAAGATCCAAGCTTGTCGAAGCTTGAGAAGTGAGGATTTGAGCTCCTCCTTGATCTCCAACAAAACCCTTCTTTGGAACCCTAGAGTTTCTCCCTTTTCTCTCCCAAACTCTTTCTTAGGTATTGGTAACCTAAAACCCACTAATTGGGTCCCTATTTATAAGCCAAGAGGGTTGAAACCCTAAAATCCCGTATTTTGGGCTATTTTGCGATTTACTGTGCATGACCGTTCGAACGGTCTTTTGATCCTTCGAATGGTTATGCTTACTATTTTTAGTTTCCGAATTTCTGATTCCTTATTTATTGGGATCGTTCAAACGGTCATAGAATCGTTCGAACGGTTTAAGCTACTGTCTTCAATTACTGATGTTTTATTCATCATCCACTGGGATCATTCAAACGATCATGGAACCGTTCGAACGGTCACCCCTGTTTTCTTCTTATTTTCTCATTTTCTTTCTCATTTACTTATGCTTTTTCTTTTCTTTAATCATTCCAAGAGTCATTAGGACCTTCGAACACATGCCATACAAATTACACACTTTAAGCTTCATTTTCTCATTTTCATTAACCAAAGTAATGAACATACAAAAGACTTCAAGCCTTAGAACACTATTCACTGACACTATTCACAGGCTATGACCCAAAGTTTCGGGGTCTTATATCTAGGGCCAGGATTCAGAGGCTCCAAGTGCTCCGTACTCTAGTACTTCGAGGGGAAAATGGGCAATGGAGTTTTCTAAACCTCTGTTGGCCAGGAGGCCAAGGCGGGAGACGCCTAAATGCTCCTCGGCACTTGTCCATGTCTGAGCAGAGGCTGTTACTGCCCAAGCTGCGAGTTCATCCTCAGACTCTGAAGATGTCTAGTCCTAGCCTTGGAAGTCTGAGTTCGGCTTGGGAAGAATCCCATTTCGGTGGGGGATTATGGCCTCAGGGATTCATACATTGCACATGCCTTGATTGATGGAGTTCGCTTGCTTGAAGATGTTCAAGCGGCGAGGAGTTAGGGAGACCAGTCCTTGGGGCTGAGGGGCGAGATGTCTCTCTTCACCCTCACTCTTGCTTTCTCCGAGCTTCAAGATTGGTTGTGGAGGGCCCACGAGAACCATTAGGTGACCATCAGGGCCTCCCAAAAGGAGATTGCCAGTGCTCTCTGAGAGAGCTAACAGTTCCAGGCCGAGCTCAAGCATGAACGTTGAGGGGCAGCACAAGGCCGTTGTTGAGAGGCTGCTCTCGTTCCTGGCCTCCTATTACCAGAAGGTGTTGAACGACATGGTCGAGATCGACTGGGCACAGACACATCATCTGGTCATAGAAGATCTCAGGAATGGGGGTCTGACTATGTCTCAGGCCAATGTTGTGAAAGAATCTTCCTCCTCTGCCTCTAGTTTCTAGGAGGAACTATAGATATTGATCTCATGCACCTAACATAGGTATAACAAATGTTATTGTACTTATGCAAGGTAGTTATGCGGAGGGGAGGCTCAAGGTGGGTTCAAGATCTTTTGATCCTTCTTAACTGGCTCTTCCTGCCCTTCATTGTGCATCTTCTTTTGATTTGATGCTCTAGGATCTTCTTTTTGTCCCATGCCTTGTATCTTGTATATCTTCTTTTGCTTTGATGCTCTCGATGTAAATGGGTTTCCTCCCCTTTAGAGGCTTCATGAATGAAGTGGTCCCTTTTGTCAATTTCGCGCATTTACTTGTAGTGACTGTCTTTGCATGATATTGGATCAATCTAATGTTGGGATGGAGTCCTCATAGATGAGAGGGACCTTTGGAAACGTTGGTCTTGCACTCCTCCGAGGTGAGGACATGCACCTCAGATTCATGACGAAGAATTTGAGGGACCTTAGCAAAATCTCAATCCCACACTCCTATTAGGTGATGACATTTGCCTTAGATTCATGATGAAAGATTTGAGGGGCCTTAATTAATCTCACTCTTGCACTCCTCCGAGGGGATGACATGCGCCTCAAATCCATGACGAAGGATAAGAGAGACCTTAGCAAACCTCAGTCCTACACTCCTCTAAGGTAACGACATCTGCTTCGGATTCGTGACAAAGGAAATGAGAGACTGTATTTAACCTCAATCCTGCACTCCTCCAAGGAGACAACATGTGCCTCAGATTCGTGACGAAGGATATGAGGGACCATATTTAACCTCAGTCCTGCACTCCTCCGAGGAGATGATATACGCCTCGGATTCGTGACGAAGGATTTAAGGGACCTTCAGAGATCATTCGACTTAGAGTATAATATTGACAGTCATAATAAACTCAAATCAAAATGGATTGCTATTGGAAATACCTTTTGAGGTTGGAGACATTCCAAGGCTTTGGTATTGGCGTTCCCTGTATGTCCTTGAGGTGGTATACTCCTGGTGCACTGACCTTGGTGACGATGTAGGGGCCTTCCCAGTTTGCCCCTAGTTTGCCGTTGTTTAGCTCTCGAGTATTCAAAAATATTTTCCTTAGGACAAAATATCCAACTTGAAATGCCCTAACTCCGACCTTGCGGTTGTAGGAAGGTTGATCTCGGCGGGGATGACAACTTCCATGTTGTATGCAAGTGACAATGGGGTTTCTCCCATCGGCTTTCTCAGGGTCGTCTTATATCCCCAAAGGATGCTAGGTAACTCTTCTATCCATCACCCTTAGCGGAGTCCAATGCCTCTTTTTTATGGCATACATAATACATTTGTTTAGGTTTCCGCCTAGCCGTTGCCTTGCGGATGGTATGGGGTAGAAAATAACTGCCTGATTTTGAGCTCTTTGCACAATGAAGCTATTGCCTTAGTAGGGAACTGTCTTCCATTGTCCGAGATGATGGTGTATGGTATTTCGAATCGGCATACTATATACTCCCAGATAAATTTCCTGATGTCTTGTTCCTTGATCTGGACCAAGGGAACTGCTTCTATCCACTTGGTGAAATAGTTGGTCCTGATGAGCAGGAAAGTCACGTTCCCCTTCGCTTGGGGAAGAGGCCCAACAATATCTAAGCCATGTTGTGCGAAAGGCTAGGGACTTGAAACCGTTATGAGCTTGGCTACGGGTTGGTGGATGGTTCGGGCATACAAGTGAGATTTGTCGCACTTCCTGGCCTACCTTTGTCCATCCTCTTGCATATACAACTAGAAATACCCTTGTCATATGGCTCGGAAGGACAGGGTGTGTAATGACCTTTAAATTATTTTTATTGTGGTTAGTTAGAACCTATAAACAAACAAGGACCACTAATGGCGTTTTAGTAAATAAGAAAATAGGATTAATATATATAGAACATGATAAACCTAATCCTCATAATTTTTACTAAACTGAAATTCTGGAGAATAGAACGTGGGAGAGAAAGGAAAAAGAGGCTGCACTTTAGTAGAGCTTTCAAGCTTCTAGATCGAGATTCGAGGCTTGGAGATTTGCGTTTTCTCCCTTGTGGTGGTTTGATCCTTCGAGAAAAGCATGTTCGGGTAGGATTGGAGTATTAAAAGTCTGAGATTCGAACCTTTGAGGCAAGTGAATACTCCCCTAGAGTTAGGGTTTTTTATTATTAGTTTTATCTTGGGTTTATATAGATTTATTGATATTTGTGTGATATCTAGGACAGAGATCTATACACATTGAAGAATAATGCTTAAATAATGTTAGAATAGAAGTTACAAATAGTAAGAGCAATGATGGGTAAATTAACACAGGTTTTGAGGGGTGAAAAATCGAGAAAAAGAGTTCAGAAAGTTGAAAAATCGAGATCTAGGGTTTGGGTTGGCGTTTCCCAGCCAAATCGTCGACACCGATTGATCGGAGGCCTTGGGCCGATCAATCGGTGGTCACCGATCAATCGCAGGCAACCCGCTGATCGATTAGTGGCGCTGTTTTGGGTGTTTTGCGAGCTGTATTTTATTGAATTAATTAAATAACATGATGAGATATAATTAAATAAATTAATAAAATAAATTATGAAATAAAAAGAATCAAAATAAATTAAATAATGAATGACAAAATAAAACGAAAGAAAAGAAGGAGAATAAAATAAAATAAAATGATTTATTTATTTTATTCTTTGAAAAATAAATATTTGAGAATGGTTTGTACTGTGAGCATATTAGATAAATTGTAGATTCTCTTTATTTAGAAAGACATGTTTAAAGAAATCTGTTTCAATTATTATCTTGCGTAATTGTAATTGTTATAGCTTTGTATTACATGATGTCCTCTTTATTATGATGGTATGGGACACCATAATAAAGAGTGTGGTTAATGAATTAAAGGGAATAAGACTAAGGGATGACAAATAGAGAGGAAGAGACTCTATAGGTCTAAAGTCTGAGGTCCCACTGAGAAGCTGCGTGCCTCTCAGGGTGACTACCCTAGGTGAGCTACGTGTAAAACTAAGGGTCCCTGTATAAGACCATACAAGATTAATACTATGTGAACTACGTGTAAACCTTATTGACAGAATAACTGTTTAACTGATAAATTAAATGATGTATATTCATATTGTTGTTCATTGTTTTATTTATCATAATTGTTGCATGTTATTGTATCCTCTTGCTGAGCCAAAAGCTCACCCTTGTTATATTTATTGATTTTTTTTTCAGGAAGTACCTGAAGGACCTAGGGGAAATGGTCAAGAACTTAATTAGTTGTAGGGTTTCGTTGCAGAACTTTAATTAGTACTTTTCAGTTGAGGTAAAGTGTTATGTCAGTGTAATTTTAAATGAATTCAATTTTATGTTCATTTACTCTTGTTAGCTTAAACTTAATGCTAGAGATATGCATTTGTTAATGGTAATTTATTAGATTAAATTTCATAACCTCGGGATTTGTTCTAGGTTCACGCCTTGGAATCTACACAAATATGAGATGTATTGTGTGTAGGTTTTGGGGCATGACAGGGTGTCTCCCCGAAATGGACTCCACAGATCCCTTCATGGAGCTTGGCCAAGAGTCCTTCTGTACCCTAAGGATGTACACACTTTAGGTGGGGTGAACCGTGGTGGTGAAAATTTTTGGGGTGGGTCCACGCCTAGAATGCTGGAAGAGAAAGAAGAATTGCGAACGTTGCATAGGGCCAGACATTCCACCTGGTCGGTTTGGCCTTTCACGGCCTAGGCCAACACAGTGTTGCTTTGGGCGAGGATGAGTGCCTTCACCTCCTCCGAGGTCATTCCCACGTTCTTCTCTGGTGCACTGCTCTTTTCCATTTCCCCTTTTCTTGGGACGGAATGGGTGTCATGGACAGTGTGCGTGGTGTACCTCGCGCTTTTGTGATTGGTTCCTCATGTTCGATCAGTAATGGTGTAAGACTCACCTTCGTTCTCAGCCAGGTGGCTTTTCTCTGGGATTGACTGTTCTATCTCTGCCACCCTTTTTTGGAGGTATTGGTTTCTCTCCTCCATCATGTCCATGTCCGCTTGGTGTCCCTCCATAGCGACCATTAGCATGTTCAGTTGAGTCGGCTCCTCTGGGTTGCCCTTGACAATTGGCTTTTCTTGGATGGAGGAGACTGCTACTATGCTTTTGAGGCCCATGATATCAGAGTCTGAGTATGGGGATTAGCAGGTGATGTCGACACTGATAATATTTCCCACAAACGACACTAATTTTTGTGGGGAAAAATACCTACAGTGCTAATCTTGATACCACGTGTAAGTCTTCGAACAACTACTGCACCTCTGATCCTCAGAATGACCTGCAAAGACACTTCGACAATAACAGAATGGTGAAGGGGGATAAAGAGAAGAGAAAAGATCAATGGTTTTGGGTTTTAAGAGAAATAGAGGCTCAATTTACTTGAGTGCGGGAGAATGCAGATCCTTTTTCTTTTCCTCCTACATCTGCTTTTATAGGAAGCATGTGACGCCCTGAACCCGCACCTAAGGAATCATGTTTCGAGATATGTGCTTGATCGTCATTACCACGCAAGCAGAAGACTTTGCCCGTGAAAATGTGAGAATTTTCAAACTTTTATTCAAGAGCTTACATAAGCAATAGCAACTGGTCATCACAATAACCCATCATAAGCAAACGCGTTACCTCATTGTCTATAGTGGCATTTACTTTTGGTGTCACAAATGTACCAGTACACTTTCCAAAATCTATCGAGCGTAGCTCCTTGCCAATCGACGACCGCTTCAGAATCTGAAGACATAAAATGAGGGGTGAGCTATAGATCCTAGAAAAATCCACAGTTCATCCAAACTATTTTCCACATAGTAACAACCATCAATAACAATATAGTGTTACAGTTCAATTTTCAAATTATAATAATATATAATAATGTAATTCATGACCCGAGGTCACCCAGGGCTATTTCACCCTATTCCGAGGTTCTCGACCTCTAATTGTCAAGTTCATCCAATCATTATCCACGACACCAGGTTACCGTTCTAGATAACAACTCACGTTCTATTATTGAGTCCGCAGACTCATTATCCAATTCAGAATCCGTTACATCGAAAAATCCTGTTACTATCAGAAAACCCTGTTACCATGGCGTCTCATACCACCATGATAACTATTGAGATCAACCGGCTTACAACCAATGAAATCCAACATCGAGTCCTTAGACTCAATACAACCTTGAGTCCTTAAACTTAACACATAATTCACAACTTGTACTATCTCAAGACATACTTAAGTACAGTGACCCTCATTCCTCAACCTGTCTTGGGTCATCCTATGAATTCACGGGGCCTTTCACCTCAAAGTATCTTACCTTTCGGGACTTAACCTATTTTTGGGTCATCATTGAATCCACAAGGCCTTTCACCCCAAGGTATCTTGTTACCCTCAGACTCACCTTATCTTGGGTCATTCTCTGCTGAATCCACAAGGCCTTTCACCTCAAGATATTGTTGAAACATAATCCGGGCCTTCACTTGCTAGAATTAACACAAATCAACTGATCTCAGTCAATGTGGGGAACCTGTCCTCATGGCATCCACTATCAGATAACGCAATCATCTGATCTCAACCAATGTAGGGAATTTGTCTTCATAGCGTCTACTATCAGATAACACAACCATCTAATCTTAGCCAATGTGGGGAACTTGCCCTCACGACATCCATTATCAGATAACATAACCATTTGATCTCAGCCAATGTGGGGAACCTGTCCTCACGGCATCCACTATCAGATAACACTACCATCTGATCTCAACCAATGTGGGAAACCTGTCCTCACGGCATCCACTATTAGATAACATAACCCACCTGATCTCATTCATGTGTCATAACATATCTATCAGGAAAACCTGATCTCAGTCATATGACACGACATATCTATTAGATAACACTAGTTACCTGATTGAAGTCATGTATCACGACATATCTATCAGGAAAACCTGATCTCAGTCATGTGACACGACATATCTATTAGATAACATTACCCACCTGATCTCAGTCATGTGTCACGACATATCTATCAGAAAAACCTGATCTCAGTCATGTGCCACGACATATCTATCAGGAAAACCTGATCTCAATCATCTATCACGACATATCTATCAGGAAAACCTAATCTCAGTCATGTGACACGACATATCTATCAGATGACACTACCCACCTGATCTCAGTCATGTATCACGACATATCTATCAGGAAAACCTGATCTCAGTCATGTGACATGACATATCTATCAGATAACACTACCCACCGCCTACTCTGACCTAGACAAAGAGGGTCTATGGATAACATTTCACCCACTCCCAACTATCAGTCAAGGAGGAATAAACCACACCACCATCAATTGTCACCACAACTTCTATTGGGTGCGTATCTTCCCATATAGGTCATTGCCCCCTCAAGGTAACATCTTTGAGTTCGTAAACTCAATATCACCCTTGGTCCATAAACTCAATACAACCTTGGGTCCATAGACCCGATGCCATCCTAACTCTCCCGATTATCAGTCACGAAGGAACTCTGACTCTTAATAGATACCGCCTCTCCAGACCTAGTCAAAGAGGGACCGTAGATAGCATTTAACCTAGGTTAGGTTTTCTAACCGTAGGAAATCCCCAATTAATCCAAGCCTATCTTTATTAAATTGATTACGTTCGGCCTCGCGCCCGTGGACCAAGTCCGAGAGTATACCGTTCTGGTGTGGAACATTACCTGACCGATGAACCCTTTCATTGCCTTACACGCGTTTAAAGATCATCACATCATACAGGTTGTTCCGATAGGGAACATATCCGGGCTGATGGGTCCGGTCGCTCGTCCTACAACATTCAAACATCATCACATCATACAAGATCATCCCTTTAGGGACATATCCGGGACAATGGGTCCGTCCATCGCCTCTACCAAATTTCAATAATCATTACCTTATGCACTCACATCATTCCAAGTCAACACATCGCGTATCAATCGATCGGTTGCCGAGCCTAAATTTTGAGCTGTTGAAGTCCGAAACCGAGGGCTATGCCCCTTTGCTCCATCCACACGTAATACCATCCCTTCCATACACAATCCATTGGGTATCCAACCCTTTCATCCATACATCACACATTCACACAACTACAAAATAATAATCACATAAGGATCCCAAAATAGTTTGACCACTTTCTATATTTTTCTATTTTAACCTACGTTAGGCTCAAAATCAGGAAAAATGCTCAACATGAACCTCGACGAAGGTTTTGATACCTTTCCAATGGCTCAAGAATCATTCGTTCCAATAAAGGGTGACAAAACTATGGTTCCCTAAAATTGGTTGTTCCTGGGACGAATTAAAGCAAATCAGCCTATGGTTTTCGGCTATTTGACCTCACTTAAACTCATAATCAGGAAAAATGTTCAACATGAACATCGAGGAGATTTCTATACCTTTCCAACGGCTCAAGAATCGTTCAATTCCGATAATGGGTGACAAAAATAGGGCTCCCTAAAGTTAGTTGTTCTTGTGACGAATTATAGCAGACCAGCTTTTGGTTTTTTGCCATTTGACCTCACTTAAACTCAAAATCAGGAAAAATATTCAACATGAACATCAAAGAAAGTTTCCATACCTTTCTAATGGATTAAGAATCGTTCGATTATGATAAAGGCTGAAAAAACTATGGTTCCCTAAAGTTGGCTGTTCCTGTGACGAATTACAGCAGATTAGTCTATGGTTTTCGGCCATTTGACTTCACTTAGACTCAAAATCAAGAAAAATATTCAACATGAACATCGAAGAGGGTTTCTATACCTTTTCAACGGCTTAAGATTCATTCGATTCCGATAAAGGATGACAAAACTATGGTTCCCTAAAGTTGGTTGTTCCTGTGATGAATTACCGCATACTAGGCTATGGTTTTCGACCATTTGACCTCACTTAGACTCAAAGTCAGGAAAAATGTTCAACATGAACATCAAAAAGGGTTTCCATACCTTTCCAAAGGCTCAAGAATCGTTTGATTCCGATAAAGGGTGACAAAACTAGGGCTGCCTGTAACGACCCCAAAATCCTACAAGGCTAAAGTAGGACTTTGGAATCGTCACATTACATAAACTTGCTTAAAATCCATACATACAAGGCGTGCTAACACGAGTCTCCAAGAATGAGGATAATAAAATTTTGATCATAAAAAGTCAAACCATCTTGTACAATAATAGTCCACACACCATAGCTCCTCATAATGAAATAGTTTAAAACCATCAGTAGGGTAAAACAACTACGACAACATTAACTAAAAGTCAAAAAATCTAATATAAACATCTCTTCCAAAAAAAAAAATACTAAAACTACTCAATAGGGATGACTATCAAAATCCTTAGCCTCCTCCTCAGGAAGCTCACCTTCTTCCCCCTCTTCGGCGTACACCTTCTCAGTCCACGGCACTCTTCCTAAACCTGAAGACAATGACAGGTCGACTAAGCATGGAATACTCAGTGGATAAACAAACTAACAACAGCATAAAATAGCATGAGCAATAATACTAGCATAACTTAGTTTATCGATGCTTAATCATAATACTTTCACGTAAAATAGACATAATCAGAGTGCGGAGCATATAACATGTCATAACATCATCTTGACTCGTGTACTCGTGAAATTCTTATCCACGAACTTAACTTAACATATGCATAGACTCATACATGCATGATTCATAGTGTGTTTGTCCCGACAACACATAAGCATAGTGTTTTGTTCCGGCAACGCATAATTCATAGTGTTCGACAACGCATAGAGTGGATGTTCGTAATGGGGGATCATTCTTTCATAGCATAACATGAGTGCGACAACGCGTAGAGTGGATGTTCGTAGTGAGGGATCATTCTTTCATGGCATAATTCGTAACATGTTTGAATCCAATGCATGCATGCTTGTGAGACAAGTGGACTCATGAGACTTGAATACTTACCATGCGAGTGCACGTGTGCTTGAGTGTCGTGATTGGAATTCAAATAAGTCATCCCTTAGATTCCAATCTTCCGTTAGGAAACTCCGTTAGGTTACATCTCCCTAGTTAGAGAATTCCCAATGTGGAGGATTTTCCTCTAAGGTTTGGCCTACCCGAATACCGATCACCATACAAGTAAATAGGGCATAATTTATCCTAACGACAACAATATCCATTTAACTTAATTTCTTGATAATCACAAGCATCATACTAATATTTATCATTCTTAGACATTTCAACAAACATTTAGAGTGCGTTAAGTATGGATACTTTGCCAGTTCACATTCTTAACATTCCATCACACCATAATCAATCCACACAACCCAAACATAATTCACATCCATACATTCATCCCAATCCTCCATAGTATTTCTCTTCCTTCATTCAATCCATCGATAGTATAAACCTATTTCCATCTCTAATAAGCTTAATCCATACATAATTAGGGAAAACATAATCAATCTCTATTTCTATCATTTACATGATACTAATATTCACAAAACATCAATAATAGGGTTGAGTTAGAGAGTTTATCGACCTTAGGGATCCTTCATTTGGATCCAAATCGCTCACAAGGTGATTTGGGGAAGCTTTGAGGACGATCTCCAAGCTTTTCTAGCGATATCTAAGCTATCTTCTTCTTCTCCAAGAAATTCCTCTCAAAACCCTAGGTTTTCTCTCACTTTTTGCCAAATTAGGTTAGAAATAAGTAGAGTATTCTAATACCCTGAAATAGGATCCTTATTTATAACCCCAAGGGTTGAGGGTAAAAAGACCTAAAAGCCCTTACTGAAATTCTACAAAAAAAAATACGAAAGATCGAGCGATCGGTGGTTATGACCGAGCGATCGGTCTCCTACCGATCGACCGGTGCTCTTGAATGAGCTCTCGGTCAAAAACACTCTCTGAAAATTTTTCCCATACAAAATTTTGGACCAGTCGATAAATACCGATCGATCGGTTTTGGACTGATCGATCGCTACTTCGGACCGATCGACCGAGCGATCGGTTGTGAACTGATCGATCTCTAGCGATCGGTGTTCTGTAGATTTTTGACCTATTAAACTGTTTCGGCCATAACTTTTGACTCGATTGTCGGATTTCGACGATTCAACTTGCGTTGGATTCGTCTTTCGAAAAGCAACATTTCTGACAGTTTAGAATTTCCAAATTCCCTTTCAATTATGGACCAAAAGTCCCCAAAGTTGACTGATCTGCAATTTCATCAGACAAGACATTGGAAAACCCGCCTTTTGACTTAGCTTAGACTAAAAATATGGAAAAACATTAACCATGAACCTCGAAGAGGATTCCAATACCTTTCTAATGGTTCAAGAATCACTCAATTCCAATAAACGGTGCCAAAACTGGAGCTTTCTAAAGTTTAGGGTGTGATATAACATCCCTCCGCTAACAAGTTTGATTAAGCCTTAATCACAATATATTAATTAGATATAAATACATAAACATTAAAACATCACAAGGACTATAATACCCCTAATACTTGTAATTAAAAACATGAAAAAGATCTGGGTCTCTACACTGCCTAAAGTTGATTGTTCATGGGATGAATTACAGCAGACCATCCTTTGATTTTTTGCCATTTGACCTCACTTAGACTCAAAATCATGAAACATGTTCAACATGAACATCAAAGAGGGTTTCTGTACCTTTCCAACGGCTCAATAATCGTTCGATTCCGATAAAGGGTGACAAAACTACAATCATTTAAAGTTGACTATAAATAACAGGAAAATAGAGAAGAGGGAAAGAGTTTTTACCTCCCTACGCGAATTTTGAGGCTCCGTAGGATGAAACAGATGTCTCCACTATGCTCAGAACACCCACAAACCCCAAGGTGGACCTTCTTCTTCCTTCTCTCTCTACTTTCTCTCTCCTCTCTCTCTACGCTTTATCTCTAAAACCAATTTCTGCAAAGCCTCTTTACCGAATGAAAATGAGAAAATGAGAGGACTAACCCCTCTATATATAGGCCAATACCTTGCTTACGTGGTGAGGTCATGTGACCGGTTTTCGCTTTTTTGCACGTACACGGCCCCCATAACCCTACTAAATGACGTCCGATAGTGACGAAACTTCAGATAACCGAACTTGGGACAATCCGACACTCACTGTGGAAAATTTGGGGAAAAATATTGAGTTTTAACTGTAAAAAGTAAGTCTGCAAGAAAATTACAAAACCCACAAATTTCTTGATTTTGGATGCAAAACACGATGCGTTTCTTCATTTGAGATGATAAACTACCGAAATGACACAGTCGTCCACATGGTCGACCACACGCTGTGGTACAAGTTTCACAGATTTCTATTAGACCCCCCGACAATTATCGAGTCTCAACTGAACTTCAAAGATATGTGAATTTCCTGGTTTTCTAAATTTTCTTATGTACAAGGCCCTCGCGGTCTAGTGAATCGATGCGCGAAGGAACCGGTATGACAGTTGATTGTCTCAATAGCCGACTGACACATTGTGTGCGATTTTTGAGAAAAAAACACAGAAGTTTTATCGGTAGAACTCAATCTCGAATAAAAACTCATTTTTCACTAACTTATCAAACACTTAACTAATTAACCTCAATTAAGGGCCAATAATCACAAAATTTTATTATATTAAAATTCCGAGTCGTTACAAAGCATATTAGGGCTGGCTAGTTACCTTTCTACTCCTGCTTCTTGCAGGAATAGAAGTCTTTCCGTTCACGTAATATGCTACCAGTGAGGTGGTAGATCGAGTTTCCTCTTTGTGAGGGAGATCGCCTTGATCGGATTTGGTATCTTTGGAGTTCAAATATTTCATGTTGCTGCGTAGATAGTTTAATAATTTGGGGGTTCCTTCAGAGTCTCCAAACTAGGGGTCGAGTCAGGAATGTGCACCCCGACATGACTTTCGCCTCATAACCAAAGTGGGAATTGGGGTCAGATATATCAATTAAAATATAAGTCTTGATCTGATCAGGGCCGTTGGTGACGCAAATGGCCGAACTAACTGTGGTTAAGGAAAATAATCACCTCTTTGGTAGGTGATGCGAGGAGGGGCGTCTCGGCTCCCATTATCTTGCCTCGTGTCCCCCTTCAAATCCCATTTAACTATGGTTAAGATTCATCCACCCTTAGGGTTCACCCATCTACCCTTGGTTTTTTTTTTAAAAAAATAACCCGAGTTAATGGGAGTTCAAGGGTCGGCTATGTGAGAGCGAGAGCGAGGAGCAATAGTTTGCACCTCGCCAGTGGAGCAAACTATTGCTCTTTAAGTTAAAAGGGACCCAGAGCCCATTGGGTCAAAATAAAATGGGTTGATGGGTAACCCATAATGCCCATTTTTGAAATTCAGGATCATGCCATCTCACGTCTTGTTAACCTGTGTGCAAGCAGTAGATAGGATAAACTACCAAACAACAGACACGACTCATAAAAGCTCCAAACAGAAATAGGTGCAAAGATAGTGCTATTCTCATATCCAAACAAAAAAAGTAAGGAGCAGACTTAAACCACTAATGGAATAAGAATAGGCTTATCTATCCTTTGGAATTGCTCTAAGTTTAAGCCCAAATACACACCTATTGATTATATGCTCTTACTTATGCAATTCATAAAGGATGGGGAGTATACATTTTCAAAATGCATACATGCCAATCATTGAATCCTTGTTTTAATTATATTCTCAAATTTGTTGTTTAATAAAATTTCACAACACACTTTGTGTAGAAAATTTTCTGGCCAGATTTCATTATCAGGGGATATGATTATCAATCATTGAATGACCAACAGACTAAAAATACATTTTCAAAATGCATAATTCTGTCAAATTTCACCCGATAATTCCCAACACAATAGACTTTTGCCTTTGGTTGATCAAATTGCTACTATATAAAAAAAAAAAAAAAACCCCTTCAGGTAGCTGACCCCTCATTTAAAAGTAATTTCATTTGTCATTGTGATAGTTATCATCCGGCCATTTCCTTGGGCAACTAAACCATGACTGATAGGGCATACAAGGTTTTAGGTATCCTAATCTTGCTGGGGCTACTTAAGCCTCAAATGATAGGTACTAGGGATTTTCAAGCTTAAAACAATTAAAGCAAAAAGGTTAAATCAAAACAGTGGAATGTGGTCAAGATCCGTGCTGAACAGGGATTTCTATGGAAGTGCAATGATAAACAAGTGCAGAGCCTTGAATTAATGTCCCTTTATACACTAATTTAGCATGCTGCATTTTGTAAAGGGTATAATCATAAAAAATGCTACACAAGAAAGTGTGAGGATGAACTACAATAAGAGAAAAATTGACCATACATAGTTTATAAGTTACTGAAATCATCAGAAAGCTTCATTGGTAGAAAGAAACTATGACGCAGAGGACATCAAATAGTGGGTGTCACTGCTACTGAGCTACATACACCTGCGTTGTAATCGATTCATTACCTTTTATAGCCCTCTTTGGGTGGATTGGAACCTGGAGCCTTCCCTCCAGAGGGGAGGGGGAACCATTAGCACTCTTGAAAAGCTCATGGGGTTGGAGGAATTTCCTATATCCTTTCAACATGCTTTACACCAGGGAAATCACCTAAAAAGATCAATGGTCGCAGCAATTGGCTAGTTACATGACATGTAATAATCTTAAAAGTGGGAAGCTAATCAATGTGTTTACAGAAATGTAGAGATATAATTAGAGTTTTACCATGGGACTCCAAATTGCATACTAATTCAACTTTACAACTTAATAGGGCTCTCCGACTTCAACGCTTTACTGTACACCATCCTTGAATGGACCAGAATCATGTAATAGTTTCATAACAAGCTTAACCTGCAATGGGAAAATTAAGTAAATAACACAAAAAGATATTTACCATACTACCTCACAAAACAGAATTGGTAAAAGCTGATATACTAACACAGATGTTATTGAAACTTGTCCGTTGTTTTTTTTTCTTCCAATAACGTAACTTACAACCTCTCAAATCCACAACTGATTGAAACCTCTCAAAAAATAGGGTTTGAAAGGAAGGATATATCTATTGCAACATGTTGCACTACAACCCTCCTTGGATTTCTTTTATCAAATAGAAGATTTGGGGACGGTGAGGGAAGAATTAGGGGTTTGTTTTATTTATTATTTATTGCAGAAAAGAGAGGAAGTTGGAGACAATAAAAGCCCAACATGCCTCTTCCTCTTCCTAAGCTTTACAAAATCCCGTACATCAACCGATCTCTCTCTCTCTCTCTCTCTCTCTATATATATATATATATATATATATACCACTTAAAAGGCAGCTATTGGATGAGACTAATGACACCATACACCTTTTTAGGATGCCATTATTTCCTAACCAAACAGCTGGGGTTGCAGTATTGTTGAAATACCACACCATCGGGGCTATGAGAGGTCTTTCCAAATGTTCATATGGAAATTTTACAGTATATTTATAACTTTATACTGTTTTACATACAAATATATATAACCCATCATAGACCCTATTGTAACAGCACTGTTACTGTTAACGGGAAAAGCGGTCTATTGACATCGCCCAACATGATGATGCAGCATGGCCTCAATAAATAGAGACTTGATTGGCAATATCAAAATAAGCCGTGCCTTTCTGCATCCCAAATTGAAGTTGCTGCATGAATACATGCAGAACAAACATGGCTAACAAATAGAAGTAATATTCTCGGTGGTTGGTTTGTATGGGGCAAGGTTTATGTCCCCCCCAATTTTTTTTCTACTTTAATAAAACCGGTAGGGGTCTGCCAAACCCCCCACTCCTTCTGAGTGGTCTTTACAAAAAAATAAAAAATAAAAAAAAATAGAAGTAATATTGAAAGTGACATGTGGCCTCAATAAATAGACTTGATTGGCAGTAACAAAATAAATCATGCCTTTCTGCATCCCAAATTGAAGTTGCTGCATGAATACACGTAGAACAAACATGGCTAACAAATAGAAGTAATATTGAAAGTGACACGTGGCCTCAATAAATAGACTTGATTGGCAGTAACAAAATAAGTCATGCCTTTCTGCATCCCAAATTGAAGTTGCTGCATGAATACACCTAGAACAAACATGGCTAACAAATAGAAGTAATATTGAAAGTAACAATGGCCTCTCGATAAATAGACTTGATTGGCAGTAACAAAATAAATCATGCCTTTCCGCATCCCAAATTGAAGTTGCTGCATGAATACACGTAGAACAAACATAGCTAACAAATAGAAGTAATATTGAAAGTGCCATGTGGCTTAGCATCCTACAGCTCCGTAAGGTCCCTCCCTTGGATCATTTGAGATCGAACAAGGGACACGTGGCAGTCTAAAGGCTATCCAATTCCTTAAGAAACCTATATGGATCATCAGCAAAGGAGATTTGATAGCTGTAGGATTCTTGATGATGACTATTGAGAAATCAGGTCATCACCCATTTGAGGATATGGGAATTCAAATTTAAGTGCCAACCCACTGTCATCTCAAATAACCTTGCAAGATTATGCTGAGAGTGGGATTGGAGAGCTCCTTGCGCAAGACAACCAGTAAGCAGCCACCCTGTGCGTATCAAAGATTCACGGCAAGCTTTACCAATTGCAGTGATACCATTTTGTTGTATCAGAAATTCTCACCAGGCTTCACTGATTAATTTAGTACCAGTATTCATGCAGGACAATGCAAACTAACCTAGGATGATGCTTTAGAGATCTAAATTTGAAATTGCAGCATTAATAAGACCTAGAAACAATCAAGATTCACACTTTTACTCAAAAGAAAATCAAGTTAGAATTGCTAAACAACCTAAGTCAATCACAATCCTGCAATAATGAACATTTCAAATTTGATCGGGTGATCATAATGGAAGTGTGAACTTCCACTAGCTTAGGGATTTAGACAAATATTCAATGAGATTTTCTTGTCCAGTTAGAGGGTTTCAAAAATTAGCTAAGGCTCGATAAAAGTTATAAATGGAAGTATTCATGTTAGGTATGGTTTCAAATAGCATTGGGTTAAATAACATAAAACCAGCAACAAGAACTAATGGATTCATGAAATTAGGGTTAGGGTTTAGGAATAGGCTGTCTTTAGGGTTGAAATAGGGCTGGGAAAGCAATTGTTAGGGATTGGGATGGCTGTAGGGTAAGGGGACAGCAAGCAGAGGGGGGCTGTAGGAGACTTGGGACAGCAATAGGGAAGGATCAGATGATGGAACAGGACTGTAGCAGCAATAGGGGATTGCTGTGGGAATGCTACAGTAGTCACAAAGGCTGCATAGAGGAACAGGTGCGGCAGCCTTAAAGGGGCTGGGGACAGGTTAGCAGAATTGGGAATAAGGCTGGAACAGGTTAGGGACAGAAAAATAGGGCTGGGACAGGGTTGGGAAAAGGTTGGAAAGATTGATAGGGCTGAAACAAGTTGGGCAGTCAAAGGGGACAGGAGTAGGGTGATTGGGAGAGGGCAGCAGCAATTGGAAGAACAGGGGACAGGTGCGACAGCCTAGGGAAAAGGCTGCAGTGACTGTAGAACAGTCAAGGCATCAAGGGTGAAGGATGTAGGGCTGTAATGGGGGGCTGTAGGGGCTGCAACTTCAATGGATTAGGGCTGGGGAACGTTGTAGCAGCAAGGAAATTGCTGTAACAGTCGAGGAATGGGGATCTAGGTTTTGGGAATTAGGGTTTTGCAAGGAAACAAGAAAACAGAAAATAAAAGGATAAGCAAAAAGAAGAAGAAAGAAGAGAGAAGAGATCTAGGTTTACCTTAGAATCACTCCAAGATTGGCTTCGCACCGTGATATCACACCATTCCATCACAGGATTCATAAGCAAATAGCTCTCCATAAATTTCATTCATCATAAATTTTGTCTCATAAAAGAGTTTTTATAACTAGTTATAGAGACTCTTAAAACCTCCTACGAAATCTAGGTCATTAGTCGTTACACTAATCGGCAGACAAAATTAGAACATAATAAAACCTAATAACATGTAATAAGACTGATGTACCATTAATTACTTAAACTAACATTATAACTCACTAGTACCACACACAGGGCCCTATTTGGGCCTTATAAAAGCCCAAATTAAACTCCTCCTAAACATAAATAAGACATGCTGAATTCTTCCCATGTGCACATATTCCCAACGTGGGGTCTTCATGATGAATCCTATGTGCACATGAGGCCTCCAACGCTCCAAATCATCCATCAAAAGCTCGAATCAACCTCATGTACAAGTCGTCCATTCAAAAGGAAACATGTGTAGGGGCTCTCCTCCTCCGCTTGTACACTCGCACATTAGATGCTCTGATGTCCACATCAAGTATGTTGTGCGGAAATGTGATCATAGGGTAGATGGAACATAAATGAAGTAGAGAAACATAAAGACAAGAAATATGTAAATATAACACAACCAGAACACCTAATACAGTAACTGCTTCCAAAGGGGAAAACAATCCGAAAGCTTCCATTAAAAGTGAAGATTGCCAAATGCAAGAGTTTCCCCTCTCTAATACTCCCAGTGAAGTCAAGGCGTCGTCTAGGCGTTTTGGAGGGGTGGCCGCCTGGTTGGACACTTAGTCGGTCGAGGGTTGCGAGGCGGTCGACTGGGCGATTTACCAAAACAAACAAAAAAATTAAGTTTTAATATACTTAATTATTAATTAGGTTATATATATATATATATATATATATATAACTCTTTCTATTTTCATTTTAGGGCATTTTTTTGTTCGAGGAAAAAGAAGGAACCCAAGAAGAAGAAGAAGAAGTGTTATGTGATGTTTAATCTTATGAATGGAAGAAATGGAGGATGAGAATGTATGTGGATGGATTTATAGGTTATTTTTTTATAGCATGTGGATTGACCCACTGTGTCCCTTTTTTTAGAGATGGACCCACTGTCAATTGAGGATTGCATGTTGTTAGGGAGAGATCAGTTCACAGTCAATTGCGATTAAACTCTCCTGAGTTCAATTGCAATTGACTGTGATCTGATCTTTGTTAGAGATGTGATCTGATCTCTGTTAGAGGTGGCCCCGGCCCCACTGCGTCCATTATTTTAGTATTATTTTTGTTAATAAAAATTATTTTAGAGATGGCCCCACTGCCTCTATTTATTTAATAGGTATGTAAATAAATATATAACATTTAATTAATTTTTGTTGCCTAGGCCACGCCTCGCCTAGACAGGCCAAATCACCTAGACGCCTTGACTAAACTAAATACTCCCCAAAAATATCACACAAGAGCAACACTCGCCAAAACTAAAGAGATCCAAGAACCCACTCTCCCTAAGAGCCCACATTTGTCTCCACTAAGAGCAAAGTAACAAAGAGATGCCTCAAAGCTCATAGACTCAAGATTAACCAAGAGCCCACTGTCCCCAAGAGCCGCTCTTACCAAGAACACACTCACTACAAGAGCCACAAAAAGACACCCCAAACTTCGGAAATGTAGGTTGATTAAAAATCTGATTGCCAAAGCACCTCTCTCCAAAAGTACTTAAATGCTCATAACCCCGGATCCATCATAAGCTTGTATCTAGGCCCTTCTATAGAGTATCAAACTGAAGTCCTAAACCAAGTAGAAATTCTCCAAATTATAAAACCCCACAAAAGTGAAATTTTGTTAGAATCTGAGACAAATCCCAGCACTTCAGAAAGAAAATCTCAAAAGGAAATGGATACACATAAGCATATCCATCATGTTAATTTGTGTATAGAGCATGGTTTAAAAACTCGCCGAAACCGATATGTATACACAAGCATATCCATCATGTTAATTTGTGTGTATGGAGCATTGTTTAAAAACTCGTCGAAACCGACATGTATCGCGATACATATCGGTTTCGGTTGCATACAAATCCCGAAACCTTGCCTTTACTAACATTTTCCGAAAAAAATAAGACTCGCCCGAAACCGTTACATATCAGGCGAGTTCTACGATATGTAACGTTTCGGGCGTAGGACTCGGTTGATGTTTTATGATATAAATGGATTCCAAAAATCCCTAGAGAGTCTCTTCTTCTCTATCTATTCGTACCCCTTTTACCTAAAATCTTTTTGTTTTTTTGTTGATTAACAACTTGATTTGGTGTTTGAATTATCGATTTGAAGAATCCAAACCAAGTTCTTCATTTCAGGGAGAACTCACTTCGTGAGCAAAATCGGGTAAGTTATCTCAAATTTTTTTACTCAAATCATGTTCATTTCAACTAAAACTAACTAAATGCATGTGAGTTTCATGGATTCCATTTAAAATCCTGAACATTAGTTATTTATTTGAATTAGGTTGTTAGAGTTCCATTTTTTTTTAGTTGATCTCTACTTTTTTAAACTTATTAACACTCTATATTTATTTTTTTGGGTGATCTTCATATATTGGGTTTAGGATTGAAGATTAATACATTAATATTGTTATTTTTAGTATATTGCATATTTTTTTTAAAGTGATTTATTTTTAATGTAATTTTGTTGTTGTTTAAATAACTATTTGTATTATAAAATGATTTTAAACAACTATTAAAAATTTAGAATGTTGTATTGTTTTGATACTTTTATATATACATAATACAATTTAATGATTTATAATATTAACTTGTGTTTACTTGTTATTGTTATTTGTTAAATAAAGTTGTTAATCTTGTTATTTGCCTTATTTTTGCAGAGTACTCATTAGAGTACTTATTGAAGACTTGACATAACGACGAGAAAAGAAACAGACATTGTTTGGAGTTCGGGCAAAAAATAGGGGATAAGCATAAGATCAAGTGTAACTATTGCTCTAAAATAATTTCTGGGGGGATTACAAGATTCAAGGAGCATTTGGCTCACAAAGCAGGTGATGTAGCAAGGGGTATTGCGGTTCCAAAGGAGGTGGAAGGATGCCGACAATATAAATTTTCCCAATACTATGCTGGTGGCACTAATATTATTGCCAGTATGCTATGTTTTATTTTAGCACCGTTTCTCTCAAAAATCTGGGCCTAACATCCACTGTTTGGGTTTCTACTATGTTACATTAACTTTCAGAATTTTGTTTTGATCTTTTTTTAGTACATTAGTACACTTATATGATTGATTTAAGCTTCCTTATGCTCCATACCTATATGAGCCTAAATTGCTAATGCCATTTAAAAAATACCATGAAAATAAAAAAATACCAAAACAAATACTTAGTTAGATTTGATTGGAATTACATGTGGCTTGATTCCATTTTGGTGGAAAAAAAGACAACACTAATCAGGTCTAGCAGCCCTAGATAGAAACTTTAGGTTAGTTTTCTTTCTGGTATTTATTTCTATTTTTTCGTTTATTGTTATTTAGGTAGTTTTTTTTTTGTAATTTATCATGTGAATTCACATGTTTCTCTTTTGGGTGAATGATGCTTTGAAATTGCCTATTAGCATGTTTCTAATTTTTGTTTACTCTTGATTAACATGTTTCCTTTTTAAAGTATGATTTCATGATAGCATGCTCTAAAATAGTAATTATAACTCAGTTTCCAAATCTAGTCTAAAGTTGGTTTAGGAAGTACGTAAACCGCCTTTGGCGGGTGTTTAAGGCTACCTAACAATGTCCCTTTGCTCAATTGAATCTCTTACCCAAATCATTGTTTTAGATCAATGCCTTATTCATTGATAGATTAAGATTGCTATTCTCCCCTAAAATTAAATAGATGGCGACACCATTTTTAGCGATCTTCCATTATTCCTAATTTGGTGTTTCCAAATTTAAATAGGTGTACACACTACTTATCGAAACCGCATCACCGAAGGACCTTCTCATAATCATAGTTTTAAATCGAAGCTGAACTGTTTTGACTAGGTCATTGAAAAAGAGCTGACATGTGTTTGCAAAATCACAAAATTTTCAGTGGAAATTTTGCATTCAAAATCAAATGTTTGACATTGCGATATTTTCACGGGAAAGATTGATATTGAAAATTATAAATTACGTTTTCTGAGAAATCTTCTGCACAAATTTTGAGAGAATTTTTGCAAAGCCCCCAAAAATATTAATTTTTTTTATCAATTTGTTTTTGCATGCGTTCGAAATTTTGGATTAAAAAATTTCCATTATATATATGTATATATTATATGGAGGAATGCTAAGCATACTCTCACTACTCAAAAGTGTCCATACTCTCCCCTCTTTTGATAATAAGACATAAAGATTGTGTCATC
Source organism: Tetracentron sinense (assembly GCA_015143295.1). Taxonomy (NCBI): domain Eukaryota; kingdom Viridiplantae; phylum Streptophyta; class Magnoliopsida; order Trochodendrales; family Trochodendraceae; genus Tetracentron; species Tetracentron sinense. The sequence goes on from CM026552.1 coordinate 55,068,665, forward strand.
TCACTTGTGGGCTCCACACGAAGTAATTTGTATTATCTAAAAAGGGTGAGAGTATGGAATGCGAGTATGTTTAGCATTCCTCCATATATAATACATATATGCATGTATATAGTAATATATATCTTTAATTATTATTTTAAATTGAACTCTTACTAAAAAAGGGCAGATTACAAAAATAATATAACAAATATATGTGTTATCTTAATCATTACATATTTTTGTTTCAATATGGAGATAATTTCAGTGTATTAATATAATATTTTAACTATATTTATTTGATTCAAAATCAAAATCAAAATCCACTTAATTATTAACTCTACTATGATAAAATTATTGATGCATTTTAACATTATTTATAGTAATATTAGCAATTAATTTTTTTAGATTTTCATTATTACTTTGAAGTCATAATTTTAAAAATTTAATGATTTTCCAAAAATGACAAAATGTAACTGAGTACTACACCTCGAAGTAAAATAAACACAAGTCTCACATAAATAATTGTGCGGCGCAACATTTTCATCTATCGCTTGGTAAGGATAGGGATAACGACTTTGGGATGGACCAAAATTATGTGGACATGATATATAAGTGACCTCTCATGTAGTTGTTTATTTAACTATTTTAGTAGTTATTTTAGTGTATAAGTAATGAATGTGTTAAACAATGTATGGCCAATATTTAGATTTCAGAGTATCTAACAACCATTACCGCATAGTGTTTCCCTCTAAACTTCCTTACTTATTATACAAGATTTTATTGTTGTATTTGTTTGGGTCATGAGTGTGAAATTATGTCTATTTTAATATAAAGCCATTTTACTTAAACCTTGACATCTGCAATTGTGTTTAACATGGCGTAAGCTAAGTAACCAGAGCACAGAGCGGGAGCGAGAGTAGGAGCGGGAGCACGAGAGCGCCAAATTTCAATTTAGGATATGGTCGAGAGCACCTCCGGAGCGCCGATGTATATATATATTTTTTATGGGGAATGTTACTGTTCACGCAAGGACGTGAACAGTAACAACTTCACGCATAGTAAAAGGTTATGGCAATTCTGTTAATAAAATGAATACAAAGGATAATCTTGAAAATGTGAAAAAATTTAGTTTTGAATAAATATCCAGCATTATTGAGTTATTTACCAAATTTTCTGATGTGATTTTGTACGTTGGAGAGAGAAAAGAAGATAGGGAATCGAAAAGTCCTCAAAAACTGACACTTTACTGTTCACATTTTAAAGCTTTAAGCCTTTAACCCCACTTAAGGGTAAAAAGGGTATTTGGCTTAGAAAAAGGAAAGATACCATCGTCTTCATCGTCTTCTTCTGAAATCAAGCAAGTTGCAGAGACAAATATCGCTGGTTTTCTCTTCGCCAATCGCTGCTTTCTACATCTCAACTCCTCCGTTTTCTTCACTTAATACACCACGATCTGTAAGATTCAAAATCGCGCTCTCGGAAAAGTGCAATCGCGCTCTGGTGGCGAATCCGCTCTCAAACCGTGAGAGCGAGGTTTGAGAGCGGGAGCGGGAAGCAATATGGACGGTTTGGGTTACTAAGGGCGTAAGTTTGTAACTAATATAAACAACTTTTTGTTAATGAAAGATGTTGTCCTTACAAATGTACTTTTAATGAAGTTTGGCAATAAAATCGGAAAATTACTCTCATAATCGTTATCATCATCATTACTATTGTAAACCAGGTCCGTTATCTTAGTCCGACCATCCATGCGGAGGAGTTTGAGAAGGATGTAGGCTATATAGAAAGGAACTGAGTAGCTGAAATAAAAATGTGCTTGCGGTGTCTATGTAGCGATTCATACCTATCAAACTGAAGGAAATAATGCTTTATGAGCAAAGAATGTTAGAATCAAAAACAACATATTCAGAGAATGGGCGTAACTGGGATGAGGATGTTTAGATGGATGAGGAGAAAGACTATGAAAGCCAAAATCAGATATGAATGTATAGAAGGGAACCTAGAAGTGGTCTCAAAAGGTTTTTGCTTACGTGCAACAAAAGACTTGGATGATGATGGTTTATATTTTTTTTGTTTGTTTGTTATTATTACTATTATTAGTTTCGTTTCGTTGGTGCGTGTACACATGCCAGTTGTAGGCAGGTGCTTTAGATGATTCATAAAGTTACTTACCATAATTATATCCACTTCAGTCTTTGCATTCATATTTACATTTCATTCTGTTCCATTAGAAAGCATTCATGTTCTATGCATGTCACTACATGTCCAATACTTCAGAAAATAAGTGCACAACTTGTACTTATGACAAAGACAGGCATCCCCAGCGACAGCAAAACCAGAGGAAGATATTCACTAATGCCTAAAACAATGTCGAACTCATGTTAAGAGAAAATATACAATTCTTCTAATCAGGATATCTACTAAAAGAACTTTAAGAGACTAATAACATACCTGATCCGTCTCACGCACTAGGAAGTCCTCTATGGCATTCCTAAACCCTTCATCCTGGATGTAATGGCAGCTGTACGTTGTCTCAGGCAGATAACCCCGCTGAATCTTATGTTCTCCCTGAGCCCCGGCCTCTACTTTGTTAAGATTAAGTTCAATGGCTGCTTCTATTGCCTAAAAGAAGGTTCACAAAACTATGACAATGAACTTGTATCCATGCTGTCAAAATATGCAATGGGATGTTTTACCAATTAATAGATATAGATCCAACTGTTCAAGAGATCAAGTCCCACAGTAGTTCTTTTCCACATAACTACATAAGTCATACTCGGATCACAGAAAACAAATTGATTTACAATAACAAATGGGTTTATTTTCATCATTCAGACAATTTATGTTGGAAAAGAATAGAATACGTGTATCAGGTAACAGAAAAGACACTGCACATTCATATCACGCACATGTGCTAATTCGATTTTCAGAAGCTGAAAAGGGTATGATACTTGGGCTAAAGAAGGCTGCTGGTTACATGGATTTGATTATTTGTGTTGTATATAAGGAGTTAGGTAATTTAGCTATGAAGTGGTCAACATGATTCTATATTTAGACTTATTTGCAACTTTTCTGTTCCATGGATGATGACCACTACATTAGCTTTCCATGCTCCTAAGCACGCTGTAATGAATATGAATTACTTAACATTTTCATTCTAATCAACGATGTGGCACAGAATACAGGTTTGTGGGAAAGTAGTCATAAATCTAGTTATATACGCAGGTAGTACATAATAATATGAGAAGTACTTGATATATTACTCCAAGACAATTGGAGTTTCTTGGTATCCCTCAAGAAGTTTCAGTTCCCCAGTGGTGGACAGGATAGAATCTGTATTTACCCTCAATTGTATATCATAGTCAATGGTGCTTGAGTGGGCTTTTTCAGAGGTGCTCACAGGCATAGAAAAGGGGATCCTATGTCCCCTTATTTACTCTTGGTTATGCAGTTCTCTAACAGGCCTAACTCAGCTGCTAGGGGAAGACTTCAGTCTGCACCAACATCGCTCCGATCTCGTTGTTATTAAAACAATAAAAAGTTACAGCTAGCTGCCGGATTGGGAGGGGGGTCTTAAATGCCAGTGCATTTGAAGCACTACAGCCTAAAAGCAGGAGGGGACACAAAAAAACCTTACCCATGTAATAATATATACATCAAAATATATAAAACTCATAAACTCAATCAAACTAAGGTTGAAAATAGGCATCCCTATTTTATCAAGCAGATAGGGCCATTCAACATCAAGAAGTACGATCAGAAACATTTGAAAATTCCTTGTTTGAAACATCATCAGAAGCCTTATTTCCAGACGATCAGCAACCAGGTTACTTTGGCGATATGCATGGCAGCAAGAGACAATAAGGTGTCTTAAGAGTGTTCCAATTTCTTCCACTAACACCAGATGCTCCAAGGCACATGAGTTCTCCAATTTAACACTTCAACAATCAGTGAAGCATCACCCTCCAGCATGGTCTATAATATCGAGCATATGAATGCATATCATACATACGTGCAGGTATTTTAAGTGACTGATATACTCAAGTACTAATTTTTTTAAAACAAATTCAACCGTATCAGTCATTTCGGTGCCGATCGAAACGTATTGAACTGAGGGTTTAAATGCCCATTTGAGAGGAAACGAAGTCCCAATGAGAAATCCTAACTTAAACAGGAAACAGTGCATTGCGCAAATGCAAGTATTGCCCTTTTTTATACAGTTCAGGGGCTGCCTCCAAACCCCCACCAGAGGGGCGCTCAAACTAATTGGAGCAGCCCGTGTTGGATATACTATACATGTTAATAATGAGGGTATACTTGTAATTTTGTACTTAGTTGGTGAATATATAAGATAATGGGTTAGAGAGAGTCATTAAGCTCTCTCTCTCTCTCTCTCTCCCTCTCTCCCTCCTTTCTCCACTTCTTCTTTCTCCTTATTATTTCAGCCAAACCCTAGCTTTTGGATTCCAACTTGGTATCAGAGCTCAACAGAAGATCAAAGGCACCTTTTTAAATCCAAACCAGTCAACCTTAGAAGCATGCTCCCAGTGGTGTCACTGTTCTTACGGTTAACATCAGTCTTACGGACCAGAGGGTATGAACCCTGGTTTTGAAGGTATTGTTTGATAGGGTTCCTTTTCCTAAATATTTTGAGCCCTAGTTTATCAAATTTGGAGATGTATTGGAGTTTCAATGTTGCTTTTTCAGTAAATACATAAAAAATTCAGAAAACAAATACAGTCTGGTCGTGCCCTCCTTTCCTATGAGAAATCTGATTTTTGTGGTGCAGGATTCCCCCTCCTAGGAACGTTTTTTTGCTGTCTACCCAATGGAAGTGGTTTCAAACTAAACCATTTTGTTTTGAAGGAGTTATGGCTGTTTTAGAAGGGCATATTGCTACTGTTTTTTGGGGTTTTCTGGTTTTTTTGGCTGTTTTTGGTTAGAACAACTTAGAGATGGCTTGCTCGATACTTGCATTGATGATTTGAAATATTGTTGGAGTATGATTGAAGTGTTTGATGTGTGCATTGATGAGTTGAAGTGGTTGGTAAGTGTTTGGTTCTTGGTTTATGCATAGAAGGTGTTTGTTTATTTGTGTAGGAGTGTGTACTCCTTGTGATATTGGGTTGTTGGCGTTTCTTCTTTGAGAATTCTTAAAAGGTGAAGCATAATGGGAGATTCCGAGGTTAGTCAAACCCCTAGTGCTCCTATGAGCAATGTTGGACCCCTAAACCTAGGGCATGGTGATGCCCCAAACCTTCATATTACTACAGTAAAGTTGAATGGAAGTAATTTTCTGGCATGGTCACAGTCGGCTAAGCTTTACGTGAAACTTTACATGAAGGGAAAAAGAAAGATGGGCTACTTGACCGGTACTACCCCTATACCTGACTCTACTGATTTATCCTTTGTGATCCAGTCGGACATTAGCAGTAACTACTTGTTCCTCTCCACTGCTAAGGAGATTTGGGATGTTGTCACTCAGACCTACTCAAAGGTGGATAACACAGTTAGAGCTTATGAGCTACGACAGAACATTTCTTAGTTAAGACAAGACGATACACCGTTGTCCACGTACTATTATACTCTTCAGCGATTGCGGGAAGAGTTGGACCATTATCACTCCTTTAAGGCAAAGTGCAAAGCGGATACCGTAACTCACAGGAAGTTCATTAAGGAAGACCGAGTACTTGAGCTGTTGGCAGGACTGAGCCTTGACTATGAGCAAGTTCAAGTTTAGATTTTGGATAAGGAGACACTACCTGTCTTCACAGAGGTGTATGCATACTTACATAGGGAGGAGTGTCACCGTAGTGCTATGCTTGAGTATCCTCCCCAGGAGAGATCTACCCTCTCATCTGTGTCCCTGGGAGGCAAAGGCCATGGTACCCGAGGAGGTGGTCATTTTGGTGTTCCTAGAGATGATCGTGACAGGTTGAGGTGTGAGCATTGTGGTTGCACACGTGACACCAAAGAGACATGTTGGGATCTTCACGGTCGCCAACAACAAAGGGGACTATCAAGAGGAGGTCGTGGAGGGGGACGATCAGGTGGTAGAGGGAGCTCTAGTGCTCATTCAGTTGTTTTGGCTCCTACTACTCCTCCCATAGCACCATTCAGACAACTTGAGTTTTTAGCGGGCAGAGGTGGAGCATCTTAGGTGACTCATGGCTCCTCGTCTGCCACAACATCCTCGTTTGCTCACACTAGTTCTTCCACCTCGGCCCTTAGTGCCTCCGCCTCCACACCCAGTCGCTCTTGCGTTATTGAATCAGGAGCATCAGATCATATGGATGATATGTCTTCTCTTTTTTCTTCTTACTTTATTTGCTCTAGTAGGGACAAGATTAAAATTTTTGATGACACGTTTTCTTCCATTGCTGGTAAATGTCAAATTTTTGGAACTCTCTCTATGCCATTGAACTTTGTTCTTCATGTTCTCAATTTTACCCTAAATCTCCTTTCTGTTAGCATAGTTCAAAATATCGGTACGTATCAGTCCGTATTGGCCGATACGTGTCGGTTTTTGAACTACCTGAGACGCTGATATGCAAGGAATTTTTTTTATAGGATATCGTGCCGTATCGACCGTATCAGTACCAATACGGACCGATACACGTAGTTCGAACAATGTAAATTTTTTTTGGGGTGCCGACCAATATGGTTCATGTCTCGGCCCGATACGGGCTTAAAAGTGTACTTTTTCATTTTGAGGTGTTTCAAAATACCTCCAAACCCTATTCCCTCTCCCAATTTCTTTCATAATCAAATTTAAAGCTAAAAACGACGCCATTGTTGAAAAACAAAGATCTCAGCATTTGATTTTAGATTTAAAAGGCTTTCCCCAAAACTTTGAAGGTATGTAAAAATTAGTTCTTCATTTTACTTCTTTTAATTAATGAAAATAAGTTGTAATCAACCCAAAATGAATAGATAAGTTGGCCACAATGGTGCCATCATGTCTGGAGCACCTATAATGTATCACTCAACCAAATTCCTGATCCCAGAGTGACAGATAATGAGCCGATACGAAGCTCAATGTGGTATTGAGCTTCCATCATGTATGTAATTTGATTTATGAATGCAAGTCAATATTTTCTTGTGTATTTTATTAAATGTAAGATTTTAATATTTAGATTGTATTTCCTATACTTGGTTAAATGACTATGGTTTGTATTTTCATACATATTTATCAGCGCGCACGCCTTTTTAAGTTATGAAATTTTTAACTCTTATTTGTATGGTTATAAAAGTAGTTGTAGGCCTTCATTTAGTTTGTTTTTAGCGCATCTACTTTCTATAGAAAAAAAGACAAAAAGATATAAAATGTCTAAAACAAAGATTCAAGTTTTTGGTGCTTTTTGGGGAAGCACGCGTCTAATTAGTGGGAGACATAGAGCCTTGCCAAAGGAATTGCCACTGGCCCATCAGTTTCTCACGATAGGTTAGAGAAAGATTTCTCTTTGAGTTTTTCTTCCATTTCAGGGCACTAGACAATGGAATCCTTACCTGAACGTTCGTTCCTTCGCTCAGCATTGGTCCAATAGAGTTTTGCTTGGTCCGCCAGTTTCATTTTGGCAAACATATTTCTCTTTGAGCTTTTCTTTCATTTCAGGGCACTAGACAATGGAATCCTTACCTGATCGTTCGTTCTTTCGATCAAAACATTGATCCAGTTGAGTTTTGCTTGGCCCATCAATTTCATCTTGGCAAACCTGACTTTACAACCTTCAAACATTTCATACTACTCAAAGTAGTGCTCCATGTCTACTGACCAATCAAGAAAGGCCTTCGAGTCAAGTCGACCATCAAAGCTCAGGGCCCTAATCTTGATATATCTCACATGCCTATCATCTGGATCATAGGGATCTTGTTTGTAGAGACTCGAATCATCTTTCATGCCTTTAATAGAGTTAATAAGGGTAGTTTAGTCTTTTGTCATGTTTTTATACATATTTAATTTTATCTAAGCGGTGTGGTGTGGTCTAAATGGTTTAAGTGTTAATAGGGTGAAAAATCGGAGCTGAGGATCGATCGCAGGTGAGCCGACGATCGATCGCCCAGAACCTGAAACCAAGGTAAGCCCTTATTTTGTGCGACGATCGATTGCACTAACGTGACGATCGATCGTCGAAATCAGGAAATTTGGGAAAGTTTCTGTTTCTTGGACGATTGATCGCATCAGACGCGATGATTGATCGCCAGACGAGAGACAATCGATCGCCCAATATGACGATCGATCGCAATCGTGCCCAGTTTTTATTAAAGAGTTACAGAAATCAGGGTTTTAAACCCCTAGGCTATAAATAGAGGTTCTATTTCGAGGGTTTTAGAGTTCTAAAATTTGTAAACCTAATTTGGCAAAAAGGGGAGAGAAAACCTAGGGTTCTAAAGAAGAAATTGCTTGGAGAGGAATGAGATTTCTTGGAGATTGCAAGGAAAGCTTCGAAATCAGCATCAACCCTTCTTGGGAGCGTTTTGGATCCAAGGGAAGGATCCCTAAGGTCGATATACTATCCAACTCAACTCTATTTTGAATTTCTATGTGTTTAAGATTGTTTAAGATAGAAATAATGGAGTATTATCATGTTCATGGAAAGATTGTAGATTATGGAATAGGGATTATGGTTTATTTTTGCATGAGAATGGAATTGTGAATATGGATTGGGGTTCTATGAACAATTATGTGTTGATTAATACTATGGATAAGTGAAATGGAGGATGGGAATGTATGAGAACGGATTTAATTGGAATGTTTGGTTGTGGATAGATGTGAAATGGAGGATGGGAATGTATGTGGATGAAATTTTTGGTTTGTATGACTTGTAGATATTGAGAAATGGAGGATGGGTTACTGTAATGGAAAATGAATAACTCATAAATGAATAATTGTGAAATTGATTATGAATTATGCTAAGAATCATGATAAGGTTTATATATGTGATTGTTTGGAAAATTATGCCTAATTATTTTGCACGGTAATTGATAGTCGGGTAAGCCAATATTTAGAGGAAAATCTTTCAAACCGGGAATTCTCTAACTATTTTGTATGGGACAGTATAGTGGAATTTCCATGGTGGGAGATCGGAATCTAAGCGTTGACCGATTCGAATGTTAATTGCGACACTTATACACAAACTCACGTGTATGTTAAGATAAGAGTCTCACAAGTCACACATATGGACCACAAGCATAAGCATTGCATATGCCTGATATACTGAATAAGCCCAATGAGAGATCTGAATAAGTGTATGTTCTGAATAAGCTGCTCAAGACTCATAAGCATAAACATTGCATATGCCTGATAGACTGAATAAGCCCAATGAGGAATCTGAATAAGTGTATGATTTGAATACGTGCATAAGCATAAGCATCTCACAAGCACGTGGTCTCATAAGCATAAGCATCTCATAAGCATGTTGTCTCATAAGTATACAATTTTCACAAGTACACGAGTCAAGGTGATGATATGATGTATATGAGTACATATTTTCCATGTTGGTTGGATTTTATATACACCAAGTGCTTTTGTACTCAGCCAAACTTTTGTCTTGGCAGGTGTGGAGCTCGAGTTTGTAGGTGAGCCTTGGGTGGAGGAGGCTTACGGCGTAGAGGAGGAAGGCGATCCTCTGGTTGAGGGAGAGCGAGAGTTGGACTGGTGGCCTTATCTGTAAGCTTTTACTTTTGAGTTGTGAGGAGTTTTGTAATAGACTCTTAGATGATGTTACTTATCAAATTGCTTTATAATTGTGTATCAGACTATTTTATTTACGGAGGGTTATGTTTATGTTGACCATAGACTTGGGCAGAATGATTTGATTTTATACATCGAAATTTTATTACTTTCATTTTGGAGACTCGTGTTGTATGTCTTGTATGTCATGGGATTTAAGCAAGTTTAAGAAATGTGGTGACCCAAGGTCCTATTTTGGTCAAGGTAGGATTTGGGGTTGTTACATTGTCAACTTGATACTCGATTGGGCGATGGTAATCTCTCTCTTTCACGGTCTAAGCCTTGGTCTCTACCTCTACCGACACCGACATTATGGGACTCTTCATACTCCAAATATTGGTCATTCAGAAGGGAAGTCTTAAGGATAGCTAATCGGACATTAGTGTTGGTATTATAGGATTCCATACTAGCCTCTATGCGAGCTAGATGATTATTGAGGGTTTCTACAACTTGAGTGAGTTGGGTGGGATCCATGCTTGGTTGGTAACTCTTCCCACTACGAGTGGACATGCATTAACTAGGCGTCCTCAATTAGGTACACTAGTGCTTCTGCTCATCATGTTTCTACTTTACTCATGGTTCAAATATCGATATCGGATGTTGTATTAGTAAGTCCGAAACAAGATACATAGTGGCATATCGGACCATATCAGATGGATACGACTGAAAAATTAGAATACGCTACAAAAAGCTTAGATATGCAAGTAAAAATTTGGATATCTTGCATAAAACCTTTTAATGCAAACATAAACTAAAAACAAACTAAATAACGTGCCTGCTGACAAATATGGATAAAAATACAAACAATAGTCACTTAACCAAGTATAGGAAATACAATCTAGATAGTAAAACCGTACATTTAATGAAATACATTAGAAAATATTGACTTACATTCATAAATCAAATGATAAGCATGATTAAAGCTCAATATCACATTGAGCTTCATGCCAGCTCATACTCTGTGGGCTCAAGAATTGAGTAGAGTGATAGGTTATAGGTGAGCTAGACATGATGATAATACTGTGGTCAACTCATGAAAGTGTGGCACATGCCCAAGTACAGATGTACGTCAACTGTTGACTCGAGAGTTGTCCATAATTATCACTCAATGATGTGACTAAGCATCATAACCATAAGCTCCTGATAAGTAGGGTTGAGATGGGACATCATAACCATAACCATAACCATAACCATAACCATAAGAGAATGACGACGGACTCTCATATCCTTAGTCTCCAAATGGATGACTATGCTCATCAACACTCACTCAATCCATCCCATTAATCATGTCATTCAGGCCTTGCCCAAGTTGTCGCCCAATACCACGACGTCGTTGCTCGTATGTCTAGCTCTAATAACCACGAGAGGGTACACGCGCACCATGACTACTGTCCTAGGTGGCTTTGTCGAAGTAATGCTCCTCTGTAAATACAATACCATGCCTCCCCTGCTAATGAGTCTCCTCTGGTTGTGTATGTGATTGTTCATGTGACGAACCCCTAACATCCTCTCCATCACCACCACCGTCATCATCATCATCACCATCATCGTCATCACCATCTACAACTCCTCCTTGAACCTCCTCGACCTAAGTCCTTGGAGTCCTCATCAGTTCATCAAACTCGTCGTCATCATCAGCAATCAAAATAAGAATATGATGATAATCATAATCTACTTGAACCAAACTGCCAAGAAGTGGTCCTCTGAAATAAATCTCAGAAGGAGATCCCTTTAATCCAGAAGAGACTTAAAATCCTATTTGAAGTGAAAAGAGTTTAAAAAATAGTCTTTAATGATTTGAATTGAAAGCCTTCTATTTCTATAAGAGCATTTGGCAACAATGCTTAAGCGTAACAGAGCTGCAACTTTGATCAATTCCTCTTGTGAGAAGAAGTAGTAGGTTCACCGAAGAAGATTCCTACGAGGAATAGCTGGAGCTGAAGGAACTGGATTTGAGCCAAGAACATTCACAGACTTAGGAAGGTGGGATGCCGAGAAACCCTGAAGATGAAGAGGAAAATATTAAACTGCAAGGCCAGAAGACATGAAAAGGAAAAAAATGATACATGAGACTAAAGAATTCAAATCATGTCTAACAAAAAAGGAACTTCAAACCAGAAGCTAACCCTGACAAAGAATGAGAGTATGAAGACAGCATGAAGGAGAGAATGAAGAACGTTGAAGATAACGAAGAAGAAGCTATCATGAGATCGAGAAAGAAAACAGAAAAATAGCAAGAGAAAGCCAAAGAAGGAAGCGGGGAAGAAATGGAGATGAAAATATGATTTTGTAGGGATCATAACTCTATAGGTAAGAATTCCATGGATACCTTATGAGAGAAGAAGAGAGCTGATCCATCCCTCAGCATCCTGATCCCTACCCCAATATGGTTCTATTGGAAACATCCTGATCCCTGTGTGTGCTGTCTCAACAAAGATAGCTCTTCAAGAAGAGCCATTGCGTTATTTGGATGTACATCTATAGATCATCCAGGTAATCCCTTATTTGCCTAGGCTACTGGCCATGAACCTTCTTCAATCCTCTTGCAGTTGCAGGAGCATGAAACAATACAAAAGAGTATGGAAGAAGCTTTGAAGCATGATGCTCAGCAATTAAGCAAGGTTGTTGATTTGTCGGTGAGTTCTGACTTTCTTGAACCAATGGGTGGATTGGCCCTGGGGAGTTAGCTTATGCATTAAGGACATTGATTGCCTAATTTCTGAGCAGCTCATTTTCTGTTTAAAATGTTGAATTTCGTATATGAACAAATGTTGTATTCTGAGAAATTCCCAACATATCTTCCTTATATTACTGTAGGAGGGGATGTAAATATGCTTGTATGTACATTGACTACATTCTCATTTTCCCTTTCGATGATTAAGGTAGGGGTCTGCCAAACCCCAAGCTTTCCCTAAAGAAAAACATTAAATACATGTGAAAAGTTTTAGTCTATGAAATTTTATTTGTGCAGTTTACTGCACAAGCACAATTTAATCGTTAAAACCTATTGTTCACTTTGGATTTAAGTTGTCATACATTTCTGTTGAGCCATAATGTTCACCTTCATTTATGCAAATAAATAGCAAAAAACGAACCTGGTAATAGCATGCTTCAAAATGCAAACTTGGATAATAGGCTTGCGGGAGGCACCCCCATAAGCGCCCAAACAAAGTATCTCCTCCAATAAGATTAAGAGCTCCTGCAACAAGTTCATCCCCTTCTTCAGCAGCAACAAGTAGTACCCGATCTCCCATCTTTGATCCCATGTTGTGAAAGAACTCCCTTGTTAGAAAAGCTCTACCCCACCTATAGATGAATCAACGGCCAATAGGAAGTAATTTTATCAATAAAAGGTTGGTAGATTAAAGAAAGGGAAAAGGTTTCTGCACTTGCAAAGAAGTGAAATAAGGTTGCATAAACAGTTTTTTTAAAACTTAGTAGCTTAGGTGGTAGCCCCAAGTCATCTGTCATCCACTTCCCATGTGGCAACTTTCAATCCAATATCCTTCCACCACGTGCAAAAATAAGCATTTTTGTTTTGCCTTCTCTTATTTAAAGAGTAGAGGCATGCCTCTTCTGGCACATGCAGGAAGCATACCCATGTGGCTGAGGCTTTTGCATCGAAAAATGCCCCATTTTTTTTGTTGTTTGGTTGAAGAAAATTTCCAAATTGGAAGAGGTGAGTTTGAGAAACACATGGGGCCCTTTGGACCTGCCATGGGTCAAAAAAGCCCGTCTTTGCAGCCTTCTGTAGAATCTGAGCTATAAGCTTCATCTCAAGCTGCATACACATATTCTACAATTTGGTCAAGGATATCTAATCAGTCAACTTGTTATCCTAAATATTTACCTAATTGAATTTTCGTTTTTTTCTTCTCAGGTAATTGAGAAGCTATGCAACTTAGAACTGGAAGACTGTCGGTGTCCAACACAACACCACATATTGGGGTTGTCGGTGTCCAAAAAAAAAAACAGGAACCCTAAAGTGATTGCCCATAGGCTATTTTGTGTAAAACAACCATATGAAACCTTAGTAAGAGGTGTTGAAGGTGATGGTTATTACTGATTTTTGTTGGAAAAAATTGGTATTGACCTAGTTGGTCTTGTTTGTGGAAGAAATGCTTCTTTTTGATGTGTTGGGAAATTTTTGTGATACTTTGAAGGTTATGTTGGCTTTCGAAAATTTTGATGTTTCCTCGTCCACCCCTCGGGTTCCAAATATGAGTTAATCTTCCTATGGAAAACCCTAACTTTCAGATTACTACTGTAAAACTAGATGGAAAAAACTATCTTGAATGCTCTCAATCGGCTAAAATATATATTTGATGCTGAAAAAAATTGGGATATATTAATGGTCAGATTTGTGAACCTGCTGAAAAGGATCTAGAGTATGAGCAATGGGAGTTTGATAATTTGAATGTCATGTCGTGATTGCTTTATTTCATGCAGCCATAGATTAGTAGAGGGTTCCTCTTTCTTCGAACTGCAAAGGCAATGTAGGACTCCGTTGCTCAGACATATTCCTAGATAGGAAACGTTGCTCGAGTGTATCAGTTAAGCCAGGAAATAGTTCATCTTTGACAGGGTGAGAAGTCTTTGGCCGAATATTTTGCTCGTTTGCGTGGTATATGGGAGGAGTTACATCAATACCAGATCTTCCAACCCTTATGTTCTGGGGATGGAGAATGCTACAAAAAACAAGTTGAACAGACCAGAATTTTAGAGTTTTTTGCAGGATTGAATTTGGAATTTGAACTGGCTAGGAAGCAGATTTTGCCGAGATAAGTTACCATCTCTCAACCATGTTTACTCTTAAGTCTTATGTTCAGAGTAAGAAAGACTTATCATCTCTCAACCATGTTTACTCTTAAGTCTTATGTTCAGAATAAGAAAGCAGGAGGATTGCCATGACACTGTTTGTTGGTAATGAGAGGTCTGATCTAGCTTCCTCCTCGGTGGGCCAAAGGGGTAATAAAAATGGGCTTAGAAAGCCACAGAGGAATTATGTTAGCCTTGAAGATTTTGACAAGTTAAAGTGTGATCACTGTGGACAAAGGAGACACTAAGGAAACCTGTTGGGATCTAGTTGGTCGACCATAGAAGTTTAACAAGCCAGGTTCATCCACTACTTATATTGCCTCTATAAGTGAAGCCACTGGTCCGTTTATCTCTCCATCAGTCCACCTTCAGCTACTCGCGCATCCCAGGAAACCTCACATGGTACTTTTTCCCATAGGGATGTGATCTCTGTCTTTAAGAACGAAATAGACAACATGCAACGCTCTTTGTCTTTAAGAACGAAATAGACAACATGCAACGCTTTATTGCTCAGTTGGATGGCCCGTCTACCACCTCCACCTCCACTTTTGCTCAGTCATGTATCGTTAGTTATGCTTGCCATGTATTTACGTCTTCAAGTCCCTTCTGGATAATTGACTCAAGAGCTTTCGAGTATATGATTGGTATGCCTTCACTGTTTTCTATTTATTATATTTGTTCTGGTAGAGATAAAGTTCGAATTGCAGATGGCACCCTCTGTTAATGGGAAGGGAGATGTTAATCCTCCTTCCAACCTTTCTCCAGTCTTTATTCTTCACGTTCATGATTTTGCAACAAACCTTCTATTTGTAAGTTCCCTTACCAAAAATCTGAATTGTAGTGTCCCTTTTTTGCCTTCTTACTACGTTTTTCAGGACTTGGTAATGAGGAAGACGATTGGTACGAGCTGTGAAGTTTCTGGCCTCTATTTGTTGGATGCGACTCCTACAGTTCCTCGAACATTTTAGTTTTATGGTAGTAGTAGTAGTAGTAGTAGTAGTATCAGTGAAGAGGGAAGTTGTTTGGATGGCGAACCTCTAAGTTTACCTGAAGTTTAAAATGTTAATGGTGCTAATATAATTCAGCAGACCAATGTAATAGAAAGAATACGAAACATATCATAAGTTAAAAATTCAGCTTTTCTGGTCTGCTAAGGATGAAGAAGAGGATCTTTGCAGTTGAAGCCAAGTCTTTTGAGATTCAGGAGGTGGAGATCAATAGAAGAACATCCCTCAAGATTATTGAAAGAGGTGCGAGGGGGTCTCAAAATGTTTTATGGGTTCCAAAAGAAGCTTTCAAATGGATGATTAACTCAATGGAGGAGTTTTTGAATCAGTCAAGAGTTTATATCTTCAGATCTTTTAGGGGTTCGTATGAGTCTTTGGTTGGTGAGAAAGGGTCAAATTCGAGAGGTCCATTTGTTTCTTTCACTCAGTTCCAACAGGGAGGGAAGAGAAGGAAAATATTTATCCCTCAAGGGCCGTGGTTTTTAGGTTGGAAGGCGTTTCTTGCTGCTCTGAAATACTTTGATCAATCAAAACTAGAAGTGCTTGCTGGGGGACAACAAAGGGAAGGAGTAGATGGGAAAGAAGCCAAGGAGAGCAAATGCGAGCCTGGAGTTCGAGTGGAGCATGCGTTAAAATCCCAAGAGCCTTCTGAAGGATTAATTACAGTGCTTAGAAAAGAAGTTAATGGCTTCAAGTTAAGTGTAGAGCAAGATTTTGGAGCCTTTGGGAGGTGGCAGGAGGCAGTTGTGTGCTCTGTGGGAGGTTCCCATTCGATAGAAGGATAGTCAGAGGTAGCTCTAGCCATGGCTAGAGTGATAAGAGTCCGTAAATAGTTATTACTATTCCCAGTTGATTCGAATAGGGCGATATATCATACTGAAGAGGCCTCTCATCTGCTAGCTCTTTGTGCAAGAAAGAGCATCCAGTTAAACAATGGTAACATAGTTTTGTTTCACATGTGGTGGCCAGCGTCAAACGCCTTATCAGCATTAGGACTCTATAAAAAGCGGTGGTTGGCTTTGAGAGGGATCCCCTATCTTATGTGGAGACTGGAGGTCTGGAATCATATCGGGCAGGCTTATGGAGGGTTGGTGGCGATACACCCTTCCACTGAGTTCTTTACTGATCTGGAGGTTGCGAAAATTCAGGTAAAATCTGAATTGAGAGATATCCCGAGATTCTTAACCATTGAGTTTCATTCAATGTCATACCCGGTGGAAATTTTATTATGGGGGAATGAATGGTGTGAATGTGATAAATCGATGTCAGAGGTGTTGGAGGTTGGAGAAGCTTGGAGGTGGCCGGTGGTCGGAGGTGATGCGGAAGGTGTGGAGCCACGTGGAAAATCCCGATTGGAGAACAACGAAGTAGGTTCATCCCAGCAAGCAACCATTAAAAAATCGGAAAACATATTTTTGAATTCAAATTGTTGTACTAAGAACCTGCAAAGTGGAGAAGGTAATATCAGAGCCTCAGACCGGAAATTACCTGTTTCGAAGAGAGGAGGGTCAATCAAGGTATGGTGGAAGCAGAAAGCTAGTGCAATAGCACTGGTTGAGAAGATCGATATCTCTGACAAGGTTTAGGAGATCCCAGTAGCAGAAAGGGTGGTTCCGAGGGAGCAAGGAGTAAGCATGCTTGAGGAGGTGTCAGAGACTGTGCGGAGGCCTTTATGTCAGTTGAGGACGAAAAAATCAGCATCAGGGTCGAAGCATGGAAGAGGAAAGAAGACGAGGAACAACCTTCGGAGGTTGCGTTGGAAAAAAGCTAGGGATTTGTCACGTATTAGAATTCGGGATCGGGGTGGAGAAGATAAAGGGAAACCTGGTAGGAGCGGTGTGGGTTCGGGTTTGGGCGAGGGCGGTGATCTAGCCCGCGAGACGGAACAAACTCGTAGTTTGATAGAGGCCCATTTGCTTATATTAAACTCTAAAGATCAGGGTTTAGATTTGTGGGCTTCTAATCAAGGCCCAGTGGCAGGTGAGAACAGAGAATGGAGGAGGCCCAGTGGGGATGAGAGGGCTTTACCGAACCCTTTTACTCAGGATGATTTTAATACTTTAGCCCACCATTGTCTAAGGGGGTTTAGGTCGAAAAGGGAGCAGGGGGAGCAGCGTCCTTCGAAGTCTGAGACCAGTCGTCACGGTGATCCAGGGAGGGAGCAACGACGAAGATGCTAGTTGGAGCCGGAGTGTTTGGATTCGTGTTCGCTGTTTGCTGAGCAGCAGGGAGTGCTGAGTTGCTTAGCGCAAGGGTCTTTTGAGGAAGAGGGTGGAAGTTCAAGGTCAGGGGTTAACGGCTCTTCTGCACTTCCTATCTCTCAAGAGCATATTCAAGTTGACAGTGACCCATTCAATCTTGCCCCTTTGTTTTCCAATTCGAAGCAAGGTAGGAGTAAACAGACTCACATTTCTGCAAAACAGAACACTCGCAGGTGGATGTGTCGAGTAAGGAGGACAATGATCCTCTTAGCCTCTCAAAAGAGTATAGTTCGAGAGGGGAGAAGGTTTGTACTGCGAGTGTTTACATCAACAGTCTGAGAGAGAGGGGCAGTAGGGTGGCAAGTGGGGAGTCAGTTCCATCCAAGGGTGCTTCGGAGAAAGTGAGATTTTGCACAGGCAGTGTAGTTAGGGAGGTGTCCTCTCGGTCAGAAGGGCGTTGTACGCTCACTTCCAGAGGTTGGAGGGGGGAGGGATTAAGGAGATTGCTGGCCCAGTATGGAGAGGATAGCAGTGGAGTCAGTACCTGGGATCCTCTAAAGAGGCCAAGTGAGGCAGAAGATGAGGTCTCATCGAGGGGTAGCTGCGATGAAGGTCAGGAGGGTGAGCCCACTCTTCCGTTGTCAAGGGGTGTGGTTTTGGATGATTCTAGTTCCAAGTACACACCTAGAGGGGCTGAGGAAGTATCTAAGTGGGTGCTTGATCATGTCGGAGGGATTAGTAACTTCCTGGGATTATCTGCAGTTGGGCATGAGTCAGAGGTGTCGACTTTATTCCATAGACTAGAAGAGGAAGTTGGTGGTGGGGATAAATCTACAACCCGGAAGCTCAGACGACGGAAGGGAGCCTCGGTGTTGGAACTGAAGAGGTTGAAGTGCAACATCAATTATGACAAACCGGAACATAGAGGTAGGTCCAGTAGTTCGGGGGAAGGCAGGGGGCGCAGAAGCTCTCGATGGTAGAGATGTCTATTTCATCTTGGAATATCCGAGGGCTAGGGAATGCAGAGAAGAGCAAGGTTGTTAAATCGTAATCGAATCGTAAAATCGTTTTTGGACCGATTCGATTCAAATCGGGATTCAAATCGTAAATCGTAAGATTCAATCCGATTTTTTTTTTTAATTGTTAAAAAATCAAAAAAATACTTAATAAATAAATAAAATAGAAAAATCCATTATCCAAAAGATTTCATTCATATCTATTGATAAAAGCAAGTAATGAACATTTCGTTGCATACATTATACAAAATGCGAATGAACTCCATTAAATGAAATATATAACCCCTAACATCATCCAAGTTACATCAAAAAAAGTAAACTCATTGAATCATAGTGTATGAGATCAAGTATCAAAAAGATTTGTACAATAAAAAAGATCACTAAAAGACACTATCAAGTGTTCCAATAGTTCAAGTCTCCAACTCCATCCTCAATCTGAGTACTCATCTGCATCCATGTGAAGAGCAATATCTTCCTCTCCTTCATTTACATCTTCTTCCTCTGATGTGGGCATGTAATCATCTTCATCTTCTTCTTGAACCTTTTCTTTTCCTTTTCCTTTTGTTATTGGCATTCTCCTTGGACCTATAAAGGGAGTTATAAAATTAAATAATTAACAACTATTCTTTATTGATAATTAATAAATAATAGTTGTACAATAGTAACATACTATATACCTCTTTTTCTTTTAGTGGCTACTCGGCTAGTACTTTCATTTTTCTGAAAGCATTCATTAATGTCTAACCAATCATTACTTTCAGGAAGAGCTGGATCCTCCTTCTCAGTGATCCACTCGTCATCAGATTCCATATCAGATAAGCATATCGGATCACAATTGTTCCCTCCTCTCTTTTCTTGCCGAAGTTTCAATTGCATGTTGTATTTGACAAATACAAGTGCATTGAGCCTTTTTTGCTCTAATCTATTTCTTCTCTTTGAGTGGATCTGGATAAAGATGCAGGTCACAAAACAAAATGAAATATAATACGACATATGTAAATTTAAACGTAGAAGGTTCAGTTTATAAAATTAATAATTCATAATATACGTTCTTACATGCTCAAAAGTACTCCAATTGCGCTCACATCCACTCGAACTACATGTAAGGCTAAGTATGCGTATAGCCAACCTCTGCAATTCTGGAGCACTATCCCTGTAGCTTTCCCACCAATTTGCTACATATTAGAAGACAAATATTTAAGTATTCAAGCAACCAAATTTCAAAATGAACTAGAAAACTTAAATTACCTGGTTGTTTAGTTTTCCTTGTTAACTTTGCTGTCTCTCTTGCAAATAAGCCCTTGGCACCTTTGAACAAGTCCATTTGATCATCAATAATAACCCTATCTCGTGAAGATGGGATCATCCTCTCAATGCAATCATACAACCTTTGTTTCACCTCTATGTCTGCTTTAAAGTTTGGATCATAACACATCCCCCAACCGTGCTCTTTATACAATATTTTATAGCTGGCCAAAATTCAGAATTTGCTAGCACTATATCTCTAACACAGACCCCATCTGGCCTCTTAGCATATGGACTCCTCTGCCAATCTTCAGAGCCAAACATAGTGATCAAACCGGTCTTCTGTTGGTAGACACTCTTCAGTGTCAAGAAACAAGTAGCAAACCGGGTCACTGCAGGGCGAACTAAATCCCGACCTTGAGTGTGCATGCGCATTAGATTCAAGACCCAACAATGTTTGTAAATGTAGACTGTAAGAGCCCTACATTTAGCTACTGTATCTGCATGGATTGGAAGCTCTCCAATATCTTCAAGCATCAAGTCGAGGCAATGTGCTGAACAAGGTGACCAATATAACATTTTCCTTTTCTCCATCAAAAGTAGTCCGGCATTCACATAATTTGAGGCTCCGTCCGTGATCACTTCGACAACATTGTCTTCCCCAACTTCTTCAACAACAGAATCAAGGAGTTGGAAGATGTTATCCACACTCTTCACAATGTCAGAAACATCTACAGAGTGAAGAAACACTGTTCCCATTGGACTATTCACCAAAAAATTACATAATGTTCTCTTCTTCCCATCTGTCCACCCATCTGACATGATGGTACATCCTGTCTTTGCCCATTCCTTCTTATAATCTTCCATCTGCACTTGTACATGTTCAACCTCCTTCTTGAGAAAAGTAACTCTCAACTCATGGTAACTTGGAATCTTAAGGCCATGGCCAAAAGATGAGATTGACTTTACCATTTCTGCAAAGGAAGAACTCTTTACCACGTTAAAAGGTACAACATTTGAATAAAAAAAACAGGCTATAATTTGGCACACTTTTTCCCTGTCCTCCTTCTTCCATACTTGATTGAGAGTGGTTTGTTCAGTACCTTTACTCTTACCTACTTTAACATAGGTATCCATTGTTCCTTTCTTCTTGCCTATTACTCTTTCCCCTCTGTCTTCAACATCAAGCACTTCTTGGTTCACCTGTCCCGCACTAGAATCAAACATCCGGTCTTCTCGTGCTTGTCTAACCGCATCTCCTTGTAACAAAACATCTTTAAAAAGTTGAATAACTTCTTCAGAGTTTTTTGTACATGCTTTCACATTCTTCCGAGTCCTAGCAAGATGGTGTTTTAAACGGAAAACACCACCATGATATTCTTGACCACAATAATTACATTTAAGTAACATCTTGTTGTTGGGACGCACCGTGGTGCAATGCTCCCATGTGATATCTTGATTTCCCATTTTCAAACTTAAATTCAAACCAACAAATATAACACTTAATCACCTACATAAAAAAATAAAAAAATAATAATTAAAAAAAAAAGAAGGAAAAGTTGATGCTTGAGCATTGAGCATTGAGCATTTTTATTTGGTAATCATCTGGAATTTGAAATCAATTATAATATATAATCTATTTGTAATCTGAAACCTGAATTGCATTTCTGGGAATTTACAGGTTAATTAACAACCCTACAGGTTAACAACCCCACGTGATGTGCCTTGGAAGACATGGACCCTTGGAAGACATGGACCAATTCCGAAATCTGTGCATTGTAACACTTGTCCTTTTAAAAAAAAAAATGCAACTGTGCATGTTCACTGTTGGAGCTCATGGAACACTTGTTCCTTTTAAAAAGCCGTGCAGGTTCACTGTTGGAGCTCATGGGAACACTTGGTCCTTTAAAAAACATTGTAATAATAATTTAATGGAGGTATAGGTTTACTGTTGGAGCTCTTGGGACCACTTGTTCCCTTAAAAAAAAAATTAATGGGGGTGCAGGTTTGCTGTCACTTTGACCCGTGATGTGCTAAGACCACTTGATCCATTAAAAATTAATAAAGTGAAAGGGAGGTTCAATGTGGGACCCGTGATGTGTGTACACTGTACAGAGAAATGGACTGATGGAGAGTTTGTGGGACCGCTGGTTTTTATGGCTGTTGCCATTAAAAACAAAAAACAAAAAATCGGGACCACTGTTTACACTTTACAATGTGACTTGCCCGTAAAAAAAAAAGAACAAAAACCAAACTTTCATTAACCATCCTCAGTCCTCACAGAGAACCAGAGGAGTTAAAAAAAAGAAAAAAGGGGAGATGGCGCTGAGAGAGCTGAGAGACGACGGGAAAGAAAGATGGACAGAGATGACGGGAAGAGAGAGAGAACGAGATAGAGACGGGAATGAGGGACATACCTGGCGCGCACAAGGTTAGGGATCCTCTTTCTCCTCTCTTCTTCCTCTTTCTCCTCCTTTTCTTTCTTCTTCTCCTGTTCCTTTTTTTTTTTTCTGTTTTAGTTGCAAGGTGCAAATAGAACCCTAATAGGGTTAAAAGGGGGCTTTTAAAACGTTTTTGGTCGAATCGCATAAAGCATCCGAATCGCATGATTTAAACGATTTAACGCTTCAACTCGTACGCTTTAAACGATTCAGCTCAAAACCGATTCTTCTGTGCGATCTGTATCGATTTGCATACGATTCGACTTGAGTCGCACGATTTGAATCGTGAATCGTACCGATTTAACAACACTGGAGAAGAGAAGGGCTATTTATCAGTTTGTTAGAATGAAGAAACCGGCCACTTTGTGTAGTCAAGAAACAAAGTTGGAAGCCATTCAGGAGTTCATTATTAGGGACAGTTGGGGGATGCCCACCTCAAAATGGTTGGCCAGTGCTTCGATAGGGGCATCAGGGGGTATTCTTCTTTTATGGGACAAAGATAGGATTGAGGTGGTGGAATCAAAGGTGGGGGCTTTTTCCGTTTCCATTCTTTGTCATTTAGTGGAGGAGGAGTTCAATTGGGTATTTTCAGGGATCTATGGTCCGTCAGGAAATTCTAATGATGCTGAGTTTTGGCTCAAGTTGGACGACGTTAGTGCTCGATGGGGAGCTCCGTGGTGTATAGGAGGGGATTTTAATTGCATCCGTTATCCGAGAGAGCAGAAAGGAGGAGGTTCGTGGAATGGAAAAATGAGGAGGTTTGGGGAGTTCATCTCAAGGAACAGGTTAATAGATGACCCATTGTAAGGAGCTGAATTCACTTGGTCTCAGTCATCCGCTAGTCAGGTGGCCAGCAGGCTTGATAGATTCCTGGTGGACGCTGAGTGGGAATCTCATTTCCCAAACTTTGTGCAATCTTCGCTTCCTAGACCTATGTCCGACCATGTTCTGATCTTGTTGGAGTCTGTTTGCATCCAGGGCGGTCCAGCTCCGTTTAGATTTGAGAATATGTGGTTGGAGGATGATAGATTTTTGGCCTTGGTGGCGGAAGTGTGGAAATCAGAATGTGGATGGGGTTCGGCGAGCACTAGATTTGGCCTTAAGCTCAAAAACCTTAAGGTCAAAATCAAACAATGGAATAAAGAGGTGTTTGGGGATGTAGTTGCGAACAAAGCTAGATTGCTTAAAGAAATAGAGGGGTTTGATGCTAGTGAGGAAGTTCGCTCTTTGTCGCCTCAAGAAGTTCAAGAAAAGGAACAAGCTAAGGCGAGGTATTTGGAAGTGTTGAGAGCGGGAGGAGATAAGTTGGAAGCAAAAGTCCAGGGTTAGGTGGCTCAAAGAAGGAGACAGGAATACAAAGTTTTTCCATAGAATGACCAACTTTCATAGAAAGAGCAATTTCATTTCAAGACTTAAGGTGGATGGGGTGTGGAGAGTTAGATATGCGGAGATCAAGGAGGGGGTGGTGGAGTACTACAATAAGTTCTATATGGAAAAGGAAAGGTGGCGACCTAAACTAGATGGGTTACCTTTTGATAGCATCTCTTATGAGTAGAGGGAGAGCCTGGAGGGTCCTTTCGAGGAAGTTGAGGTCCTTAACGCGGTCCGAAGCTTGGCGGGGGACAAAGCTCCCGAACCGGATGGCTTTTCTATAGAGTTCTATAAAAGGTGTTGGGAGATTGTGGGAAGTGATGTGTTGGAAGTTATGCATGAGTTTTACACCTTGGGTTGCTTCGACAAGGTGATCAATAACACATTTGTGGTGTTAATCCCTAAGAAGAAGGGAGCAGAGGATGTTAAGGATTTTCAGCCTATTAGCCTTGTGAGTAGTATGTATAAAATCTTATCTAAAGTGTTGGCTTCTCGGATTAAAAATGTGTTGGGCTCTGTTATTTCTCCGTAACAAGGTGCTTTCGTGAAGGGGAGGCAGATTCTAGATGAAATTTTGATTGCTAATGAATGTCTTGACGATCGCCTCGGATCAGGCAGGCCAAGGATCCTATCTAAATTGGATTTGGAAAAGGCGTATGACCATGTGAACTGGGAGTTTTTGGATTACATGTTGCATAAGTTGGGGTTTGGTCCCAAATGGCGTTAGTGGATGAGATGTTGCTTTTCGTCGGTCTCCTTTTCTATTTTGGTGAATGGAAGTCCAGAGGGATACTTTCAAAGCTCTAGGGGTCTCAAGCAAGGGGATCCGCTTTCTCCATTTCTCTTTGTTATAGTGATGGAAGCGTTTAGTAGAATGTTGTCAAGAGCCGATGGGTTTGTTTTTGAAGGATTCAGGATAGGGCTGTCAAGGTTGGGAGTATCCCATCTTCAGTTCACAGATGACACATTGATCTTTTGTGGTGCCGAGAGTAGATAGCTTCTTCAGCTTCGATGCTTATTCAGATGTTTTGAGGCAGTGTTGGGGTTGAAGATTAATTTGTCTAAAAGTGATATTGTGGCAGTAGGTGGGATCACAGAGGTGGAGGAGCTGGCTGGTTGTTTAGGATGCAAAATAGGTAAACTCCCGACTATATATCTAGGAATGCCCTTGGGTTCAGGATATAAGGTGACCTCGGTTTGGAATCCGGTTCTCGAGAGAGTGGCAAGTCGTTTGGCAGGGTGGAAAGCATCCTTTCTATCCAAAGGAGGGAAATTAACCCTTATTAAGAGTACTCTGAGTAGCTTGCCAACGTACTTTATGTCAACTCTCACTATTCCAGTTCATATAGCGGCAAAATTGGAGGATTCAACGGGTATTCCTTTGGAATGACAAGATGGACAAATTCAAGTATCCTTTAGTTGCCTGGGATCAGATTTGTCGTCCTAAACAAGTAGGAGGTTTGAATCTCAAGCCGTTGAGATTGGTGAACAAAGCGCTCCTAAGTAAATGGGTGTGGAGGTTCGGGGAGGATAGAGATAGCCTGTGGCGAGTAGTTGTTGTGGCCAGATATGGAGAGTACTCCAGGTGGACTCCTAAGGAGGTTAGAGGAGCATATGGAGTAGGTTTATGGAAAGGAATCATGTCTAAGGTGGGACTCATCTCCCCCCACGTCAGATTCTAGGTGGGGTCTGGGAGGGAAGTCAGGTTTTGGAAAGATTTGTGGTATGGTACTAGGATGCTCAAGGAAGAATTTAGTACTATGTTTAATCTTGCTATTAATAAGGAGGCTGCAGTTGCAGACTGTTGGGATATGAGTTTGGGAGAGGTGGTTTGGTGTCCCAAATTAAGGAGAGACCTTAACGACTGGGAAATCGAGGAGTTCTGTCGCCTTCAGGAGCGGCTCAGTTTGTGCTACCCGAGGAGGCATCTAGCGGATCGTAGAATTTGGTCTAAAGGTCAAGAGGGCCGGTTTTCAGTGAGGTCAGTGGTTCACTTGTTGAGTTCAGCTCCATCCGTTTCTCTTCCTCACAGAGTTATTTGGAATCCAGCTATACCTTCCAAGGTGTCGTTTTTTCTTTGGGCTGCAGCTTTAAATAAAATCCTCACTTGTGATCAGTTGAAGGCTAGAGAGAGGATGGCAGATGGCGAGTCGGTGTTTTATGTGCATGGGGGAGGAAGAGTCAGTGGATCATTTATTCCTGCATTGCTCTATGGCGCATGACATTTGGGGGCGACTCCTTTTGAAAGTAGGTTTGGTCGGGGCATTTCCTTCTTCCTTTCTAGATATGCTATCTAGTTGGTGCTGGGTCGGAGCGGATGGTGACAAGAAGTTTGTGTGGGGGTTGCTTCCAGGGGCAGTAGCGTGGGGTATTTGGAAAGAAAGAAACAAAAGAGTGTTCGAAGGTTCAGCTTCCTTGTCGAATCATATTTGTGCCAGAATAAGGCATCTAGTGTTGGAGTGGAGTTCGGTACGGCAAGTGGCAGAGGAGGTGGAGGTGTTGATAGGTGACGTTGGGAGAAATTAGCGAGCTAGGGAGTATTGGTGTTTTAAATTTTAGCTTTTCATGTCTGTGCTTCGAGTTTACTAGCTTGTAATCTCCCAGCTTTCTTTTTATAAAATTCCTTGATTACTGATCAAAAATAAATAAAGAGTGTGTCCTATGTTGACATGCTTGTCTTGGTCATATTTTCTTTCAATACATGAGAATTATGTTTCTAGACTTGTTTGCTTCTTTTCAATGTCTAATCTTTGATGTGAAGTGTGTGAACTTGTAAAGCACCATCGTACTTCTTTTTCTCATACTACAAATAAAAGTTCTGATTTGTTTGATGTCATTCATACTGATGCTTGGGACCCTCCACCTATTATATCTATCTCTGGTTATCGATATTTTGTGAGTTTTGTTGATGATTATTCCTAATATACTTGGATTTATATCATGAAGTCAAAAGATGAAGTATATACTATTTTCAAACAATTTATAAGTTTATTCAAACTCAATTTGAAAAAAAAATCAAGATTCTTCAATCTAATCAAGGGGGAGAATATATATGTAGGGGTTAACAAAATATTTGACCACAAATGGAATAGAACATCAGTACTCTTGTCCTTAGACCCCTCAACAAAATGGTGTTGCTAAGAGAAAAAATTGTCATATGTTGGGGAAACTCGTGCTCTTCTATGACAGTGTAATGTGTCAAAGTCTTTTGGGGCTAAAGTTGTCTTAACTATTGCGTTTCTTATTGACCACTTCTCATTTCATGTTTTGCACTCTAAGTCCCCCTCTCAGCTCTTAAAACCTAAGAGTCCTTTGTTTCTTATTCCCCCAAGGTATTTGGGTGTATTTGCTATGCGCATACGAACTAAGTTGGATCCCAAGGCCCTTATGTATATTTTCCTTGGTCTTCTTTCCATCATAAGAGATACAAATGTTATCATCCTCTTTCTTGAAAGAAATTTGTCTCCATGGATGTTACATTCTTTAAGTTTATATTTCAATTTTTCCTCTCTTCAAGGGGAGAGTGAGTGTGAAGATAGAAGGATTCCATTTCCGATTTTGGTTTCTCCTCCCTCATCATTGGCTCTTGGTGACTCTGCTATTACTACTCAAGAAGAGAATGTTAAAAAACATAGGGAGATAAGTCTACCAAAGAAGGACTAAATCAAACACGAACATGGGTAAAATCATCTCCTCGGATCTAGGTAAAATCTTCTCTGTAAGTACTTCACCTTCCTCTGCAATGTTTATCGATAAATCTAATATTCATATTGCTCTCAGGAAGGGTAAGTTGTGTACTCAGCATCTCATTACTAACTTTGTATTGTACAAACCGTTCTCTTTCTTAAATGTTGTTTTTGTCTTCGCTATCATCCATTTTTATTTCATCATCTATCACCGAAGCTCTAAAACAACCAATATGAGGAAAAAAATGGTAGAAGAGATAATGCCCTGGATAAAAATAATACTAAGGAGATGGTTGATCTTCCTCAAGGAAAAAAACATGTGGGGGTGTAAATGGGTGTTCACAGTCAAGAGCAAGACAGATGGATCGGTTGAGAGGTATAAGGAAGGTTGGTAGCCAAGGGCTACACTCAAACATATGTAATCCAACATCCACTACTAAGAGACGTTTGCTCTTGTAGCAAAGATGAATTCAACTCGTGTAATCTTATCATTGGCAACTAATAAGTCATGGCCACTATACCAACTTGATGTAAAAAATACTTTCCTTCATAGTATTTTGAAGGAAGAAGTTTATACGGCTCTTCCTCTAGGATTTCATCTTAAAGGGGTGAAAAAAAGGTGTGCAAACTAAAGAAGGCAGTGTATGGCTTATAGTAACCAGAGCCTAGTTTGAAAGGTTCACTGCAACAGTAAAAAAGAGAGGATACTCACAAAGTCAAGTTGATCATACCTTATTCATTAGGAGTAGCAAGGATGATATTAAAGTCCTTATTGTGCACTGTATGCAGATGATATAGTTATGACAGGGAACAACAAAACAGAGATTTAAAAATTGAAAATGTATCTAGTGAGTTTGAAATTAAGGATCTGGGTCTTCTTAAGTAGTTTTTTGGAATAGATGTTGCTAGATCTCATGATGGCATCTTTATATCCCAAAAAAAATACATCCTAGATCTCTTACGTGAAACTAGAAAGCTTGGGCCAAATTGGTTGACACCCCAATTGAACAAAATCACAAAGTGGGTGAGATAAATGGTACTCCTCTACAAGTATTTGTAGTTTTCAGCGATTAGTGGGACGGCTAATCTATCTCTCTCACGAGGCCAGATATTGTTTATGCTGTGAGCATTCAAGATTTTGAGGTATCTCAAGTCATCCCAAGGTAGGGAAATCTTAATAAGAAAACATGGGCATATGCGGATTGAGGCCTAAGAAGATGCAGCCTGGGCAAATGCTAAAGATGACAGAAAGTCTACATCTAGTTACTATACATTCGTTAGAGGCTATTTGGTCACATGGCTAAGTAAAAAAGAAGCGGTGGTTGCTCGCTCGTGTGCAAAGGCAGAGTTTCGATCGATGGCACTGGTATATGTGAGTTGTTGTGGTTAAAGATCCTCGTTCAAGAATTGGGATTTCCTATTGAAAGACCTATGAGTTTATACTATGAAAACAAGACAACAATCAGTATTGCTCATAATCAGGTTTTACACGATTGAACGAAACACATTGAGATAGATCGTCACTTTATCAGGGAACAAATCATCAGAAGCGCAGAACACACTCAATATATGAAGATTAATGATCAACTAGCTGATGTCTTACCAAAGCAGTTAGTAGTGCTCGGTTACTTGAAATGTTAGACAAGATGAGCATGAGAGATATGTATGCACCATCTTGAGGGGGAGTGTTGACAGAGGTATTTATGGTATTTCATGTTAATTATACCATATGTATCACGCATAAAGTCGTGTCTAATACGCGTAATACACATTAGGGTAAATGTGTAATTCCCCACTTTAGTAATAATATATAAAGGAGATGAGAGATGTGAATCATAATCACAATCTCTCGAACCCCTCTTTTCTTTTCTTCTCTTTCTTCCTCTTTCTATTTTTTTTCTTCTTCCTCTTTCTACTAGAACATCAGCTAACTGATCTTCAGTTTTGACAAATCAAGACAAATGATCTTAATGTCACTTTTCTCAGATAATTTGCCTATCAACCTCAATGTGCTTTGCCCTGTCTTGTAGAACCGGGTTATGTGCAATGCTAATGTCAGCCCTATTATCACAGTACAGCCTTATTTCTGATTGCATTGGAAATTCAAATTCTGCCATTAATGTCTTGATCCACAGTAATTCACATGTCCCATGTGCCCAATGTGGACCTGGAAATTTACCACCATTCCAAATCAAGCAAGATTCCTTGAAATTGAATAATGCTAAATAACTTGAAATAGGAACCATAAATCTAATGGATAAAGCATGGTCACGAATAAAGTTCTAGGTAAGAGATTCGGTTGAGTTAGGGAATGTGTTAGACATTCCTAAACTCTCACCAATGGTGGTTACCTACTACCCAAAATCCTAATTAGGCATTGAAACAATAAAAAGGAAACAAACTAATTTTAAATCATGCTAACATGATAAGTCATCCATATCACGGAATAGGGATATTATGCTAACATTCATACACTAAGCATGCCAAGAAACAAAACCTACATGCAAGGAAGTAAGCGTGTAAACGATAAATGATAGTGTGTGTGTAAGTGCTCATGTCAGCATACAACCGTGCAAAGAAGCAAACATTCATTCTTTTTCGATTTTTTAATTTTTTTGGTATTTTGAGAATGGCCTAAGAAGTTTTAGCTCGTGCGGGGAGTGGAAGCTAAAACTAAGGCAAGTCTGTCCTAAACCCTAGATAATAACTAATCAAGTCAACCAGATTCAGAAGTGACGTTTGCACTTGTAGGGTTCATGTATGCAGCTTAACTAGATGTCCAGTTCCGACTTCAAATAGAAAATCTAAGGCCAAAATCGAGTCTAGAAAGCTAATTTAGGTCAGCTATTCAACATTAGCATTTTGAGTATTTCATAGGTAACCATGCATATTCTCTAGGTAGACGTCATTAGATGACAAGTTCAGTTTTGAAGTTGACCTAGGAAGAACCCCAAGCAATCTTCAGCTGACTTACCGTCTAATGAGCATGATAACACCCTCAAAAGTCAAGAAAAAGAAAGGAATGGATGATGAAGAGAAGAGGAAACCATATATAACACAAGCAGCGTGGCATTACTTCAATATTGACCAAAATCTAAACTAACCTAAGGTGGTGATCACCCCTTCATCACAACCCTCCAACATAAATTCACATCATTATAACAGACAGCAAGAGAATATGAAGGAAAGATAGGCACTTATCGTGAAATGCTGAACTGGCTAGATTCCGAGCCTTTGAAACGAACTCCTCGCTCTCTCCCTTGAACGATGTAGTATCTCTGCCCAATATTATTTATCTAAGAGTGTCCTAGCTAAATAGCCTAGTCTCTCAAAGACTTAAGGGAGAGGACAGCAGGTATTACGATATTAAAAAAAATTAGTTTGCAAAAACTCCCTCAGAACACCTTTAAATGGCCCCGACTCATTTTAGAGCACACGTCAAGCCCTGAGAATGACTCAGAATAGTTGTGTTCAAACAAAAACAAGCTTGGGCTAATTGTAAGCTAGTTTTTTAGTTGACTTTTAGTACCTAGTTAATGAGGGACTAAAAAACATAAAAAGACAAGGGGCACCATTTTATCAGTCGAAAAGGGTGGCTTCAGCACGGTGCGGTGGTTAACTGAAGGCCGAAAAGGGACCAAGGTGAGAGCAATGTTCCAAATGGCACCCTGCCTTGGGCCAACTTTTTTAAAGTTGTAAAAATTACGAAAAAGTACTGGTTGTTTATGGCATAAACAACGAAGGCAATTTTTTCCTTGAAGCCACATGTCGCTTCCCAATTTGCTAAAACCCTGTTTTATGTGTTTTAAGCCTCTTTTCTGCCCCAAAAAAACCCCAATTGAACCGAAAAATAATTAAAATAATTTTGGATAAAAGGGTACATAATCTTGGAGTTTTGTAAGGGCATTTTGGTCATTTTTTACAAAATCAGGGATAGTCTTCTTGCTCTTCAAGGATTCAAATAGGAATCCTTCGTAGGTTGATGGGTGTTCATTGGGCTTTAACATGTGTACAAAAATGAGGTGCTTACAGCCCATGGTTTGAAATTCAAGATGTACCGGGTGTAACGGTCCGATACGTATCAAAATTTGCCCCATTCGGTGCGCTCGAATGGGGAATACATAGAAATCTAGCGTAT
The DNA here is from genome assembly GCA_015143295.1 of Tetracentron sinense. Classification (NCBI taxonomy): domain Eukaryota; kingdom Viridiplantae; phylum Streptophyta; class Magnoliopsida; order Trochodendrales; family Trochodendraceae; genus Tetracentron; species Tetracentron sinense. Next base: position 55,100,300 of record CM026552.1, read on the forward strand.
TGGTTTGTATCAGACCAATAATCTCAGCACAATTATAAAATCGAGCTATTTAGGTGTTTGTAAACACCCCTACAACCCTTTCTTTCAATAATATTTCTTCTTTAATCTATTTCTAGGCCTAAAATAATAATAAAAAAATCGATTTTATATCAAAAAACAAAGATCTAAGAATTTGATTTCAGATTGAAAAGGTTTTCCCAAAATTTTGAATGTATGCAAACTTTCATTTTTCCAGTTTTAGTACTTTAAATGAATGAAAATAGATAGTAATCAACCCAAAATGAGTATATCTATTGATTTCCGATGAAATCCATGGATCAAAAACAATTTTTAATGAAAAATCTTCAATTTTTCATCATTTTTTTGAAAAATTCAAAAACCCTAAAACCTTCAATACTTTGAAAAATGCCTTCAATTTAGGGTTCAATCTAGAATTCGAGCCGGAATGTGGTTCAGTGTGGTATGGAGCTTGCATAATGTATGTCATTAACTTTATGGTTTTAAAGTCGATACTTTCTTATGCATTCATTGAATATAAAGTCTTCATATTTAGATTGTATATTGTATGTCATTAACTTTATGCAAGGTATCAAAGTTTTTCCTTGTGTATTTTAGTGTATCTTAATTTTTTCCACCGTGTCAACACGTATCGAATCAATACTCCAATATGTACCCTAAAAGCATTTTGCCGATGATACTCATACCGATACCAATATTTTGAATCATGCATGTGCCATAGCTCTATACTCAGCTTCAATACTAGATCTTATAACCATTGTATGCTTTTTACTCCTCCAAGTAACTAAATTCCCACTAACTAAAGTACAATATCCCAATGTAGATCTGTGATATGTAACTGATCTAGCCTAATCTGCATCAATGTATACTTCTACCTACAAGTGTCCATTCCTATGGAGAAGTAGACCTCTACAAGGGGATGATTTTAGATATCTGAATACTCTCTCAGCAGCCTCTAGATGTATACAGCTCATGCATAAACTGACCAATGACGCTCATAGCGTAAGCAATGTCTAGGCAAGTTAATGACAAAAAAATATGTCTCCCAACAAGTCACTGTATACTAACATCCTTGAGAAATTCTCCACTCTGATTGTCAATTTTGATATTAGCTTCCATTGGAGTGTCTACTAGTTTTGACCCAAGCATTCCAGTGTATTTTAATAGATCAAGGACGTATTTCCTTTGAGAAATGAAAATGCCTTTCCTTGATATAGCAAATTTAATTATAAGGAAATACCTAAGTAACCCCAAATGTTTAATCTCAAATTCTCTCGCCAAGAGATCCTTAAGGTTCTGTATCACCACAACTATCTCATCAACATATACAATTAGTAATGTATTGGTAGCCCCCAAATATTTCACAAACATTATATGATCAGAATGGCACTGCTTATACTCAAATCTTTTCCCTACTCCACTGAACCCTAGGCTCTAGGAGACTATTTAAGACCATAAATTGCCTTCTTCAGTTGACAACCTTTGCCCCCAAATTTTGAACACGGAATCCTAGAGGTAGTGCCATGTAGACTTCCTCTGTTGATCCTCGTGAAGGAATTCAATTTTCAAATCTAATTGATAAAGTGGCCACGACAAATTAGTTACAACTAAGACAACGGCTCAGACTGTATTCATTTTTGCAACCCAAGAAAAAGTTCTCCTGGTAATCGATCCCAAAGGTTTGCATAAACTCCTTAGCAACTAGCCGAGTCTTGTATCTTTCAACTGTCTCATTTTCCTTGTATTTCACTGTGTACACTCACTTACATCCAACCAGTTTTTTGTCTGCATGAGCATTGACAAGTTACTAGGTATTGTTTTTGTAAGAACCTTCGTTTCATCCCACATAGCTTCCTTCCACTTTAGATGCTAAAATACTTCTTGGGAATAGACATTGAAGACAAGGATAAAACAAATACTCAAAGAGAGAGAAAGGGAATCATATGAGACAAACTTAAGTGCAAGTACGTTTCTCTTTGCATTAGGCAATGAGAACATCAAATTAGGAACAATGGACGAAGATGAAAAATTACCTGGATCGAAGGTGACTGGAGAAGTAGATTGTAAATCAATAGATGAAGGCTGAGAGTGTTATTCAATTGATGTAGGCTTTGCCTTTGAATGTCTGGAATATGATTTTAGCTCATTTTTATCTTCTCTGGTAGACTCAAGCAAGGAAGGGGGATCAAAATATTTATACCCTTTCTAGGTAGAAGAGTAACACAGAAACAAACATCTTAAAGACTTGGGATCCAGTTTGGAATGATTTGGACTCAGGATATGAACAAAGCAAGTATACTCAAACACTCTTGAGAGGAAGACTGCATAGAGAACTCTTAGGGAATAGTAGCCAATGTGAAGACATAAATCTCAGTACTCTGGAAGGAATACAGTTAATCAGGTAGGAAGCAGTGAGCACAGCGACTGACCAGTATTCTTTTCCTACTTTCATCTCCAGTAATAAGCTTTGGCGAACTTCGAGCAAATGCATGTTCGTTTTGCAACTCCATTCTTGTTGTGTGGTGCTGACATAGGTCTTTTGATGTAAAATCCCATGTTCATCAAAACATGCCTTTAGTTCTCCTTCCAGATACTCAATCATGATCCAACCTGATTACTTTGATATTTTTCTAAAACTGTGTCTTGATCATCTTATGGAAGGTGTGAATAATACTGGGCACCTCATCCCTTGTCTTCATCAGATAAAGCCATCTCAATTAGAATGTCATTAATACATTACATATACTCCTAGTCAAAAGGGGGCAAATGTTATCATCCCCCTTCCCGTAAAAATTGTCTATGGATGTAACAATTTTTGAGTCCACTCTTTTTTTTTCTGCCAAGAAGACTTATCTTCAAGTAAAAATTGTCCATGGATGTAACAATTTTTTAGTCCACTCTTTTCTTTTCTGCCAAGAAGACTTATCTTCAAGGGGATAGTAGCAGTGGAAATGAAGAGATGTCTACTTTTTTTCGTCCTCTTCATCAGATAAGTCATGTGCAACGGGAATGTCATCAACAAAAGATATGAAATACCGATATCCAAATAGAGAGGGAGTAGGTAAAGGTCCCCAGACATCAAAATGCACAATTTGAAAAGGAAACAAATTTCTTTTATTATTTGGAGGAAAAGAAACATGACAATTCAAATTCTTACACTGCAATTCAAATTCTTAGTCAAACTACTCACATAAATAAGGTTCGCAGAGAATTCATACACATGTAAGATAGATGACAAAGAAATACCGGAAATAACTGTGATTTTTCCTTTTTTAGACATTGAGGATAAGATACCATCAATTGTTTTTACTTTATGATTACTAGAACAAGAGTTATAAGAGAGGATATAGAAGACGTACCAGACATGATCTAAAGCTACTGAATCCAGGATCGAAGAGAACTGGTGAGATGGTAAAGAAGAAACATGGTGGGCATATACATGTATACCTAATTGTGCAAAAGAAGTGGAGGAAGCCAATGAATGGTCCATCTAAGACTCATGCTCCTCTCTAGAAACTGACAACATCTCCCTCGAAGGTGACTAGGACCAAGTAGCAAGAGGCTCCCCTGAGGAGGTAGTACTGGTAGATGAAGTCCTGTGTGCTATGATGGTCTTAATCGGATAAATTTTGTTGGTCTTCTAAAAAGGTTCCAGCAAGTCTCCTTAGTGTGCCTAGATCTCCCACAGTGCTCACACGGTCACACTTCAACTTATCCTTCTCATTAGAGCTCATGGACCCCCTCAGTTTGCGTGGAGCCGTGGACCAACCTTGTTCCCTTTTTGGGTGGCATTGTCCTAAATCTCCTAGGCTGTTCGGAAAAAAGTGTCTTGTGGCATTGTACTACGAGACACGTGATTGTATAGAGTGGAGTAACCAAGACATAATAGTGAGGTTCTCTGATTCCCACTTGTCATATGATGGATCAAATATACTGAGCTCCATAACTCATTCTTTTTATAATGTATCCAATCTTTCCCACAACTACTAATGAACATCTTTGCCGATTGTGACCACTCCAAACATTTGGAGTGGTACCGACACAAGTTGTTTGATGAATGATAATGTACTCACAAAAATAGGATACAAGACCATCAACATGTACTCTCCAGTCTCTCCATCATTATCAGATCTAACAACTTAATTTTGGCATCAAACTGGGTTTCAATCATTTTGTGAAAAGACTTAAAAACAGAGCATACATCACTTTTGGATTTAAGCAAGTAAACCCAAGTAACACGAGAGAATTCATCCACAAAAGTGACAAAATAACTGAGGAAGGAACCCACACATCAGAGAAAAAGTTGAATTGCTTTTGTTACCAGGGGTAGGATATGAGGTTCTACAAATATTTAGCAAATTCACATATCTAACATTGAAGATCAAAAAACGAAATAAAATGAAACAACAAAAGAAAGTTGTGTTTTAAGTAATTAAATTGATGGGTGGCCAAAAAACCTGTGCCACTGTAACAACACCTTAGAACTACTAGCACTCCTAACTCCAGATGGTAGCTTCCCAACAGATAAAGCAAAACGTGATGGGGGATCCAACAAATAGTTCTCCCTCCTCATGCCCATAACTAATCATCCTCCTCATCTCCATGTCCTGAAAAACACAATGAGATGGGAAGAAAGTGACACTACAATTCAAAGACCTGGTGATATGACTCACAGACAAAAGGTTTAAAGCAAAGCTAGGAATATGAAGAATTGAAGATAATGGCACAAAAGGATTAACAACAATACTACCCTTGCTAGCAATAGAAGAGTAAAAGTCATTAGAAACTTTTACTGCTAGAAGAGATGTGATAGGATTAAAAAAAGGGGGAACATACCAGTCATATGATTTGAGGCATCTAAATCAATAATCCAGGAGTGGTTAAGCGTGGAAACAGATGCACAAATATCTGAGGCTGAAGTACCTGTATGAGAAAATGAGGATGTGGAAGCAATACTGGGAGCAGTGTTTTAAAAAGCGTGTGAGGCTTACGCCTCAAGGCTCGCCTCGGGGCGAGGCTTAAGGAAAATGCCTCAAGGCTCAATCAAGAGGCTTAAACCCCATGAGTCTCACATGAGGCATACGCCTAACACCTTGAAGCTCGCTTTATGACTATGGTAAATGTCTCATGCATTAACTAAAATTAAGTGTCTAGCCACAACTGAGACTTAAATGTCGTTTTTTTAAAATTTGTTTCAACTAGTAAAAAATGACACTAATTATTTTCCGATAAGGCATTGAAAATAATGATGGTTATATTGGATATAATTAACACTTAATTTATTATGTTTAATGTATTAGGATTTTAAAACCATTTGAATCTAATTCACACTCTTTCCCTAGTAGACATTGCAAAAATTTGGAGTCAGTACTGTCCTCCAATGTCATTAACTTTTTGAATTTTTGTAATATTTTTCTTATATTTTATTTTTTTGTTAAATGAGAGAGCATGAAACTTTCTCGTGAGGCTTAAGCCTCACGCCTCACGCCTTCACGCTTTAAAACAATGACTAGGAGGCTCTAACTGAGCCATAAAACGCCTGAAGGCCTCAATCTCACTCGTGAGAGGCCCACAACTGTCTGTAGAAGGAGCAAGTGCATACGTATGGGTGGGATCCAAAGTCTTAGTATAGGTAACAAAGTGAGCACTCGTTCCCCCTCCACCACTATAACGATTGCCTCCTCGATCACTTGAGGAAACCCCTCTGTTGTGAGCGACCATGAAGATCCCAGAAGTGTCCTTGGTATGCCGAGTGAGACCACAATGTTCACACTTCAATTTGTCACAATCATCACCAGTTGTGCATGACTGACTTCCTACTCTACCACGACCACCACTTTGACCTCCTCTGTGTGACACAAAGGCCAAGGCTGGTCTCTCCAGGTCGGAGCATAGCACTGATGATGCTCTTCACAATGCAAGTAAGCATATACCTCAATCAAGGATGGAAGGCGCTCCTTTCCCAGAATTTGAACTCTTAACTTGCTCATACACATAATTTAGACCCACAGGTGACTTAAACACGATTTTCCTCCAATTTCTTTTATGCAGTTGCATCATCTAAATACTTGGTCTGAAAAGTGATAGTGATCCAAGTCTTCCCACAAGTGTCAAAGAGTGAAATAATATGGACAAGGATTTATCACCTTGCTTTATCTGCCAAATCATACACACAATCAGTGCTACCAACCTCCAAGTATATTTCTATAACCGCATCTCAAATTTGATTAGCGGTTGATAAAAACAAGCAGTTGTCACAAATATCCGGCTGTATAGAATGGAGAAGCCAAGACATAATGGTGGCATTTTGTGTATCCTATCTTCTGAAAGTTGGATCTAGAGGGATAGGAGTGGGTATATCACCAGACAAGTATCCCATCTTTTCTTTACCCTTGATATATAACATGGACAATTGTCAGCAAGCGAGAAAATTATGGTCATCTAGCTTCACGGTAGTAATTTGAAGATTAAGAGCTTCATTCTGAGTCACACCCATCCTTCCTCAACCACTCAAAGGTGCATCAGAAGACCGACTAACTATTGAATTTGCAAATTAAGCCTTCTACAAGACTACAATCACCAAATACTTTGTGAACACAAACTTCAAACTCACTTGGGATTTTCATCAAACACTTGGTGCAACACACTTCAACGGGATTAGTACACTTTATTCACACACCATAATCCTCGGAAGATTAACTTGTTCCAGATCCAAAGTAGCACAAACATACAATTGTATTCACCAAAATCAGCAATATTCAATAAAAACAGCAAATATAGCCTGAAAATTGATCATCAGAGCTTGAGTATAGGTCCATAACCATTCCCATTAGATCAGGCATAAAACAAAGGTGCATCCTTTTGAGATCAAACTCAGAAATAAACATACATATGAATCTGGTAGCTAGAAAACACTAGATCGGTGCATCCACTTGAGATCAAATTCAAAAATAAACCTATATACGAATACGGTGGCTAGAAAGACTAGATCTAGTTTTTTTGAATTTTTTTATTTTCCACAAAAAATATCATAAAAAAACTCAAAATCACATGAAACTTGATTCAAAAATTCCCTAAAATCAAACCATCTTAAAAAAATACCTCTATAGTCAAGATCTAAATGCTGACGGTACATCAGATGATGTTAGTCCATACGGAATGACATCAGCAAGTGTACTCCCTTTTGTTCTCTTTGGTTTGTTTTTATTCTCCCCTTGGATCAATTTGCTCTGATCCCAAGTTGATTTTCGTAGACCAAGGGTTAGGGTTTGGAAAGGAAGAAGAAGAAGAGAGGAAGAAAAAGACAAAGATTGGGGAAATGTGAGAGTTTTTCTCTCTATTATATATTGAATATACTGGAGAAATACACATGTTATTCTAACTATTTACAAGTGTGGCATTAGTATACTTGTACTACCAAAGATACCCCTACATTAGGTATACACGAAACCCCAACCTTGCTCTTGTACCAATATTGTCAGAATTGTGATTTAAGTTTCATGCAAACATGAAAAATGAAGAAAACATACAGAAAGAAAGAACCAGACTACAAAAAAAAACAGCACATATAGTAATCACCGGAGCTTCAATATAGGTCAAAACAATTCATAACCATCCACATTGATCAAGCATAAAACAATGGAGCATCCACTTGAGATCAAACTCAGAAATAAACCTATGTACAAATCTAGTGTCTAGAAGACACTAGATCCTTTTTTTGATTTTTTTCTATTTTCCACAAAACCTACCATAACTTTCTCAAAACAATTCAAAATCACATGAAACGTGATTCAAAAATTTCCTACAATCAAACCCCCATTATAAAATACATTTATAGTCGAGATCTAATCGCTGACTGTACATCAGACGATGTCATTCCGTACAGACTGACATCAGCAAGTGTACTTCTCCCTTTTGTTTTCAATGGTTTGTTTTTATTCTCCCCTTGGATCAATTTACTCTATACCAAGTTGATTTGTGTAGATCTAGGATCAGGATTTGGTAAGGATGAGGAAAAAAAAGAGAGATTGGGGAAATCTGAGAGTTTTCTCTCTCTCTCACTTTATTATATATTGCATATACTGGAGTAATACTCATGTTATACTGACTATTTACAAGTATGACACTAGTATACTTGTACTACCCAAAATATGCCTACATGACGAAACCACAACCTTGCTCTTGTACCAATGTTGACAGAAATGTGATTAAAGTTTTATGCAAACATGAAAAATGAAGAAAAAATACAGAGAGAGAACCAAACAGACAACATAAATGGGTAAAAACTTCTGAGAGCTTTCACCATGCGAATATTACCAAATACAAAGACCAAAAGAAATTTTATAAGCCTGCATATCATACTTATATATAGTCCCAAACCCAATCATAGACTACTAGAATAGAAAGTCCTAGTCGTACCCCAACCCCAAAAAGCCAATACAGAATTCTACCTGAAGTAGACTCAATGGGTTTTACAAGGATTAATACCCCTATATGTCACTCACAGGTCATCTCGATACAGTGATCAAGGGGGGGGTGCATAGGGATATGGGTAGAATTGGAGAGATAAATACATCAAGTTGCTACCCCAACAATACAAGGTCTTCAAGACATTACATAAGGGCTTTTTGCACAAGTATTGAGGACGATTCCATCATCTAAGGAAAGTAGAGAAGATCTCCTACAAGCTTCAATTACTGAACAAGATAAAGATCCATCCCGTCTTTCATGTAAGTTGTCTCCACTCTCAAGCCATTCAATGAGTACAAAAAATGACCTGGCATGACATGTATTAAAGTGACCACCTCTGACGATGACAACTGCTTTCAACAAGGCGTTGGATAATATACTCGGAGGATTAATCGGTGTGGCATAATATCTAGTGAAGAAAGTGATTGCTAACAGCGAGGAACTATGGGAATACCAGCCACATTATGACAATGCAGGGAACAAATAGTTTTAAAAAACAAAATAAAAACAGAAAGTCAAAGGAAGTAGAAGGGTTCAAGATGTTCTAGATATATATAAAATTGTATAGAATAAGAAACATGCAGTTGTTGTTTATAGTCTCCTGGACTAACCCTTGGATAATTGATGGAGAAACTCCCATAGAGATGGAATATTCTAGAAACCGTGTATGACTCGCAAGTGGAAAAATAGGAACCCCATGTGCAAGGGACTTATGTCCATACTCCATAATAGGGGAAGGAACCTCATATGAGGACCCTCCTTGGTAAGTCTTCCTGCATGTACACTTTTGTTTTGTAATGCAAGATATTTCCCTTAATCACAGAGGAGGTTGAAGAAAAAAATGAAATCCAGTACATCTTTGAATGGCACGGTGTTTTTCAGACCTAAAATACTGAAATTAAAGTCTCATCATAAGTTATCATCAGTAGTGTTCCTAGAATATTCCACGGAGAAACAATATAAACAATATAAAACATGTAAAGAAATGGACCCAACTTATTATCAGTAGTGTTCCTGTAGAAGTTGTAGAAGGAATCCCAGTGCCTAGCCTGCCAACATATGACCATAAAAGAGACATGTAAGAACTCCAACCTTGAGAGTTTGTCTCTATACAATGAAAGAGAAAACCAGATCATACACTTGAAAAATATATATCAATTAGAAAACTCTGTAAAAAGATCAAAATGTGGTAATAAAGTCTCTTCATAAGTTACATTCACTCTAATTTGGAGGAAATAAATTAAGCTAAAAGAATTTTAACTTAAAATAGGATGTTCAGCTTATACTACAATTTAGAGTTGTCAATGGGAGTAGCACATGTGGTGCTGACAGAACAATTGAACCACGACACCTAAAAGGAAATAAGCAAGATAAAGGATATGGATTTCTTATAAAGACATAAGCAAGTCATATCTACAAAAACAATCTCTGATATTTTCCTTGAAACAACATGGACTTCAAAGCAATTAGTGATGCCCATTGGTAAGAACTTCTTCCTTGACTAAGGATGATAGCCCTTGTAGCCTTTTGAGATAATGGATAGCCAAGAAAAATGCACTTAAGCGCCTTCGGATCAAGTTTGGTCCAATCCTTGTGTTGAACATGAATAAAACATACATAGCCAAAAAAAATTGGAGAAATAGGAAAGAGAGAAAGATTTGACAGAGGATTTGAACATGATTTTTGAAGTTGAACATTTTAGAAGGCATTCTGTTGATGAGGTAGGATGCAGTAGCAATTGATCCGGAGCACAAGGTTTTTGGGACTTTCATACCAAAGAGTAGAGCATGGGAAACTTCAAAGAGGTGTCAACCTTTTACTTCAGCAACACCATTTTGTTGGGGTGTGCCTATACAATTACTTTGGTGCTCTATAATCTATACCATGAATCATGATCAGTCAATACACTTTCAGTCCTTGAAACATGTATTCCCCTCCATTGTCAGAATGAAGGATTTTGATAGACTTATTATATTGAGTACAAACTTTATGAAACATTATGAATATGGAATATCTTATCCTTTGATTTCATGAGATATACCCAAGTACTTCTAGTGCAATCATCTACAAAGGACACAAAATAACGATAACGAAAGAAAGATGTGCTCGGTACAGGACCTCACACATCATAATGGACAATATTGAAACTTTAAAGGAATCACTTTTATTGCTACTCAAAAAATTGTGAAATGCGACAATTTTTACCGAATTTACAGATTTCACATTGAATAACCGATGAAGATGAAACAAATAAACTGAGAAACAAACGTTTTATAGATATAAAAGATAAATAGCCCAAACGATAATGGTGTGAGCATCAGAGACGGATGTTGGACCTGCCAACCTCACGATCAGTGCCACTCCTATTCCTATACCTGCTTCTATGTTCTTTGTTGACACTAGTAGTACTATTTCTACTACTAACTTACAGAAAGGTGTGGGCACAAAGGAGGAGTTGAGAGTTTACACGAGGAAGATGAATTTACAGATTTCACATTGAATAACCGATGAAGATGAAACAAATAAACTGAGAAACAAACGTTTTATAGATATAAAAGATAAACAGCCCAAACGATAATGGTGTGAGCATCAGAGACGGATGTTGGAGCATCCTCGAGAAGATATAACCTGCCAACCTCATGATCAGTGCCACTCCTATTCCTATACCTGCTTCTATGTTCTTTGTTGACACTAATAGTACTACTTCTACTACTAACTTCCAGAAAGGTGTGGGCACAAAGGAGGAGTTGAGAGTTTACACAAGGAGAAAGAAACTAGAACCTGAGACAGTCGAACCCCTACTTCTAATTATCTCGAATTCAGGCCACATCCTTGATTCAGGTAGTGCGATTTTGAGTTTCCTCCAGTAGTATCCAACCTTTTGATAATTCTAACCCTCCAATTTCAATTCATAAAGGAAAGTGTATTTGTACTCAACATCCAATATCCAAATTCATTTCTTATACGTCTCTATTTCCATCTTATCGCTCCTTTGTAGCTTCTGTTTCCACGGTGTCTTTGTCATCCAGCATGCCACAAGCATTATCTCAACCCAGGTGGAAGGAGACAATGTGTGGAGATGAAGGGTTTGGAAAAAATGAAACATGGGAATTATTTTATCTTCCTAAGGGAAAGCAACCGGTTGGGTGCAAATATGTCTATATAATAAAGCATAAAGTAGATGGGAAATGGATGGGTATTAGGCAAGACTGATAGCAAAAGGAGTATACGCAGACTTATGGGATTGACTATCAAGAGACATTTACTTGAGTCTCCAGTAGCCAAGATGAATTCTATCAGAATTAATCTTTCTGTGGCGGCAAATCTCTATTGGCCATTTGGCCCTTACATCAACTTGATGTCAAGAATGCATTCCTCCATGGAGACCTTCAAGAAGAGGTATATATGATGATTCCCCTAGTTTTTAAAAAAATTGGTAGTATTAGTTAAGGAAAGGCGTATAGACTGAAGATGGCATTTTATGAATTAAAAAAATACCAAGGGCATGGTTTGATAGGTTCAGCAGTGCTACGAAGAGAGTGAGCTATGTGCAGTGTCAACTTGACCACATATTGTTTTGTTAAACATACACCAGTAGCAATATTGTTCTTATTGTGTATATGGATGACATTGTGGTGATGGACAATGATCAAAAAGAATCTAGCATCTTAAGAAATATTTAAGGAGAGAGTTTGAGGTCAAGAACATTGGTTTATTGAAGTACTTCCTTGGCATTGACATTGTAAGGTCAATGAAGGACATCTTTGTTCAAACGGAAGAATGTACTAAATCTCCTCAAGGAAACAGGGATTGTTAGACAGCATATATTCCTATTGCACAGAATCATGAGCTGAATAATCAAGATGGTTATCCTTTTGTGATGCGGCTCGATTCCAACAGTTAGTGGGCAGTTTAATTTATCTCACTTACTAGACTAGACATTGCATCTGCAATGAGTGTTATTAGTCACTTTATACATTCACCAAGGTCTACACAGCTGGAGGATGTCCATAGGGTTCTGAGGTATCTCAAGTCTTCACCATGCAGAGGGTTGTTACTTTATAGTCATGGACATTTGAAGATCAAAGCTTATGAATGTAGATTGGCACAATTCTACTCAGACCGTAGATCGACTTAAGGATACCATACACTTGTTGGTGGGAATCTAGTGACTTGGAGAAATAAAAAGCAACATTTAGTTGCTCAATCTAGTATAGAGAACATGTACAGATCAATGGGTTATGGTGTTTGTGAGCTTCTCTGGCTTAAGATATTGTTACATGAAATGAGTTTCTAGGTGCAGTTCCCTTTGAACCTTCATTGTGACAAGACTGCCATCTGCATTGCACATAATCCAGTGCAAAATGAACCAAAAAAACATATTGAGGTAAATTGTCATTTCATTAGGGAGAAGTCAAGGTTTGGGCAAATATATACTCCTTGTTTTACATCTAAACAACAGTTAGTAGATGTTCTCACTAAGGGAATGAATAAATCTAAAATTATTAGAGATCTTAAGTAAGTTGGGAATTAGAGATATTTATTCCATAACTTGAGAAGGGGTGTTATCAAGGGTGTTATTGTCTTTTCTTATTAGTATGCATCACTTGTAATTATGTAGTCTCTATAATGGCATTTATGTCCTTTAACAATATTAACTCATAAATATAGACTAGTGGGGACGTGAGAAACATTCACGTTTTTCCTCACTCTCTTCTTTTCCTCTTTTTCCTTTTTCTTCTTCTCTATGAAACCCTAGTTTCCTTTTCAAAATTTTCATTACTTCATCCCCTTTCCGAGAGTTGATCGTGGCAATCAATCCATAGTCTGATGACCCTTGAGACGGGTATCCAACAACAAAGGAACTGATTCCAATGCGAGACATTCGAAGGGGGGTGCTAATCTCAATTGCGTCAACCATTAAAAAATTGGACATGGGCCCCATCAAAAAATAGTTTGACTCTTCCCTTTTATAGGAAGATTAATGGTTGACGCAATTGGGTGATAGAATTTACCGACGTTCGAATCGATCAGGGTGTTAGACCTCACCTTTTTCACTCTAATACCCTGCATTTAAGCTGATTTTCCAATGCTATTAGATTCTTCTCCATGATCTGAAATATATCCCCGATTTCTATGTGGATGAAATGACCGGCACTGGTATTTAACTGGATTCAGCTCCCTTTTTACAGATGAAAGTAGGTCTCTAACTCGCCATTGGATGGGAGGTCAGTGCTTTATTGGTGACCACCTGTCATTTTTGCTCAAGACATTGGAAATTCTACCTCCGGGAAATGATATGTATTGATGCTTGGATATAAAAGTTAAATACATACTCTAGTCCTCATTCGTCAACCCAGGGTTACAAGAAGGGTGATAGAGCTCATTTGCATGATTTGAAAGTGTCCCATGAGAGGTAAGTGGGCCTAATTGGACAGCTGATTCTTTCTAATGGTTACAACTTACATGTACCATCCACCTTCAAAAAGCTCCAGATGCTGCAAAGAATGTTAGCAAATTCCCTCCTCAAATGTGGTATGATACCCACCAACACTGTGAACTGAACCCCATGTCCCTAATTGAAATTTTCCTAAGTATTCTAAGCGGTCCATTTTTAGTTGTCCATTTTCCTAAGTATTCTAAGCGGTCCATTTTTAGTTCACTCTGATTCCAGACTCTCCAAGCTACAGTTTTCATAGATAAAGGGTCAAACTCTGAAAATCAGCCACAGATTTTCCATATTTTGACAAACATGCTCTTAGAACAAAAGTGGAATTAGAGGCTTGCCATGCCTGTCCAGCTGCTTCTTATGAGGGAGGATAAGACAGTGTATTGAGACAATGAATCCTTGAGAGTCCAATCATTTCACGTGTGAAATCATAAACTTAAGAATCCACCCTAAGATACCCAGGTATGGATGAGCTCACATGGAATAAATAGAACCTATTCTGAGGTACAACAAAGGCAAAATCATTTGATAACGGGAGAACCAAATAGGTTGTCTCATACAATGAAATTTTGAAAAGTAAATAGAAGCCAATGACAAGCCATTTCAACAATATCCACTTCCAGAGTAAATATCCATGAATATAAAGTTCAAAACATGTAGAAAAACTAGGAACTTATATGACATACAACAAATCAATTAGAGAAAAGCTTTGAATAACAACCATTAGTTATAGTAAAATCTTGAAACTAGATCAGAATATTTCTTAAAATATAGATATTCACACCAAGTACCTTAATATCATCTCCCCGGAGGCGTTTAATTGTCAAGTTTTGAGCAGAAATCTGCACAAGCAAAATTCATTATGATACATAGCAATTTGCTTAATTAGAGAAACAAGCCAGCTGATTTCAATCCACTTTAAATCTACTCTCATTATCTAAGAAATTACTAGCCAGAAAATGCATTCCAGTGTAATAAATCAGGCACATCAAATTGGACCAAGATGGCAAACAAAAATTTGTCCTCAGCAGGTATTTGTTATGCTGGAAGAAACTTTTCTTTTTTGGTAAATATAAACTTTCGGATGCTTATCATAACTGTCTAATTACAACCAAGATAATTACCAAACAAGATCTGGAGGAATCCTGCCCTAACAGAAAAATGAGCTATACCAATTTACTTTCAATTTATATAACCAGAAACCACCCACTGAAGATGACTAACTCCATCCATGATATCGTCTCTCACTATCCAGACTTCAAGATCTGGCTCCGATGTAAGCATAAGACAATTTATTCTTCTTGGAATCAGATTGAACATGGAGCTATACCCCTACGTGCTGCCTGTGAACATGGAATTTAGCACCATTCCAAATCGGAAAAATCCTAATCTCTACTATTATAGTGAGAGGAGGGGTACAACCGTTGATTGAAATTCTCTCTCCAATATTTTTTTCATCTCTTCAATCGTGAGGCCATGTCAATAAAAGGGGGTTTAGGTGGTTATGAGACGAAGGTGAGAGACAACAAGTTTAGAGATGTGTGTAACTGAGTTTCTCCCTCAAAATGTATATGACCACGTCAACAAAGAGGGGGTTTAGGTGGTTATGAGACGAAGGTGAGAGACTGTGTTTAGATCCGTGTGAAACCGCACAAAGCATTGCAATCATTTCACCTTCAAAACTTATATGACACCTGTTAATATATGTAATATCGAGAATATAGTTGTAAGAGAGTATATATATAATGTTCTCTTAATATAAGATGCTAGTAAGGCTTTCTTTTCCTTACTAAGCAATTTACCCCAATCTCTCTTCTTCCTCTCTTCTCTCTTTTCTCTTCTCTAAACCCTAAATCTTCCAAACTCTTTCTCTAACTTGGTATCAGAGTTGCATTAAATGAAGAAGATCGTCGTTTAAAGCCATAACAACAACAAATGGAAGGAGCTAGTTGCCACGTTTTTAGCCATACGGCTATCTCTAGCCGTATGACCTAGGCCTTATTTCTGGGTTTTGGGTTATTCAAAGGTATATTTTTCAAAGATCTTGATTTTAGAGGATTTTTGAATCCTATATCATGTGATTTGATTCAATATTAAAGAAGTTACAATGATTTGATGGAAAAATATAGAAAGAATCAGAACCAATAACTCTGTTAGTTCAAAAACGTTTTTACTCGAATGACACCATTTTAATGTTGTTCATTGATCATGAATGGACCAGTTTTTTGCAAGGAACATTTTAAAACTGAGTTTTCTCAATTTGGATGGGATTTGAAGGAGTTATGAGAATTTTTCCAACCCCTTTTTCTACAGTTTTTCATTATTTAGGGACTTTTTTGCATTGTTTTGCTTATAACAGCACATTCGATCAATGTTTTTGGTCATCTTACTACCAATGGACATGTTTTGGATGAGGTCTTAATTGATCGGTAGTGTGACTTCATTTTTCACCTTAGGTTGCTCCTATAGAAGCTAAAGTTCTTACTCCACCGACTCTTTCCGACTCCGTTGTCCACTTTATCACCAATTTTAAATTCAATGGTGATAATTTTCTTGCGTCGCGAATCTCTGTTGAGCTTTATATTAGGGGTCGTTCTAAGATGGGGTATCTTGATGGTAAAACCCCTAAGCCGGAGACAAGTATTTCTGAGATTGCTATATGGAATACCGAGAATTGCATTATTTTGGGCTGGTTGTTTAATTCTATGGAGCCTCAAATTGCCGGGAATTATATTTTCTACAAGGATTGTAATGAGCTTTGGGATGTTCTTATTTAGACTTATGCCTTAGTGGAGAATGATGTTCGGATTTATCAACTTACTCGTGAGATTACTCACTTTCAGCAAGGGGATCTGCCTATTTTTGATTATTTTGGGGCTCTTCAACACCGTTGGGAAGAATTGAGTCATTATAAGCATCTTTCTAAATTGTCTGTTGCTTCTGCAAAGGTTATGACGAAGCGAATTGAGCGTCATCGCATTTATGATTTCTTGGGTGGTCTTCGTGCCGAATTTGAGCAATTGTGTACTCAGCTCCTTGCCACATCTCCTATGCCCTCTCTTTGATCAGTGTACTCTCCTGTGTTCAGTGAGGAACGCCGACAGACTGTTATGTCTTCCAGCTCTCATCCTATGCTCCCTTCGGATCATATTGCCTTTGCTATTGATTTACATCCTCCAGGACATGGTAGGGGAACTGATAGGGGTCATCGAGGTCGTAGTGGACGTGGTCGTGGAAGATTTACTACTTGTGCTCACTGTGGTATAGTGGGACATGGTCGTGATCATTGTTATCGTCTGCATGACTATCCTGAGGGTTACTAGTCTCGTCCTGCTACTCATTGTACTACGACTCCTGCTATTGACCCTCTACCTGCAACCTTAGTAGTTGCGAGTGATCCTTTGGAGTCCATGAGAGTCCAGGTTGCTAAGATGATCCAAGCTGAGTTTCGTCTATAAAGTGACTCTGATATTGCTGCTTCCTCTTCACTCAGTGCCTCAAGTATCCATGCTCCCTCTGCTTATGCTGCCACTACATCGTCTTCTTCCCCTAGTTGGGTTATTGATTCTAGAGCCACTGATCATATGACTAGTGAGTCACAGGGTTATTTCATTTATTCACCTCCATCTCTTACTGTCAAGGTTCGCTTGGCTGATGGTTTTGTTACTCCTGTTTTAGGAGTAGGGCATTTTCCTGTATCTCTGTCTCTTTCTTTATCTCATGTTTTACATGTTCCTCGTCATAGTTGTTAAAGGCGACGCCTCAGGCAGTCGCCTAGGCGACCAAGCTCTCTACTGGGCTCAGGCGACTGGCCGCCTAGGCTATCATTATTAATAATATGATATACGCAATATTATTATTGTTTAAAGGTTTAAAATTTTATTTTATTTGAATATGAGATATTTGTCAAGAAAAAAACATGCTATTTTATATAATTCTTGTGTCTTCTACCATATAATATATTAGAGTTTTTATATATTTTATAAAAAATGGGTTTGCAGATCATATAAGAAAGAAGAGACGAACGGTGTTAAGTATGTTTCCCCCATATTAACCTGTCCTCTTTTTTGCTCAATGGGTGGACCAATTGGTCTCTCTCCCTCTGTTTGTGGGGCCTAGGCGACCAAGACATAGCTGAGATCAAGAAGGCCCAATAACAAAAAAGCCTTTAAATGCCTCAATTTTTTTTAGACCCCCAATGCTCCCATAAATCCATCTTTAAAGGGGTTTTAATCATTTAAATAAGTGTAGGCCCCATAATTATATATATTTTACTTATTATATGATTTTTATTATCTATCTTTGATATAATCAAGAAGAAGAAGAAACAAAGAAAAAATGAGAGTAAGAAGTATAACCTCTCCCTCTTATCTCTCTATCTCTTGTTCGATAGTCACATTGATATCGAGCTATTTTTTATTTTTTATTCAGTCATGCACTCTCTATCTCTCTCTTTCTTGTTCAACTGTCACTGATTCACTATTTTTTATCCCTTACAGTCTCTCTCCCCCTTTCGATAGTCATTGTAGACTGTTTTTTGTTCTAGTTTTTATTCCCAACTACTGAAATCTCTCTTTCTTATTCATAGAATGTCTTCAAAAATGGTTATATTAGAGTGCATCTTAACAATGGAAATTTTACAATATAAATGAATTACAAAACCCCTTACTCAAGGAAATGCAACATACATGGATCTCATATTGGGGATAGGATTTTTGTTGCAAAGAGTTCATAAAGCAATGCCTCAGGCGTCGACGGGGTCTGTTGCCTCAAGCCGCCTAGTCACCTTGATAACTATGTTCCTTGTTTATCTTCTAACCTTCTTTCAGTTAGTAATCTTACTACCAAACTCAATTGTTGAGCTATGTTTATCCTTCTCATTGTCTCTTTCAGGACCTGACTACTAGGAGGATTGTTAGTAAATGCGTGAAAAGAGGCGGACTGTACTACCTTGATAATGATTATGCTCCTAATCGTGTCCCAGCTACTACTGCTGTTGCTACTGTTTTTCCTTTTTCAGTTGATGTTACTCATGATAATTATCGTTTATGGCATGCCAAGCTTGGGCATGTTGGATCTAAGACTTTGTGTTCCTTGATTCCTACTTTTAGTTAATTGTGTTCTTCATCTACTTTTTAATGTGATACTTGTGAGCTTACTAAACATGTTCGCACTGTTTATCTTTCTCGCATGCATAGCTATCGTTCTACTTTTGAGCTTGTTCATTCTAATGTTTGAAGTCTATCTCCGGTTGTCTCTAGTGATGGGTTTCGTTTTTATGTTACTTTTATCGATGACTATACTCGAGTTACTTGGGTTTTCCTTATTAAGTCTAAGGATGATGTGTTTTCTAAATTCCAAGAATTTCATAATATGATTCGTACCCAGTTTGGTGGTCTTGTTAAGACCCTTCGATCTGATAATGGTGGTGAGTATCTATCTGCCCCTTTTGTACAGTATCTTCACACTCATGGTATTGCTCATCAACTTACCTGTCCGTACACCACTCAACAAAATGGAGTTGTTGAGCGCAAGAATCGTCATTTAGTGGGTATCACTCGCTCCTTGTAGTGAGGCATGCAAGTGCCTAAGTCTTTTTGGTTTATGACCCTTCCCACTGTATGTTTTCTCATTAATCGGGCACCTTCTTGTATTCTTGATGATCTCTCACCTTATCAGCTTCTTTGTCCTTAGGCTCCTATTTTTTCCATTAAGACACGGGTATTTGGTTGTACCTTCTTTGTTCAGGATCTTCATCCAAGTCGTCAGAAATTGGACGATAAGGTAATTCGATGTGTCTTTGTTGGTTATTTTAGTACATCGAAGGGCTATTGGTGTTGTGATCCCCAGTCTCATTGCTTCTTTGTCTCTTTGGATGTTACATTTTTCGAGACAGTACCATATTTCTCTATTGCTCCTACTGGCCCTACCGTCTCTTTGCCTTTATATTCTAATGTGACTACTGTCTCTTAGCCTTTACATGTTCCTAGGGATCTTCCACAGCAGAAGGAACTTCTCACCACCCTCGTCAACAGCAACCTGCCGCCTGGTTTCCTCTCCGATGCGCCTCTACCACAGTCTCCCCTCAGGGCACTCCACTAAGCACTTCTTCACCTTCCTTTATTCATGTGCATACTTCTCCTATCATTACTCATGTTGCTTCTAATTTTGAGTTGCCTAGTGCTCATCGCAAGGGTGTTCATTCATTTGTTATTCCTTACCCTCTTCCCAAGTATGTTTGTTATCAGGTTGTATCTCCCTCGTCCCAGGTTTTCCTCTCTGCTATTGATACTGTGACTATTCCTCGGTCTGTTCGTGCTACTCTTCTTCATCTTGAGTGGAAGGGTGTGATGGCTGACAAGATGAATGCCCTTCAGTCTAATCATACTTGGGATATGTTTCACCTTCCAGCTGAGAAGAAACTTGTGGGCTGTCGTTGGGTTTTCACAGTCAAACATAACTCTGATGGCAGTGTTGCAAGTATAAGGCTCGTCTTGTCACTCGTAGCTTTACTCAGACTTATGGGCTTGACTATGATGCCACTTTTGCTCATGTGGCCAAACTGACTTCTGTTCATGTTCTCCTCTCTCTTGTGGCCAATCAGAGTTAGCCTCTCTATTAGTTGGACATCAAGAATGTTTTTCTTAATGGGCATCTTACCGATGAGGTATATATGGATCCCCCTCCTGGTTTTCTGCTTCAGGAGGAATCTGGGAAGGTTTGTAAACTTCGGAAGTCTATATATGGTTTAAAGCAGTCACCTCGTGCTTGGTTCCATCGCTTCAGTGAAGTGGTTCTGAGTATGGGCTTTTTCAACGATGTCACTCTGACTATACTATCTTCATCCACTCTAGCGCCTTAGGTCGTACTATACTTCTGGTATATGTTGATGATATTATTTTGACGAGCTAGGGCATACCTTTGATGTTAAAGATCTAGGTCATCTGAAGTACTTCCTTGGTCTAAAGATTGCTCGATTTAAGAAGAGAATTTTTCTCTCACAACGAAAGTATGCTCTTAATCTGCTGAGTGATACTAGAATGAGTGGGTGTAAACCCGCTACTTCTTCAATGGATCCAAAGCTCTCTTTACATGATAGTAAGGGTGATCTTCTTCTTGATCCTCTGTCTACCAGCATCTCGTGGACCGCTTGATATATCTCACCTTCACTCGACCGGATATTACCTTTGTTGTCAGCATGGTTAGTCAGTTCATGCATGCTCCCCGTGCTTTACACCTTACTGTTGTTCATCGTATTCTTCGATATATCATCTAAACCCAATTGTGGACTTATATATCGCTCACATGGGCATCTTGAGATCTCTGGCTATACAGATGCCGATTGGGCCGGATCTGCTACTGATCATCGCTCTACCTCTGGCTATTTTGCTTTTCTTGGGGGTAACTTGGTTGCATAGAAGAGTGAAAAGCAACCCGTTGTTTCTCGCTTTAATGCCGAAGCTGAATATCGGGCTCTTGCTTATGGGACTTGTGAAATTCTATGGCTTCGTTCTCTCATTTCCGAGTTAGGGTTTCCTGTTAAAGGCCCTATGTCTTTATAGTGTGCTAATGAGGTTGCCACGAAGATTGCCTCTGATTTTGTGTTTCATGAGAGGACAGAGCACATTGAAGTTGATATTCATTTTCTCTGAGAGAAAGTTCGGGATTGTTTATTATCTCTTCAGCATGTTTCATCTCCTCAACAACTTGCTGACATCTTCACCAAACCTGTTGGCCCTGCTATCCTCCAGGATATTACTGTCAAGTTGGGCATGCTTAATGTTTATGCTTTAGCTTGAGGGGGGAGCGTTGATATATGAAATATCGAGGGTATAGTTGTAAAAGGGTATATATGTAATGTTCTCTTAATATAAGATGTCAGTAGGGCTTTCTTTCCCTTACTAAGAAATTTACCCTAATCTCTCTTCTCTTCTCCAAACCCTAAATCCTCCAAACCCTTTCTCCAATTATACCCACCTATTTGTTTTATGTACGGACGGAAGGCCTGCCACTACAGAAAATGGAAAGGTCATCTCCCTTCCATTTGACGACTCTACATTTCCTATATATATTTTTCCCTAAATCTATCTTACTGTGATTATGGTTCAAGCCCTAACTTGTTCTCACTAATATTTGAGGATTTTGGTTTCTCTGCAATGCAACATTTCAAGCCGCATAGAGCTTTGGAGGAAGTCGCAACGGAGGGAGAGGGAGTCGGAGGAGCGTTCGAGTTCAGATCCATGGGACTTAGGGGACCGAATATTCTTCTTAGGAATGATTTTTTCCAAATCTCTCTGGGCTGGCAACCTTCCAATGCAAAGAGGGAATTGCATCTGCTTCACTGACGATACTTTTCATAGATATTATGTTTTTGGAATACCTCTGTAAACATTGCTTATTCTTCCTAGGAATAGACTATAGAGTTCTCTCTCCCTTTATTTTATTTTAAATAATGGTGAATAAATCAGCAGTTTGTAATTTAATTGGGGGATTCCCCTTGTAGTTAAATGTTTTTTGGATTATTTGCAATTGATAAATGAGTAATTCATTTTTCCTTTTTCCTCCGCAAAATATCACACGATGACAACAAGGATTATCAGCAACGTAGCGATTGAAATGTGTATTTGTTGATTAGTTGCAGAAATCCCCCATGAATCACGCTTTGCTCCTGGTCTTTATATTGGAGTTCATTTGCTTACTTTTACAAAAATTCTAAAACAATTTCCAACTTAAACACCATTAGTATTGCGGGCTGCCATTTGGGATTCTATTGTTGTCATGTCTCAACAAAACCAATTTCAGAGGGTAGGTTAAAACAGTGACAGTCAGTTTCGTTACATAAAGTATGAAAATATATTTGTTGGAGGATTGGCTTGGGAGACTCGAAGAGATCAGAAACCATGATGCGTTATTTTGAGCAGTTTAGGAAGATTCAAGAAGCCCGGGTGAGCGACCAAAAAATTGGGGTGTTAAACATACCAGAAGATCTAATGGATATGGCTTTGTAAGCCTTCTTCGCCATCTTGAATAATTCCATCCTTATGGGATCTTTTGAACCCATTACCACCCACAGCAGATCCGCGGGTATACATACAAGCAGTTTTGGACCAATCAACCAGTGTTTTAACTCCTGGATGGACATATCCTATTAGTTAGACTGCTCAAATTATTTTAGCTCTTTGATAATGGACTTCTTTTGAACACACCTGATTCTGTTAATTACTCAACTCACCCATCTACCCCTGGTTTGCATCTTTTCTTTTTCTCCTTTTTTTTCTATAAAGAAATTATAATCATATTTCAAATACCGATTTCAACAACAATTTAAATGATCATCTACACGTGTGCCCATCATTTGCACAGATTCACAAAATTTTGCATTGTACTTGCATAAAGCTATTAAAAGTAAGTAATCAGATATGCACAATTAACTCCCATAGTTTTGTCTTAATATTGGAGTTCCAATGAATATTGGATTTTCAGATGAACCATTTACTCTGTTTTTATGTACCCAACCCATGCCCTATCGGTTGATAGCCCAACACCTATTGTGAAGTCATTCCAATATTAGTTCAAAATATCAGTATCGGGTGTTGTATCGGTAAGTCCAAAACAAGAACTTCCCCAAATGTGTTTTAGAAATTTTGAATTATTCAAACTCATCAAACAATAGCAATTTTGCCCCAAGAAAAGAGCCCAAATAGATTGTACCAATCAGATTTTCAAAAAATGAATTTTTTTCTCACAAGACACCTTGGGTGAGAAAAAACCCTCTAAACATTCTTCAAAAATTCTAGAAACATACTTAAAAATTTTAGAATCACGTACCCTTAAATTTGACCAACTATTCATGACACTATCAAGCCACTATTCATGGACATTATTCACGAACACTCCATTAAAAAAATGCATGCCTTGTCTTCCTGCTCTAATACCAAGTAGAAAGAGAAACCCCAGATGAAAAGCTTAATGACATGATCCGGTGTATCTACACCCATAATATTAATATGTCTCAACACCTTGTCAGAATTTCTGTTTTGTTTGAACCAAATTCTCCTACGTGCGAATCTCCGCCAGTAGTTTCCACTGCCCGCAATCCTTACAGATATCCTTCCCCTTGATACTCTGCCACCCGAACTTCATTTTTTTTGGAGTTTAACGCAACAGTAATATCACACCAAAACACTTTTTCTCTCCCTGGGTTCACTGCTGTATTGTAGAAGCTATAGGGTACAAAGAAGAGTTATCTCTTCTGCTCCTTTGTACAACCTCCCTTTCCACCATTCTATCATCCTCTCTCTGCAAATGTTTTTCTTCCTTCAACAGAGTAGCTTCCTTCTTGATGATCACTGAACTCTATGACCTAAAATTGTGATGATTCTTGGTATATTAGCAATCTCCATTCTTAATCTTCAAGCGAGCTCCTCTTACTTATTTTCAAAGACTTCAGGTCCATCTCCTCCGGAGACTTCTCCTATGGCTTTGAACATGCTTTGAGTTCACAGGTGGAAGAGCAGGCCTTTTATTCTTAGCTATATATCTTTCCATTTTTTTTGGTGGGTACAGCATTGTATCATTGAAAGCAGCATGATGGAAGGTGAAATGGGAGGGGAAATGAGTCAAAACACATAGATTTCAATCCTAATTAACCTGGAATTCAATTCTGCAAAGTTCGTGTAAAATAGAACCTAGCAGTGTAGGTTTACGGGTACTCATCCGAAATACATTTCAAAGCATTCCCAGGTTTTCCAGAAAATGTATAAAGATAAACTTTTCTCCTTTTTTTTTTTTTTTTTTCCATTTTTCATATATTTGAGCTAAATGTAAAAGAATCAAATCTCTGAATTTTGACGCATTTATAATTGATGGTGCATTTTTCTAAATACTAGAGGAGAAATTTTTTTTAAATTCAAATTCCCTTATTTTCCACTAGAGTATGTTCAAAAAACTGAATTGATTACATGTTGTATAACCAGGGGTTGGTGCAGTTGGCTAGCATCTCTGGTAGGGTTTGTTCCCTGCACGGTTTAAAATTTCGATACGTATCCTATTTGGAGCTACCCGATACATTGGTACGCTGAAAAAAAATTCGCCGTATCGGGTGTATCAGATCAATACAGGCCCAATATGCTCAATGCGGGCCCGATACGGATATTTTTCAATTATTTTTTCTCATTCCATTTAGACTAAGATCCACAACACAGACCCGGTAGACAACTTATTTACATAAAATATTATTTAAGTAAATGATTTTAAATTAAGTTTATTATCATTTACTTAAGATATTAATATGTAAATAAGGTTATTTCCCCATTTGAATTCAATAAAAATTATCCTAATCTAAATTTCTGAAGAATAAAAAGTCAACTTTCCAGTTCAAGAATAAAACCTTATTTTTAGCACCTTTTAGGAATTAGGTCAGAATTTCAACTTGAAAATGATAGGTTATTTGTCCAATATTAAAATTTCATAAATTCTATTATATCAAAAATTCTTAAAACCCAAAAGTCTAGTAAAAAAAGTCTAATATTTTAGTCTTAAAAATATTTTCATCTACAAGGACAAAAAGTCAACTAACAGTATAATAGTTTAGCATAAAAAGACTTATATGAAACTTAACATTTATGGTTGTAATTCAATACATTCTTATTTTAAGATTTTAAAATCTTGACTGTTTTTCTTATACTTAGCTAAATGACTATGATTTGTATTTTCATACCTTTTTATCAGTATGCATGCCTTTTTTAACTTATAAAATTGTTAACTCTCGTATGCATAGTTATAAACATAATTGAAGGTCTTCATTTAGTTTGTTTTTAGCTTATATTTGCATTAAAAGAAGTTTTATGTAAGGTATCTAAGTTTTTACTCACGTATCCAAGCGTTTCTTAGTGTATCCTGATTTTTTGTGCCGTGTCCATCCGATACCATCTGATACGTCGAGACGTATCCTGTTTTGGACTTACTGATATGGCACCCGATACCAATATTTTGAACCATGGTTCCCTGTGGTTGTGTGTTCAACTCCCACTCCTCGACTTAGCCTGGTGTCCCGAAGAGACTAGTCCTTGCCTCGAAGGGTTTGGGACACCCTCTGTTACCAAAATAAAAAAAGACAAATCTACACAATCCATCTATTACTTGATTTAAATTTTCATTAAAAATATAAAGTGCGATGGGCTAGAATATAGCATTTTCTTGGGTATATTATATTGCGCACTAAAGATGAATTAGAAATTTGAATCCATGAGTATGTAGCAATTCTATGCCATATGTCATATCGGCCCTCTAATTGAAAATATCTTACGATATTTTCCGCAAACATTTTCAAAAGCAAAATTGAAATTTGAAGCCTTTCTCATTTCCAGTGGTTGTTTATACTATTATTAAGATTTTGATTATAGATTCATGCATGTTTTAGCATTTTCTAACAAGCATGGTTTTAAAAATCTGACACACTTCCTAATGTTTCCTACGAAATGTTTTTGTTACCATGGGCACCAACATGAAACCAACTATGACATAAAAATTATAATATTTCCCAACACATTTCCTAATGTTTCAGTACATTTTTGGCATTCGTACTAAAATGTTACTATTCTTAGTTATATTAATATAACGATTTGGCCTGCCTATATGGAAATCTATTTATTCTCCAATTTTTTCATGTTTGAGATTGTTTTTTGTATTTTTATGTAACCAACCGCTCCTTTGTGATTATATGTTTTAGTAGAAATATTCAATAAACCCACGTCTAGACGTCTTCCAATCCATGCTCCCATAGGACCTATTTAAAATTGTATATAATACATTAATTATTAAGTAGTCAAGAATGTAATGTGTAACCCATTAGAAATTATTGTCAATAATTAATGACTTAGGAACTCTAATTGGTTAGTTACAGTCCAAATCAAGGAACCTTAAGATTAACATATGCATCTATAATTTATGTATTTTAATAATACAGTAGTCAAAAAATATTTCGAAATGAAAAATAATACATTGAGCCACATTGTTACTCTATGGATATTATGGTTTATATGATACGTCTTCATATATTCATTCTGGAATGTACTACTTTGTTCATATGATTGTTGACCATTTGTTACATGTAACTTTGACTTTTCAACATGGTTTTTAAATCCTTGCGATTTGCGCTTCAAATCCTCGATTTGAATCGGATCTCAGGCAAAACGATTCAAATCACAAGTGAAAATCTTAATTGAGTAAATCTCATTCGATTTGCGATTCAAATCGTACGATTCATGCAATTCAAGCACGAAATCCCTGTTATGGACCAATACTTTAAAAAAATATTTTTAATGTTTTTCATTCTTTCAATTTTCTAAAAACAATTTGTCTTTTAAGAAGAGAAAACAAATGGAAAACCCTTGTTACAGACATGCCAAAACCCATATTTGGGTTCTGTCTGTTTCTGTGAAACGAGGAAAAAAAATAGAAAAAATGAGGAAGAAGAAAGTTGATGGAGATAAGGGTTGGAATCGGGAAAAACTTGATAGTTTATTTTATTAGTCATTTTAATTGTACAAGTCTTTTGATACTTGATCTTATACAACATTATTATATGAGTTTACTATTTTTTATTTATCTTTGATGATATTGGGGGTTAAGTTTCTTTTTATGGAGTTCATTCGCGTTTTGTATAGTGTATGCAATGAAATTTCATTTCTTTTATCAATAGATATTAATGAAATCTTTTGGATAATGGATTATTCCATTTTTATGATTTATTAAGTATTTTATATATTTTTTTAACAATTTTTTTAAAATAGACTGAATCTTACGATTTACGATTTGAATCACAATTTGAATCGAAACTGTTCTAAAATGATTTTACTATTCGATTACGATTTAACAACCTTGATTTTAAAGCCTTACATGCACAACAACTTATGTCACATGTTACTTATCTCACTTATCCTATTCCAAATGATTCTTTTTGTCATATAATGAGTTTTTTTTTTTATCGATACTTATGAAAGAATACATATATGGATAGAGAATTACACAAGAATGACAAGGGACCACAGGGATGTGAGACTGGGGCCTTAAATCAAAAGGCTAAGTACTGTAGTGTTACAATAAGGATATAGGCATGCTACGTCAAAATTATCTAGGATAAAATACCACTGTAACAGAAATTTTCCCACTGTGAAGCATACTTTGGCAGGCGAGGAAAGAGAAC
Source organism: Tetracentron sinense (assembly GCA_015143295.1). Taxonomy (NCBI): domain Eukaryota; kingdom Viridiplantae; phylum Streptophyta; class Magnoliopsida; order Trochodendrales; family Trochodendraceae; genus Tetracentron; species Tetracentron sinense. The sequence goes on from CM026552.1 coordinate 55,128,442, forward strand.
CTTTGAAAACTCTTGAGTTCCTTTCCTTCCATAATGACCAAGCTGTACGTACTAACGCTCCGCCTTCGAACCCCTCCCCTAGTTTCTTCGAGAATTGGAAGGATAAGAAATCTCAAAAGGAACGGAGAAAGACCCAACTAACCATAAGCAAGAAAGGATATAGCTTCAAACCTTAGTAGCAAAAAAACTATGCAGCAGAAGATGGTCAACTGATTCCTCTGAGTCCAAGCACATGATACAATCACTTACCATCCTCCACCCTGTACTCATCAGGTGATTTACATGTTAGAATCTTGTCCAAGGTTGTCGTCAAGAGAAAAGGATACCTTAGAAGGTAGATTTGCCTTCTATGTAGATTTGTAAGGGAAAAGGAGGCTCGGGCTAGGTAGCCGAGCATGATAAAAGGATCACACTAAAAACTGATCCTTGTTGTCACAGGACCACAATGAAACATCGCTTAGAGTGGTGTAAGAGTAGACTGACTGGATTTTATCCACTAGGCTGAGGAGGCATGCGGTCTCCAATTGTTGATACTACGTCTCAATCTGATGCACCAAACCCAAAAATTTGGCAAATACTCGACACAGGATTCTACATAGACATTTTTATCCACTGCGAGGGACCATGGCAATCCAAAATCATCCCAAAGGGTGGTTAGCCCACACCATTTATCAAGACAATCTCTCACTTCATTTCCTCTACCCATTTGAAAACGGACAAGGTTAGAGAAAGGCTCCCACCCGGCCATAATACCCTTCCATAATCCAACTCCACGAGGCCTTCTAACCTGAGCGGGTTTGCAGTTGGAGACCTCCCAATATTTTAAAGTTATCACTCTCCTCCACGGGCTGTCTCTTTCAGATCTAAACCTCCAGATCTATTGCCTAACATGGATTTATTGGTCAGCGACAGGTGGTGAATGTTCAGTTCGCCCGATTCTAGGGGAAGGCACACTCAGTTCCATTCACAAGGAGATACTTGTGAATGTCCACTCTCTCATTCCAGAGAAGTTTCTAGAGGCACTCGATTCTTTTAGCCACTGACACAAAGATGGTCAAAAGGGAAAAGAAGTACGTTGGGAGGTTTCCTAGGATGCTTATGAGGAGGGTTAGTCTGCCTCCTTTGGATAGGTATATGGATTTTCTGTCACGACCCTGAATTTTAATATAATAAAATTATGTGTTTATGGGTCCTTAATTGAGGTTAATTAGTTAATTGTTTGTCAAATTGTTAAAAAGTGGGTTTTGTTCGGGATTGGATTGTATCGAAGAAACTTCAGTGTTTTTACTTGAAAATCGTACACAATGTGCGGGTCGACTATTTGGACGATCACCCGTCGTTTACGTATCGATTCGCGAGACTGCGGGGGGTCTTAAATGTAAGAAAATAGAGAAAACCAGGAAATTCCAGATTTTATGGAATTCAGTTTGGACTCCATAATTGTTGGGGATTCTAATAGAAGTCCGTGCGGCTAGTACCATAGCGTGTCGGTCGGCCGTGAGGACTACCGTCTGCTGTTTCGTCAATTTATTATCTCATATGAAGAAACAGCAGCGTGTTTTGTATCCGAAATCAGAAAATTAGTGGGTTTTGCAATTTTCTTCCGGATTTACTTTTTACTGTCAAAATTCAGAATTTTTCTCCGAAATTTTTACAGTAGGTGTCAGACTACCCTAGGTTCGGTCACCTAAAGTTTCGTCAAAATCGGACTTCGTGTGATGAGGTTTCGGAGGCCGTAAGTGCGGCAAATTAGGAAACTTGACCAAAAGTCAAATGTTGACTTGGTCAACATTCCACACCATTATGGTCCTGTGCTTTTGCACATGATCTCACGCCACCCAAAGGCCTATATATAGGGGGCCAAGCCCCCTCATTCTTACTGTACAACGGTTTGCATAGCAAGGTGAGAGCGCTCTCCAGATTTTTCTAGAGAGAGAAAGTGGTAGAGAGAGAAAGAAGAGAGAAGGAAAAAGGGAGGGTCCCTTGAGGTTGATCGCCCTCCCGAACGCGTTGGCGGTGCCCGTTTCGACACTAGACGTCTCGAAAAGCATGAAAAAGGTAAAACCCCTTTCCTTTCTTCTCTTTTTCTTTATATTTTCCTATATTCTTTTATGTGGAATGGATGCATGTCTTTTGGCGTGAATGAAAAAGGGTCTGAGACCCTGTGGATGATGTATGGAAGGTCGTTGTGCGTGGAAAATGAGTAGAGGGGTGTAGCCCTCGGTCTTGGGTGTCAAAACCCTGGATTTAGACTTACTGTGTGAATGACATAGATGGAAAAAGGGTCGGAGACCCCTATGTGATGATGTTTGGACTTTAAGCAAGGCTTTGGTTAACTGGGGTTAACCTGTGGTTAGAAAACCTAACCAAGGTTAAAAGTATAGTCCGTGGTTCCTCTTTGACTACGTCAGGAGAGACACTATCCAGTAAGGCCCGGGGTTCCTTCGTGACTGATAGTCGGGAGATGTCGGTCTGTTTGTCTAGGTCGTCTGTGGTGCCTCTTGGACTAGGTCATGAGTGGCGATGTCCTGCATGGCCCGTGGTTCCTCCGTGACTAATAGTCGGGAGATGTTGAAGTCTTAGGGAGTTTAAAGTGGTTGAACATCAGATAGTGTATAGTCCGGAGTTCCTCTCTGGTTAGGTCAGAAGATGATCGGGGTCCCTTCTTGGTGGAATGTCAAGAGATGTCGGCATTGGTAAAGATGTCAAGGTTCCTCCATAGACTAGCCAGAAAATGACCTTAGACAAGTTGGTCAGAGTTCCTTCTTGACTGATACTCAGGACGATGGTGGCGAATACACGGTAGATGTTGTCAGTCAATTGAATGGAGAAGTATGTCTTTATTGGGTGAATGCCCAGGTTGTGTGTGTAAGCTTCGGTTATGAAGTTGTCTGAGTCGGTATACCTAAGGTTGGTGTAATTGTTTGAGTTGGTGTACTCAGGGTTCAGTATATGGAATCGTCGGATTTCAGGTAGGTTGAGTTGGTATACCCAAGGTTTGGTCGTATTCGGGTGAAAGCCGGAACAGTGTGTGTGAGTCTAAATGGCTTTATAAATGGTTATGATTTAGAGACTTTAAGCTGAACATTTGTGGGCTGTGACCAATTAATAGTCTCAGGACTCAAAATAAAACATGATTGATGATTGAAATGATAACTTGATAATATGAATACATTTCATAACTGAACTTCATAATTGGAGAATAATGAGGTCGGGAACCTCGGTTAGGGTGACGTAACCCTAAGTGACCTTGGGTCACAGTTTATTATATATTGTTCTATTTAACTATAACATGTAAATTGAACTGTTTATTATATCATTATTGATGAGTGTTATTATGTGGAAAATAGTTTACATGGACTGTGGTTTTATTGGGCTTCATAGCTCACTGACGTTTTATGTCAGCAGATATTGGAGCTGTTGAGCAGTAGGTAGGAGGACGACTTCCTGGACTTTTTGATACTATACAGACTATACCCGGCACAGTAGTGGTGCCACTATTGTAGACAGACAAATTGTACATAATACAAGTATCCGGGTTTGTATGATGGCTATTGTGATGACTGGTGATTATTGCTTTTTGGAAGCATCTGATAAATGTTTTAAATTTCCCGTATTTTCGCGGGTAAAATCTTCCGCTTGTGTGTTTATGACGAATGGGCGTGCGTCTCGGAACTTGATTCCCTAGGCGCGGGTTCGGGGCGTCACATTTTCACCCCTAATCTTTTGCATATTTTGTCAATTATCGGGTCCTAAATCAATTTAGTATTCAAAGCAGCCCCTAATGATAGACCTAGGTATTTGGCAGGTAGGGATCCAAACTTACATCCTAAGACGGAGGCCAATTCCTAACCTCGCCGACTCCAAAGTTTTCACTCTTTGAGAGATTGATCTTTTAACCTAACACAAGTTCAAAGCATCTAAATAGACTTCTCAAGTAAAGGAGTTGTGTGCAGAAAGTTTCACGGAAAATTAGTGTGCTGTCTATGAATTGCAGATGGGAGATAGATAAGTCTCCCCTCCCTACAGGTAACCTGTGATGACTGATTTTGAGAGTCACCCGATCTCAGACTCCCAGTCCTCTAGAGCTCATGGAATAGCCTGCTAGATAGTATACCGGAGAGTCTCCATCATGTCCCAAAGCGCACCAAAAATTCTCAATTTCCTTGATCAAATGCTTTCTCCAAGTCTACTTTGCATAGTATGACTGGATTCTCCTATCGAATTCGCTCATCCACACATTCATTTGTCATTAGAAATTAGAATACCATCTAGGATTTGTCGCTTGTCTACAAAAGCACCTTGTGATGGTGAGATGACAGAGGCCATTACAGTTTTTAACCTGGTTGCTAGGATGTTCTTTTATCTTCACACCAAGCTGTTATATAATGAGTTTTAAGTATGTATTGCTACTCATTTTATCATCTCCTAAAATATCAATGCATGTTTCTATGAATTCCATAACTTCCCATGGTATACATAATGTTTCCAATATTTCTAGACTTCCATACATTTCCACATAATGTTTCTACTTCCTAAGGGACCGGTGACCGAAGTTTATATCGAAATCAAAGTTTTAGTCCTTGCGAACAAGTTCGCCATAGTATATTCTTAACCTCCAATGGCGATCAAAAATTATGAAGTGCAGGACCAACCTACTGGATTTTGGACATTACATCACTAAGAAGGAGCATCAAACTGCTATGCCAATTCACTTGAAGATTATTACATGTAAGTTCTGGCAATTTACTTCCTACACTAGAAATCTACCAATCAAAACATTTTAAACTAGATTAACCTTTTTGCGCTCTTGACGAATATTCTTCCTTTTGCTTTGCTTCATGTCCATCAAGAACTCCTCAAAACTGTCATGTAAAATGAATAGCTTATAATATTTACCAAATAACATATAAACTGGATTATATTCAAAGACAGTCAACAAATAAGGGTTAAAGGGAAACTAGTACCCAGATATATAGGAATAATGTAAAATATTTGACGAGAATAAGATAGCAGTTCCAGGATTTGCCTAACCAATGGTGACTAAATCTATCCTACACTCTTGGTGATGTGTTGAGATATTAAAGACCTATCATATGAAATAAGAGCCAATTAAAAAGCTTACCCCCTCAATCACATGGACAATACACAACTACATATCTTGAAATACACAGTCATTCTGTTCAGAAGAATTCGAGAGAGAATGCAATTGTATATATATTGGCAATGATTCTTCTCTATTTATATAAGCCTTGTTTATGGAGTTCAAAACTTCATTGATCGCTCTACAGTTTACATGCACTGCCCAAGATTCTTCTCTATTTAAATCCACTTTCTATTGGTCCTGGAGTGTTAGTATTCTTAACCTTTAAAGGTTAATGATCAAATTGACACATATGACCCAGCTCATAATTTTCCCCTCCTCTCCTCTCCACTCTCTCCTCTTCTCTTGAAGATAAATCATTGTGTCAACAACTAATCTCGGCCCCGATGTGCATCACATGCACAGCCAAGCCGTTGTTAGACCGTCATTATCACCTACAATCAATCACTAAAGGTTTTCTCAAAAATGAAATCAGAATGAATAAATGATGAAAGTCACCTAGCCACTAGCTTATCCATTTACTCAAAGGAACATGGAAACAAATGCATATTGCTAAAAGCAATTAAGGAGCTAAATTGAAATGAATCAAACGGAACTAGACTGGTGACAATGAAATGTCAAATGCCACATTAATATAGAGAAGTTACCATGACAAAAACTGGTTTCCTATCACTCACTTCTTATAATTACGATTTTTCCAGTGATACTGCATTCCTATCCTCTGCAGAAATCCATGCTCCTTCATTTTGTTCCATTCGCTCTCAGATGGAAAGGTAATGTGCAGTGATGAGACCTGGAACTACAAAAGATATAGCAACCATGGTAACTGCTCAAGATATCGCTAGTTAAAGCAAGAATTCATTTCTGGATACTTTACAGTTTCTCTTTATCTGATCTTATATATCAAACCATAAAATGGTCGCAACTCTTCTGATAAAGAAAAAGGATGGATTATGAAGGCAAAACTAGAGTTAGTCATACAGAAAATCTCATAAATTCTATTAATAAGACTTAACCAGGCATTATTTAGCATTATGCTTTGGCAGAAAATAGTCAACATATATAAATGCAAATAAGTATTTGTAAAATGACGGAGGAACTTCTACACCATCAATACATGATCATATATAGAGTGTCAGAAACTGCAACTACTTTGTTGCCTCCCGATGAACTTCTCATAGTGTTAATTTGATAAATGATTATTGTATGAAGTAAAAGAAATTAAGGGAATCGTATAGGCAACAAGAAAAGTAAAATGAATTTCAAAAATTGCCGATGAATCAGAAATGACGCCATTTTTTTGGCATGAGCATGAATTGTGTATATTCCTATTTGGGTTGGTAAGGGCTTCTTTTCTTCCAATTTTTCTATTATTTTTCATTTTCTTTCTTTCTCTCCCGCTCTCTCATCCGGAAGTTACGCTAGGATCAACCCCCCAAATTCCACCACCATTAGATGTCTCTATACTGAGACTCAGATATAGAAGAGTATTATGCCAAGATTGCACAACAATTTGGTTGAACAATTTCTAGTTTTTCTCAATGTTGAAACCTCATTAAATGTTGTAATGCAGAAAGGGGGATGTTCATTTAAGTAGAATAAAGAGTTCCCACTTCCCAAAGTTGAAATGTTGCTCAATGGGTTTTCTTTTTTTCATAAATAATATAGATGCAGCATGTTAACATATACGACTATACAGAATCGTGAAAAGAATTCCCAATATACAAAAGACTTCTATGCATACCATCCTTAGCTGACGAATTCACAAGCTCATTTTCAGTCCTTAGTATTAATAATGATAATAAACTGGTCACTAGCTAGTTTCCTAATAAGATCAATTATAGGGGCCAAAAGCCACAGATTTCACCTTTGGTCCAACGAATGCCATTTTAGGAGTCGGCTTCCACCTCCAGAAAACCCTAAAAATGATCCTGCAAAACTTTGAGGCCCTAAGGAAGCGCTCAAATTTTTGCTTCATTAGAATCAGCCTCCAGTGGTGAACCTGGAAACACCTTGATGATGTTACTGCAATAAACCTAAAGACACCCCCAATAAAAGCAGGGCCAAGAAAGTGAAGATGCTAGCACAAATTTTATGATTGGTCCATCCTATACTTGGTGATCTCCAAGTGTGGTGGCCAACTTTGACAAAGTCATCCCAACAAAAAAAAAAAGCTCGTGCTTTTAATTTGAAATTTCACTATCTTGAACTCATGGATATCTTTCGAAAGGATGACCTAAACTATAATAAGCATCCTGCACATGGATTCCTTATTGGAAATGGAAATCATTTGGTTGATGAAACAGTCTACAGTTAGGATTTGTCCAACACCACCTTCCAAGCAAAAGGCATCAAGGAACAGGCTATCCCCAAATTTTGTAAATTGGCAACCATTCCCTAGAGAGTTCCACCAAAATTTCATGAAAGGAGTGTAATGGAAAATCATCTTTAGGATGCCCTTTCGAAAGCCGATAATACCAATATCCAAGAGAATAAAGCCCTCTTGAAGGAAATTGAGAATGAATATTCACTCCTTTGTTTCATTTCTCAATGACCTTCTCCTAAAAATGGGGCAACACACCACCGCCTCATTCTCCTCTCAAAATACTGGTTCACTACAAGACCCTTAGGACTTAAACAATGCAGACAAGGAAATCAATCAATGTAGCTCTATTCAGTATACATAAGCTGAGAGATATCAATCTCCAAGACAAAACTGGGAAAGGTCAATCTCTAAGAGACTAATGTTCCTCAGGCCCTTTTCAATTAGTAAATCACAATCATAGTATCATACATAGCATATATAGCAAGAAGCACAAGACAAAGCTCAATACCAAGTATGGATATGAAGCAATTAAAGAATGTAGAGAACATAACGTGGTCTGCTTAAGATATTCACTTCTACAGGTTACCAGCAGATCTACATGAACCAGATGAAATGCTGGGGCATCCACACATGGATATATTAAATCACAAACAGATTTCAAGGACATAAAATATTACTACAATGGATAAATAACAGTTAAGGATTCATAAACCAAGGCTTTGCGTCATGATATGTTCACAAATTTCTGATTTAAGAACTTTTGGGAAAATTCAGGCTTCGTCATCTACATGCTTTTCTTCTCCACATCAGGTTCTATATATCTTTTCCATTTCCTTAACTACATCATTCTTGAGATATTGGTTAGGGCCATTAAATGATTGGGTTTTGCTTTAAGGAGACTCACCCATAGGATTTATTCTGTTAAGCAAGTGCTCAGGTGCCTTTTTAGCTTCGACTAGTTATATCTAAGATGCTCTATAGTAAAACTATACACGGACTGTCTTGCAACAGCATGCACAATGCTCAAGCAATTAATAGCAATGACATTCTAAGTAGGTACCATCTTACTCATCATTCTACAGTATCCATGTCAGATGGAATACTAAGTCACCCCATTATCCAAAAATGTACCTAGGTCGTCATCACCTACTTGCCACCTAAAAATAATTATAAGATGAACCAATTTCGAAGCACTGAAAATTTGGGTTCCAGCATGATGGGTTACAAATAGTATGCATTCTAGAAATCAAGCATAAGTATCACTGATGAATTATATACGCATTGCCAACTCACTAAAGAAAAGCTTACAACTCATTTAATACGTCTTATAAGCCCCAAAGGGATTTCTTTTATCATTTGTAGATAAGAAAATTTCATTGACACGAGAGCTCAGTCGTAAATCGTAATAGTAGATTTGCTAGTTAGGGTTTGAGAGAAAGGGAAGAAAAAAGAAAGGAGAAATGGGAAAAGAGAGAATGAGGAAGTTAGGGTTTCCTATTCTCTATCGTATTTATATTAACTAGGAAATATAACAAAGGTTGGGCCCAAAGCCCAAACAAGAGAAAACATAAATTAAAAGGGCAACAAAGGCCCATTACAAATTTACAATATACAACACTCCCCCTCAAGTTGTGGTGTATATGTCACACATAACAGCTTGTTAAGTATGTCAAATAAGAGATACTTAGGAATCATGTTGGTTAGGGCATCTGCAAATTAGTCACCATGTCACACATGACAACTTACTAAGTATGTCAAATAAGCGATAACTAAGAACCCCGTTGGTTATAACATTTGCAAATTAGTCACCAATCTTCACATAAGAAGTGCAAATCTCTCCAAACCTAAAAGCCGATCAATCTCAATATGTTTGGTTCTGTCATACTAGATTGGGTTGTGGGCAATGCTAATCGTAACTTTGTTGCCATAGTAGAGACTCATAGGTTTGTCCACTAGAAACCCAAGCTCTCTCAAGAGAACCTTTACCCAAAGCAATTCACATATTCCATGACCATGGCTCTGAACTCAGCCTCTGGACTAGACCTTGCCACTACTGCCTACTTCTAGCTTCTCCAAGTATAAGATTTCTACCAACAATCATGCAGTACCCAGATGTAGATCTTTTTGTCGAAAATGGATCATGCCCAATCTGCATCCGTGTCAGCTTCTACTCTTAAGTGTCTATGACAACTAAAAAGAATCATTTTCCCATGAGAGGATTTCAAGTACCTGAGAATCATGTAAATTGCCTCTTGATGAGAGGTATTTGGAGCATGCGTAAAATGGCTCGCCACGCTTACTACATTAGGCTATATCAGGACACGTGAGGGAAAGGTAAATAAAACGACCGACAAGCCTCTGATATCTTCCTGCATCACTGAGAGGTTCACCACTATCGTCCACTAGCTTGTGATTCTGCTCTATTGGCATATTCAAAGGCTTACATCCCAACATTCTTGTTTGTCTAAATTGTACTTCCTTTGTGAGATGAAAATTCCTCCTTTCCTGGATCTGGCAACTTCTATGCCAAGGAAGTACCTTAATTGTCTTAAATTCTTTATCTCAAACTCTGCATCAAGTTGAGATTTTAACATCTTCATTTCTTTGGATCAAACCTTGTCAAAACTATGTCGTCCTAGATTTAGGAGGGCTTTGAATGATTGGGAAGTTGAGGATATGCAGAGACTTCTTACTCGGTTGAGTTCCTCCTCCCCCAGATCTCAGTTTAGTGATTGTAGGGTGTGGTCCTGTAGCAACTGCGGTCGATTTGAAGTGAGATCACTCTGGCAGTCCTTTGGCCTTGCTCCTTCACGTTTTTTTCCTCTTAAGGCTGTGTGGGCTAATCAGGTTCTCATGAAGGTATGTTTCTTCCTCTGGTCCATTGCTCTAAATAAAATTCTTACTACGGATCATTTGAAGAGGCGAGGGTAGAGTTTAGCTAACCGGTGCTATTTGTGTCTGAATGCGAAAGAGACCGTAAACCATTTGCTCTTGCACCACTTGGTTGTTTTCGGGATTTGGGCTTGGTTCTTGACTTGGTTGGGTCTGGAGTGGGTCTTCCTCTCTCCTTTCTGAGCTTCTTATCTGGATGACACTTGATGACTTTGGTGGGTGTTGAGGGATTGATCTAGACTTGTTTGCTAGATGCTATCTCGTGGGCTATTTGGAATGAGAGGAATGGGTCGCGTCTTTGACAATGCATCTTCTTCTCATCTTTGGATCCGCTCCCGGGTTCGGCAGTCGATTGTGGACTGGAGTTCCACAAGATCAATTGGTCAAGAAGTGAGGGATTATTTTGAAGTCGATGCCGACTAGTCGCTCATGCCTTTGCTTTTGCTTCTGCTGCTACTTTTGTTTTTGCTTATGCATTTGCTTTGCTTTGGCAGTTTATTTTTCCCTTGTCAGTCATGTGTGCTCCTGTATGCAAGTTTGCATCTCTGTAAATTGTCCCGTCTTTTTATCTATATCTATATATATATATTTCTGATTTACCAATTAAAAAAAAACTATAAGAGTGGTTGACTTTCCCTGACATAGTTTGATAAACTGAGTATGATCATCTTGGTTTTAGGTGTACCCTTGTTTCTTCATGGCTCCACTAAGCTTTTCAAACCAGGCAAGGGGAAAATGTTTTAAGCCATGCACAAAGCAGACAGACCCAAACACTTTTTGTGGAAGAGAAAAATTGGGAGATTTAGGTGAAAGGATGTCAAGCGGGACTTTGAAGCCCAAGATACATAAGGGCATTTTGTTCATAAGAAAGGCAACGGAAAGTAAGGTGTTTGACCAAAGGTGTTTGGGAACATGCCTATCAAGGAGAAGAGATCTACTGATGTCAAAAAGATGTCTATTCTTGCGTTCAGCCACTCCATTCTGCTGGGGAGTGTGAACACAAGTGGTGTGGTAAACAATGTTGTGGTCTATAAAGTAGGTGCACAAGTCCCTACTTAGATATTCCCCACCATCGTCATAGCGAAGAATATTAAGGTTAGTATTAAATTGAGTACATTTAATCCTATGAAAAGCTTTAAAAAAAGCATAAACATCATATTTGAATTTACAAAGATACACCCAAGTGGCACGAGAAAAGTCGTCACTAAAAGACAATATTTATAATCAAACACAGAGGTAATGGGTGGAGGACCCTAGATATTAGAGTGAACAGGTTCAAAAGGTGAATTGCATTTAGAGGTGCTAGGAGGGTGTGAAACCCTTCAATGTTTAGATAATTCACAAGTTTCACATTTAAAAGAAATATCAAATAAAGAAACAAACAACTGAGGAAACATCCTCTTAAGAAGCAAAAAAGAGGGATGACCTAAACAAAGTGTCATCGAATCAACTGGTCAAAATTACTCAAGTGCCCTGAAGAGTTCAAGAGAAGGAAAAGGAAGATCTATGTTCTAGACAGAGGTCCTGAAAGAAAAATTAATATTGCCTAATTCATCTAGTCCTAATAATCCTTAAGATTTATACTGCTTTTATATACAAGGCCATGTCATTTCTAACATAAGTGTGAACAACCCTTTTAAACCAATGAAAGGGGATGGGGGAATATCAGTGAACATTTAGCTTGACCTGTTGTTCAAGACAATAGAAAAAAAATATCAAGATGAGAGGCCATTTGGTAAATCTAATACCTTAGCAGTCAGATCCTTCAGTGCTGAGACTAACTTCTCAAAGACCTGATCTTTGTACCAGGTGTTACGGATTAATATCCGCTGACCAGTTACTGGAGTAAAAGGTACACAACACTGTAATTTTGGATAATAGCTAGATCCAAAACTGTAGTAGGCATCAGCCCAAGAATGGTCAAAGACAAATTCTCCATAAGAGTGGCTGCAAAACAAAACTAACCAGCTGAGCCACCAACAAACATATAAATCAGTTAAACGTAAAATCACCGGAAGAATTATCATAGTAAATTACACAAGAACATGGTATATTACAGCAGATGTTAAACCTTTTAAGATAAAGTGGAACAACACCTACGATTCTTTCAAACTCATCCTGAGCAATGATGTGCCGAGGTAACCATCCCGTTTCCTGAAATGGGTTCAGATGCATATTAAAGATATTGATTGAAGTTTTAGATTCATTCATGCTGAATGACCATTCACCACTGGAAAACTGTTTTTCTAAAAAAAATGATTCCTAGAAAGCAGATGTATTTTACAAAGAGAGCAATGCACTAACCAGGAAAACGGAATAAATTAGTTAATACTAATAGAACTCAAAGTGTGAAGGATTATGAAGTGATAAAGCCAACCTTCACTGCACAACCCGACTCCTCTAAGCTTGAAAGAAAACCATGGGTCAGAAATGGATTTAGTTTTTCGGGGCCTGTAGCATCCTCCGCACATGCATCCCAATCATTTGATGAGACCTCTGTAATTGAAGAAACCACTGAAAGGGATATCTTCTGAGGTTTCATCTTGTCTGTTGAGAGTCCCTAGATAGAGAAATGCAATAACAGTATTAGTAGACCAATGGAGCATTAAATACAGCAAGGGAAGTACCAAGGAATCAAACAATGAAAGGACAACAGAAAACACCTCTGGGCCTGACCCTGTCACAGTAAATGCCCCCAGAGTAAAATCCATTTCATGTGGCTCCACAGTTTTCCTAGGTCCCCAAAATATTGCACTAATTTCAGATAGATGAACCGAATTTCGGAAACTTTGTCTGGAATGTGAGTTTCCCTATGATCCAAGAATACAATGTCAACTTTTCACTTCACCTATTAAAAGCCACATGAAATATTCACGAAGAAAAATTTTACAAAAATGAAAAAAATATGGTTGACACAATAACTACTAAAAAAAATATCGTCTACATACTTGGATAAGACTCACACAGAACAACCTTTTTGTTTTTTGGTAATCCAATTGGAACAACTGCAGAGTATTTGCATGAAATAAAAGCTATCAAACCAGTGAAAGAACAGTACCCCAGCTCTGCTACTAAGTCAAGCTTATAGAATGATGAAAACTTCATAACTATGTCACAATGAAAATCAATTGCTTGAAAATATTGGTGCCTTAGACACACATATCAGGTACATATGTCCAACACCAGCCAATGACTCAATCTGGATAAAGTATATAAATCCACATGGGTTACAAAGAACTAATATCAGTTTGGTCGATTTATTATAATGATTTCTCTGCCCAGTGTCCAGTTCCCTCTTTTCATTTAAGAGTTAAAGGGGGGAAAACTATCTGGATTGTAAGTATCCTAACTCAGATGACCTGAAGATGTTGTCACCCACCAATCTACCAAAAGGACGTGCTTGTCTTGAAAGTAAGTCCCCAATTCGTGTCCTATATTCATGAACTACTATGATCACTACGCGTTTTGGTTGCATATGTTTTTCCAGCTGGACAACCTCAATATTTAATTAGATCTCTAAGTATTATCCAGTATTAACCGTCTGAAAAACAAAGTGAAATACTCGAGCTAACACATCTCTTGCAAAGGAAAAAGAAGCTAGGTTTTGCCATGGGAAAATGAAGCTAGGGTTTTTGTGAGTGCTCGTCTTCATGGCTGATCCTCCTCTGGAGGCCATCAAGAAGGGGTTCTCTAGAGTTTTTCATTCAAAAGAAAATCAGCATCAGTCAGAAACTGCAGCCAAGTTGTTCCCTGAAGCTTTGGAATCTCAACATGAAGCATTCGATGAATCAGATTTAAAATCTCATTCATCGTTCAAGGAAGAGTCTGCTCTCTATTATTCAAATGAAGAGATGAACAAAGCAGCAGAACCCTATGTTGACGAGGTGCGTTGGAGTTATGGTCCTATTGGTGACAAATTATGTTATTTGTCTTTGTGCTACTTTTCTGTTCTCTCTTACTTATTGGTTAATGTCTTTAGTCTTAAGGGTGTTTCAGCCATTGCTGTGTATGGTACATGCACGCACGTGTGGGGGGAGGGAGGGTGGACACCAAAGACACTAGTAGACGCTCCACACCTCCACCTTATTTTTCATAATTTTGTTCTTCTTCCTCTCTTTTTCTTCAATCCACTAAAGCCTATTGTATTACTTGGAATAGAGCAGATCTGCAAGACAAAAGAGAGAAGACTTGGAGAAATCTTGTCTGTGTCACTGACCATATAACTGAAGTCACCAATCATACATTCAGTTATCTGATATCATATCATCTGCAAGAAGGTACCGCCCAATCTAGATTAATCAGTATTTTTTATAGTTTTCTCATTCTTTGGGGGATTTGTAAGGACGCTGTTTTCTGAAAAAAAAAAAAACTGGAAACAAATCCTAAAAAATACTGAAATCGGTGTTTCAATGGGAACCCTTGATGTAGTCAAGAATAGTACCATCAACAGTACCTGTGAAGTGTACTCGGATTGCCAAGTCCATGGTGTGAAAGGAAGGTATGAAGTTAGGAATAGGAAAGGAATAAGGGACGACTGCCATCTTTGCTTAGTAAGCCCCTCTTCGAGTCCCTACTCCTATAAAGTAGCTTATACGGGTTACTGGTGTTGCTGAAAGAAAGCATAGACACATTATTGAAACTGCTAGATCTTTGTTGTTGTTTGCATCTGTACTTGGTCAGCTTTGGAGTAAAGCAGTTCTTACAGCTGTTTCTAACATGAATCGCATTCCAGCATCTGTTATCTCTGGTCTCTCTCCATATGAAAGACTTTTTGGTATGAAACCTGATTACTTTGTGTCGTAATGGATCATCTAAATAAGCCCATCACAGCTTTATTATCTAGTTGCTTTATTATGTTTTAGTGTCTATTATCTTTTATGTAATTAAGGGGCATTTATGTCATTTCATTCTGTTAGTAATATAAAAAAGAGCTAAAGGGATGAAGAAACTAATTTTTCATACCCTATTTTCCTTCCTTCTTCGTTAAGGCTTGTATTTTTCTTTTTTTTCTTTGTTTAATAGCATGAATAGTGCCACATGAATAGTTCTACATGAATAGTGCCGCATGAATAGTGTCGCATGAATCTAGTATGGTTTAATATTTTTGAAGTTCAGATTGATTTTATTCCGAGTATTTGGAGTATTTAAGTTGCTGTTTCATGCTCTCGAATGATTTTATGAAAAAATAAATCAGATTTACATCATTCAAGTTTAAAAGGTTTTTGGAGTTGATAGACATCTAGATCTACTATCAATCATTAGATCTAGAGTTATAAGTGTTAGAATTTTTTGGGTAATTTTTGAAGTATTGGAATTTTTTAAGTGATTTTTTGAGGTGTTGTTGTTTGATTGTATGAAGTTGAAAACCTTGGTGGAAGGTTGTCAAGTGTGTGAGTTGTTGATTTGTATAAATCAGAATTGATTTAGACCTCTAGTTGAGGCGTTGTTGGTGTTCGAGAGATCCGGCTTATTTGCTTATTTAGTTTTTTAATCCCTGAGTAAAACGTATGTCTGGGATTGGTGGTATGGAGGAACATCCAAGCATGCAGATCAGTACACATAGTGCCTCCTTCGCTGGTATTGCCTCTTTTGGGGAATCCCCTATTATGCTACCTCCTTTTCAAGAGTCCTCTAAGGACACCATTTCAGTATCCAAAGAGGAACTTGAGCGCTTCAGTTTGTTACTTTCACAGATGGAGTTATCTTCTAGATTCCTCACTTTTGTTGCTTAGACAGGTACTCATGCATCTGCCCATCAGGTAAATTCATTAACCTCACATGGGATTCCTTGGATCATCGATTGAGGAGCCTCAGATCATATGTCTAGTACGACCACACTTTTATCGTCTTACAACTCTTGCTCTAGTCTTTTGAGATTGAAAATAGTTGATGGTTCATTTGCATCTATGTCTGGGAAAGGAAACATCCATGTCACCCCTACTCTCTTTGTCATTTGTATTACATGTTCCTGGGTTTTGTATTAACCTCATTTCTGTTAGTAGTTTAACTAAGCATATGCATTGTAGTGTAATATTTTTTCCATCTCATTGTGTATTTTCAGGATCTGATGACAGCGGTAGATTGGGAGTGGACTTTACATCTTGGTTCAGACTCCTGCTCCTATCTCTAGTGTTTTTCAATCTCGTAGTACTACCAATAAAGACCAGATTTTTCTCTGACATCATTGGTTGGGTCACTTGTTGTTTCAATCCTTAAAAATTTTGCTTCCTCGTTTGTTTGAGTCTGTCAATTCACAAAGTTTGCAATGTGAAACTTGTAAATTGGCAAAGCATAGTCGTGTTTTATTTTTCCCCCAGTGCTAAAAGAAGTTTGTTTCCGTTTGAAATTGTCCATTCAGATGTATGGGGAATCTCTCCCCCTCTATCATTGTTTGGATTTTGATATTTTATTTCATTTATTGATGATTACTCCCACTACACTTGGTTGTACTTGTTGAAAACTCGAGATGAGGTGCCCAATACTATTCGCACATTTCATAACATGATCAAAATTCAATTTAACAAGAATGTTAAGATATTTTGCTCTGATCATGGTAGCAAATACCTTGAAGGATCACTCAGAGCTTACTTTGCTGAACATGGAATTATTCATCAAAACAGTTGTGTAGAGACGTCACAACAGAATGGAGTTGCGGAACGAAAGAACCGTCATTTGCTTGAGGTAGTTCGAAGTTTGTTATTAAAGATGAAAGTTGAAAAAAAGTTTTGGTCTGAGGCAATGCTTACAGCAACGTATTTGATTAACCGGATGTCCTCTCAGGTTTTGGATTTCAAGTCTCCACTTCAATTATTGCGTCCTGAGAGTCCTCGTTTTAGTCTTCTGCTTCGTGTCTTTGGTTGTACTTGCTGTCTTCATATCCTAGGTCCAAACCGTTCTAAGTTGGATCTTAAGTCCACCAAATGTCTATTCTTAGGGTATTCCTCTACACAGAAGGGGTATAAGGTGTTTGATCCCCTAACATGTAAGAGGTTTATCTCGGGTTCCTCTTTAGGAGGAGAGTGTTAATGAAGAGATACCTCTTCCAATATGGCAATACCAATACCCCTCCCAGTTCCTATTCTGGGAGAAACTTCTTTAGTGCCGTTGTTGTCCTCTTTTGATGACACTAGAGAGAAGGAAAAGGAGTTGAAGACATACTCAAGACGTTCCAGGGTGGAGCCTCTATCAACTAAACAACACTTTCAACATACCTCTGTGAATCCAAATCCATCTACTTCTCTGGTTGCTCTCAGTCCAAGTAATTTTTCATCTTTACCCAACACTACTGATCTTAATGCTCTTATTGTCTTACGCAAAGGGAAACGTACTTGTACATCTCATCCTATCTCTAACTTCATTTCTTATGAATTTTGTTCCCCTTATATTCGTGGTTTTGTCTCATCTTTGTCTTCAATATCTATTTCATCTAGAGTCACAGATGCATTGTAGCACCATAAATGGAAGGAAGCAATGTGGGAGGAAATGAAGGCACTTACAAAAAATAATACATGAGTACTTGTTGATGCTCCTAAAGACAAGAAGTTAGTTGGATGCAAGTGGGTTTATACTGTAAAATACAAGGCTGATGGAACTTTCAACATATACAAAGCATGGTTGGTCGCTAAGGGATTCACTGAGACCTATGGGATCGGATCGATTATCAAGAAATATTTGCTCCTGTAGCCAAAATGAATACGATCAGAATTCTTCTTTCATTAGTAGCAAATCAGTCCTGACCTCTCTTTCAGTTGGATGTGAAGAACGTTTTTCTTGATGGAGATCTCCAAGAAGTTTATATGGCTTTACCTCTTGGGTTTAATGTTCAGAATCAGAAGGGTAAAGTTTGTCATCTGAACAAGGCAATTCATGACCTTAAATTGTCCCCTAGGGCTTGGTTTGAAAGGTTTAGTGGAGTTGTGAAGAAGTTTGGATATACTCAATGTCACTTAGATCATACGTTATTTGTGAAGCATTTGGGAAACACAACTACTTGTATGTAGATGATATTGTTGTAACTGGAGATAACCCAGGGGAGATACGGAATCTTAAGGATCTTCTAGTCATAGAGTTTGAGATTAAAGATATGGGTTTACTTAGGTATTTCCTTAGGATTGAAGTTGCCCACTCAAGGAAGGCCATCTTCATATCTCAAAGAAAATATATCATCGATTTATTGGAAGACACTGGAAAGCTTGGCTCGAAACCTATGGCAACTCTTATGGAAGCTAATGTTAAGCTTGACTATGAGAGTAGCGAATTGCTTGAAGATGTTGGTCTGTTCTAGAGACTTATTACCAGGTTGATTTACATATCCTTGACTTATCTTGATATTGCTTATGCAATGAGTGTAATCAATCAGATCATTCACTAAGTCGAGAGTTATTATTCAGACGGAATGGGCACTTCAAGATAGAAGTGTACACAGATGTTGACTGGGTCAGTCACAGATTGCCGATCTACGTTAGGCTATTGCACCATGATTGGTGAAAATTTGGTTACTTGGAGAAGTAAGAGCAGTTTGTGGTTACATGGTCTAGTGTCAAAGCAGAGTATAGAGCAATGACTCATGGAGCCTGTGAATTATTGTGGATGAAGACCTTGATGACATAACTGGGTTCCTCAAACCCATCAAAGATGACACTCTATTGTGATAATAGAGTTGCTATTAACATTGCACATAACCTAGTGCAACATGACACGACCAAACATATTGAGGTTGACAGACATTTCATAAGAGAGAAGATAACTTCGAAGATAATTAGTCTTGCCTTTGTAAAAACAGAAGATCATTTAGCAAATGTTCTTACGAAGGCGGCTTCTTCATCACATCATCATGGGCTTATTGGCAAGCTTTGCATGTTGGACATTTATGCACCGCTTAAGGAGGAGTGTCGTAATGGACCATCTAAATAAACTCATCACAGCTTTATTATCTAGTTACTTTATTATGTTTTAGTGTCTATTGTCTTTTATGTAATTAAGGATATTTAGTGCCCTTTCATTTTGTTAGTAATATAAAAGAAAAGCTAAAGGGATGGAGAAACTAATTTTCCATACCTTTCCTTCATTCTTCCTCTTCTCCTCTTTCTCTCTTCCACAAACCTAAGTTTACTATTCTTAATTTTCTACTCTTTGCACTTCGTGTCTTTGGTTGTGCTTCTTCCCAAATGTGGACATACAAAACTTACTGCTGCCCATTCTGCTCTTTGTGTCTTTCTCATGGTGTCGAGCAAAAGAGATATCGGCGCTATGTTCCCGTTGCTAGGAAACTTCGTATCTCGCGTCATGTTTCTTTTTTAGAGTGTCTACTTCCTACCTCCTCTACAATTATTAGTAAAGAAGATCTCATTATGCTTGATCCTTTTTTATTATTCTACTTCTTCTAAAGAACCTCATTTGGTGATTAACAAAACGAGCTCCACACATCTTACGAATCTGGATTCTCCATAGGACATTGTAAGTAGCACATCAGTTTCTAGTATATCGCAACTTGACCCCTATCCCTCTCCTATGCTCGGGCCTACTTCTGCTTCTAAAGATGATGATTCTACTGAATCTCACGCTAACCGCAAGTACTCTCTCCATGTTCGACAACCTTCTACTCGTCTTTGTGATTATCATACTTGTTTTTCTTCTGCATATCGATCTTTTCTTGCTTCTGTTCATTCTTTTCATGAGCCTCAGTCGTATCGAGAGGCATCTTTTGTCCCGCATTAGCAGCAAGTCATGGACGAGGACTTGAGTTCTCTGCAAAAGACACATACTTGGGACTTGGTTACTCATCCAGAGGGAAAGAATACGATTGGTTGTAGATGGGTACATAGTTACCAAGTCGGGGTTCGGGAATAATTCGTCAAAGAAAAAGTTCAGAAATAAATCGGGAAAATGTCAGGTAAGAAATGAAAAAATATAATATAATTTTACTAATTATGAAAGGTATAAACAAATATATTTCATAAATAAGACATTTATTCGGGACTTTTTCAAAATATCGTGAATAATTCGTGTTTAATTTGCGACTTTTTGAAAAAGTCGCTATTTTTCCAAAACTCACGAATACTTCGCAAATTAATCGTTCGATGACAAAGTCAAGTATTATTCGGGATTTTTGAAAAAATCGGAGAACATGGTAACTATTGATGGGTATATAAAATCAAGACAGGCTCTAATGGATCCTTAGAACGCTATAAGTAAAAGGTTACACACAGGAGTATGGGATTGAGTAATCGGAGACCTTTGCTCCTTTGGCCAAGATGACATCTGTCCGCACATTAATCTCCGTTGTTGTTGTCCGTGGTTTGCCATTATATCATATGGATGTCAAATTTGCCTTTCTAAACGGCGATCTTCGGAAAGAAGTGTAAATGCATCCTCCTCCTAGTCTCCCACACAAGTCACATCAGGTGTGTCGATTGTGTCATGCTCTTTATGGTCTCAAACAAGCCCCTCACGCTTGGTTTGAGAATTTTAGTGGTGTTGTACAACATGCTGGTTTCTCTCAAAGTATGCATGATTCCACTTTATTTTACTCTAGTTCAGAGCACGGAAGGATTCTCTTGCTACTATACGTTGATGATATGATTATCACCGGAGATGATGTTGTTGGGTCTGTCAATTGAAGAAGCAACTTCATGATCAATTTGAGATGAAGGATTTAGGCGCTCTACGGTACTTTCTTTCTACTCCGTGATCTGTGCATTGGGCAGCTATTGTTCTTATTCTTCGATATCTTCGAGGGAACTTATTTCAGAGCCTTCAGGTGAATGAGCAAATGGTCCGCTTGAAACCCTATATCCACTAATCCTCTTATCACTCTGAAGAACAAGTGTTGTTCTGAATTCTTTCGTCCATCCTCACCTTCCATGAGCTCTCTGGATACTTTGTAACAACCGTACCTAAACAAGTCTCTCTCTGTAGCAGACAGCAATCTACACTTCTCTAACTCTTCTTCTTCGACTAGGAAGTAAGGTTGTTGTGGTACTCGCCCCAAAATAATCTTTGAACATTTTCGTTTTGTCCTTAAGGCCCATAACCTTATTGAGTGGCTGACTCACGAGTCCATCCTTCCATATGTCTTTATACCTTTCTAACATCTCTTGTTGGCCCTATCTATTATAGTAAAGGAGATTGGAGCCTTGGACAGATTTTTATCCCGATGAAACCTCGTTCAATATCACTCTGAATAGTCATTCATCAATATCCACCTATCTCTTTCATTCCTTCAACTCATCCATCCATGACTTTCTTTCCCGCT
Organism: Tetracentron sinense; assembly: GCA_015143295.1. Taxonomy (NCBI): domain Eukaryota; kingdom Viridiplantae; phylum Streptophyta; class Magnoliopsida; order Trochodendrales; family Trochodendraceae; genus Tetracentron; species Tetracentron sinense. The sequence goes on from CM026552.1 coordinate 55,150,018, forward strand.
ACCCACCCACCACATCGAGATAAGGTGACCGATCGTCCACTTCAAGTTCGATTTTTCCATCGGATGGATCAAAGAGATGAGCAGGTGGAGATTTTGACTCAACTACTTCATTCTACAGTCGGATGGGAGGATGGATCAACCACTACTTCTGTTTGTCGAGGGGTGTGAATGACTCGCAATCGCGCACCCACGACTTCCTTCTATGGCTTGTCCTGGATAGCTTCTTCATGAGCGGGTGATAAGCTAGGCCTTCTGGAGATAAACGGAGATTCAATCACGGAAAGGTGAGATTTGATCCATTCTTTATCTGGCAGTAGGAGATGAGAGGTTTACCTAGCTTGGTATGGGACACTTCCATCAGCAGGTGGGTTAGCATCTATAGTTTCTTTGTCGAGGGAGGTTTTGCCGGTCCCGAGGCGGCTTCTTCTTCATTCCTTTTGTACACGGCTAGAGCAGCAAGAGGGGTCGATGGCCAACTCGATACTTCTTCATTCAATCCGACATCGGTGGAAAAGAAAAGTAGGTCATCAGATGTATGGGATGGATCTCTTTTAGGGTGGTGGGTCGACAACTTTCGGAGTAGGTGGTTTGAGAGATTTAGTAACATGGTTCAAAGAGTTGGACATTTGCTGACTCATGTTGGTCACATTGTGCATATCAAGTGCAGTGAAAACGATAATACAATGCTAGCCTTGTATGTTGATGATATAGAGGTAGCATGACATAATTTGCAGTAGATTCAGCACTGTAAGATCTTTCAAAAGTTTAAAATTATAGATTTGGGGCCCTTAATGTACTTTTGGAGGATAGAAGTAGTCAGATTGAGGAAGAGGATCTTCCTTCCCCACGCACGTATGTGTTGGATCCGCTTGGTGATACGGGGACCCTTGGCTGCAAACCGGTAGCTACACCCATGGAACCCAATTACACAATAGATGCGAAGAAGAGTCCTTCAGTTATATGAGAATATTTCAGACGCTGGTAGGGATGTTAAAATACATATCATTCACAAGACTCTATATTTCCTTCATATCAAGACTATTAGTCAGTTTATGCATGCTCCTACAAACAGCTCATCTGGAGGCAGCACATTGGGTACTCAAATACCCCAAGTCGTGCCCTCGAAAAGGACCATGGACATTTAAGAGTGAAAACATAGACTAATAAAGATGTACTAGATCCATTGTTGGTAGGTAGTCCACCTTGGGATATCGTACAAAGTTTGGTGGGAACCTAGTGGCAAGAAGGAGAAAGCAGCGATAATTTGTGAGCAGGTCTAGTGTATTCTATTAGAATACAAGTCCATTGCCCACAGGACGTGTGAGATATTGTGGAAAAGATCTTGTTGCGAGAGTTGGACTTCCAGCGGAAGGTCATGACCACATCCACAATTACCAATCGGGGCTCAGGAAGTATTCATCAAGGAAAACGTTTGGAAAAATGGGCAAATTTTCAAAAAAAACATAAATAAATTGGGAAATTGTCAGGTAAGATATGAAAAAATATAAAATAAAACTAATAATTATAAAAACTATAAACAAATATATTTCATATATTAGAGATTTATTCAATATTTTTCTAAAAAGTCATGAATAATTCGTGTTTAATTCGCAAAATTCGCGACTGTTTCAAAAAGTCACTACTTTTTTTCAAAAGCCACTACTTTTTCCAAAAGTCACGAATAATTCGTGAATTAATTGTTCGATGAAGAAGTAGTGTATTATTTGGGACTTCATGAAAAAATTGGAGAACTTTGTTGCTATGATCATGACTATAAGGAAGTAATCAACATCACTTATAATCTTGTCCAACATGACAGGACTAAACTCATTGAAGTAGACTGCCACTTCATCCAAGGGAGGGTTGCTTCCTAGGATACTTTCTTTCCTTATGTAAAGACTAAGGAAAAACTTGCAAATATCCTAACTAAAGAAGTTGGCAAGACCCAATTGCAAGATACTCAAGGCAAGTTGGCATGTTCGACATTGATGCCCCAACTTGAAGAGGATTGTTGATTTGTGACAGGGTGGATCCTCCGTTATGGTCCTATTGGTTACACTATGTTATCTTTCTCAATGTTATTTTTCTATTTCCTTCTTTGGTTTGTAGTTATTCTTATCCGTTTTCGGGGTTATTCCATGAATGAGTGTGGCGAGACCATACACAATATATGTCCCATCTTTTTCTTCTTTCTATTCTTCTTCTTCCTCCCTTTCTCTTTAATCTATGAAACGCTAAATTCGAAGTGCTGAAATGTACGGACTTGTAGAAAAGTTTAGTGCATACCGTGCTCGCCTAGAAGAGATAAGATCGTACTGTTTTGAGGTTTGGAAACTCATAGGAGGTTACTCGATAACTCTTCTTAGTCCGAGGCAGATTTTTATTCTAATTCAATACAAATTGATAAGTTGTTTCTATAGATTAAGATGGTTGAGGGTTCTATTCAATAGCCAAGTGATAGCAGTAGTGCTATGCAACTGATGTATTTCCAATCAAACAAAAAAAAAATTCTACAAGGCAATGATAGACCAGCTATGCTTTATAGAGCAAAGTGTTGGGCTTTTAAGAAGCAACATATTAATAGAATTCGTATAGCCAAGATGAAAATGCAAAGATGGATGATTGGGATGACAAGGAAAGATAAGGTAAAAAGTGAGTGTATTTGAGAGAATCTGGGAGTAGGTCCAATTAAAGATAAATAAGGGAGCGCCGATTAATATGGTTTGGATACGTCCAACGAATACCACTAATGGCTTCAATGAGAATGAGTGAATTGGTATAAGTTGAAGGCTTTGAAAGGGTGGGGTGAAGGGCAAAAATGGCGCAAATGGAGAGAGTGATAAAATATTTAATAACACCTGACTAGAAGGTATGCCTTTGTATAAAAGGAATGGCGTAACAAGATTCATGTTGCTGAGCCCATTACGTTTGGGATAATGCATTAAGGTGATGTTTATGACTCATAAAGAAGAAGAAGAAGAAGAAAAAAAAAAAAACATGAGAAGATTTTTTTCCCAATTATAATCAGAACCCCATGAAAAAAAAAATAGAAAAGCAAATGTCGAACAATGAGAAAAGAAAGTGTAGAACAATGAGAAAAGCAAGTGTAGAACAATGAGAAAACTCAGGAGGAAGAAATTGTTACCACATTCAAACCAATTAGAACCAAATTTCCTAAGGAGATATGCCAAATGTAATGGATAAAATTCATAATTGAGCAAGTGTTACAAGGGCGAGTAGAATCCTCGTCCTTTGAAAGGACGATTGAGGTTTCCGTGCTCCATTGATGAGCTCGTGCTCTTCAGGACGATTTCAGATATCGTCATCTGAAAGACGATTTCAAATATCGTCATTATGATAAGGACGAACTCGTGTTCACATTGAAGATGGAACCGCCTTACAGGACGGAATAATCAGGAGGTGATCTATTTACTCTATTGTTAGGTGAAAAACATTGTCTTAACATTTAATGCATTTAATGTTGGTCATCTCAACTTGCTTTTGACCTGAGACCGACCTTAGAAATAGTAGGCTCACACGTGTGACACGTATGCATGAAGATCTGTCTGACACATCATAAAGTAAATTGCATGGGCATAGATGAGCATGGTGAGGCATCCGAGCTCAAGCCTATAAATACCTCAGGCTTTCCATAAGGTAGGGACTGCTGAAAGACTACTGGAAAATTACTGAAACACTATTACAAAACCCCTGAATCTCGACCATTTATACCTCCTATCACTGTGCAAGCTGGACTGACAAGTTCAAAATCCTGAACACACTCTCTTTCAAAGTTTGTTCTTTGCACTTCATCTTCAACGTATACTGACTTGATCGTCGGAGGACTTTGACAGGAGGAACCCCCACCCGTATCAACAAAGAGGTGTTGTGAATCTACCTTCTTCTTTACACCAGTCAACCAGAAGCTAAGGAGCGAGTGATGTGTGGACAATCCAAGAAATCCCATCACACCAAATAAAATGAGAAAGGGGATAGAAATGAAAATGATCTCAATCTAAAATCTATTTCAAATAATTCCAGATGAAATTTTGACAATCTTATAACATAATTCGACCAGAACTCCATGAAAAGAACCAATTAAAGAAAAAAATAAAAGCATTCTAAAAACAAAGAAGCAGATTGAAGAAATACTCAGAATCTTAAATGTACAATAGAGAATTTTAGAGATGGAACCTCAACCAAATTCTCTCTTTTCAAAATCAAAACTCAAAAAAAAAAAATCATATAAAACAACAAAAATTAGGGGGTGAAAAAAAAAATTACCCAAAAGTTGATTTGATTCTGTGACGAAATCTGGCATTAAATAGTGATTAACTTCTCAACAAGTATACTACAACTCGGCGACAAAAAAAAAAAAAAACTAAAAGAAAATCGTAATAGAAGTTTGGAAAAAGCTTACAAGTTGAGGCGGGGTTTGGCCAAGGAAGGGCGAAGAGCAGCGCTTGAGAAGGTGAGTTGGAGAGTAGCAGTAGCAGACTACTACTGCCATGGCCACTTGATTCGCTCGCTCGAGCTCACGATTGAATTTCAGAGACTCTGAGTGTAGTTTTTGAGGCCAAAACAATGAAGAAGATTCCGTTTTTATATATTTTGCTTGGAAGCCAGAGACACGTGGAATTGCCGAGGCCAGATTATGAATCAAAGCTTTTTCAAGATATAAAATAAAGGGGGCAGTTATTAGTCCACCAGCCATTTGCTTGTGAAGTTAAATGCCCTCTCCACGTGACCCTTTTAACGTCCCTTCAATTATGGTTAAGCTTAAGAAAATTAAGATTAACATCTATGTTTTTTTTCTTAAAAACCAAGGTTAAATTACTTCACAGTAAGAGAATGATTCTTAAACACAATTGAAACACAATTGATGGTTGTTGAAAATAGGGGGGTTGACCAATGAGGTCTGCACATTTCTTAACCACAATTGATGGTTGTTGAAAATAAGGGCATGGATTAATGAGGACTGCACATTCCATTACACACGGTAGAATGGGCGGTAAGTTAAGCATTTCTCTAAACTAAATACATATAAAACTTTTTTTTTCTTTTTGGAAGGTAGAAAATATTTAACTTACCACGCATTTCCACTATGTAATGAAAGTCTTCATTGGTCCTCCATTTTTAATACTCATTAATTGTGATTAAGATTCACTTACTTTAAGATACATCCATTTAGTTGATTTTTAGGAAAAAATATTTACTTTAAGTTGGTTAAGCTTAACCAAACATAATCACAATTAAAAGAGGATGAAATGGGAAGACATTTAATTATGTAGTCAAATGCAGGATAGGCTAATCACTATTCAAAAATACTGCTTCTCCGACCGCATGCTGAGACTTTGCTTAGACATATACGAAAAATTCTAGTCCCATTCTCAAATTTCCAAAGTCTCACAATGATAATGACAATTGTTGCTACACCTACCTATTACCTTGGAAACCACTTGCAAACCACAACTTTCTATGTTTGTATTTATTATTATTATTATTATTTTTTGCAGGCAACAATGCCATGCCACTTAGAGACTTTGGAAAGAAAAATGATTTGCGAGACTCGACTAGCACTCCTCTAAACATACACTATAATATACCCTCCAATGAGGGGACCTGTATGCCTGATCCTCCTAATTCTACAAATTTGTGAACTTTTTTTTTATCTTCCTAAGGCCCATGGGTCGGGTAAGGGCTGAATTTTTGAAAGCCTTTAACTTGAGAATCGGGCTAAGGCATTGTCGGTCCTACCAACTCCAGCTCAGCCCTTCACATGCTTTACTACACTATAATATATATTGTTGGATATTTTCTAAAATATTATTATGAGTGTTGTTAGTGTGTAAGGCGTTGCATAGCAAGGCCATGCACGTGCTCTTGTTTTAGCAGTTAAACAACAAGGGAACCACATAGAGGTTGTTAGAGGTTAGGGCTGTCAATGAGCCGAGCCAGCTCGAAACAAGTCGAGCTTGAGCGGGATTAAAAAGCTCATCGAGCCGAGCCAAGTGAGTGTGTCGCGACCCAAAATACCCCCTGGGAGTTAGGGATACTTTGGCCCGTAATGTGCTATAACTGATACCAAACCATCTTGCAATAATACTCAAGGCATAACATAATAAAATCTTAAATAATGCGGAAGTTTAAATCAAACTGCGGAAGCGTAAACAAATTATTATTTTTTTTCTATATATAGTCGGTATCCCAAGTTTGTACATACAAAATCCAAAAGTAAAGGTGGACATGCCCACCTATCAAAATACAAAATGACCTCTTACTATCACTCCGCTCAGCAATGATCTAGATATGGCCACACATCTAAGTCTCTCTCCTCCTGTGGCTGCAATGGGATATGTGGATCCCTTTCTTCTACATATTCCTCTTCAACCCATGGCTTTAGGTCATTGATATCAAACAGACCTGTCGACATAACATGTACGGTTGAGCATGAAATACTCAGCGAGCACAAACTAATAGCTAATCATACAATAATAACAAGATTCCACATGCAAATGTTTAAAGAAATAATAATCACAACATTCATGCTTAAACCCGTCGTGGAAAACCTTTCATAAAAACTTATACTTTTCTTGGAAATCAAACCATCTTATGCATGCTTATGAGTACTTATGAATGCTTGTGAGCCTCGTGTTTTCTTATGAGTTCTTATGACTTGTCTTATGAGATTGTGAGCCTTCTTGTGAGCTTATGATCCGTAGAGACATATGCAAGATCTTAGACTTGTGAGATTCTTATGAGTTCTTGAAAAGCCCTGCGAGACTTATGATCCGTGGAGTTTATGCAAGATTTTAGACTTGATCCTTGTGAGCATGAGTTAATCGATCTTAGAATACCAACCCAAAGTTTGGCTTTGTCCATGCTTATGCTTCTTTCTTAGGAATGCCTTTAAAAACCTTTCTTATACTTTTTGAAACACATGCTTATGAGAAACCTCGGTTCATGCAAATGTGCGTGTTTGTGCTTGACAATTTGTGATAATAATAATGGCATTGAATGATTACAAGAACATGATATAGCATTCCAAACATTTCTTGAACTATGTAAGCCTTGAAATAAACATATATATAGCATTTCACTTAACATTGCCAAATGGGGAAATTCCTTAAATCATATCTTCATTTTCTTACTTTAGTCTTCATTCATGCATTTCATCAAACATGTAGTATGCAACTCTTTCTTAGGTCTTTTCACATATGATTTCACACTCACATTTCATCAAACATCATAGGTGTGTTCATTATTGGTAAAATACTCATCCATCCTTTCCATTACACAACATCATCACATCCTACTTGGCATCCATTCGCCTTAACCTCCACACATTCACCACACATCCATCACCTTCCCACTTATCTTATTCCTTTAGGTTATATGATTAACTTCATGAAAATGATTCAAAATATAGGGTAATACTAGGTTAACTATAAGAGTGTACTAACCTTGATTATAAACTCTTAATCTTGAAGGAAAGCCCTCTTGATTTGGAATCCAAGCTTGAGGAAGAACACCAACTTGAAATATGGAGGAACCCTCGCTTGATTTAGGGAAGAATCTTGATCTCCTTCTTCTTCAATCTCAAACCCCTCTTGCAAATCCCCAAATCTCTCGTCCCTTTCACTCTCTCAATCCTTCTCTTAGTCTCTCTAGGTTTAGGGTAAATCCTAAAAGCCCCAAATGAGCCCTATTTATAAGCCAAGGGTAATAACCCTTGATTTCGCGACTTAAAAAAAATAGAGTTCCGTGATGACGATCGATCGTTGGCTTGGGACGATCGATCGTCCAGCTTCCCGAAAACTATCTAGATTTATGGGTTAAGGGCGATTGATCGCCAAGTTTGGGACGATCAATCGTCCAAGTTCTAGTAGATTGCCCAGGTTTCTGGGCTCCGGACGATCGATCGTCGTCTTGGGGACGATCAATCGCAAGCGAATCCGAAAGTTGCCTAGTTTTTCCTCTGATGACGATCAATTGTCGTAATGCTACGATCGATCATCACTCCCCTTTTTCTCCATTTTAACCCCGTGGACCTCTTGGGGTGCTTCCAACCTTGTTCCCATCATCCTTTAGGGAACTAACCCCCATATATACAACACACCTAGTTCTTTACCATTCATTTTCTCATACTACATCAATTTCAATTACGTGGAAACCATTTGGCCAAGAAACACTATTCATTAGCCATGAAAAAGTTTCGGGATTCTACTGAGTGAGTGAGCTCATTTAGATAACGAGTCGAGCTCAAGTAAGACGTAGCTTAGCTCAGCTTGGCTCGACTAATTCAATGAATACCCATGTACAGTTATACCCCTGCCAATATTGAGTTTTACATTAAAAATTATAAGGAAATGAAATAAGATTTTTAAATTAAGAACATGAAATGTTCATAAGGTTAGTGAAAACACTATTTTATCTTCCCCTTTTCTTTGTACCCCACCATTCAATCCCTTAATTGTTAGAATATCGTCCCCACTATACAATTTTGTAAAAAAATTAGAGCTTAACGAGCCGGCTCGAGCTCGATGATTAGTGGACGAGCCGAGCCCGAGCTGACCTTTTCGAGCTCAAGCCAAGCCTGAGCAACATCAAAAATCCAACGAGTTGAGCCTAAGCAATGCACAACTCGGCTTGTTCACACCACTACTGGAGGTTAGTGATGTCATGCTTTAAATATGTAGTGGGTTTTGAAGAGAACTTCCTTTTCCTAAAAGTTGTAACCGTGGGAAAGTAGTTATAACCATAATCCTTTCAATCGGTTTAACATTTGAAAAAAATTCTATAAATTTAGTGATTAGCTTTCCCTTTAAAACGTTTGTGCCTTGCCTTGCCGCCTTGGTGTCTGTTGTGATGAGTTAAACTCTATATATAATTAGACATTAAGTAGGGAGACAAAAAAAAAGATAATCAATAGATTTTATAATATATATACATACATATATATATATATATATGTGTGTGTGTGTGTGTGTGTGTCCGCGCTCTGACTCTCTCTCTTTCTTTAATCTTCCAGATTTACAATTATTGCTCAAGAGTTCCGGGTTGATCTTGAATGTCACTGCAAGACGTAGATCAACAACAATGGCATACTGGGCTTCATTGTATCCTATAGGTGTAGAGACCCAAAACTTGTTTTTCTTGAAACATGTGCACATTAAATGAAAATTGAATATCTATGTTCAAAATACTGCTATTAATATTTAATTGTGTCTAAATATGTTTATAACATGATCTTTGATGTTTAAATATGTTCAAGACTTGCATATAGTAATTGGTTAAGTGTTAAACCAAATAAAATGCCCAAAATAGTGAAATTCAGACACCACCGGTCGACCCCTCCCAAGAGCGATCGACGGACGTAACTCATTTTTTTGTATTGAGAAAATGGCAGAGAGGGACCAAAGGACCAGTCGACCGTCCCTAACCACCGATCGACCGCTCAAGGCTAAATGTGCCCAGAACTTTCTAAATTCTCCAAAATCCGAGAATTAGAAGTTGCTTAGTACTCTTAGGGCCAATATAAGGACCTTAACTTGTGAGTTTTAGGATTTTCATTATTCTAAGACTTTTAGAAATCCCATAGAGAGTTTTGTAAGGCTTTGCAAAAGAATTTTCATCTTAAGGAGAAGAAAAGCTTGAAGATCATCTTCAAGATCATTCTAAAGCAAAAGATTGTAGAGAAACAATTAAGGAAGGTACCATATACTGAACTTTTAATGATGTTATGATAAAGATAGATAATGAATAAGATTAGAATATGTTAGTATGTGTTTTTGAATGAAACTAATGAATGATATGTTTTTGACAAAGGGATGAGAATTATGAATTGACATGAATTTTGAGAGAATATAATGATATGTTGCTATTTTATGGTTTTTAATTAATATTGATCATGAGAATTATTATATGGAAATTGAATGATGATTATGGAATTGGGATTATGGACTTATGATGATTGAATTAGGGTTATGGAACTACAACTTTGGAATGATGATTATGAGATTGGATATACCTTAATGTTAATAACCTTGTTTATATGAATCGATTGTGATAACATATTGTAAGTATTATTGTTATCTTGTTGAGATGTAAATTATGAGTAATTATGCATTATGGTGGTTGAATTTCGATGTATTGATATTGGAATCTAAGAGATAACTCTAATGAAACTTGATTGTGACACTAAAGCACATTGTTCACCACATGGTAAGTTGTTAAGGATATAAGTCTCACATGATCATGCATGGATATGAGAACTGACTTAACTCTGGTATGGATCTTGAAACCTGGTATGGACCTTGTTGCCTAGAAATTGGCATGGACCTTGGTATGGAAATCTGGTATGAAACCTAGACTGACATGGACCTTGAACCCTGGTATGAACATGAGAACTAATTGTCACTGTTATGAATTTTCATGCATATGCACATGTCTCACAAGTCTTCCTTGGAATGATGGTATGTGTCACGCCCCAAAATACCACGTAGGAGTTATGATACTTTTGCAACGTGACTTATACTTAAAACCATCCTGCAAAGAGTATATAAGGCATGATAAATAGTGGATAAAAGTTCTTCCAATTATTAACATAGATACAAGATTCAATAAAAACTATAATATGTACAAAAGGTCCAACACTTGAGTTACTAACTCAAGCCTACATGAAAATCTCCAAAACAAAATCCAAAAAATATATGTCTCTCTCACTCAACTAAACCATAAGGCCACATGTTAAGGCCCCTAACATCTGCATGATAATCTCGAGTAAGCTCCTGCTCTCCATGAACCTCCTTGACCCATGTCTCCATAGCACGACCGACCAACCTGGAATCTACCGAAATAGCAGTTCGATTGAGTATTGAATACTCAGCATATACATACTACTAACTAACTATGTTACAATACATTAATATGCTATGCAGGGTACAATTCATCATCACATACACAAAATCAAAGTGCAGAAGTTAAGACAAGATAACAAATGTAAAATCTCGAACATCATACTTTAAGTTCATGCTTTAACCAACACGTATTTCAATTACCTAGTGAGTCTTGTGAGTTCCTTATGCATCTTATGAGTCTTATGATTTCTTATGAGTCTTGTGAGTTTCTTATACGTCTTATGAGTTTCTTTATTTCACTTATCTTATTTAGCTAGCCCTCGAACTATGAAATGGACGGTCGTGCCTAGCGTTTTCATTTTCATTAACTAGTACCCGAACTATGAATGGACGGACATACTAGCATCTTATCTTGTATTAACTAATACCCGAACTATGAAATGGATGGACATACTAGCATTTTGTCTTGTCACTTTATTTATTCTTTAACTTTTCTTATGATCCCTTTTCTTGTTATTCTTAAGATCCGTCTTCATGCTATCCTCATACATATATGTGCAAAGTGCTTGTGAGTGTTATGGAGTAATTGTGAATATCATAGTAATTATCAAAAGCATTTTAAACATTGAATACAATACATAGAGTAGTGTGAGCATCATGGAAATCATAGAAAACATTTAAATTATGAAGACATATGCATGAGAGATCTTAAAGGAAGCATATATATATATATAGACATTATACATATCTGACATTTGTGGAAAAGACCCTAAATCATACTTTCATAGTCTTAGGTTTAATCTCATATATGTCTTTTATCAAACACATGACATTCAACATTTCAATAGACATTTAACTCATATTTTCCTAGTCAAACATTTCATCAAACACCTTGTGTGCATGTTTTATGTGTACATTGTCCTTCCCCATTTTCTATCATACAACATCCATCACATTTTCCATGACATCCAAATTCACCTCAAACCATCCATACATCCCACACCATCCATATCCATATTAATTACTATAACATATTAAGCTACACATCTTAATATCATCTTAATACGGTTTACATCTTGATTTTCACAAACGGATCAATAAAATAGAATTACATATCAATGTATCATAGCAAGGGAGGTTAGTAGAATGTATCAGCTATATTTTCATCAAAACTCATCCCTTCATCCTTACTTAGCATAATGAAAGCCTATCAAAACCATTTGGAGAGTGTATTCACACTCTCTTTATCAAAATCCTTCCTTTTTATCTTCTCTAACAAAAATCATACATCAAGACATATTGTGCAATGAATCATAACATGAAGAGCTAGTAGAAAATATCTACCTTGAAAATTCTAGAGTAAAGACTTGAGAATGCTTGTGGAAGTGAAATCCAAGCTTGATAGAGAAGATCCAACCTTGAGAAGGAAGACCCTTGCTTGAGGAAGAAGGTCCAAGCCTTGGAAGCAAGAATTTGAGCTCCACTCGATCTTCAACAAAAACCCCCTTTTAATCTTCTCCATTTTCCTCCCAAAAATCTCTCTTAGGCTTAGTCTAACTCCCAAAAGCCCCAAAATCCCCTCTATTTATAGTCCAAGGGGTTAAAACCCCAATTTCCATAACTCGGCGCACCAGTGCGATCAATCACACTCAATTGCGAAAGATCGCAGCCCATAGTGCGATCTATCATACCTAGAGGGTGATATATCGCACTTTGACCCAAGAACATTCCCCAGATTTTGACTGAATGCGATCGATCCCAGTGCAAGTGCAATAGATCGCAGTATTTTGCGATAGATCGCAACCCCCCAAATTGTGACTTTCTTTTCCTTCACTTTGGTATTTCGACTATAAATTTTGAAATGCTTATCGGATTTTGATGATTAAACTTGCGTTGGACTCGTCATTCAAATGGAAACAATTTTATATCTAATGGATAAATCCTAATTTTGAGTTATTAATTGTCTAAATGGGCTCTAAAGCTGACTGGTCAGGAATTTCAACAGTCAAATCTTCGAAAAACTTAACTTTGACTTAACTTAGACTCAAAATATGAAAAAAATGTTAAACATGAACCTTGAAGAGGGTTTCAATACCTTTCTAATGGTTTAAGAATCACTCGATTTCGATAAGCGGTGACAAAACTAGAGTTCCCTGAAGTTGAGGTTATGTCAAGACATCCCTCTTCTTTCCAACTTTGATTATATTTTGATCACTTAGAGTGTTTCACACTCTTATTTTAACACCCTGAAGCTAATCATAAAGGTTCTTAAGAGACCCTAACACAATTTGTAATACCTCCATAGAAACAAAGACTCACATGAACATTAAAAGATTCACATGACCCTAACCCATAAACACTTAGGGTATTTCATACCCTTAACTTTGAAGTATTCTTATACTCAATGTTTCTGAGTTCACATACTCCTACCCAATTTAACTCAAAGTAAAACCCTCATCATCACTCATCCTATGACCACGATTATACGAGAAAATTTTTGGCCTTCACAACTCATGAACCGACATTATTCACAGCACTATTTCCAGCCTAGGGAACTCGGTTCTGGGTTTCTACATACGTACTTAGGGTATTTTATACTCTATGCTTTTAGACACTTAGAGTATTTTTATACTCTTTTTTTGAGACTCAATACACACATGTACAATCCTCACTTCAACTCCTCAAACCAAGGACCCATGGAAGGCTTTAGGCCTTTACATACACTATGCAAGGCACTATTCACTACCCTATTCACATGAACAGTGACTGTGAGATCCAGAGTTCTACAGTATGAACCTTGCTTTTATGTTTCCGCACTTTGATTATGTAAAGTATGGATATGTATGAAACTGCATAATATGTTATATTATTAATTGTACTTTACATGCACCGAGCTTTCATTTGTTCAATTGTACCTTTATGTCAGTAGTTTCAGGAGAGTTTGATATATGTGCTCCAGGACCATGGATTGAAGATGAATACGAAGAACAAGATAGTAATTATCTTGATGAGGAGATCAATCCGGATTATTATCCATATTATTAAGCTTTAGATAGTTTGTTTTGATTTAGTTAAAAGGAATGTAATAAGACATTTAAAGATGTTGCTTAGGTTTTAAAATCTTGTATTTGAGATCACAATGGGTGATCTTATTATTATGGTTAGATTGGTTATTATATCATCGGATTTTGATGTTATTCTTATCTTATGGATTATGTTAATGAAGAAATTGTTAGTTGTACATTTAGTATGTCTTTTTATGCATGGTTATTATGGATATGGAACGCAGTGTCACAGGTCCAAAAGTCCTATTTGACCAAGGTGAGATTTTGGAGCGCAGGCGATTCGCTACAAACCCATTTGCAGACTAGTAGTGGGGGCGAATAACATCTTAAGAAAAGCGGATTTTCAGTGCGCCTTGAAGCATTATACTTGCTTTCCTTTTCTATTCATCTTATCTATTACATAGCATTGGTACGTTGGTTTTAACAATCTTAAAATGTTATTTTTTTTTACTTATTTTTGGAACTAACATGGATTGTGTTACTAATGCTATAGAATTTTCATCTAGCATGCAACTTCAAAATAAAAGACTTGGGTTATGCTGATGTGATTTTAAGTATTAGAATATATTTTTTTTAAAATACAATTATATAGTATTGGCACAATCACATTGTATAGAAAAAGGTTCTTAGAAAGTTTTAACCATTTTGGGAATCTAAGTGTATCAACTCCTTTTGATTTTAGCATAAAATTGTGTCATAATGAAGATAGAGCAGTGGCACAATTAGTATATGCTAAAGTAATATATGATTTTATATATACAATGAATTGTAGTGGGCCGGATATTGCATATGTTGTAGGAAGATTAAGCAAGTATACTAGTAATTTTACATTGATTGTCATTTCTAGAATTTTAAGATATTTAAATGGAAAATGATGCTAGGTTTGCATTATGATGGGTATCATGTTGTAGTAAAAGGGTACAACAATGCTAGTTGGATAATGGATTTAGAAGAATCCAAGTCCATAAGTGGATGGTAATTACTCTTGGAGGTGATGCTATCTCTTGGACTTTCAAGAAGAAAACATGCATAAAACACTCCACTATGGAGTTAGAATTTGTTGCATTGGCAACTGGGGCAAAGGAGAGCTAGTGACTGAGAAATTTGTTGGTAGAAATACCAATGTGGCCCAATTTCTTTGCATAGTGATAGTGAAGCTACACTATCATAGGCATATAACAAAGTATACAATCAGAAACTCAGGCATATTAGTCTGAGGTATAGCTATGTAAAGTGATTAGTCGGAGATTGAGTAATTATAATTATTTTTATAAGGTAAAGTCAAAACTTGAAGGATCTTTTAACAAAAGGACTTGCAAGGGATTTAGTTAGTAAGACTAATCAAGGGATGGGAATTAAAGTCCATTGAGTAAATCACCTCTGACAGAAACTCGACTCAATACTTGTGACCCAAGATTTGAGTTCAATGAGAAAATTATGTCATTAGTAGTGATTGGATAAGCACTATGGAATAAAGATTAAAGATCCCTCGGAATTGCTTGGACCGGTAATAGAAAAGTGAAAGGATGAGTGCAATGCTCTTAATGAACCAATAAACGTAAAATTTATGTTGGGGGTACTTATGTTACAGGGGTATACCCTTGGAGGTTCACCTAGTGAGTTGAGGAAGTGGGGCCGCTTCTTGGTCAGAGACTTGGGCTTTGTCTCTAAGAGACTCATGAGGAAATCAGGGTATAGGCGCAAGGTCGTAAACGCACCGGCTTTTACAGAACTCTTTGAGCATTTGAAAACTTATATGTGTGATGTGTCCGGCTTTGTCAAATGGGGTACTTAATTAATTCAAAGCCACGGCTATTTTGGACCTCGATAAAGCTTTTATATATCTACACTAAGTGTAAGTTCAAGACCAAATGATACTTACATTTATGTATGAATTTTACGGTTTGAAACATTTCTATAAATATCTTTTTATACATAATTTTGAAAATAGTGGGGGATTGTTGGATATTTTCTAAAATATTATTATGAGTGTTGTTAGTGTGTAAGGTGGTGGATAGCAAGACCATGCACTTGCTATTGTTTTAGCCATTAAACAACAAGGGAACTACATAGAGGTTGGTGATGACATGCTTAAATATGTGGTGGGTTTTGGAGAGAACTTCCTTTTCCCAAACGTTGTAACCGTATGAAAGTAATTATAAGCATAATCCTTTCAAATGGTTTAACAAGTTTAACATTTGAAAAAAATTTCAGTGATTAGCTTTCCCTTCAAAACGCACATGCCTTGCCTTGCCTTGCCACCTTGGTGTCTGTTGTGAAAAGTTAAACTCTATATATAATTCAGACATTAAGTAAGGAGACATCAAAAAATGATAATCAATAGATTTAATATATATATATATATGTTCTCCGACTCTCTCTCTCTAATCTTCCAAATTTACAACTATTGTCCAAGAGTTCCGGGTTGATCTTGAACGTCACTACAAGATGTAGATCAACAACAGTGGCATACTGAGCTACATTGCTTCCTAGAGGCAATTCGCTACAAAACTGTTTGTAGACCGGTAGTAGGGGCGAATAAAGTCTTAAGAAAAGCGGATTTTTAGCGCGCCTTAAAGCATTACACTTGGTTTCATTTTCTATTCGTCTTATCTATTACATAGCATTGGTACGTTGGTTCTAACAAATATAAATATACATGGTATTGTATATTACATATAAGATCTATTCTCTCTCTCTACACATATACTAGCAAATACCCCATGCGATGCACAAGTTACGAATAGACTAAGTGAGAAAAAAAATATTTAAGTAGTTAAATTTAAATACATAGTTAATAATTTTTGGGAGTTAAAGCTAGCAAATAGGTTTTGGAAGTAACTTTTATAGAAAAATATTTCTTATTTTTCCAATGAAAAACATTACACAATAAGTAAAAGTATATTGGACTTGATGCAAAATTTCGAAGAGTCTAGATTTAGTCCCAGATAACCTATTGTTGCCCAAGTATTGACCTTAGAGGGGGGGGGGGGGGGGGGTGATTAGGGTCTATGAAAAATTTAAAATTTATTTTACTTCCCTAACTGGAATTTGAACTTAAGCAAGTTAAAGAGAAATAGAGACTATGCAATTCTACTCAAGCATTCAAGGCAATAAAGTAAGAGATAGAGTTAGAGAGATGCAAACACATAGACACCAATGATTTGTTCACGAGGTTCGACGACTTGTCTACGTCTCCGCCTTTCAGCTTCCCGCTTCAAGGATTCCCACGATTTTATTCTCAAATCGCATAGACTTCTTGCGGGCGAGTCCTAACCTTGCTAAGGAAAAATCCTCCTTAGACTTAGCCCCCTTTTCGGGTAGAGGCGAGACCTTTACAATCTTCTTAACGGGTGAGATCAAGCCTTTACAAAGCTCTCCGGCTTCACGGACAAGAGTCCCTCGGACCTCTTGATTTGAACACACTTAGACAAGTGGTTTTACAGACTTTAGAGGCTCCTTACACAACCTGATTAGTCCCTCTTAGCTCACTTGAACATCTCCCAAAGATTGGAGTTGCATAGCTCAAGAACTAGGATTTGGGTATTCTTGGTTCAACTTTGATAGATTTAGAAGTCTAAGCTTGGAGTGAATGATTGAATGATCTAGAATGATTGGAGTTCATATTTTGCTAATAAATCATCTCATTTTATAGCCCAAGAAGTTTCATGGCCATTGGAGTAGCATTTAGTGCAAAAGAGTTGTTAAAAAACAGCCGTTATAGTGGCATTTAATGCGTGTCCCGCGTCATTTGGTCGTCCGAATGGTCCATTTGGTCGTCTGAATGGGGATCAAAAAATAATCTCTTTCATTGGGTCATCCGGATGATACATTGGGACGACTGAATCAAATGGCATAAACCTACTTAATTACGGTTTTTGCCATTCGGCCGTCCAAATAGATCATTCGGTTGTCCATATGGATAAATGATAGAAATAGTAGCTTACTGTTTTTAGACAGGAATTTTCAGCTTTGCTTTCGATCGTTCGAATGGGTCATTCGGCTGTCCGAATGGCCAGAAACATCTGAACCATTGTATTTCCATACTTTATGCATTTGAGATGACTTCATGGGCCTTCTACTTTTCATCAACAGAGATGATTCCCTTATTTTTAGGTCCTTAGAAGTATTTTCAACATAGTCTTAAGGTACCTTGGGTCAATCTAAGTTTTGTGAGCTTTTCAACATCCAACCTATGAGGACTTCTTACAAAAGTCACTCTAGACTAAATAAACATAAATCATTAAACCTTCTTGAGTCTTCATTCTTGACCTTGAACTGGATTTGACTTTAAGCTTCATGATCTTCTTTCTTCTTTGATCAAACTTGGACTATGGCTTGGGATCTACACGATCTTCAATTTGACTTCAAAGTGATCCAATGGCTTGGCTTTGACTTGCTTGATGAATCTTCTTCATAGATGGTCATTTCATGATTTTTCCATTGAATGATTTTTTAATGCTCTTGATTAATTGAAGTTCACTTAAACTCATAGAAACATTGGTAACACAAATATCCTTTCATTATTATGTTATCATCAAAATCAAGATGAAGGCTTTAGGTAGAAACCTAAAAGCTAACAATCTCCTCCTTTTTGATGATGACATAATAATGGAATGTGATGGGATTAAACTCCCCCTCAATATATTAATTGTACATTTTCATATTTCTCCCTCTGGCATCATCAAAAAGCAAGACAAAGCTTTACATGATACCAAATAAAATAGTGTCAAACAAATCATACCACTGTAAATCATAAAAAAAATCATTTTATAGTGATAAAAAAATGTTCTAATTCCTGAGCTTTTTAGGTAGCTGCTCTGTAATAGCCAGTGCGGATACCAAAGATTTACAGCATCACTCAGTTGAACATTGTGCAGTGATACATAGCAATCATTCATCATTCAAAACATTTTCAACTCATCAAGCATTCATCACATCACATCACATTCAAATTCAAATAATTATATTGTATATATTTCAAACAAGTCATAGCATCAAGTATAACATCAAAGCATGTCATTGCATCATTCATGTTTCAAGCATTCAATCAAAACATTCATGTTTCGATAACATGTAAGCATATCATCATTCAATACATAATATAAGCTCATACCAATTATTCAAGCATTTTCTTTGTCATGCTATCAAAACATGTTTCAAGGCTCATAATACTAATATCATAGCTTCATAGCATACCAAAGCATCGAAACATATTTCAAACATATTAAACATCATTAATCAAGTTCTTTTACAAGATTTTCAATTTAAAGAAACTTGACTTAGGTATCCTACTCCACAAGTTTAGGTAGCACTCTTTGGCACCCAAACCATTTTGGGTCCAACAACATTAGTCTTGGGAGAGGAAGTTCCTTTAGGAACCCAAACTTGCCTAATCCTTTTATTACCAACAAAAGTATAGATATTTCTTGAAGTACAAGAGGTAAAAAAATTCCTATAAACTTTTTGCTTAATTTTCAAGTTGTAACCTAATCCGGCTTTGTCAAATATGCATTTTTGATTACCAAGCATTGCGTTTAGTGTCTTTTTACCATTTGTAAATTTAATTATAATGTTGGTTAAGTCATCAACTTTTACAATTAATTTATCACATTCATTACATGCAAGAGTTGATAATATAGGCAAAGAAATAACTTCTTTTTCTTTTAATTTCTCATTTTCTTCTTTCAAAATTTCATTTTCATTTTCAAAAATTCATTTTGATTTGAGAGAGAAGAAACTTCTTTCTTGAGCTTTTTATTCTTTGAAGCTAATGTTTTGAATTCACAAAATAGTTCATCATAAGCTTCTTGTAATTCTTCAAAAGATAAAGATTCATTATCGGAAGAAATTACCTCATTTTCATCTTCATAAGCCATTAAGCAAAGGTTCACTCACTCCTTTTCACTTGAGTTAGAATTTGACTCACTTGAATCGGAGTCATCCCATGTTGTAGCCTTCATTACCTTTTTGTAGTTATGACTCTTCTTGAGTTTGGGGCAATCGGGCTTGATATATTCAGGCTTTTTCAACTTGTAGCATATGATGTCTTATTCCTTGCTTGATTTGCTCTTGATGTATTCCTTGACGAATTCCTTTTTAAAAGCTCTCTTCTTAAGATTTTTCTTGTGCTTCAAAAACTTTTGGAATTTCGTTGTCATCTTCTCAATCTCTTCTTTTTCGCTTTCCTCTTCACATGAGCTTATCCGTGAAGACTTCAAGGCATAACCCCATTTTGGTGTAGGGTCTTCTTCTTGAATATATTGATTCCTCATGATTACCTCATGGGTCATTAAAGATCCGAGTAACTCATCCATGGGTAGTTTTGTCAAATCCTTTGCTTCTTGGATGACCGTCACCTTTGGTGCACATTCCTTTGAAAGAGACCGGAGGATCTTCCTTACAATTTCTGCATTAGGGAAAATCTTTCCAAGAGATTTTAGCTCATTTAAAATGTTAGTGAATCTAGAAAATATAATTGAAATTGGTTCATTTTCTACCATTTTAAACATTTCATATTGATGAACAAGAATGATAATTCTCTCTTCTTTAACTTGATTGGTTCCCTCATAAGTAATTTGGATTTTATCCCAAATTTCTTTAGCCGAATCACAAGCTGAGATTCTATTGAATTCTTGTGAGCTTAATGCACAATACAAATAGCTTATTGATGTCGGCTTGTGTCCATTCATTCTCATCTTTTGGTATATCAATACCATTTACATTTTTAGTAGGGATGTAGGGACCATTAACGATTACTTGCCAACACTTATGCTATGTTTGGTTGCCGAGAAAATAGGTGAAAACATGGAAAACAAAAGAAAATTTTAGATTTCTAATACAATTCTTAGTTGTGTTTTGTCTGATTTTCTTTTCTTTTCCATGTTTTCACTTATTTTCTTGGCAACCAAACATAAGGTTATAGTCTAAAGCTTGAATGAAATACATCATTTTTACTTTCCAATAATTATAATTTTGACCTTCAAACAAAGGAGGTCTAAGGGTGGATTGTCCCTCTCCTATGGTATTTGCATTGACATTATTCATTTCTGCCAAAAAATTATCTTTTTTCTAAGATATTTAAATCTTATAAAAACAAAGACCTAGGCTCTGATTCCAATTGTTGGCCAAGTATTGACCCTAAAGAGGGGGGGGGGTGATTAGGGTCTATGACAAATTTAAAATTTATTCTACTTTCCTAAGTGGAATTTCAACTTAAGCAAGTTAAAGAAAAATAGAGACCATGCAATTCTACTCAAGCATTCAAGGCAATAAAGTAAGAGATAGACTTAGAGAGATGCAAACACATAGACACCAATGATTTGTTCATGAGGTTCGACAACTTGTCTACGTCCCCGCCTTTCAGCTTTCCACTTCAAGGATTCCCACGATTTTATTCTCAAATCGCATAGACTTCTTGCGGGCGAGTCCTAATCTTGCTAAGGAACAATCCTCCTTAGACTTAGCCTCCTTTCCGGGTAGAGGCCAGACCTTTACGATCTTCTTCACGGTCGAGATCAAGCCTTTCCAAAGCTCTTCGGCTTCATGGACAAGAGTCCCTCGAACTTCTTGATTTGAATACACTTAGACAAGAGGTTTTATAGACTTTAGAGGCTCTTTACACGAGCAGATTAGTCATTCTTAGCTCACTTGAAGATCTCCCAAAGATTGGAGTTGAATAGCTGAAGAACTGAGATTTGGGGATTCTAGGTTCAATTTTGACAGATTTAGAAATCTAAGCTTGGAGTGAATGATTGAATGATCTAGAATGATTAGAGTTCATATTTTGTTAGTAAATCATCTCATGTTATAGCCTAAGAAGTTTCATGGCCGTTGGAGTAGCATTTAGTGCAAAAAGAGCCGTTAAAAAATAGTCGTTACAGTGGCATTTAATCTGTGTCCCGCATCATTCAGTCGTCTGAATGGGGATAAAAAAATAATCCCTTTCACTGGGTCGTCCGGATGATACATTGGGATGACTGAATCAAATGACATAAACATACTTAATTACAGTTTTTGTCATTCAGTCGTTCGAATAGATCATTCGGTCGTCCATATGGATAAATGATGGAAACAGTAGCTTACTGTTTTCGGACAGGAATTTTCAGCTTTGCTTTCAGTCATCCAAATGGGGCATTTGGTCTTTCAAATGGCCAAAAACATCTGAACCATTGTATTTCCATACTTTATCCATTTGGGATGACTTCATGGTTCTTCTTCCTTTCATCAATAGAGATGATTCCCTTATTTTTCGGTCCTTAGAAGTATTTTCAACATAGTCTTAAGGTACCTAGGGTCAATCTAAGTTTTGTGAGCTTTTCAACATCCAACCTATGAGGACTTCTTACAAAAGTCACTCTAGACTCAATAAACATAAACCATTAAACCTTCTTGAGTCTTCATTCTTGACCTTGAACTGGATTTGGCTTTAAGCTTCATGATCTTCTTTCTTCTTTGATCAAACTTGGACTATGGCTTGGGATTTACACGATCTTCAATTTGACTTCAAGTGATCCAATGGCTTGGCTTTGACTTGCTTGATGAATCTTCTTCATAGATGGTCTTTTCATGCTTTTTCCACTGAATGATTTTTAATGCTCTTAGTTAACTGAAGTTCACTTAAACTCATAGAGACATCAGTAACACAAACATCCTTTCATTATTGTGTTATCATCAAAATCAAGATGGAGGCTTTAGGTAGAAACCTAAAAGCTAACACTTGTGAACAAAGATACAAGTTAAAGCTTGGATGCAATAATTGAGAATAAAAAATACACGGTCCATGTTAAAACCGACTATTATACTTATGATTAATTGTGGAGTAGTGAAATATTGGAAAGCTTGTTGAATATTCGACTAAATACGAATATAATTGAGATATTAACCCATTCCATTCCCTTGAAGTCGTACTAAATTTTGAATAAGGTAAATATGAGAGAGAGGGAGAGAGAGAGAGAGAGAGAGAGAGAGATGGGAGGCATGGAAGAGACATCTAGTATGGGAGGGGAGAGAAAGAGAAGTGGTGGTGGTTAGAGAGAGATGTGAAAAATTGGGGAGGTGCTGCATTAGGGGAGAGAGATTAGAAAGTTGGTGAGTCCATTAAGTGAGAGAGGAAAGTGGGGGTAGTTAGAGAGAGAGAGAGAGAGAGAGAGAGGTAGTTGCAACCCTTTAAAATACCACACGTCTCTCCACTTTATCTCTAGCACCCCTCTTCTCCAAACTACGTGCTACCATAAAAAAAAGTAAACTTGGAGAGAGAGACCTATAGTGGAATGAACGGACTGTGGCAGACCCCATGGAAGAGGTTTTGCAACCTCACTGAAGATTGGACAGGGAGTTTCCTGATACATAAGATTCACTATAGGTTAGTTTTGCAAACTCCACAGAAAGTGGAATTGGAACTTTTAAAATTTCAGCAAAGAAAGCAATAAAACATGAAGAAACTTGTTTTTTGCATTTCACATCAAAAAAGGAAAAGAGAGATAAATATATTGTACCCACTCCAAATGTGGGTAACAAATTTTCTGCACAATAAATGAAACATGAAATGCAAAACCTCTCAACTAATACAGCATTGTGGCAAACCATACCTTCTTCCCTGTCATCTTGCTCACCAAGAAACCCCACATTTCAAATATCATAAATGTCAGCAAACCAGGGATGAGATTATGCACCATTCCCTACATATGGAGAACCATGGTGTGGTGTGGTTGGAGGAGAAAGAGGCATGTGACATGTGGAAATGTTTGGTATGAATGATACGATGAGGACTTGAGAGAGAGTGAGAGTGAGAAAGGAAGTGGGAATATGTTCTAAATAGTGGTGGGCCCCATTTACTGTTCCTCAAGCCACTATAGTAGAGAAAAGTGAGAGGAATAGAGATAGAGCTTTTTTTCTCCTATCACAATCCCTTAAAATTCCTCAAATGATTTTTGAATTGAGAGGGAGACGTGTAAGAGAAATGGAGAGTTAACGGTTGAGATTAAAGAAGGGTGCCATGTGGCATCCTTAAAATAGAACTCGTAGGATTCCTGTGATTGAAAGTTGGAGATCAAAGAGAGGGGGTTCGGTGGCACTTAATTCTTTATGCTAGTAAACACCCTGTGCGATGCATGGAAAATTTAGATAAAACAAAAAATCTAGGATTTTTTTTAAAAAGTAAAAAATACACACCCCTCCAGTAACATTGAAACACTCTTTTATAACCTCATATCAATGAAATATAACAACCATTGAATTGGCTGGAAGATCTTGCCGTCATTAAGGTTTACTGCGGTTCATCCTAGTTTTATAATCCTATCTTATACCTCCAAGAAGATCAATGAAAGCATAGATGGGATACTTCTTATACCAAGAAAAAAATAGAGAAAGAAACGTTTACAGTATCATGAAAAAAAGACGAGGAAGATTGACTTCATTCAAAAAAGAAAGTGAGGGAGTGTTCTAAGTGGAAGTAAAAATACCTTATGGAGAATTTGGAAAAAATGTGAGAGAGAGGACTCCAAGTGGATCTCTCCTTGTCCATCGGAAAGCCACCTTTCGTGGGTGTTCTTCCCTGGCAATTGTATCATTCTTCTTCTTTCCTTTTTTTTCCTAGGAGAACCTAGGGTTGCAGTAAACAAAAGATATAGGGTATAGATACAGTATGTTTGGTAGTTTGGTATCAGACTATTATGTTTATGGTGAGTTATGTTTATGTTGACCTTAGACTTGTGCAAGATGGTTTGGTTTTACATCGAATTTTATTATTCTAATTGTTTGGAGACTCGTGTTAGTATGCCTTGTGTGGCATGAAATTTAAGCAGGTTTAAGAAATGTGGCGACCCAAGGTCTCATTTTGGTCAAGGTGGAATTTGGGGTCGTTACAGTCAGTGTCAGAGTACTGCTTAGGGTAGCCAAGTTGTGGTCCTGGGAGGACTAGGGCACACAAGGAGACGCGCACTTGAAGAAACTCAAAGTAGAATATCCTTCTCAAAAGCTTGGGCAATGTGTCAAAGATTAATGAATGTGATGTATAGAGACTCTGAGGCCAAGTTTAATGTGAGATTGGGCAAACGTGTAGTGAATGTTTGGAACAAATTTCATAAGAATATGAAGTTTGAGGCTATAGTTGATGAGGTAGGCCATCAGAAGTAGGTTCTAATCTGAGTAAGAAGTAGGTGTGCAAGCCGTGCTGTACAAATGATGAATACTTGGTGAGTTTTGACAAGGGCATCGACCAAATAAGGTGTAATAGAGTGTCACGGTCATAATGATACCGTAGTGCCGTGATAACCCGGACATAGGCAAGCAATGCTTATGTCGTGATTAGGTGATGGCCGAACGATGCAGTATGCAAATGTGAGCACAATACGGTGCAAGGTTGGTGCCCTAGTATTTATTCGCGGTGCTTATTATACAAGTACTACATGGAGATTGAAA
This sequence comes from Tetracentron sinense, assembly GCA_015143295.1. Classification (NCBI taxonomy): domain Eukaryota; kingdom Viridiplantae; phylum Streptophyta; class Magnoliopsida; order Trochodendrales; family Trochodendraceae; genus Tetracentron; species Tetracentron sinense. The sequence continues at coordinate 55,175,363 of CM026552.1, forward strand.
AAGGCACATAAGTGTCTTAATGTTGGGTATGAGGTACCATGGATTGGTCAGAGTGCCCATGATATTTGGTGGGGTCACTACAAAAATAATGCCCTGTAGCAGTGGATTTTTGGAGGCGGTTAAAAAAATCCCCTGCTACTAATTACATACAACGGCAGGTTTATAATGCCGCCGTCCATGACTGTTTTCGGAACTATATTAACGGCAGTTAATTAATAACTACTATTGTATGTAATTTGTGGCAGCGGGTTTATAAATAACCGCTCTGAATAGTGTATTAAGGCGGTAGATTTAATATAACTGCCGTGGAAAGCTTTCCCTCCAACCCTTTTGGTTTCCCGCCACCTCATTTGTAGCAAACTTGTAGCGGCAGTTTTATAAATAACCGTTGTGTATAGTGTATTAAGGGCGGCGGATTTAAGATAACGGCCGTTGGTTATTTCTATATGACGGCGGGTATTTCGAAACCATCGTTAAATTTCTTTACTAGGACCCCGATAGTGAAAATATGACTCTTTCTAATTTTAGAAAAATAGTTCTTGGGGGGGTATACATCGAATCCCAAGATTTGACTAAGATTCTAATTGATTTTATTCAATGAAGGTTGAATTAACAATCACCTTTGCGACTTTGAAATTGTTAAGTCAAATCCACGATAGAGCAGTAGACCGGCAAAACTTCACAAGTGTCAAGTCTCCTTCACAATCCACACAAACCTTCTTCTTTTTCTTTAAAGTTTCTCTAATGGAAGCTAATGGCCCTTCCAAAAATTCTAGCTCTTGGATCTTGAACTAAAGATCCTTTCTTGACGAACAAGATTGGATTTCTTGATCTTCTTCTTCTCAATATTCAAAACTTAGAACACAAGAGAAGAGAGAGAGAGGGGTGACCGTACATTCCTAGAGGAAGAGAGAAGTGGGCGTGAGATTGAGGAGAGGAGAGGGAGAGAAAAACTTGGAGAGAAAAGTAATCTCCCAAAGTGGGCGTCCAGCCCTATTTATAGGGTTCTCTTGGATTGCTTTCCATCCAAGACTCCTAATCCTAATCCAATTAGGTTTCCTCAATTTGTTTCCATTCTTGATTTCTCATAATTAATTAAGATTAATATTCAAAAAGAAACTAACCTTATCCATTAGTAACCAACTAACCTTATCCTTATCCAATAAGAAATCTTGATTAATAACAAACTAATAGAATTCCATTTAATTAGGAAATCTTCAATTAGTAACTAACTAACTAACCATATCCAATAAGGAGTTTAGTTAATTATAAACTAATTAAATAAAGGTTCCTCCTTGAAGTGAGCGTCCCACCCTAGGTGGGCCCCACTTCTACCCGCCCCTTATGGTTTTACAAACCCTTAGGTCATAATTGATCTTTTATCAAAATCACCAACGGGTCCTACCCATTTGGTTTATCACATCCAATGTGATTTTACCTTTTAGAACTTTACTATAACCATATAGTGATCACTTAAAGAAATTGTTAGCCTTAAGATTACAACTACATGTCCCTCAATTAATTTTAATGATGACATATATAATGAAATGAATCTTGAATACTAATATCTTCCATGAGCAATTTATTTTACAGCATTCTTGTATTAGAAAAGGAACTTCAAGCAAATTCAAGAACTTTCAATAAAAAAACCAAGTCAAGACATGATGAAAATTCTAAATCAAAGCTTCAAGAAGATCATCAATTATCAACAAAAAGGATTTTTGAAGATTGCCTAGAAGACACTGCTGCTGAATACCATTGAAGCACAGAGCTCATCTCCATCAAGGTCTTAGTCGAGGTAGTAAGTTTGGTCTGTCTAGGATTTCTTGTAAAAATCCTCAAGTGGTTGATTTGGTGAAAAAGCTCAAAATACCTTAGATTGACCATAGGTCCCTTGAACAAATATTAAAATATGATTAAGGACCTTTAAACATGTTAATTATACTCATAAAGGTTAAGTACAAAACCTTGGAATCAAATCATACCTTCAAGGTTTTGAAAATGGATTCTGCAAATAAAATTAGTCTATCTAGTCGATCATAGGCCATCCAGCCGATTAAGCAGACCATCCAGTCGATTAGGCAAGCCCTATGATTGACTGGATTGAACAAATTTTTTCAAAATTTTTCTGCTCGTGCTAATCATGTTGGTTCTCTTTGCTAATCCATCTTAAATCATTTTAAAGACCATTATGAGTTGTTAATCATGCTTTACTAACAAACTTAAAGACTTTGGAATTCATGCAAATCATTAAAGTTGAAGTAAAAACATTAAAAATCAGATAAACCAAAAATCTGTAAAAAAATTTTTCTATCCAGCCGTTCAGGATGACCATCCAGTCGATTAGATGGTCCATCCAGCCGATCACTCCTTCCTCTAATCGATTGGATAGAACAAAACTCCTTAAAACTTGTTTTGATGATCCAACTGATCAGGAAACTGATCTAGGCGATCAGATAACCATCTAGCCGATTAGGAGGCTCCTCTAATCGACTGGATAGTTCAGAAAATTCTGAAAAACAGTTCTTTTTGCCAACGAATATATTTACAACGGGTATTTTGCATTTAATGATCATCAAACGGTAATAAATTTCAGATCACTATAAATATAAGTGATATTTGAATGATCTAGATATGATAACACTCACTCCTACATTGTTACATTGATAATCACTCTCTTGAGCTTAAAAATCCCAAATCTGCAAACGATACTCTATTTTTTTCTTTAAGCTAAAATCCAATCTTCCACTTGAGAGATTTCATAGAGCTTGATATTCCATTTATATCTAACTCTTAAAGGAGTTTATCTTTCGGATCTAAGATCCAACATCTGCTTTCATCATCCAAGAACCTGCGTGTTCTGTGAAGCTGTTGCTTCGTGTAAAACCAGAGAGAGCTGTGCTCTGGGTTCTGTATGGTTCACCTCAACTAGAAGAGAGGTTGTAAAGGGTTTAGACTTCACTAGATTAAGAAGTCTGAGCAATCGTGGACTGTAGTGGAATCCTCCAAGCTGGTGTTTCTTGAGGCGAGGAGTAGGCTGGATCTACAGAACCTCGAAAACAACTCTGTGTTTGCTCTCCTTTACTCTTTCTCCTTCTTCTTGTGCACTTAATTTACTTTATCTATCTTGTGCTTAGTTGCATTCCTTTTAGAATTTATTTTCCGCAATAAAAAGGAATAATTATTTTATTTTTACCATTGACCCTATTCACCCCCCTCTAGGGTCCATATCTAGGCAACATAAATTAATTAATTTAATTAATAATTAAATTAAAAGCTTTAAGAAGGTCCTAGTGTGTGGGATCTAAAGGTATCTCCTATTTCGGTTGTGAGACCAAGTGCTTAACCTTTTGGTTAAAGCATTGTTACTAGGAAACACATTTCCTATCACTCAATTAGGATTATTGAATTTCATCTATATCCCTAGACTTCCACTAATCACAATAATGTCCATTAACACAATGCGATTAACCTCCAGAAAATAGAGAATGACTTGCATGTATTTCTATCACAAGATTTGTTTACAGATGCGTCCCTCCACTTCCAATATTGTTATAAGCTTATGGGACAATATCTAATACTGTATTTAATCATTGGCTTATATTGAGAACCTATTCTCTTTGATACTTTTAGTCAAACTTGGACTTTCAAAACATTTTAGAAATTCTTAAAAGAAATAATAATAATAATTACATTTCTTTTATACAGAAAATAAACTCGTCGATAAAACCATTTCATTGATAAATTCCAGTGCTGAGTTTTTCAAGTCCAGTTTTGACAAGTATCAACTCAATATTAATTGCTCTGTAAGAGTAGTGGAATCATTGTTGAGCGTACACACACTTCTTCTAATATAACGTACATAACCCAACGAGCCCGTATTTAGTCCAGTGTATTAAACATTAACGATTGACTACATCAAAGCTATATAGGCAAATATTAGAGAAGATGTTGACCTCTCAGGTTAAGGATAATCTGTCAAATGGACTACCCTAAATATAAAGATAGTATATTTCTAAGGGTATCCACTGAACGATCCAGTTGTAATATAAGTACTTTTTACTTATATCCACATCTTAGTCAAGAGACCCTTCTCTCAGTGATTGAGATTCATCACTCCATCATATGAAACTAACAATGTGTAAGTTAGTAAAAATACATTGTCCAGATATATCCTGAATAACTTAGAACTATTCTAGGTCTATAAGAAACCGGAAAACCATATCTCCTTAGCAATTAGTTAATAACTAATTGGATGGTTTTCCTACAATGTTACCTAAGGGACAAAGTAGTCTCATCCAATGAGATACTTTTAATATGTTACCCAATGTAGAAATACTGTAGAACCGGATCTTGAAGTTATGGTTGTGAATAGTGACTAAGGCTTATAGCTTATTGTGAGGTCTTGAATGGGTATCAATCTAATGAGAACCTTGGTTTTGATATAATTTAAGTGTGTGATGTTTGATGACGTGTTTTAAAGTCTTAAGAAATAATTTCTTAAGTAAATGGTGTTTAGGATGAGAGGAATAAGAGTATAGAATACTCTTAAGTATTAACAAGGGTTATTCCTTAGTATACCCTCAACTTTGAAAAGCTCTAGTTTGTTCATAGCTGATCGGAATAGAGTGATTCTTGAATTTTTAGAAAGGTATTGGAACCTTTTTCAAGGTCCATGTTGATCACTTTTTTAGATTTTGAGTTGAGGTAGAGTCAAACGTCCGATTTCCAAAACCAGGTCGGCTGCAAATTTGGGCTGTTGTAATCCATTGCAGATCAGTCAGCTTTAAGGATAAAATGATCCAATAATAAAGAAGAATTGGAAGTTGAACAAAACATAAAAGTCGTTCCTCTTCGAAAGATGAGTTCAACCGCAAGTTAAATCGTTAAAATTCAACGAGCGAGTCAAAAGTTATGGCAAAAATATGAAAACATAAAAAGCTGGAAACTTTCTGCAAAAGTTGCGATCATTCGTAAGGACCCTACGAACGATCGTAGCGGCGCTACGAACGATCGTAGAGTTGCTACGATCGATCATAACACCTAGAAAATGCTAAAAACTCACTAGTGAAGCTACGGTCGATCGTAGGAAGCTACGAACGATCGTAGAAAGCTGCGATCGATCGTAAACATCTACGAATGATTGTAGATACGCGATTTTGCTTTGTTTTGTGCAATTTTTTTTTGAGGATTCACCCTTTTGCAAATAAATAGATGATCTTTTGGGGGGTTTTAGTTTACCCAAAACCTAAAGAGAGTTCCTTGAGAGAGAAAGAGAGAAGAGTATGGATTTCTAAATGAGGGTTTTGGATTGTGAAAGGAGAGCTTCAATCAAGCTCCCACAAGTTTGGATTTCTACACAAGGGTTCTTTCTTCAACCTAGAAATTGATCAAAAGAGGTAAGTAAAACCACTATTTAGCTTTGTTATCATACTAAGATTGAATAGATGATTAAATATGTGATTTAGCTTCAATATGATGCAAATGGTAAATATATGACTTATGGTAAAACTAGATAATGATCAAATGAGTAAATAGAGATTTGAGATTTGGGGGTTTTTCAATAAGAGGGTTAATATGCCTATATTTATAAGCAAATGTTGCTATCTCCAAATAAAGCATGATTTTGAGTGTGATGTGATGAATTAGGCTCAAATGCCATGATCTTGATAATGTGATGAAACGAAGGGAAAATATGCTATGTTTCTAGAATTATGCAAGTATACTATACGGATCACATGTCTTGTATAGATTTATATAAATTGTTAAGGCTTCCATATATACACGATGATGCTCACAAGCACTCCACGCATGATAAGTTTCATGTGATCAAGTTTATGCATAAGCATGCATTTTAAGAATTATGAACAAGGTTTTTCAAAGGCAATTCATAAGAAAGAAGCATAAGCATTTGACAAAGCCAAACTTTGGGTTGGTGTTTCTAAGAACGATAACTTCAAGAACTCATAAGAACTTCTTAAGTTTAAGATCTTGCATATGTATACAAGGATCATAAGCTCACAAGAACTTGTAAGAACTCGTAAGCTAGTGGGATGGCCCGAGGAGCGCCACTAACCATCTGATATTCCCAAGCTACTTTGGCTGGGTGTTTAGTCGGATGGTACAAAGGGCACCACTAGTAAAGAACTCATAAGAACTTGTAAGAACTAGAAGGACTTGTAAGGACTCGTAAGCTAGTGGGATGGACCAAGGAGCACCACTAACCATTTGATATTCTCAAGCTACTTTGGATGGGTGTTTAGTGGGATGGTACGAAGGATGCCACTAGGAAGAACCTGTAAGAACTCGTAAGCTAGTGGAACGGCCCGAGGAGCGCCACTAACCATCTGATATTTCCAAGCTACTTTGGGTGGGTGTTTAGTGGGATGGTACGAAGAGCACCCCTAGTGAAGAACTCATAAAAACTCGTATGCTCACAAGAAAAGTTATACAAACTCGAAAGCTCATAAGAACTCATAAGCTCATAAGAAAGACTATAAGAACTCGAAAGCTTACAAGAACTCATAAGAAAACACGAGACTCACAAGTATTCTTAAGGACTCATAAGCATGCATAAGATGGTGTTTTCCACGAAAAGAACAAGTTTTAAGAAAGGTTCTCCATGACAGGATTTTAAGCATAAATTTTATGATTAATGTTCCCTCACGCAATTGTATGTAATATTTTGATTATGATAGCACTGTTAGCTAGTAGTTTTGACTCACTGAATATTTCATGCTCAGCCATACATTTATGTCGGCAGGTTCTTTTGACATTTGCAACCCGGAACCATGGGTTGAAGAAGAGTACGAGGAAGAAAGGGATCTGCCTATCCCGATGCAGTCACAGGAGGATAGAGACTTAGATAGGTGGCTCTATCTAGACTATTGTTGAGAGGAGCGACGGTGAGGTTCATTTTGTATTTTGATAGGTGGACATGTCCACCTTTACTTTTGTTATGTATGTACAAACTTGGAATACAAATTACAAATAGAAAAAGAAATTTTTGGGTTACGCTTCCGCACTGTATTATGATTTCGTTATGTCTTGCCTTGTGTATTTTACAGGATGGTTTGCCAGGTTAAGTATTATCGCACATAAAGTATCCCTTAACTCGTAGGGGGTATTTTGGGGTGCGACAAATACGATTCCAGAATAGCTTTTGTGGCCATTTATGTCTAATAATCTCCCACTCGCACTCAAAGCAAATCTCGTATATATCTAATACTCATGGTCTCTAGATGTTTCTCAAACACCTTCTAAGGAAGTGCTTTAGTAAATGGGTCCGCGACGTTATCCGCTAACGCAATCTTCAATAACTCGATGTCTCCTCTCTTGACAATGTCTCGAATCAGATGTAATCTCCTTTTAATGTGCTTAGTCTTCTGATGTGATCTAGGCTCTATGGCTTGAGCTACAACACTACTATTATCACAATAAAGTGTGATAGGAGATTCAATCGAGGAAACAACACCAAGTTCAAGAATGAACTTCTTTATCCACACTGCTTCCTTTGCAGTATCACATGCAACAATGTATTCAGCTTCAGTTGTTGAGTCAGCAGTTGTTGTTTACTTACAACTCCTCTAACTAAATGCTCTTTTCCCAAGAGTAAAGACAAATCTAGAGGTGGATTTTCTATCATCAACATCTGCCTGAAAATTTGAATCTGTGTACCTTATAACAGTCAGATCTTCTCCACTGTAAACCAAATAGTGATGCATAGTCCTTCTTAAATACTTGAAAATGTGCTTAACTACTGTCCAATGCTCAGGACCAGAGTTTGATTGATATCTACTCACGATACTCATTGCGTGACAAATATTAGGTCTTGTGCACAACATAGCATGCATGAGACTTCCCACTGCTGATGCATATGGGATATGGCTCATCTGCTCTCTTTCATCATCAGTCTTTGGAGATTTGATTTGGAGAGACTAATTCCATGCCTAAAGGGTAAAAAAATTTTCTTGGAATTTTCCATGCTATATTTGCACAAGATCTTGTCAATGTAATTGACTTGGGACAATCTCAGCATCCTTTTCTTTCGATCTCTAAGCATTCCTACATCATTCCCACTGAGTAGAATATTATCTACGTAAAGAACTAGAAAAGTTATTGCACTCTAATTATCCTTCCTGTACACACATGCCTCATCCATGTTTTGTTGAAAATCAAACGATTTGATTGATTCATCAAAACAAATGTTCCAACTCCGAGAAACTTGCTTAAGACCATAAATAGATTTTATCAATTTGCATACTTTATTATTTTGGACATGGAGTTCAAAACCTTCGGGCTGGTCCATATAAATATCCTCTTGAATGTTTCCATTCAAGAAAGTGGTTTTGACATCCATCTGCCAAATTTCATAATCATAGTAAGCTGCAATTAATAACAGAATTTTGATGGACTTTAGCATTGCTACTGGTGAAAAGGTTTTCTCATAGTCGATACCAGCTCTTTGACTATACCCTTTCACCACAAACCTTGCTTTAAAGGTCTACCTCTCCATCAGATCCATGTTTCCTCGTGTAGATCCATTTGCACCCAATGAGTCTAATTCTCTCAGGCTTTTCAACCAGGGTCCAGACATCATTTGAGTACATGGAGTCCAGTTCAAATTGCATGACCTTATTCCAATTATCAAAATCATTATCATATATTGCTTCTTGATAAGTGTAATGATCATCATGACTAATCCTTGTACTTCTCCTAGGCTGTTGTGTATTTAAAAGTTCAGTTAAGATGAGTTTAACCATGGTCATTTTATTTTGATTTTGCTCCTCAAGATCTATTCTAAATCCATCTTCACTATTCAGGATCATATTCTCTTATAGGAAAATGACATTCCTGCTTACAATCACCTTTTGTTCGCTAGGATTATAGAAATAATATCCATGAGTTTCTTTTGGGTATCCTATAAATAGACACTTCTCAGTCCTACTTTCCAACTTGTCAAAGTTTTGCTTTCGCACATGAACTGGACAACCCCATACTCTGACATGCTTTAGACTAGGCTTTCGCCCCATCCATAGATCAATTGGAGTTTTGGAAACAGACTTAGAAGGTACCCTATTCAATAGATAGATTGCAATCTCTAATGCATATCCCCAAAAAGAAATTGGCAAATCAGTATTATTCATCATTGAACGAACCAAATCTAATAGGGTTCGATTTCTTCATTCTGAAACACCATTAAGTTGAGGTGTTCCTGGGAGAGTCCATTGGAACAAAATTCCATTATCTCTAAGATAATCCATGAACTCATTCGAGAGGTACTCTCCTCATCGGTCGGATCTAAGAGTTTTATTACATTTACTTGATTGCTTTTCTACTTCATTTCAGAATTCTTTGAGCTTTTCAAAAGATTTCGGCTTTTGTTTCATTATATATATGTAACTATACCTTGAAAAATCATCTGTGAATGTAATGAAGTAGATAAAGCCACCTCTGGTTGAATGATTCATGGGTCCACATACATCAGTGTGAATTAATTCCAATATACTTGTGGCTCTCATAGGTTTGCCTATAAATGGTCTTTTGGTCATTTGACCTTTCAAACAAGGTTCACAAGTTGGATAAGGTTCAACATGTAAATGGTTTAAAGGACCATCCTTTACCAATCTGTTGAGCTTATCCAAATTGATATGGCCTAACTGAGATACCATAAGTATGTTGGACTCACAGACTCTCAACCTCTTTTTTGAGGTATCACACTGGTGGACTCTTTATCATCAATGTTATTAACAGAATTGCTTATAGGATCAAGATAATAGAGACCATTAGACAATATGCCAGAAACAATAAAACTATTATTAATCCCTTAGAATTCTAAATTTGTGGTTAAGATTCACTCACTCCTAGAGTTAAGCAATCTAATCTTGGTTTTTAAAAAGGAAAAAAAATATTAATCCTAATTTTCTTAAGCTTAACCATAGTTAAAGGAGTGTTAAAAGGGACATGTTGCAATAGCATTTGACTACATAGTCTGCCCATCCCATTATCCAGTCTGTTTTCTGTCCACTGAAATCAATAAAGCGACCCTTCTTTTTAGCTGGCCATTAGTTTGGAATGGATAATAAAACTGTGGGTAACCAGCTCTACGGGTTCTTTGGATCACTGCAGTATCACAAAGATTAAAGCACGTGTCACAGATCCAATGGCTTAAATAGAATAGAAGCACTCTTGCTCCTTTGCTTATGGTTTATATTAGTGGGTGGTCATTAGATTTGACTCTTATAATTGCATATGCAAATTTCATGGCCTCAGATTCACTCAAGACCAATTTCAACATTTAGGATATATTGAAATACACGTGTTAGAAGAAAAGACATCAAAATCCAACCCCCGGTTTGGATTTGATGGAAGGTTGTAGTTTTAGGCCATTTCAGCCATCTCGGTACCCAAATCGGGCAAACGGCCTCGGATTCCCTCGAAACCAACTCCAACGCTTAGGATATATTTAAATACATGCGTTAGAAGAAATGATATCGAAATCCGACCTCTGGTTTGAATTTGGTAGAAGGTTGTAGGTTTAGGCCAAAGTATACTTGAGAAGTTGGAATTCGGCCTTCTCGGTGCCCAAAACGGGCAAACGGCCTCGGATTCCCTCGAAACCAATTCCAACACTTAGGATATATCGAAATACACGCGTTAGAAGAAACAACATCGAAATCAGACCCCTGGTTTAGATTTGGTGGAAGGTTGTAGGTTTAGGCCAAAGTATTACCGAAAACTATTAATATTCTGAGATGAGTTTGGTTCTTTGCATATTAATTAATTATTACATTATAAAATTTTCATTTCGAAATAATTAATAATAAATTGTATATTACTGATTTTTGTAAGAGGGAGCCGACAGCACACACCTGTCAGGTTTTGGAGCACCGTCAGGAGGGAGCTAGGCGACTACTTTAAGATTTTTCTCTATTTACTATGTGTAATTTTTATGACACTTTTTATGGGTATATATATATAATTTTATTATTACATATTTGGGGCATTTTTTTTATTACATGAAATTTTTATTTTTAATTGGAATTATATATTGCTTATAGGTACAATACGTGTTTAATGATTTTTATATTGTTGACAGGTACAAATAATACAGGGAAAAAAAAATCGGAAATAAATATCTTATTTTTATTTTTTACTAGTAGCAGCGGTTCCAGCCGCCGTTATAGAAAATATTAATTTAATTTATTATAACTTAACGACTGCGGTTTAGAACCACCGTTATAAGTAATTGAAAAATAACAGCGGTAGAAGATGCCGTGGAATAAGTTATAAAGCACAACGGTCCGCTGTCAATAGGTCTTATCTAACGACGGTTATATGACAGCAGTTAGATATACGGCGCAATAGAGCATTTTAATAATCATATTAAGAAGCTAACCACGGCGGTTAGAAACCGCAGACAATTATTAATGTAAGACGGCCGTTTAATTAAACCGCCGTTAATATCCGCCGCTACAGGATTCCCCGACAAGACAATCGAGGATGGTTTACTGCACCGTCGTTATATCCTAGGACGACGGGTTTTTGTAGTATAACGGCGGTTTTGAACCTTCGTTAAAAACCTTGATTTTGTAGTGGGTGCTAGTTAGGTCATACATTTTATTAGACACATGATGGGCGAGTGTTGTGGGGCTAACATGGCATGTTCTAGCGAGATCGATAATACCTTCATTTCAAAGAGCAAGTCAGTACAAGTTGAATGATGTTGATGGTTTGAGGAGATTTTATGTGTTACTCCAAAAAGGCTAACATGAGTGTCTCAGCACTATCGATGTTCCTTTTTGGTGTTGGGGGAAAGGCTTAGCATCCACCTTGAGAAGGGTCATGCTCTACCTTCCCATGTGGTACATATTGGGCCACTTAGTGAGCAACCTCAAAAGAGTTAATGGTTGACTTTAGGATCTTGAAAGGGGTTTTAGAGTCTTCTTGGATGGTCAGTGGTGCATCCAATGACAGTGCAAAGGAGTCAAGCTTTCTAGCACTATGCAGAGCCTTCAGACTGGTGGTTCCACCTGGTTCGAACTTAATCTTGCTTAATGCATCATGGTCGGTCAAGAGAGATGTGAGTTACCTTGAGATTCATGATCATGGACCGATGATCACATTGTGGGCTATTAGGCCCTCAATACTTGGTAGATGGAGCAATGATGCTCCTAACCTATCCGTGATGGGATGGAATGACTGATGGTCGTGCTCAAAAGTATCCAACTGTGTTAGATGTTCGGCTTATTCGGAAAACCTCAGTGGCTTAACACTTGATAGGGAGTTGTAAATTATTGTAGTAGCATCATGACGTGAGACATTGGGCGGATTCAGCATTCCAATAGTGTGTATAGATTGCATTGGTCGTGTGTTAATAGAGACGTCACAGAATTGTTCGCATTAAAGAAAATTTGATAGCTACTTATTTCAATACTTCCCTTCCCGTGTAAGAAGACCTCATTTCCATCCCATAATTAATACTTACATACATTGACCGAACCATATTTAAATGGGCTATTTCAATAGAACAGTGATTAGCGGACCCAGGGTCCGCTGCTTAACTTACCACCGTGTCAAGTAAAGATTTTTGGTTTTTTGAAACCAAGGTTGGATTCCTTAACCCTAGGGGTGAATGAATCTTAACCATAGTTGAAGAGTGTTAAAAAGTGGGGCTTGGACGAATGAGGACCCAACTATTTCGTCACATAGTGGAAACCGCGGGTAAGTTAAGCATTTTCCAATTCAATAAAAGAATCCACTTAAAACCACCACTGCCTACAATTCACATCCATAAGTACCCTGTGATATTAAGATTATAAGCTACCATCTTCTGCAAAAATTAGGTGCTTTGACACATTAATTACACATGCCCCTCTAGCTAGGATGGAAAAGGTGTTTACAATCAAGAACTCTCAATAGTGACAGAGGTAACTCGAAAAAGAGGGCCCATTCATCCCACTAACAGCCATAGATAACTGATATCGATGGCCCAGAGCAGACCACCTATTAAAAGGTACTTTTACAACAATGGTCTCATTTGCAACATGGCATCCCACCATACCAATCTATCACACAAAGATAGCCGGAAAATTCAACACAGCATACGATCTGATTTGGTGCAGCTTCTGGCATTTGTATATCTCAAAAGTGGGAGCCATGGAGTGGTTAGGATCCCACAGTCCAGCATATTTAAACTCATATTTAAACTAGTACCTCTTCTCACCAGAGATGCAGCAATACCAAGTGTTCTAAGAGAAACTGAAGTATATAAATATACACTATTAATTATAAAATGAGGGTGATAACTATAATACTACAGCTCAACAGTAAGAAATTCCAGGAGGAGTTCATCCCACAAAATTTCCCAGATTTTTGTGTAACACAAACACTCACGACCAGATCTACAATTAGCTTCATAACCGCTAAGAACCCAAATATTAAGCTCAGAAGAAACACGGCAACGCCCTTATTCTCCATGTGTACTTGATTCTCCCGGACCTGTTCGACCTCCAATCTGTGGAAAACAATGGCACTTTTTAGCACCCATACGGACTACAAGATCCAAACATGAAAACTCCTCTCACTAGCAGAACAGTTAAGAGAAAACAATCTGGTCAAGTTACCTTCACTAGGCAAAAATGTAGACACAAAAATAGAGGGGCAGATTCATATCTTGAAAGAAAGAAACACAAAGTAGTTTACACTTTTTATATTAAAGATTCAAGCTTAACAATAAGCCAAAAGCCTTGGGATTTCTCCCCCTCTTGTCTTTAATCTTGTTCTTACTTTTTCCTTTACTTTTTTTCTCCCGAAATATCCACCCTTTTTCCTCTGATTTCTTTCCTCCTTTCAATAGGACTCTATTTATCTTCCTTCCTTATAAAATTTTTCTCCTTTTACATTACAATTATAGTTTAAAATAAAAGACATGTTCTGAGCAATGTTTTAAAACGTGAAGGCGTGAGGTGAGACATTAGTACTTCAAGATGCATGAGGCGTAAGATGTAAGCCTCACAAGAAAGCTTCATGCTCTCTCATTTTAACAAATAAATAAAATATAAGAAAAATTGCAACAAGATTCAAAAAGTTCATCAATGATTATCTCTACTATTATAATGAGATTGGTTGATTTTTTCTAATATTCCTAATGAGTCCCAATTTTATGGTATCTTACAATTAGTAAGACCCTATGAAATTTCACTTGAATCTGGACTAAAGGTTCAAGTTATAGATATAACCCCAGCACATGATCATTGTTATCTCATGGCTGTCACCCACACAAGTGTAGCCAGGATTCTCCTGTAGGGGGCGCTAACAATGGGGGTTCTGGGGCGTAGCCCCAAAAATTTTTTTTTTGAGATTCAAGTTCATGTGCTATTGCATTTGTTTGTGTTCATTTATAAAGAATTTATTTTTTTTCGAAAATTTAGGGGGGGCTAGAGTCCCATCGTCTCAGCTCTGCCTCTTTCCCAGGCTACACCCTATTATTACTAGGTATTTTTTTATATTTTTTCAAAATTTCAGGGGGGGCTTCAGCCCACCCGGGGCCCCATGTGGCTCCGCCCCTGCACACACACACACACACCTGAATCTTTACTGAAGGTTTGAGATAAAAGTTGAAGGAACGAAACCAACCTGAGAATCGCATTATCTCTAAGTAGATTATCCAGTTGAAAGGAAACAAGAGATTTCCAGGAAATGAGGTCACCAATGTCTTTCGCCTGTGACAAGAAAAATAACGGAATGAGTTGAAAGGGTTGATTATGATCGAGAAAATAAATCAAAAAACTAAAATAAGGAATTCACATACAATGACCTCCTTGCTGTCAACAAGATTCTTTATATCTGATCTAATCTTCTCCAGAAGTAGATCTTTCTCTACTATTTCGTTGTCAAATTCTTTGAAAATGCCGCCATATCTGGAATTTAATTCCTCCATGTATCGCTCCAGAACAGATAAACTCAAATCTAGTGATTGGACTTTTTGCATCAGTATCTTAAGAACAGTATCCCCTGGCATCCTTCCACCCTGCTGAGGCCGTAATTCTAAAACTGGATCAGGTATGCTATTTTTCTGAACTTCATTTTTCACATTAGACTTTTCAGGTGCAGATTCTTCGTCAATTTCTGTAGGAACATCCTGATAAAGATCATCGCCCTCAGTAGGCTCCGGCAGTGAGGTTAGCGGTTTCTGCTTGCTACTAGTAGTTGGTTCCTCAGATACAAATAGATTATCTTGAGCGGAGATCAAATCCTCCAGCATCCGTTCCACAGCATCCACTCCATATATTTCCACAACACTCACCGTGCAGTAGAATTCTGAACCATAATGGCTCAGCAGATTCAGTTTTAGATATCTCACCCACTTTGGATCCTGAAGAGCAAACCTATGTGCATGCTTCACATTTCCAGCTGTGAAATTCCCAAGTTTGACCCAAGTGTCTGTTGGATAAACTAAACTGCCTAGCAGCTCAAAATCCTTCAAGTTGGACGAGTAGTGCTCAAAGTTTCCTATTTCAATGGTATCTACTAAGGTTTCTTCTGAAAGTTCTATGACAACAAATTTCTCCTCAGCCGAACATGGATTCCGAAGGTACTTGTCCTTGTCTTTGCCCAATATGTTGGAGGCACCCTTTGCTTCCTTGTTATAAGCCACTACTTTTGCTCCCTTTGAGGCTGAAGCGTAATTGTACTCTGTCCCACCAGGCTCAACTCTATGTATAACATTTCCAGCCTGGCAAGTTACAGGCTTTCCTTTAGGATTGATAGCTTTTCTCTTAAATTCATCAAGGCCGAGTGGCGCAGCACGAGGTAGCCTGTCACTCTTTGGAGTATCCTTTTCTAATCTTGCCCCCAAAACAGAGGTGTCTGCCTCAGCTTTCTCTTTGATAGCTGACACATAATTTCCATTATCTTCACTAGCCTGTGATTTGCTGCTGCTATGCTTGGTCTCAGCATTCATAGAGCATGTACTCTGATCAGAGTACTCAGAATCAGTTTCCACAGATGGGAACAAGACTCCAAGATCAGATCCATTATTCAGTCCCTGCTCAGCTTCATGCCATGTTGATTCGTCAACTGGAACTCCAGATCCATCTACATTCCATAACAAGAACAAGGAATTGCCATAAATTATTATTGGTACGAAGAATATGGATTCCAGCAAAATGAACCACCACCAACAACTGATTTTGGTGAAAATATATACATATAACCTAATTAACCAGAGCACAAACTTTTCCAATTTATCCATTATTAAGCACAAGAAATAGATCAGCGTAATGACCCGCCAGGGAAAATCAAAACCAGCAGAAGAAAAGAAGAATAAAAGTTGCATTCTCAATAATGGGGGTTTGTGGTATCCAGTATTCTACGGGCCTTCTAATC
The DNA here is from genome assembly GCA_015143295.1 of Tetracentron sinense. Lineage (NCBI taxonomy): Eukaryota > Viridiplantae > Streptophyta > Magnoliopsida > Trochodendrales > Trochodendraceae > Tetracentron > Tetracentron sinense. The sequence goes on from CM026552.1 coordinate 55,191,752, forward strand.
AATAAAGAGGACAGGAACCTATCAGAGAGCTTACCTCTGTAACCATCACCATAAATGATCCATAAGTTTGGAAGGAAGGTAAGCCCCCACAAAACAACAACCAGAGACACCTTATACAAGCAATTCCTTCCAGTGTTAGCATTCTCCAAAGCTCTTCTTTGTAGAAGAGCTCTACGTGATCTCTGCATCGCTCATCAATCCAATCAGCTGCAGAACAAGAGAAACCAGATACCAATCAGTAAAGCAAACACTTGCCCTTATTTCCAAATATAAACAAGATTTAAAAAACAAGAACAAAAAAATCTATAATGAAAATGGGAAAATTTTTAGCTTGTAAATTGTAATTGAAGTTCCAATTCAGGTCTAACTCATTGTACAGTAATGGGTATTTTTCAGGACAATAAATTAATCTTGGCAGTCAAGCAAAATCACCCTTTATTCATAAGAAACACGGTTTTCACCAAAGTTGATAGCGAAATGAAACAAAAATTCCGGGTGGTTGAAGGAGAAGGAAAATTGAAGGAATACCTTACCCATTCTTTTTCTCAACTTTGTTTTATTCGTGCAATGAAATAAGAAATTACAAGGAATTGGAATAGCTTTCCCTACTGCTTTGAAAATATTCCGTTCTTTAATCTCAGAATCTCAATTGAACTTAAATATATCAGTGAAAAATTGTTCAAAACACAAATTTCAAAAGAGAAACGAATGATTCAAGAGACTTGAACCTACCTCAGTCGTTGAGATAAAACATTCCTCTTGATCTCCAACAACAGCAGATCAAAATTTGCGGCCTCAAATCAAAATCTACGAAATCCAAAAGAAACTACAATCATATTTTGTCTTTCATTCAATCATCTCAATTTCAATAACAAAGATCGGCCTCAATACAACTTTATTTTTACAAGTAAGATTAAGATCGATATTTAATCGGCGATCAATCAAGCGATTCCTTAAAAAAACACATTTCAAATAAAATATGGAAAACAATTCAATAAAAAAATCAATGATGAGAATGAAATAAACAGATCGAGAAGTCGGTACAAAATCACACAATCACCATCGCTCTGAGATTGACAAAGATTACCTGTTAGTCTAGAGATCCTCAACAATCAGTTCCAGTCTTCGAGAACGGAGATCCCGATTCTTGAGAGCAGCGAAAAGCCGAATTTTAAGCCAATCTTCCGCGCTGTCCTGACGCTCTGATCTCCTTTTTATATTCATTTTTTGCCCTTTTATAACGGCTTTTGCCGAATGTCGGATCTTTAAATTTGAAAAAAAAAAAAAAAGTTTTTCACCTCTGTTCCTGTTCTTTTCTATATTTGGTTTCTTGTACTCGTATACATAAATATCAGTAAAATCAGGAGAAGAAAAAAAAAACTAGGGTTTCAATACAGGATTGCTGGAAATTTTCTGTAAACGGGATGAGAGATCGAGCCGAGCGTCTTCTCATGAACAAAAACCAGATGAAGATAAACAACAACAATCAATCAAATTAAACAAAGTGAGAAAAAAGATCGACGACGAAAGAAAATGAAAAACAAAAAATATATAGATTTGAGATGAAGAATCGAGAATCGATTAGGACACAAAACCTAGGGTTTTCTGTTTACAGTAAATTTGAATTTGAATTTGAATTTGAATCCGAATCCAATTGAATTGAAATAAGGAGAGAAAAGCGAGGAGAAGATGTGCATTCCTACAATGTCCACCACTTTCGTGTTTCATCTGTGTGGGCCCACTCGCCGACCTCCAAACTCTAACCGACATGTGTCACTACTTTCCTTGTTACCGTCACGACCGGTTGAAACCTTAGCTTTGCTTTTTCTTAACGAGGTAGCAACAACAGGTGTCGTTACAAAGCTGAGAGTTTGGAAGTCTGTGTGAGGTGAGGCTGGCAAGTGCCAGGTGGGAAATTTATGAATGATTTTAAAATACTTTTGAGATTGTTGCAATCTTCTAATTATTGAGTGGTGATAGTTTTGGAAAGAATATTTTTCTACCATGATTACAGCACGATATTTGAATTTAAACATAAACGAAAGTTTCACTTCCACTCAAAAGTCTGTGTGTGTCAGAGATTGCATGCTGGGTGTGTGTGGATTTGTACGGGTGGTATGAGTAATTCCTTGTATTTGCCTTTAATCATTGCCTTGTGGTATGATTGAGTACGAAAAGAAACAAAAAGCTTCAGTGTGAGTGTTTAGTCCCACATCGGGTAATTACCTGAATATAAATTTGGTGCCTCAAACGGTTGGTACCCGTTTTGAGGAGCTCTAGAGTGAAGCTTACAAGGGCTGTATGTGTGTGTTATGTGTGTGTGAGTTTGCATGTTGGATGTGTGTGTGGGTTTGCATGGGTGGTGCGAGTATTTCCTTGTATTTGCCATCAGTCATTGCCTTGTGGTATGAATGAGTTTACCAAATAAAAAAAAAAAACTCAAATGTCTCCTAAAACAACTCTACATTTATATTTGACACAGGTGATACACGTGAGAACGAGGGGAAGGAGTTAACCACAGTTAATAGGAGTTAAAAGGGACACGTTTAAACTTGCAGGTGCGATTGAACTCTCCCCAAGTTCAATCGTGATTAACTGTGATTCTATTCTTTAAATAGATAGATGTGCAACAGGATAGTTTGGGAATTAAAGTAAAATATTAAATTAAAGTTTTGTCTTATATAAGGGTAGTTTGAGAATTTCAGAAAAATCAAGTTACAGGCGCCTCTCGCATTATAATAGTAAAGATTTAAACCTGTGCGGTGTTTGGATTGGATTTTATAATTCTGAATTATTGTGATAAGAATTAATTTTGTAAAAAATAAATATAGCAAAATGAATGATTTCAAGGCTGAATAGTAAGACTTTAAATTGAAATCTCATAAGGATAAGGATTAATCTTGTTAAAAACCTTGATAAAGTAAATCAAATTTTTTGTTAACAAGTATAAAAGTGTCAAACTTTATAAGTCTCAAGAAAAGAAGGACCTAATTTGAATTTGATTTTGAATTTGAATTCAAAAGTGAAATTAGGGTCAGTTCTTTTCTTGAGATAAAAGAGACAATAATATCTAAGATTCTTACTGGCATCCTACAACGTCCACCTATTTCGTGTCCAATAGGCTAGAAATTAAGTAGAAACCAGAATGTTTCATTTTATATACTTTCGTGCTAGACCCACTAGTTGACTTCAAACTCCAACATGTGCTAACCCCCAGCCAACGTCTTCAAAATGAGCAGTGATTACAGGCCCTAGGTCCACTGCTAAACTTACCACAGTCCTCGTGTACCTTTTAACACTCCTTTAACTTTGATTAAGTTTAACTAAATTAAATTTAAGAGTTTTTCTAAAAACTAAGGTTGGATTACTTAACCTTAGGGGTGAGTGAATGTTATGTAAAGATTCTGAAATTCAAAATTTAAATACTAAGGGTAATTGTGTAATTTCTTAGCTTAGGGTTATTTTAGTAAATATCTATGTAAGTTGTTTGGCCATTAGAACTAATTATCTTAGTTGGAATAATTAAAAATGAGCATAACACACTAAGGGTGTAACTTAGGCTTGTAACCAAATATGATTAGTAAGGGTGTTTGGGTAAAAGCACATATTAGAGTTTTTAGTATAAATACCTAAAGTTACTTATTCTCTTATTATTTTAGAAAACCTAAACTAAGAGAAGGATTTGGAGGAAGAAGAATAGGCTAAGGTTTGAAGACTCTTGCTCGAGCTTGAAGAGCGGGATTTGGAGCTTGAGGATCGAGATTCTCGCCAAGGAAAAGTCGAACTCATGAAGCAAACCCTTTTGGATGGTTTGTTTTTCTAGAAACCCTAAATCTCTAGGGTTGAGGCAAGTGAACACTCTTTTAAGCTTTAAATTCATACTATTGGCGTTTTAAATGTTTTATTCAGTGTAATAAATGCTTAGAATCGATCTAAGAATGAATGGGGTCGATTTTTTTTTTTGGGGGGGGGGGGGGTATGAAAATGAGGTTTTACCCTGAAAATCTGTTTACAGACTGTTCAAATTATCTATGAACCTTTCGAACGGTGACGAATACTATTGAATACTGTCGTATTTTATAAAGTCCAGAATTTTGGACCGTTTGAACGGTTATGCACACTGTCACACATTTTGGGTCCAGAATTGTCAACCGTTCGAATGGTAGAGTAACCGTTCGAACGGTGGGGTGACCGTTCGAACGATCCTACTTGTTTTTATACCAGGACTTAGAAATAATGCATGTTTAGGATCATTTAATTTCACTACAAACTTGTGAGAACACATTTTGATCATAATTGTAAGTTAATGAAACATACTGGAGGTGGTGTATCTTAGTTAGAGTATTCTACAGTAATTGGTAGTTTAATGTTTATCATGAGTACTGTACTAGATCGAATATAACTTATGCTATATGCAGACTCAGTAGATATACTCATAACCATGGGCAAAATCACGTCCTAATCAAGGTATTGAGATAGTTGAGATACACTCTACATTTGGTATTAGTTACACAAAGTATCTCGTTGTATTAGAAGGGTATAACGATGCAAACTGAATTTTCAATTCAAATAAATCTAAGTTAATGAGTGACATGTGTTCACTGTTGGAGGAGGTGCAATGTCTTGAAAGTCTACTAAACAGATCTGCATAGCTCGATCCACGATGAAACCAAAGTTCTTAGCTTTAGATAAATCTAGAGAAGAAGCAGATCGAGTGGTTAAGAACATTGTTGATAGATATACCACTTTGGAATAAGCCAATGTCTGCTATCTTAATACATTGTGATTGCCAAGTTGCTATATAGTTAGGGCTAAAAATGTATCTTACAATGGAAAATCTTGACATATATGTCAAAGGCACAATTCTATAAAAGAATTATTAAATAATGAAATTATAGCACTTGATTTTGTGAGGTCAAAGTTAAGAAAATATATTGGATCCATTGATCAAGGGATTAGCTAGTAATCTAATTTACAATACATCGAGAGGAATGAAGCTAAAGCCTTTTGATAAATCATCACCTACAACGGTAACCCAACCTAAGTGAATGGAGATCTCAAGATCTAGGTTTAATGGGAAAACAAATTGTTGAATGATTTTGTGAGAGCACTAATTAGGAGGCAACTCCTCTCTCATTCCAATGGTGTAATAATGTTATCTACAACGAGAATAGGATGAGTCTTAGACTCTTAATACCATCTATAACTGATTCTCAGTGGGATGTATAGTTACAGAACATCCTTAACAAGGGCACTTATATGAGTATAGAAGTAGGACCGCTTCTAATGAGAACTTAAGCTAATTCTCTAGAGCACTCATGAATATCGAGAAATTGCACATGGTCGATAACGTGCACAATCGTATAAACTCAATGACAATTTTTAATTAATTAAGTTACGGTGCGTGTGATATGTTGCTAATTCATTAAATCAAGAGATTGGTTTAAGACATAGTTCACCAATATCTTTATGAATTCGACATATCTACACTAAGTCATGGTTAAAGTCCAAAAGACACTTTGGACTTGTAAGCACCCAATTTTTACACCCCTCCTTAACCACGGTTAAATAATTTAACCATGTTTAACCCTAGGTCCAACCCAAGTTAAATCCTAGGCTAATCCCAGGACTAACCCTAACTCAACCATAGTCTAACCCCAGGTCAACCCTAGTTTAGCCTGGCCTAACCCTAGGTCTAACCCTAGGTCAACCATAGTTAAACTCTAGGCCAACCCTAATCAAATCCTAGGCTAACTGTAGTCAAACCATACTCAAACCCTAGGTCAACCCTAGCTAGCCCTAATCCAACCCTAACCTAAAAGCAGTAGCTATGGGCCCAAGGCCCACATAGGTCCCAAACCAAGGCCCCTAGGGCCTAAACTCGTAGGCAAATAAGCCCTGGGCCCTAGGGCCCAGAACCTTAGCCAACCCCTAGGAAGGGGGCCCAGCCCTAAAATAAAAAAAATTTAGAATGTCGGTAGTCCATCTACCAACATTCCTTTTGTGGTAAAAAATTGTACAGCGTTCTGAATATTTAAACCTGGGCATCCCTCTTTTGGAAAAACCCAACAGTAAACTATTTACCGACATTCTTCCCCTTAGCCTCGTAGGGAATGACGGTACTGGTTCTACTGCCATTCCCTAAGTTTGCGTTTTACGCAAACTCTGCACCCTCCAGTGCCTCAGGCACGCCTCCAGCTGCTCCCCTATGCCTTTGAGATCTCCGCCTACCCTCATCCTAATCTCTATTAGGTCCCTAGTCCATTTTCCTACAAATTCAAGCCCTTCCCCAAACTTTCAGCCCATTCAAAAAAATTCCCAGGAAAAAAAAAAGATTATGTAAAATCCGAAAGTCCCAGAGCCCTATGCTTGCGAATCCAGGAACTGAGCCTGAGTCTTGGCCTACCCTCATCAGAGAGGTCCTCTCCTTTTCTCATCACCGTAACCACCACCACGGTTGGAGGCGTGCCAGTAGGGTAGGGTCCTTCCGCTAACCCCCTCTTTTCTCTTCATCATATGTGAGCCTTTGGTCCTATTTCAAGGGACTTTTGCTTCATCAAAGTCTAAAATAAGGGGTTCCCTTGCCTTTTTCATAGGCTATGGGGGCCCTATGAAACCTCAACATCATCATATACCAAGCATGGGTACTTTAGGTGCCTTCCCATACTCCCCCTAAGCTTCTGGGGAACCTCTAATCCATGAGGGATCCCCCAGAAGCATGGTAGTGTAATCGAACCTCTTACCTAAAATCTCATTGAGACCATTACACCTTATCCATATCCGAGGCTTATCCCTCAGAATTAATAGGTGGCGATTCTTAATCTCAATCGAATCCCTTGTGAGGCAAAAATCCATGCTCACAAGCCTATTCAGCATAACTCAAGTTCTTATAAATTATCTCTTATTTCTCTTAAAATTTGTTTTATATAAGGGATTGTTGTTGTTGTTTCCTCTTTGTGGTTGTCAAAACAACATATGTTTTTAAAATAAATTGTTGTGGGAGCTCTTTAGTCCCACATTAGAAAAATAGAAAAGTTTGGGTGAGTTTATATATTTCTTCACTTCCAATATGAGTGTTCTAAAAAGAGATGGGCTTAGCCCTTGCGCACATGTGAGGCCCAAGTGGTGGCCTTTTGTCGTGCCACAAAATACCCCTAGGAGTTAAGGGATACTTTAAGTGTGACTATACATATCTGTCAAACCATCCTGTAATGAACAAGGTGAAACATAATGTCATAGAGACGTGAAACAGAGTGCAAAAGCGTGAATAAACTTTTTCTTTTCTATACATAATATGTATTCCAAGTTCAATACAAAACATCGTAAGTACAGGTGGACATGCCCACCATCAAAATACAAAAAGAGTAAACCTCACAGACTCTCTCTACTAACAGTAATTTAAATAGGCCCGCACATCGAGGTCTCTATCCTCTTGAGACTGCATAGGGATAGACAGCCCCCTTTCTTCCACGTATTCCTCTTCAACTCATGGCTCAGGGTCGAAGGCACCCTCCGGACCTGTCGACATGAAAGTACGGCTGAGTATGGAATTGTAATGACCCGAATTAAATTTCTTGTTACCTGGATATATGATTTAATTTTCTAGATAAATACGCATGAATTATACATAAATCCTATGAGAAATTAATGTGTTAAAATCTCGAATAAATAAACCCATTCATTTCATTCAATTTAGCTAGTTTGGAGGAATAAATTGCATGAAATAAAGAAGAACAAAAAGTAGCAAAAGACTTAAAAAAAAAAACTGGAGATCGGCACACTGGCCAATCTATCGCCGGCGCCGATCGATCGCCCGACGCAGGATTTGCCTTGTTGACGCGATTTTTCGACTCTTCTAACTCCCTGGGGTTTCCAAACCCTATAAATAGCTCTCCAATTCGAGAATTAGGATTCCTATATGCTTTTAAACCTAAAAGAGAGAAAATGGAGAGTTTTCTGAGAGATCAAAAGGGGGAAATTGAAAGAGTTCAAAGATTGGAGTAGAAAAAAGAGAAAAGAGGCTTGGAGATCGATATAGAACCCTATTCGCAAGTGATAGATCGTAGGGAAGCGATCAAGGGAGGTAAATAATAAACCTAGTCTTCAATATTTTGAGTATTAACCCAAAAGATGGATTAGAAGAAGTAGACCTAAGTAAGTACATGAAATTAAAATAGGATATGAAGAACCATGATTTGATTTCTATCTTATTATTTATGGATTTATTAAAATAGGATGTGAAGAACCATAATTATGATCTCCGTTTCATTATTTATTGATTTGTTAAAATAGGATGTGAAGAACCATATTTATGAATTCATGTTTCATGATTTTTGAATCGTTAAATTAGGATGTGAAGAACCCTTTTTAAAATTATTTATGATTCAACAAGGGGATTGAGAAATTTCATTGGAGTGTGTGGATTTATGAGGAGAATCGGATGAATGAATAGAAATTGAATTGATGAATTATTGTAGGATTTAATTATATGTGAGTTTGATTTTATGTTTATAATTCATGAGAATTACCATTGATGAAAGGTGTTATAATTAGGATATTGATTGTGATTAAACAAAAAGGGATTTGATATTAAATTAAATCGTGACTTATGTGTATGTTAATATCAATTGTGATTTTTATATTGTTGAATCGTTGGAAATATGATAGTTTATGTATTTCTTTTATGTTCCTTATACGTGATATACATTTGGGTAAAGGAGCCTTTGAGGAAAGTCAAGCTTGCTTAGGCCTGGTTAACATAGTGGGATGGGGCGTTATGGTGAGATGTCCTATGGCCCTTGATGGTTACTCTTAGGTGTAATTTAAACAAAAGGTGTATCATTAAGCACTCACGAATGAAAAAGATGTATAATGATTAAGAGAGAGAATCTAAGACACTAAGAAAAAGTATAAGTAAGACCGAAGATAAAAGAAAGTAAGTAAGAAGAAGAACACACAAAAGTGATAATGTATGGATGTGTTGTGCACTACTAGATACCATTAAAGGACGAAAAGTATGCCAAAGTAAGTAAGCCGTCGTACTAGGAAATATACTAAGCTATCCGTGCTGGGTAATGTACGAAGGGTGGTATCTCGGTAAAGTAAAGTATAGTAACCCCTTTTCTTATATGGTAAAGTGGTATTTTAAGTTATTACAAATGCATGTGAATAGATTGTTCCTGAAATGATAAAGTATGAAGTAAGAAAGTAAGAAAATAAAATAAAAAAAGTAAGAAAGTAAGAAAAGAAAATAAGAAAAGAAAGAAAGAAATTGACGCAATGTATTTGGTTGTTTTCTGCACTCTGATTATGTACGTGATCTAATGTATGAATCTGTGAACTGCATGTAATTTAATAGTCATTATATTGTCCACTATGATCTGTTATATACGTAGAGTAACTCGTTACTCAGTTGATGACTTTTGTTCTCGGCAGGTTCAAGTATTGATATTTGTGCTCCCAAACTGTGGAAAGATGAATATTTCGAGGAATCGGAAGGTGATTATCTTGAGGAAGAACGGGATTTTGATCGTTGGCCCCACTTGAATTTAATTTAATTGTGGTTAAATTTTAGGGAGACTTTAATTGACCTTATGGATATTCGTGTTTAGTTTAGTTTGATGATGATCATGATTATTATATTTCAGTTGCAGTTAATGATTATGAATTTAATTGATGTTTTAATTGAAAAAAAAAATTAGGTTCGTATTTTAGTATGCCTTAAATGCTTTAATTGGATGGTTTGTTAAGTAAGTCATGTGTCAAGATCTCACAGTCTCCTAGGTGGGGTTTTGGGGCGCGACGGGAATAATCAGTAAGTACAAGCTACTAGCTAATAATAGTAATAACAAAACACAATAGAAACAATGAGATATAATTCATCACATCAATTTAAAACAATTATAACAACATATGACATTCATAACATCAAAGTTAAAGCAATGTAATAATCGTGACATGCATGAGTGAATGTGAAAACTCTGATAAAACTCATACTTTAAAAGTCATGTCTTGTTCTTAAAAATAGTCTTTCGTATTTTTCAAAACTTGCTTGTCGTATTAAAACTTGTTCTTGTCTCGTGGGAATCACATGTATCTTGTCTTGCTTTGAATCACTTGTCTTGCTTGCCATGACTTGACTTGTTTACTTGTGAGCCAGATGTTAGTGCCCTTGTAGCGACTTGTGAGCCGGGAATGTAAATTCCCTTAAGCGAATATATATATATAGAAAAGGGTATACCAACATCCTTGACAAACCCTTTTTCCGGCTTGATCAACTTGTTTTCTTGTGAGCTAGGTATGACATATTTTGTGATATGCCCTACCCTTGATTGGCCCAATGTCCTGCTTTATCATGCTTGTTTACTTGTGAGCCAAGTATGACATATCCGAGGGATATGCCCTACCCTTGACCGGCCCGATGTCCGACTTTATCATGCGTTTCGTGAATCACGTGTCTTATTCTTATTGGGTTTTTTTTTTTTATATATATATATACTTTACAAAACCTCGGTTAATGCATGCATGTGTGCTTGTGTGTGTGGCAATAATGACAACCATGATGACGTGAACACTTTAAGAATATTACGTAGCATTTCAATTCCGTCAATAGTTATATGAGAAACTAAGAACATATACTTTGTTTTGGTCAAAATTATAATTTAGGGAAAACTACACAATTCATGCTTTCAAAATCTTCGTTTAATTCTTTTTATTTCTCATTCATGCATTACATCAAACCCTTGGTATGCAACATTTTATACTCATTTTATTCAAGTTGTTACTTCATACATTGCATCCAACACGTAGAGTGCGTTCTTTATGCGTGCATTGCCCTTCAACCATTTCACCACACCACATACATCACAACATATGGCATCCAATCACCTCAACCCATTCACATCCCATACATCCATACACCTTAGTTTATCTTATTCATTTTAGAGATAACTATACATTTCAAAAAAGAGAAGAGGAATATACACAAGATCAATCTACATTTTTAAAGGAAAACCTAGGTTATTACTAAGCTAGTTAGGAGGGTGTACTAACCTTGAAGATCAGTGCTTGATCTTGAAGAAAACCCCTTGATTTGGGGTTCTCAAGCTTGAGGAAGGCACCATCTTGAAGGATGGAGGAACCCTTGTTTGATTTGGGAAAGATCAAGCCTTGACTTGAGCTCCCTTGATCTTCAATCCAATACTCTTCTTGGATTTCTTTCAATCTCCCATTCTCTTTTTTCTCTTCTCTTTCTCTCCTCTAGGTCTAAGAAAAACCCCAAATGAAATCCCCTCACAAGTTAAGGGTTTAAAACCCTTAATTTCGGCATCAGCACACGCGTACGATCGATCGCACACTAACTGCAATCGATCGCAGATTCAGTGCGATCGATCGCACCCTAGGGCGATCTGTGGCACATGATCTCGAAAACTTTTTTATTATTTTTCCCTACATGCGATCGATCACACACCTTTGCGACCGATCGCAGATTCCTGCGATCTGTCGCACTTGGAGACCCATCTATCGCACTTGGTCCAGAATGTTTGAGACCAATTTCACCTGCATGCGATTGATCGCACCTAACTTGTGATCGATCGCACTCCCCAGATTTTGTTTTCTTCCCCAGCAGACCCATAGGTGTGTTTCTAACCTCATTTTCATCATCCTTAGGGCACTAAACTCCCTCCTTCATGCTGCACATGAGTCATTATCACCCAATTTATCATAAACACTAATTTTAAACACAGGGAATGACATTTGGCTTTGAATACACTATTCATTAGCCAAACAAAGTTTCGGGGTGCTACATCCTCCCCCGTTACAAAATTTTGTTGTCGAAATTTAGACGACACATACATGTACAAAATAACAACAATTACAAAAGAGAATGCCAAAGTTCTAAACAAACAATTGAGGATATTTTTCTCTCACTTCTTCCTCTCGCTCCCATGTAGCCTCTTCCCTCGAATGGTGTTGCCATCTTACAAGGACTAAGGGAATGGTTTTTTTACGTAGGACTTGATCTCACCTGTCCAAGATCTGGATTGATAGTTCTATTAGTGTGACATCCTCCCGAATATCTACCGGATTGAGCTCGATTACATGTGAAGAGTCCGGGATATATTTTTGGAGCATAGAGACGTGAAATACATTGTGGACCGCCGTCATATGAGCGGGTAGAGCAATCCGGTATGCCACCTCACCATCTCTGGTGATGATCTCGAAAGGGCCCACATATCTAGGACTGAGCTTGCCTCTCTTCCTGAATCTCATGACGCCATTTGTCGGCGAGACTTTAACAAAAACCATGTCACCCACTCTGAACTCCAAATCTCGTCTACGGTTGTCGGCATAGCTCTTCTGGCGATCCTGTGCAGCCTTCAACCTTTCTCTGACTACCTTGACCCTGTCTACAGTCTGTTTGATCAACTTAGGGCCCAACACCTTCCTTTCCCCAACTTCATATCAATACAAAGGAGATTTACAACTTCTCTCGTATAAAGCCTCAAAAGGCGCCATCTGGATGCTCGCCTGATAACTGTTGTTATAAGTGAACTCCACTAAAGGCAAGTGGTCTTCCTAACTTTCCTTGAAGTCTAGCATGCATGCCTGGATCATATCCTCTTTTATTTGATTCACCCTCTTGGTTTGCCCATCCGTCTGTGGATGAAAGGCGGTGCTAAAGTCTAGTCGGGAACCCATAGCGCTCTGAAAGCTCTTCCAGAATCTGGATATAAATCTTGGATCCCTGTTGGCACTCCGTGTAGCCAGACTATTTCCTTGATGTACAATGCGGCTAGTTCGTTTGAATTGAAAGTAGTCCGATATGGTAAAAAATGGGCGGGCTTCATCAGTTTGTCAACCACGACCCAAATGGCGTTTGAGTTCCTTACTGTCCGTGGCAAGCCAACAATGAAGTCCATGGATATGTGCTCCTATTTCCACTCGAGAATAGGGAGAGACTGTAACATACCCGCCAGTCTCATGTGCTCTGCCTTCACTTACTGACACACTAAGGATCTGGACAAGTACTCGGTAACATCCCTCTTCATGTTCCGCCATCAAAAATGCTCTTTGAGGTTTCGGTATATCTTCGTACTCCCAGGATGCACTGTATACTTGGAAGAGTGAGCTTCATCCAGAATCTCTCTCTGTATCAAGTCTTGAAAGCAGTCTTTGGAATATCTTCTGCCTTGATCTTTAATTAATGATACCTCGATCTAAGATCAATCTTAGAGAAAATTCTCGCTCCCTTCAATTGGTCAAGAAAGTCTTCTATCCGTGGTAAGGGATAACGGTTCTTGATCGTGACCTTGTTTAATTGTCAGTAATCAATACACATACGCATTGAGCTGTCTTTCTTCTTCGCAAACAGCACTGGGGCACCCCATGGTGAGACACTCGGTCTAATGAATCCCAGACTTTACAGTTCATCCAACTGTACCTTCAACTCCTTGAGTTCAATCGGGGCCATCTTATAAGGAGCCCTAGAGATCGGAGCAGTGTCAGGCGCAAGCTCTATCGCAAACTCAATCTCTCAATCTGGAGGTAATCTAGGTAACTCCTCTAAAAAAACATCAGGAACTCACTCACAACCGAAATGGTTGAGGAGTTTTGTACCTCTAGGTTCGCTAAGCTTAAAGCTGCGAAGCGAGCAATGTCCTTTCTTTGTAGCCCTCGAAAATGAAATGGCTTAACTCCTTCTAGCTTGAAATTCACTACTTTCTCAAAGCATGCTACCTGTCCGTGGTGAGTCGATAACCAATCCATTCCAAGGATGACATCGAAGTCCAAGTCTTGAAAATCCAGAATGATCAGGTCGGCTAACAACTCATTTTGTCCAACTTGAACCACACTGTCCTTGTACATCCGGTCTGTGTCGACCGATTTACCAAGCGAAGTTGAAATGATCAACTCCCGCTGCAACGGACTAGATTCATCTGAAAATCCCTTCGCAAAACTAGGCGAAACGAAGGAATGAGTGGATCCTGTGTCGATCAACACCCGAGCTAGACATTCATTTACTAGCAACGCTCCTATGTAATTAACTAACTAATCTCAATGGATTTCAAACAAAGACATACATAACTTATACGTAGTACATAGTACACAAGCAAACACATCATACACTAGCACATATTCATAACTTAGATCTCAATAGTTTTGCGTACCTTGCACGACATCATCCGATGCACATGTACCCCGCTCGGACAAGGCGAAGACACGACCTTGAGTGGTTTGATGAGGCGGTCGTGTAGACTGTGCAGGCCTCGATGCCTGTGAAGAGCTCTGCTGAGATGATTGCTTGACCGGGGTCCTACTCCCCTGAGACTGAGCTGGCAAATGACGTCGGGGACAATCTCGAATCATGTGACCTTGGTCCCAACAATGGAAGCATCAACCTAAGATCTTTCGGCAATCTCTAGCAAAGTGCCTCGTACCATAATACGTACATGGCTCGTATGAGTAAGTGGAGGGCGCATATCCCGTGGCTTGAGATAATGCGAGGCGAGAAGCCTGTGTGGTAGCCGGGAGTACTGCTGGAGGAACAAAAGGGCGAGGAGCCTGTTGTGCAGAATACAGCCTCTGCGACTGAGCCGGCCCTGAAGGCTGGTATGAAGTGGTCCTAGCTCTCTTCTCCCCTGAATCACTAGACTGGCCTTTCTCTATTCCTCTTCTATTGAAAAATTCTTCAGAAGTCAACTTTGCTAAGAGTGTTTTATCCACCACTTCTGAATATGTCTCATGCCTGAACATTGAGACTTGATCCTTGAGGTAAGCCTTCTATCCCCTTTCAAACTTTCGGGCCTTCATAGCCTATGTCGCTATCATATGTGGAGCAAACCTAGATAGCTCCGAAAACTTAACTTCATAAGCCGCCACTGACATATTACCTTGCTCCAAGGTAATGAACTCGACTTCTTTTTCCTTCATTCTGTTGGAGAAGTATTTATTATAGAAGACGTCCAAAAATTCTCCCCAAGTCCAATCTTGACCCTGTCGGGTCAAATCCTGGGTCCTAATCACGGACTGCCACCAATGATCGGCCTTGCCTTCAAGCATAAAGGTGGCCCAAGTGACCCTCTCTACTTCAATAGGTGATAAGACTGAAAAGATCTTTTCTAATTATCTAACCCATCCTTCGGCCATTAGTGGATTAATATTTCCACAAAACACTAGAGGCCTTATCCTCCAGAAAGCTTCTATTCCCGCTTGTGCTCTATTTGGAGGAGCAGCTATTAGAGCGGCACCTAATGGAGGAGTAGCATGTTGCTTTGCTGCAAAAATAGCCAAAGTCTCAGCTATGGATGCAAAGGCTTGAGCGAAGTCAGGATTGTTCATCACTCGATTGAGCATCACCTCCATTCCCTCTTGCATTGTATCCGTGACCCCGAGCACCGCGTCTCATGATTATTCCTGAGAACGACAGTACATTATGAGTCTAACTTAGATACTTATTTTACAATCAATTTAACAATTTCTTAATAATCACTAAGCATCAAACCATTCATCCAAGGTATACATAGCAATGGCATAACATACAATTGTGTTCCTAGGGTAGGACACTAAGTTCGGATGAGGTTCAACCTATTTTGACTAAGACTAGCTTATTAGTCTATACTTGGAATATGACTCTTCGAAATAACCCTATTGTCTTGTTCAATCACGGTATCAGTTCTAAGAATAAGTGACCCTAGGGACTCTAATGCCTAGGCTCTGATACCACTTCTGTCACGCCCCAAAATACCCCCTAGGAGTTAAGGGATACTTTAGGTGTGACTATACATACCTGCCAAACCATCCTGTAATGAACAAGGTGAAACATAATGCCATAGAGATGTGAAACAGAGTGCGGAATCTCATAATAGTGCAGAAACGCGAATAACTTTTTCTTTTCTATATATAATCTGTATCCCAAGTTCAATACAAAACATCATAAGTACGGGTGGACATGCCCACCATCAAAATACAAAAAGGGTAAACCTCACAGACTCTCTCTACTAACAGTAATCTAAATAGGGCCACACATCGAGGTCTCTATCCTCTTGAGATTGCATAGGGATATGTGACTCCCTCTCATCCACGTATTCCTCTTCAACCCATGGCTCAGGGTCGAAGGCACCCTCCGGACCTGCCGACATGAAAGTATTGCTGAGTATGGAATACTCAGCGAGTACAAGCTACTAGCTAACAATAGTAATAATAAAACACAATAGAAAAACGAGATATAATTCATCATATCAACTTAAAACAATTCTAACAACATATGACATTCATAGCATCAAAGTTAAAGCAATGTAATAATCGTGACATGCATGAGTGAATGCGAAAACTTCGATAAAACTCATACTTTAAAAGTCATGTTTTGTTCTTAAAAATAGTCTTTTGTAGTTTTCAAAACTTGCTTGTCATATTACAACTTGTTCTTGTCTCGTGGGAATCACATGTATTTTGTCTTGCTTGGAATCACTTGTCTTGCTTGTCATGACTTTACTTGTTTACTTGTGAGCTAGATGTTAGTGCCCTTGTAGCGACTTGTGAGTTGGGATTGTAAATTCTCTTCAGCGAATATATATATATAGAAAATGGTACACCAACATCCTTTGACTGGCCCTTTGTCCGGCTTGATCAACTTGTTTTCTTGTGAGTTAGGTATGACATATCTTGCGATATGCCCTACCCTGGACCGGCCCGATGTCCGGCTTTATCATACTTGTTTACTTGTGAGCTATGTATGACATATCCAAGGGATATGCCCTACCCTTGACCGGCCCGATGTCCGGCTTTATCATGCGTTTCGTGAATCTGTGTTTTATTCTTGTTGGGTTTTTCATATACATATACTTTAGAAAACCTCGGTTAATGCATGCATGTGTGATTGTGTGTGTGGCAATAGTGACAACCATAATGATGTGAACACTTTAAGAATATTACGTAGCATTTCAATTCCATCAATAGTTATATGAGAAACTAAGAATATATACTTTGTATTTGGTCAAAATTATAATTTGGGGAATCCTACACAATTCATGCTTTCAAAATCTTCGTTTAATTCTTTTTATTTCCCATTCATGCATTACATCAAACACTTGGTGTGCAACATTTTATACTCATTTTATTCAAGTTGTTACTTCATGCATTGCATCCAACACGTAGAGTGTGTTCTTTATGCGTACATTGCCCTTCCACCATTTCACCACACCACATACATCACAACACATGACATCCAATCGCCTCAACCCATTCACAACCCACACATCCATACACCTTAGTTTATCTTATTGATTTTAGAGATAACTATACATTTCAACAAAGAGAAGGGGAATATACATAAGATCAATCTACATTTTTAAAGGAAAACCTAGGTTATTACTAAGTTAGTTAAGAGGGTGTACTAACCATGAAGATCAATGCTTGATCTTGAAGAAAACCCCTTGATTTGGGGTTCCCAAGCTTGAGGAACGCACCACCTTGAAGGATGGAGGAAACCTTGTTTGATTTGGGAAAGATCAAGCCTTGACTTGAGCTCCCTTGATCTTCAATCCAATCCTCTTCTTGGATTTCCCTCAATCTCCCCTTCTCCTTTTTCTCTTCTCTTTCTTTCCTTTAGGTCTAAGAAAAACCCTAAATGAAATCCCCTCACTAGTCAAGGGTTTAAAACCCTTAATTTCGGCATCAGCACACGCGTGCGATCGATCGCACACTAACTACGATCGATCGCAGATCCAGTGCGATCGATCGCACCCTAGGGCAATATGTCGCCCATGAACCCGAAAAATTTTGTCTTATTTTTCCCTGCATGCGATCGATTGCACACCCTTGCGATCAATTGTAGATCCTTGCGATCTGTCGCACTTGGAGACCCATCTATCGCATTTGGTCAGACTGTTTGAGACCAATTTCGCCTACATGCAATCGATCGCACTCCCCAGATTTTTTTTTCTTCCCCCTGCAGACCCATAGGGGTGTTTCCAACCTCATTTTCATCATCCTTAGGGCTCTAAACTCCCTCCTTGATGATGCACATGGGTCGTTATCACCCAATTTATCATAAACACTAATTTCAAGCATGGGGAATGTCATTTGGCTTTGAATACATTATTCCTTAGTCATAAAAAGTTCTGGGGTGCTACACCTTTCCTAATGAAAATTTGGCGAGCCGAATCGGAAATCCTTCTTGCGTGATGCGTTGTGGGTTGCATCTTGCGCGTGATATATCAAAGACACACAGGCGCAGTTGGTTAAGCCGGGTCGGGTCTTGCGTATGTCTTTGATTACGTTTTTGCTAAAATTTTGTGTTAATCTCTAAATTAAATATAAAACCATTTTATTACCATTGGATTAAAGAAGTATTTATGTTAATACAACAATGATGTTTCTTCAATTTGGAATGTGGAGCATCATCTTTGGTCGCTCTCTTTATATATATATATATCATTCTACTAATAAAAGTATAAGGAGTAGGCACAACTTTACTTAGACGTTAATACCCTTTAACTTAATTTATTTAATACATAACTTAGAATATAATCAAACTTTAATTAAGTCACTGTTTAATATTATGCGAGACTCATTATTAAAAGAGAGTTGGTTTAGGTCTCTACCATATTTTAGGGAAGAATTCTATTTATATAGAAAGAGAGTCTCTCGGAAAGGATAGTTGGTTTAGGACTCTACCATATTTTAGGGAAGACAACCACGAATAGTATCTTCCTATAATCTCCACACCCCGAGTGATCGACCCCTTATGAGAAGGACCATAGAAATTTCAGATTGGTACTTGGGGAGCAACCAAAAAAAGAAGACAACCATAAATTCTTATTGTTGCAACACTCATGTGTATATGCAGTTTTTCTGTTTTGATATTAAGGAAAGATTATCAACTTCTAATTTGCTATTTTGTTATTTTCATGGGAAATGACTCTCTATTAATAGAGAGTTATACTAATCTAAGGTATGACCTATGAGAACCACTATTACATATTAAATTTCTATTATTTTAATTTTGCTATTTTTATGGATAAGGACTCTCTATTTATATTTTTTATATATTTTGAAGTCAAAAGCACCAATATTCTAACCATGAAAAATAATTATAATGTCAAAATATTTAATTATAATATTATTGTTTTTATTAGTAGAAGATTATTACTCATGATTCCTCGCTTTTAATACATTTATAAGTGAGACCAGTAAATAATCTTTTCTATTATTAAATTTAAATTAATATAAGAAATATTTAATTTAATTACTCAATTATATTTATTTAAAATATTATATTATATTAAATTTTTATTTAATATAAAGAGAGTAACGTGACGTCTAATGAAAATATATTTAAAATTATATATATATATTTTAATAATGAAAAAATTATACATGCAAAGCACGTGCACTTTTACTAGTATATATATATATATATAGAGAGAGAGAGAGAGAGAGAGAGAGAGAGTAGCACTCTAATGAGTTATGCTCATTGAAGCTTGTAATGAGCGGTCCTTAATAATTTGATATGTGGTAAGTTGTTTTGGAAATTGACTGTTGGATGTTAAGATGTGTTGCTCGAGAGACACGTGGCAAAAATAGCTCAATCGGATATTTATAGACCATCTAATCAAAGAAGGGAAAATCAGTCATTTTTATATCCTAAGTGATCAATATAAAACATAATTTGTCAAATAAAATAAGGGATAATTTTATTTACCGCGTCTAAATTTTTAATACGCATCTATAATCAAATAAGTCTCACAGGGCCTTAGTTTTCACAACACATAATGATCTCAAACAAACTTATAATAATTTCATCAATTCTGAACATCATCCACTTCCTCCATTCTCATCATTCATACACCACAAAATCAATCCCATTCCCCTTGTTGATATAGAATAAAAAAAATCATAAACAACATCTTTTTCAAATAATTATCACAAGGAAATCACCATCTAAAATGGTCTCTATTCATCATATATATATTATCCATCAGATAACCAAGATCTAAAATTTTCTAACATCGTCTATAGATTTTTCAAGGGAAAATCCTGATTTAGAACATTACAAAAATCATCATATATATTTTCCATAAAAAAAAAATATATATATAATTTTTATATCCATAAAAAAACAAAAAAATCAGTCATTTTTGTTTGGTAAAGGTCGTTGAATTCTGGAGGTGATAGCTGTAGAACTTTAGAGCATCGTAGTCATTAAAAATTACAAAGGACGTTTTTTACCTTAAGAATAGGGTGTCTAAGGCGTGCCTTGATCAACCTTTTTTTTTTTTCTTGGATAAGTTCTTCTTCTGGAATTAACATTTTACAGGCTATTCTATTCCTGTTGTTTGGATTGAAAGCTTCTGCCGCCTCACATATATTGCTATATTTTATTTGAATTACGTAATTTTTTTTCTTCCAACAATCATGACGTGGGGTGAGAGATGACATCCACGTTAGAGGGTGATACTAGAGCATATGTCGACCAGACCGAAGAAGAAGACCTTGTTCAAGAATTACATGGGAACGTGCGCTAGCATGCTTGATGGTGGACTTGGAATAATTAAGTCTTAATTAGGCTAAGATGTGCATAAGCAAATGTGAGATGGGTGGGGCCTTTGAGATATATATAGTCAGACGGTTGTCAGCTGTCTTGATGACTATGCCCCCATCAATAAGGCAAGAGAGTCGGTTATGGTTAGGATAAACACGTAGGGAGACAAAGACTAATATCTCTAATCTCAATCAACGCAAAGGTCGAATCCCTGAGGGCTCCAGGTTTCATTTGACTGCAAAACTGAATACGTACGTAACTGGTGTGAAACAATTAAGATATAGACTGCTTCAGTGATTCGAAAATATCCAAAATGTTGAAATATAGCTTCCTAAAAATGGCACTAAGCGCGTTGCTTGCCCCCATCGGTACTGTGCTAGTCACCACTCTAGTGATCTGGATTCCATTCTCGAGAGGGTGTGAGTTAGGACTGTCAATGAACTGAGCCAGCCCGATTCGTCTCAAAATGAGTCGAACTTGAGTTGGGTGTTTGAGCTCGTTGAGTTTAGCTGAACTAAATGATTGAGCTTGTTTGTTAATCAAGCCGAACACAATCAACGAGCTGCTCGACTCGGCTCAACTCAATTAATTTTACTATATTACTTATAATACCCTAATAATATTAGTTTTTACATAAAAGTTAAGAAACTTAAATATAATTTATGTTGAGGTAAAACTTACAAAGTAACTTTATCTTTGCAATACTTGTAGATTCTTTGACACAGGAAATGCTCCTCAATTTCTTGGCCGATAAGAACATATATCGACCAGCAAGATAAGTCATTTCATCAAAGGAACCAAATGTCCTAAATCTACGGTTATATATAACCAGGTTTGAGGAATCTGGTTATGCCCCAGAGTTCGCCACATGTCCTTTTTGACACCCCTTACTTGTGGTTAATATTCACCCACTCCTAAGGTTCACCTACTTATCCTTGGTTTTTTAGGAAAACATATTAATTTTTTTTTAATATTTCAATATCAATATTTTTAATATTAAAATATTTTCTATAATAACCAAGGATGGGTGATGAACCCACTACAAGAAAATATGTTTTTACTGACGGAATTTTACCGACAGCTACAAAACCGTCACTATATAATGGTTATACCAACGGTTTTCTAGCCGTCGGTGATATCCCGTCACTACTAATTAGACATTTTAAACAATTACGTCTATAATTATTGGATGTCCATCATCGATGGACAATTAAAATAGTGACGGTAAATACACCATCGGTATTATATTATTAATTACCTACGGTCGTATTTCCGTCGGTGATTTTATTTAGTGTTGGAACAATTACCATGGGTAAAAATATTTCAATTAAACCCCAAATTCTCTGCGATTTCCTCCCGCCCTGAAATCATCTCCCGCCCTAAAACCATTCCTGTCTCTATCGCTGTCTCCGGCTGCTCTGTGGACATTGCCGTTGCCATGGTCGTCGCTGGCGCCGTCTGCTCCGCCGGTAACCCCCCCCTCTCTCTCTCTCTCCATAGCTCTCTCTGTCTCTCTCCCTGCCTGTCTCTCTCTCTCTCTCTCTCTCTCTCTCTCTCACTCTCTCCGTCTCTCTCTCTCGCTCTCTCTCTCTGTCTCTCTCTCTCTGTTTGTATATTTCTTGGTGTCACCGGCGGAGCCACATGGGGCACAGGGGGCGCTTC
This sequence comes from Tetracentron sinense, assembly GCA_015143295.1. NCBI lineage: Eukaryota > Viridiplantae > Streptophyta > Magnoliopsida > Trochodendrales > Trochodendraceae > Tetracentron > Tetracentron sinense. The sequence goes on from CM026552.1 coordinate 55,213,959, forward strand.
AGCCCCCCCTAAAATTTTGGATTTTTTTTTTATGGTGAAAGGGACGAAGCTGGAGGACGGGGAGCTCTAGCCCCCCCTGAATTTGTGAAAAAAATAGATTGAATTTTGTAAGAACGTGAAAAAAATAGATTGAAAAAAAATATATCTGATTTTAGTTTGCCTTTGGCTTTGATTGATTTTGTTTGTTTGTAAGAATTTGAAAAGTTTTTTTTAGCATTTTCTATATTAAAGGTTCATTTTTTTAATCTAGTATTTTAATTATTTTTTGTTTTTATATAAATATCTGATTTTTATTGGTTAAGTATCAATAACCCTAGCTCATGGGTCATGGCCAGTTTAATACATTATCTTTTCGCAGTCTCTTGGTTATACATTATAGGACTTGTTTGCATTTTATTTGATTTATGAATTTTTCTTCCCTTCTTGCTGCTCCCTTTTGAGTTGGTATGTGAACATCTGTTTTGGGGCATGTAAAAACATGTTGGTTTCCACTTTTAAGGTTGTGTACTGTATCTACCTGGTTTAAGGAGCATTGTTGATCAACCAATTATGGAAATTTGGTTTCAAGATCAATGCTATTCGACATGCAATGTAGTAAATGATGGTGTGTACATTTTTATAATTACTTGGAATATCCATCTTTTCCTATTTTCAAATGATTGATTTGCTTCTTTCTTTAAGATCAATGCTTTTCTTCTTTTGGATAGTTACATCAAAATTTAATCTAATAGAGAAACAAAGATTCAGTTGTTTGTTTCTTTCTATTTTTCTTTTTTGTTTTACTATTTAAAATGGCGAGTCCACTTGTTCCACCATTGTTAGCCCCACTAGAGTTGGTGTTTGTTCAAAATTGGGTTTAAGAGAGCTCAATATGCAATTTTAGAGAACTCTCTCTGTTTGTTTGTGTCCCTCTCTTTGTCCGTGTCTCTAATATTATGTAAACTGATTTTTTTTCTTTGTTTTTTCCAGATTGAAAAAGTCTCATTGGCTTGTGATCCCACTGGAGTCAGTTTACCCTCTTGGCATCCAAGGTCTCTCTCTCTTTCTTTGTTGCATGCCTATATCTAATATTATTTTGGAGATTTATTTGCCTAGATCTTCAAGTTAAACATTGTGCCAGATCTTCAATTAGTGGTCATAATTTACATGTGTATATAGAGGAAATTTATTCAGAATTTTGAGAAATATTATGTTGATCTAATATTATGTAGGAGATCTTGAGAATATCATCTTTTTGTTTCTGAATGAGTTTGTACTGAATGAGAAAGTGAGTTCATGCTTTAACTTGATGGTTTTTTGTACATGGCTCTTGAGAAATGAAAAAAAGGGAGTTTAAGGCAAGCAAACCTTGGCCATGGTTTAAATTACTTAACTGTATATGTATTAATGTATGTTCTCTACTCTATATGCTTAATTAAAATTAATCTGTCAGAATAAATATCCAATGAGAGTGATGCATGGTTTGACGTATTTTACTGACAGATGCTTCTATCTTGCTTTGCCTTTCAATCTGTGTTATTTATAAGAATAAGACACTTATGAAATATTTCTGATATTTTCGTGTCCCTATTTTTCAAAAGGAAATTTCGGTCCGAACTCTTAAAGCAAAATGGAAGTCTCACATACTAGTGGAATGCACGTGCGATGCATGTGAAAGTCCACTCCTTGTCTACTAAATTGATAGCATTATCTAAGCAAGCGCCCCGCACGGGAAAAAAATAGATGAAACTAAAATAAATAGAATAATAAATGTTAAAATCAAATATTAATTTAAATGAAACTTCATTCTCTTGTCCTCTGACTCTGTTATTTCATGTTTTTCTTTTTCATTGGTCCTTGTAGATCTGTTAAATAGGGTTTTGTTTAGGGTTATCTTTAGGACATTCTTTTTATAGGGTTTGGTTGATATCTAAACAAGGCAAGTTTGAAGTGTAACTGTTAATGGCTATGACTTGTAGTTTTTTTCTATGTTTTTGCAATGCTGAAACATCTTTCCAAACTCTAACAGCCATGCAATTGGCACTTTAAAATAAGATAGAGTTGGCACCCAAACATCTTTATATAAGCAGTTTTGAGGCTTCAAATTTGTAAAATTCTACATTAATGGTTTCACTCATTTCATTAATGGTTTCAGTCTAATTCTACATTAGCATCCTATTTGGTAGCATCGACGGTGACCTTTTTGTAAATCTGTTTTTTGAAAAGGAGCAACAGATCATCCTAAATGTAGAGACTTAGTTTTGAGAGAACAAAAGATAGTGATGCTAATCCCCTTATGCAAATTAATGACTAATAAGGTTGGAACACAGTCCAACCTTATTAGTCATTATGCAAATTAATTGCGATCTTTCGAAATAAATGATGCTATGATATATGGGGCTCCCAAAAATGACGTGATTCCTTGACTATTGTGCACTATAGTTGGGCATTTCAATGGGTTTTCAATAGACTTGTCATTGTTATATTTCTCATAAGGACATGTCATTAGATTGCTGAAAATAAATTGGACTTCGTAAGGTGTTGGGGGTACCTAACACCTTCTTCAAACACATCTGGAAGATTCATGTGAATGCATGCATTGAAATCATTGATCCCCTATTCAAGAATTACGGGCATTCGACTCTTGGAATTTATGTATTCTTGAATGGGATAGGAACACCTCACCTGTTACATACGAGTTGAATGATACTATGTTATGCATTCCATAATTCTCTTCTCTCTTTTGTTTTGTTTCAGTGTTCTTCTTGTAACTAAACTCCGGGAATTCATTATGGATAAGATTTGGGTTAGTTTAAACAGGCTAAGCCCTACATATGAAGCGGGTTTGGAACTATTCTTAGACTATGCATTCGAGCATGCAGAGTGTAATGGAAAGATCAAATGTCCATGTAAGCAATGTTCAAACATATATTTGAGATATCGGCCACAGGTAAAGGAGCATTTGATAGTTGATGGATTTCTAAAGGGGTATGGCAACAACATTTGAATTTTTCACGGGGAATTACCACAAGTTGGGGCACCAATTGTCGAAGATGAAGTACCTGGAGTTGATGATATGCATAGAATGTTGCACGGGCATTCGGAGTTACAGATGACATTGGTGGGACCAGTGAATCAAGAGAGGGGCCTAATGCTAAAGCCAAGAAATTTTACAGTCTAGTAAAGGATGCCGAGCAAAACCTATACCCTGGTTGCACTAAATTCAGTAAACTTTCATTCATTGTTCGCCTATTTCATATAAAATGTTTGAATGGGTGAAGTGATAAATTGCTTACCATGTTGCTTGAGTTATTGAAGGAGGCACTTCCTGAGGGTGAAACTTTACCTAACTCCTTCTATCACACTAAAAAAATAATTGGGGAGCTAGGTCTTGGGTACAACAAGATTGATGCATGCCCTAATGATTGCATGTTGTATCGGAAGCAATCAGTCAATGATAGTGTTTGTTAAGTATGTGGGACGTCAAGGTGGAAGAATAGCGGGGAAATGGGTGAGCCATCATCTTCCAAGGATCGTAGAATATCTGCCAAGGTGTTGCGTCATTTTCCCTTAAAGCCTAGACTTCAGAGGTTGTTCATGTCTGACAAGACAGCTTCATTCATGCGATGGCATGCAGAGGGTCGCATCAAAGATGGGTTGTTAAGGCATCCTGCCGACGCCCCAGCCTGGGAACATCTCGACGAAAAATTTCCAGATTTTGCTACAGAAACATGCAATGTCAGACTTGGGCTTGCTAGCGATGGTTTCAATCCATTTGGTACAATGAGTATTGCTCATAGCACATGTCCTATTGTCTTGATGCCATACAACTTCCCAGCTTGGATGTGCATGAAGCAACCTTATTTCTGTATGTCGCTACTAATTCCAGGTCCTCGTGCTCCTAGGAATGACATTGATGTATATTTGCAACCGCTGATAGATGAGTTGAAGGAGTTGTGGGTGGATGGCATATACACTAACGATGCTTCAAGTAGTAAAAATTTCCAGATGTGTGCAGCGTTATTATGGACAATAAATGACTTCCCTGCGTATGTAAATCTCTTGGGATGGAGCACCAAGGGTCATTATACTTGTCCGCATTGGAATCAAAACACTTGTAGTAAGTATTTGAAACATGGCAGAGAGTTTTGCTATATGGGTCATCGTTGCTTTTTGGAAGCCAACCATAAATTTCGTCATGAGAGAAAATCTGTAGCACCCTGGAACTTTTTGTCCAAGTGTTGGAACCTGTGCCAAGGCATTATGCCTTTGTAATCCTCCTATTACTATGAAATGAGAAAATTTAAGGAAATCTAAGTGTTAAGAAGTAGTATTCCTAAGTCGGATATATCGAAAACCCGAGTTACGGAAACCATTTGCGGATCAGTCAACTTTAGGGGTAATTTGGTCAATAAATAAATAATAAATTCAAAATTATAAAATTCCAGAAATGTTCCCCTTCGAAAGACGAATCCAACGCAAGTTGAATCGTCAAAATCGGACAAACGAGTCAAAAGTTATGGCCGAAATACTAAAGCGGGAAACATAGGAGAAAACAACAAAATTTGGAGGTTGCGATCGATCGCAAGTCAGGTGCGATCGATTGCATGCAGGCGAAATGGGTCCCAAACTCTCTGGGCCATATGCGATAGATGGATCCCCATGTGCGACAGATCGCAGGGATCTGCGATCGATCGCAAGAATGTGCGATCGATCGCATGCAGGGAAAATCAGACCAAAAGTGCTTGGGGTTATGTACGATAGATCGCATCCAGGTGCGATCGATCGCAAGGTCCTGCAATCGATCGCATGCGGTAACTGAAGCCGGATTTGAGGGTGTTAAACCCTTTGCTTGTTAGAGGATCCTCATTTGGGGCTTTTCTAACCTAGAGGAGAGAAAGAGGGAAGAGAAAGGAGAAGAGGATTTTGGGAAAATCCTCCAAAGGAGCTTTGATTTGGTGATCAAGGGAGGTTCAAGCTTGGAGATTTGCAAGCAAGGGCCTTCCCCAAAGCATCTAGAGTTCCTTAAACCCAAGAGGAGTTCTTCTTCAAGGTTGGAACTCCACATCAAGGGTTTTCTTCGCTCTATTGAGGTACCCTATACTACCCTACTAGTTCATCTTCTATCTTTGTTTTCTTCATTTCATGATTTTTCCCTAAATTTTAAGCAAGATAATGAGATGGGATGATGATGGAGAGGGATGGTTGTGAATGGGCGATGGATGCCGTGTGATTGTTGTGATGAATGAAATGGGAAGGGTATTGTACCAATAACAAACATACATGTGTGCTATGAGCTTAACCCATCTAGAAAAGCAAGATTTAGGCATTAACCATAATGTACACACCATGTGTTTGATGAAATGCCAAAGTGAAGAAAATGATAATTTTAAGTTAAGAAAAGCATGATTTAAAGCATATGAAAATTTCTAGGTTTTGACAGTGTGTTACTCGCTTTCTAGAATTGTGTGATTGTAGATTTATTCGCTTTCTAGGATTGCATACTTGTAGATTTAATTGCTTGATATTAAATGTTGCCTTGAATGATTTTGAGCCTATTATATTTTATTTAATTTCCATGAGTTAAGCGTACACGATTTCACGAGCACGGCATGCATGACATGGTTTATCGGGTTTTTCGAGTATCAGGGGTAGGACATATCCTAAGATATGCTTTGCTCCGATATCACAAGTCCATGCATAGGGGATACTAGTTGCGACGGCCTATGAACGGCAGCTAGGCGTACCCAGTCCATGCATAGGGGATACTAGTTGCGATGACCTATGAACGGCAGCTAGGCATACCCAGTCCTGCATAGGGGTACTAGTTGCGACGGCCTATGAACGGCAGCTAGACATACCCAATCCAGCATAAGACAAGCAAGAACATAACATGACACGCATGACACGCATGAAAAGCATGATACAAGCATGACACGATACGATACGACAAGACAAGACACATGACTAGACAAGTTTTCACGCACGAAAAGAGTATTTCAAGTCAAGTCAAGCACATGATGTTTTCAAGAGATTTATCGGCTTTTATGTAATGCAAGCATGAATATAAACTATTTTACTTTCCTGTTATGATATAAATTACTTCCTACTTTATATTGTTGTTGCTATGTTATGGCTGTTAGTTAGTGTTTGGTACCCGCTAAGTATTCCATGCTCAGCCATACTTCTTATGTCGGCAGGTGATGGTGGAACAACTGCTCCTTTTGATATCTGTGCTCCGAGCCCTTGGGTGGAGGAGGTGTGTGTCGAGGAACCTGTGAAGGAGCCTCATGTAGACGGTCACTATTAGGTAGTAGATTTCGAGTGATTTGTGGGTGAGCATGAGAGATTTATTGTCGCGACCCAAAACCCACCCTAGGAGTTAGAGTGAACTTTGGACGACTAATCATGACTTGCTTGACAACTAACCTGCAAAACCCACAGAGCATATACAATAGAGGATATAAACAGTGGAAACATACTCTAACATAGCACAGCGGAAGACTACCAACCTCTATGTATATACATACACAAATCCAAGTTTATACAAAAAGTAATCCATACGAAAGAGTGGACATGCCCGCCAAAATACATAAATCTAACTCTCATCTCACCCACAGCTAATCCACTCAGAATCTAATCACCACCTACTAATAACCCTCTACGGGAGGTTCCTCCAAAGGCTCCTCGGCGTACTCCTCTTCCACCCATGGACCAGGGGCACAAACATCAAATGGGGCAGCAGCTTCCTCAGAACCTGCCGACAAAAGAAGTACGGCTGAGCATGGAATACTCAGCGGGTACTAAATACTAACCAACAATTATAGCGTAGAAATAGCAATACATAATCAGGAGCAATTCATATATGTCAAACGGAAACAATTCACACCATACAAGGAAGTAAAGCAGTTTATAATCATGCTTGTAATTCGTAGAAAACCGATAAATCCTCTTGAAACATCGTGTGCTTGACTTGACTTGAAATATCTTTTTGTACTTGAAAGCTTTTCATGTCTATCTTGCTTGATTCTTGTATGTCGTGTCATGTCATGCATGTCATGCGTGCTTGCTTGTGATCATGTAACTTGTGAGATATCCTTGTGAGGTGTCCTTGTGAGATGCCTTGAGAGGGAAGGGAGACCCTTCTTTATGCAATGCACTTGCGAGGGAAGGGAGACCCTTCTTTATGATATGTATGTACTTGCGAGGGAAGGGAGACCCTTCTTCATGATATGCACTTGTGAGTGAGGGGAGACCCCTCGTGGAATGTTGGTTCTTGTCTTCTTGTGAAAAGCGAGGTAAAACATATCGTAGGATATGTCCCACCTCTAACCATGTTCTTGAAAACCTCGATAAATCATGCCATGCATGTCGTGCTCGTGGAAACCGTGTACATACTTGCATTCAAATTTAAAGATGACATTTGGGTAATTTCACAACACATATAGCATCAAAGATTGAGTAATGTAGTATTCATAGCATTATGGGAAAACAGGAAACACACTATCATAGTCCCTAGCAATATTCATAATTTATTAGGCATGCATTTCCAGATTTTCAGCTCACTGTGTTCACCTTGGCATTTCATCAAACATGGTGTGTTCATTATGGATTTACCCTACAACATGCTTTTCTAGATGGGTTTTACTCAATTCATACATGTACATTCATTATTGGAACAATGCCCTTCCCCATTTGTTCATCACACACAACCATTGGCATCCAATCGCCCATTCCATCTCCATTCACCATTCACCATTCACCATTCACCATTCACCATTCACCATTTACCATTTATCCATCTCATAGCACATGTGTAAATGAAAGAAAATGAAGAGAAAAGAAGGGGAAAGAGGAACTATAACTAGGAGGGTAGTAAAAAGTACCGACCTTGAAGAAATGAGGAAGAAACCCCTTTCCAAAACGACTGTGTAGCTGCTGCCCTAGTTTGAGGAGATGCTCCTCACGAGTTTGTGCTTTGATCTTGAAGAAAAACGGGCTGGAGGTTGATCTAGGGTTTCAAACCCTTTGATTTCTCTCCCAAATGGAAACCCTAGGTTGGAATCGCCTTCTCCTCTTTCTTCTATTCTCTCAAACTCTCTAAGTGTCGAATGATGCCCTAAAGGCTCAGATTAAACTCTTAAGGTAAGAGTGAACTGACCAAAAGACCGAAATACCCTTATTGGGATTTCTGTGAATAGTGCTGTGAATAGTGCCAACTCGTTGTGCTGTGAATAGTGCCAACTCGTTGTGCTGTGAATAGTGCCAACTCGTTGTACTGTGAATAGTGCCAACTCGTTGTGCTGTGAATAGTGCCAACTCGTTGTACTATGAATAGTGCCAACTCGTTGTGCTGTGAATAGTGCCAACTCGTTGTGCTGTGAATAGTGCCAACTCGTTGTGCTGTGAATAGTGCCAACTCGTTGTGCTATGAATAGTGCCAACTCGTTGTACTATGAATAATGCCAACTCGTTGTACTATGAATAGTGCCAACTCGTTGTACTATGAATAATGCCAACTCGTTGTACTATGAATAGTGCTAACTCGTTGTGCTGTGAATAGTGCCACTCGTTGTGCTGTGAATAGTGTCAACTCGTTGTGCTGTACAACGTACCCGTTGTGAGCTGTACAACGTACCCGTTGTGAGCTGTACAACGGATGCACAACGTATACGTTATCAGAGTACGTTGTCTGTGCTACGATATCAGAGTACGATGTCAGAGCACGACCTTAGTGCCTTCCGCGCTACGTCCTTCGCGCCTAACTGAGTTACGTCCTTAGTGCCTTCCGAGCTACGTTTTGCCTACAGGTTCAGACTGTTTTGGCCATATCTTTTGACTCGTTCGTCCGATTTTGACGATTCAACTTGCGTTGTGTTCGTACTTCGAAGAGGAACAATTCTGACATTTTGAAATTTCCAAATTCTTCCTCATTTATTAATCATACCTCTTAAAAGGCAAGATGACAACGAAAGTGTCATGTATTAAGCATGGAAAAGTCTGGGGCTCTACATCCTCCCCCCCTTACAAAAATTTCGTCCTCGAAATTCAGACACTACTTGCATTACAAATCAAAAAGGACATTACAAGTCATATACAGACTTCACACAGAACCTCATTCAAGTAATTCTGGGTACTTTGCTTTGACTTCGGCTTCACGCTCCCATGTAGCTTCTTCCCGAGCATGGTGTTGCCATTGCACAAGAACCAAAGGGATTGTCTTGTTGCGAAGCACCTGATTCCTTCGATCTAAAATCTGGACTGGCTTTTCAATCAAGGTGAGGTCCTCTCGAATCTCCAACTGTTCCAAGTCTATGACATGCGAAGGATCCGCAAGATACTTCCGAAGCATGGACACATGGAAGACGTTATGAACTGTAGCCATGTGAGGTGGAAGAGCTACTCGATAAGCAACTTCACCAACTCGTGTGATAATCTCAAAAGGCCCAACATACCGAGGACTGAGCTTGCCTCGCTTCCCAAATCTCATGATCCCTTTGCTAGGAGATACTTTCACAAAAACTTGATCCCCTACTTGAAATTCCAAGTCCCTACGGCGTGTGTCCGCATAACTTTTCTGGCGATCTTGAGCGGCTTTCAATCGATCCCGGATGATCTTAACTGTGTTTGCAGTTTGCTCAATCAACTCCGGACCAAGCACTTTCCTTTCGCCTACCTCATCCCAATAGAGAGGAGACCTACAACTTCGCCCATACAAGGCCTCAAATGGTGCCATTTGAATACTTGCCTGATAGCTGTTATTATAAGCGAATTCAACCAAAGGCAAGTGCTCTTCCCAACTGCCTCTGAAATCTAACATACAAGCTCGAAGCATGTCTTCAATGACTTGGTTCACTCTCTCGGTTTGTCCATCCGTTTGTGGATGAAAGACGGTGCTGAAATCAAGTTGGGAACCCATAGCCTCTTGGAAACTTTTCCAAAATCTTGACGTGAATCTTGGATCCCGATCTGACACAATACTGACTGGCACCCCATGTAGTCTAACTACTTCCTTGATGTATAGTGCAGCCAACTGACTAGAGTTGAAAGTAGTTCGGTAGGGTAAGAAATGAGCGGACTTTGTCAAACGATCCACTACTACCCATATCGCATCTGAGCCCCTTGCCGTCTTTGGCAAGCCAACTATGAAATCCATGGATATGTTCTCCCATTTCCACTCGGGAATCGGAAGGGAATGCAATAGACCGGCGGGTCGCATGTGTTCTGCTTTCACCTGTTGGCACACTAAGCACCGTGCCACATATTCCGCAACCTCCCTCTTCATATTCCGCCACCAAAAGTGACTCTTGAGGTTCCGGTACATCTTTGTACCCCCTGGGTGCACTGTGTATTTCGAACGGTGTGCTTCATCCAAAATTTCTCTTCGAAGATCTGCATTGGCTGGGACGCACAGTCTTCCCTTGAATGTGATAGCACCCCGACTAGTGAGAGAGAAGTCCTCACTACCCTTAGCAACTTCCTTGTCCCGATAAGCCAACAATTCAGCATCCATGGCTTGATATTCTTGGATCAAATCTATAATGTACGGCCGAACCGTAACATTTGCCAAGGTAGGACCACGGACAGAGTCATTCACACTGATGTCCAGATTTGCCAAATCTTCTAGTAGCTTCCATTCTTGAACCAACATATGTGCTAACAACCCTTGAGGTCTTCTACTCAAAGCATCTGCCACTACATTTGCTTTACCCGGGTGGTATTGAATGGTACAATCATAGTCTTTCAAAAATTCCATCCAACGCCGTTGCCTTAGATTCAGCTCCTTTTGGGAAAAGAGATACTTGAGACTCTTGTGATCAGTGAACACATAGAACTCCACCCCATAAAGGTAATGACGCCAAATCTTAAGTGCAAACACGACCGCCGCAAGCTCCAAGTCGTGCGTGGGATAATTCTTCTCATGCTCCTTCAATTGCCTTGATGCATAGGCAATGACTTTCTTATGCTGCATGAGTACACACCCAAGTCCAACGTGTGAGGCATCACTATACACCTCATACCCATAAGGTCCAGATGGCACAGTAAGGACAGGGGCTGTAGTAAGCCTCTTCTTCAGTTCCAAGAAACTGATCTCGCACTTATCACTCCATACAAACTTGGCGCTCTTCCTTGTCAGGTAAGTGAGTGGTGCTGCAAGGCTAGAGAAACCCTCTACGAATCTCCTATAGTAGCCTGCCAATCCAAGAAAGCTGCGTATCTCGGTAACACTCTTGGGCCTCGCCCAACTCATAACTGCTTCGATCTTCTTTGGATCTACCGATATACCTTCTGCAGAAACAACGTGGCCTAGGAATGCCACCTCTTCTAACCAAAACTCACACTTGCTAAGTTTGGCGTATAGCTTGTGCTCTCTTAGCATTTCCAAGGCAAGGCATAGGTCGCGTGTGTGATCTTCCCGTGTCTGGGAATAGACCAAGATGTCATCCACAAATACAATCACGCACCTATCAAGGTGTGGCCGGAACACCCGGTTCATCAAATCCATAAAGGCTGCCGGCGCGTTCGTGAGTCCAAAAGGCATTACCAAGAACTCGTAGTGCCCATATCGAGTCCTGAAAGCAGTTTTGGGAACATCTTCCGCCTTAATCTTCAACTGGTGATAACCCGATCGAAGATCTATCTTCGAGAAAAATCTCGCTCCCTTCAACTGATCGAACAAGTCATCAATCCTAGGCAAGGGATACCTATTCTTTATGGTGACTTTGTTCAATTGCCGGTAATCGACACACATCCGCATCGAGCCATCTTTTTTCTTAACAAACAACACCGGGGCACCCCACGGTGAGACACTTGGTCGAATGAAGCCAAGGCCTTGCAATTCTTCCAACTGAGTCTTCAACTCCTTGAGTTCAATAGGGGCCATCCTATATGGAGCTCTGAAAACAGGAGCTGTGCCTGGTGCAAGCTCGATCATAAACTCAATCTCCCTATCTGGAGGCAATCCTGGCAACTCCTCTGGAAATACATCCAGGAACTTACTCACAACCGGAATAGTCGATGAGTCCTTTGCCTCGAGATTGGCTAAGCCCAACGCCGCAAAACTAGCAATAGATCTACTTCTCAACCCGCGAAAGTGGAATGGTTTTCCTTCTACTGGCTTGAAGAGTACCATTTTCTCAAAGCAAGCTACATGCCCATGATGTGCTGCTAACCAATCCATTCCCAATATAACATCAAAGTCTTGGAATCCAAGGACGATGAGATCAACCGCCAATTCGTGGCTTCCAACTTGGACCACACTATTTCTATACACTTTATCTGCCAATACTGTTTTGCCGAGAGGAGTCGAAATGGCTAACTCCGGTTCTAGCTGACTTGGCCCTGCAGAAAAACCTTCTGAAAAACTCGGCGAGACAAACGAATGAGTAGACCCGGTATCAATCAATACTCGAGCCAAATACTCATTGACTAGTAGGGTTCCTGAAATTTTAACTAACTAAGTCAATCCATGCATCAACAGAGTATACTCATAGGTATATATATAGCATACCAAGTATGTACACAAGGAATAAAACACAACATATCAATCACGAATAACAAAAATAATTCCAAACGCGTACCTTGCACCACATCATCAGATGCAAGTGCATCACCCTCTGTCAAAGCAAATACACGCCCCTGGTTTGCCTGGCGAGACTGAGGTGTAGACCGGGTAGTCTGAGATGACGCCTGATATGATCCTGCTGGGCGTGCTGGTGGATTAATCCCCTGAGACTGGCCTGGTAAATGCCGACTGGGGCAATCCCTGATCATATGGCCCTGGCGACCACAATGAAAACATCCACCCGATGCCCTTCGGCAATCCCCTGCCGGGTGCCTTCGGCCGCATGAAGTGCAGACCTCGTGTGCATAAGTCGGAGGGGCCGGAAGTGGAGCATACCTCATCGTCTGAGGTGCAACAAGCCGTGGGGCTGGAAGAGCCTGCGGTCTCGGTGCCTGAGGCACATACTGCCGTGGAGCTGGAGGCGCATAAGAAGGCCTCATCGATGGTGCTGGCCACGCATACTGATAACGAGTCCGCCTCTCTGGAGGTGTTGAACTACTAGCTTGGCCCCTCGCTAACTCCCTCTTCTTGGACACTGTCTCCGAATTGGCCTCGACCAATAAGGCCTTGTCTACTACCTCAGGGTAGGTAGTATGCCTGAAAACGGACACCTTCTCCATAATCACATCCTTGAGCCCTTGCTCAAATCTCCTCGCCTTCATTGCCTCAGTAGCAACCATATGAGGCGCAAATCTCGACAACTCCGAGAACTTGGCCTCGTATTGTGCCACCGACATCAAACCTTGCTCAAGGTTGATGAATTCTCTCTCTTTCTTTTCCCGTGCTCCAATCGGAAAATACTTTTTGTAAAAAGTATCCTTGAACTCCTCCCAAGTCCAAGGTAGACCCTGCATGGTCAAATCTCTCGTCCTCAGTGCGGACAACCACCAATGATGGGCTTCGCCTTCTAGCATGAAAGCTGCCCATGCTACTCTCTCCTCCTCTGAAGGTGAGAGGACCGTAAAGATCTTCTCCATCTGGAGGATCCATGCCTCCGCGGTAAGAGGGTCCACACTCCCATGGAAGGATGGAGGCCTCAATCTCCTGAATGCCTCAACTCCAGCGGTACGATGTACTGGAGCTACGGGCGGTGGAGTAGGTGCCGCCGATGATGGTATAGCCTGCCGAGCCGCCAGTATGGCGAGTGTCTCAGCAATAGAGCCTAAGACTCGAGAGAGGTCCGGCTGCTCATCCTCATCCCGTGAAGAAGAGGAAGCTCTGGTATGTGGTCCACGACCCCGTGTGTTCCGTCTCATGACTCAAGTCCTGAGAATAATAACACCACATGAGTCTAACTTGAAACCACAGTTTACTTCAATGCCATTTCACAATAATCCAATTTGTATTAGTTGTATAATACTAATATACATCGCATTAAGTCATCAGAGTATTTATAATATTATACTTTGGTGTTCTAGCGTTCCTAAGGCTCGAACTTGGTTGAAACAACCATTTTGACTAAGACTAAAGTTTAGTCTTACACTTGGATCAAGACTCTCTTCCGACTTACTTTCTTCCTAACTTGTTTCCTGACATATGCTCTTGTCAAGCCGTGGTATAAGATTCTAAGTGACCCTAGAGACCTAAAGCCTAAGCTCTGATACCACTTCTGTCGCGACCCAAAACCCACCCTAGGAGTTAGAGTGAACTTTGGACGACTAATCATGACTTGCTTGACAACTAACCTGCAAAACCCACAGAGCATATACAATAGAGGATATAAACAGTGGAAACATACTCTAACATAGCACAGCGGAAGACTACCAACCTCTATGTATATACATACACAAATCCAAGTTTATACAAAAAGTAATCCATACGAAAGAGTGGACATGCCCGCCAAAATACATAAATCTAACTCTCATCTCACCCACAGCTAATCCACTCAGAATCTAATCACCACCTACTAATAACCCTCTACGGGAGGTTCCTCCAAAGGCTCCTCGGCGTACTCCTCTTCCACCCATGGACCAGGGGCACAAACATCAAATGGGGCAGCAGCTTCCTCAGAACCTGCCGACAAAAGAAGTACGGCTGAGCATGGAATACTCAGCGGGTACTAAATACTAACCAACAATTATAGCGTAGAAATAGCAATACATAATCAGGAGCAATTCATATATGTCAAACGGAAACAATTCACATCATACAAGGAAGTAAAGCAGTTTATAATCATGCTTGTAATTCGTAGAAAACCGATAAATCCTCTTGAAACATCGTGTGCTTGACTTGACTTGAAATATCTTTTTGTACTTGAAAGCTTTTCATGTCTATCTTGCTTGATTCTTGTATGTCGTGTCATGTCATGCATGTCATGCGTGCTTGCTTGTGATCATGTAACTTGTGAGATATCCTTGTGAGGTGTCCTTGTGAGATGCCTTGAGAGGGAAGGGAGACCCTTCTTTATGCAATGCACTTGCGAGGGAAGGGAGACCCTTCTTTATGATATGTATGTACTTGCGAGGGAAGGGAGACCCTTCTTCATGATATGCACTTGTGAGTGAGGGGAGACCCCTCGTGGAATGTTGGTTCTTGTCTTCTTGTGAAAAGCGAGGTAAAACATATCGTAGGATATGTCCCACCTCTAACCATGTTCTTGAAAACCTCGATAAA
Organism: Tetracentron sinense; assembly: GCA_015143295.1. NCBI lineage: Eukaryota > Viridiplantae > Streptophyta > Magnoliopsida > Trochodendrales > Trochodendraceae > Tetracentron > Tetracentron sinense. Next base: position 55,229,116 of record CM026552.1, read on the forward strand.
TCATGCCATGCATGTCGTGCTCGTGGAAACCGTGTACATACTTGCATTCAAATTTAAAGATGACATTTGGGTAATTTCACAACACATATAGCATCAAAGATTGAGTAATGTAGTATTCATAGCATTATGGGAAAACAGGAAACACACTATCATAGTCCCTAGCAATATTCATAATTTATTAGGCATGCATTTCCAGATTTTCAGCTCACTGTGTTCACCTTGGCATTTCATCAAACATGGTGTGTTCATTATGGATTTACCCTACAACATGCTTTTCTAGATGGGTTTTACTCAATTCATACATGTACATTCATTATTGGAACAATGCCCTTCCCCATTTGTTCATCACACACAACCATTGGCATCCAATCGCCCATTCCATCTCCATTCACCATTCACCATTCACCATTCACCATTCACCATTCACCATTCACCATTTACCATTTATCCATCTCATAGCACATGTGTAAATGAAAGAAAATGAAGAGAAAAGAAGGGGAAAGAGGAACTATAACTAGGAGGGTAGTAAAAAGTACCGACCTTGAAGAAATGAGGAAGAAACCCCTTTCCAAAACGACTGTGTAGCTGCTGCCCTAGTTTGAGGAGATGCTCCTCACGAGTTTGTGCTTTGATCTTGAAGAAAAACGGGCTGGAGGTTGATCTAGGGTTTCAAACCCTTTGATTTCTCTCCCAAATGGAAACCCTAGGTTGGAATCGCCTTCTCCTCTTTCTTCTATTCTCTCAAACTCTCTAAGTGTCGAATGATGCCCTAAAGGCTCAGATTAAACTCTTAAGGTAAGAGTGAACTGACCAAAAGACCGAAATACCCTTATTGGGATTTCTGTGAATAGTGCTGTGAATAGTGCCAACTCGTTGTGCTGTGAATAGTGCCAACTCGTTGTGCTGTGAATAGTGCCAACTCGTTGTACTGTGAATAGTGCCAACTCGTTGTGCTGTGAATAGTGCCAACTCGTTGTACTATGAATAGTGCCAACTCGTTGTGCTGTGAATAGTGCCAACTCGTTGTGCTGTGAATAGTGCCAACTCGTTGTGCTGTGAATAGTGCCAACTCGTTGTGCTATGAATAGTGCCAACTCGTTGTACTATGAATAATGCCAACTCGTTGTACTATGAATAGTGCCAACTCGTTGTACTATGAATAATGCCAACTCGTTGTACTATGAATAGTGCTAACTCGTTGTGCTGTGAATAGTGCCACTCGTTGTGCTGTGAATAGTGTCAACTCGTTGTGCTGTACAACGTACCCGTTGTGAGCTGTACAACGTACCCGTTGTGAGCTGTACAACGGATGCACAACGTATACGTTATCAGAGTACGTTGTCTGTGCTACGATATCAGAGTACGATGTCAGAGCACGACCTTAGTGCCTTCCGCGCTACGTCCTTAGCGCCTAACTGAGTTACGTCCTTAGTGCCTTCCGAGCTACGTTTTGCCTACAGGTTCAGACTGTTTTGGCCATATCTTTTGACTCGTTCGTCCGATTTTGACGATTCAACTTGCGTTGTGTTCGTACTTCGAAGAGGAACAATTCTGACATTTTGAAATTTCCAAATTCTTCCTCATTTATTAATCATACCTCTTAAAAGGCAAGATGACAACGAAAGTGTCATGTATTAAGCATGGAAAAGTCTGGGGCTCTACATTTATTCATGTATTTTGGCGGGCCTGTCCTCACTTTCTTTTGCGAGTTCATTTTGTACAAACTTGGAATATGTATATACGTAGGGGTTTTGGTAGTCTTCCGCTGTGCTATGGAGTTCATGTTTCCGCCATTATTGTCCTCTATGTATATGCTCCAGGTATTTTGCAGGTTATTTCGTCAGGCGGCTCATGTAGGTCATGATAAGTCATCCAAGATTCACTCTAACTCCTAGGGTGGGTTTTGAGGCGCGACAAAATCATTTGATGGAGAAGTAGACCAGTTGTCAGGTCTCAGTTACTCATTTGAAAAGCACATGACAAACACATCTGCTAAGAAGCGAAAAATGGATTACCGACGACACATTGGGTGGAAGAAGAAAAATATTTTCTTTAATCTACCGTACTAGGAGTACCTTCTAATCCGGCACAACCTAGATGTCATGCACATTGAAAAGAATGTCTGTGACAGCCTGATCGGTACATTATTGGATATAGAAGAGAAAACAAAAGACAGCTTAAAGGCACGTCTTGATCTCAAACATATGGGTATTAGATTGGCGCTTCATCCTTACGCGGTTGGACAAAGAACATATTTACCACCCACGTACTTCTCATTATCTTCGAAAGAGAAAAGCATATTCTGTAAGGTATTATCCAATTTGAAAGTGCCGGATGGTTATGCAGCAAATATATCACGGTGCGTAAATACCAAGGATCAGAAAATATCTAGTTTGAAGAGTCATGACTGCCACATTCTTATGCAGCAATTACTTTCAGTTGCAGTGCGCAAATGCCTCCCAAAAAACATTTGCATCACGTTGAATGAGTTCAGCTCCTTCTTTAGGGAAGCTCCAAAGTTAATAAATTACAGGACCTTGATAAACTAGAAAGCCGTTTTCCCATTAAATTGTGCCACCTCGAAAGAATTTTCCCCTCAGCATTCTTCGATATCATGACTCATTTGACAATCCATTTGGCATGAGAGGCGAGGATTGCCGGTCCTGTACAATATCGACGGATGTACCCCATCGAGAGGTGCGTGACAATGCTTTCAAGTTATTGGTCTGGCAATATTTTGTGAGTACTGTTTTTATGTGGAAGATCATTAATTCACTTCAAAATGGATTCTCAATGTCCATAGGTACGTACTTACATTAAAATCATATGTCCGCAATAGAAGTTGACCTGAGGGTTCAATTGGAGAAGGATATCTTGTTGAGGAATGCCTCACTTTTTGTTTGAGGTATCTACATGATGTCAAGACAAAGGTTAGCCGACCTCCAAGGAATTACGACCACAATGCCCTTGCAACATATCAAGGATTATCCATTTTTTCAAGGCCCGGCCGTGCGATAGGAAAAGAGGAGATAGTGACTCTATCTAATGAATCACGGGCGCAAATGCATCGTTACGTCCTCTTCAATTGCCCTGACATGACACCATTCATCGTGTAAGACATGTTTGGTTTCCTGAAATGCAACTTTCATTTATGTACCTACATTTCAGGCCATTATTAGGACTTTACGAGTTGTGTAATTGTATTGCAGGAAACATTTTGAAATTGTTTCTAATCACTATCACCACAAACGACAAATAGACCAAGAACGGATTTGCAACAGTGAATTTCCTGCATGGTTTGCTTCAAATGTAAGTTCTACGGATTAAAAAGTATTTGCAAGTATTCTAAAAGTTTTACTCCATGTAATGAAATTTATGACTATATAATAGGCCGAGTCGTTGCTTCAAGGATTGGAGGCCCACGTCAGTAATGATGTGAAATGGCTGGCCAATGGTCCATCCAATATTGCAAGATAATTCAAGAGGTTTGGCATTAACTGCTTTCGATTTCATACAAATGACATTGATCGTAAGAGGAAAACTCAAAATAGTGGAGTCTTCCTTACTGCAACAACGACAAATTTCAAAGATGTGAAGGACAAGTCTCCGGTTACAAGTGACGTTGCTTATTATGGAGTCCTGCAAGAAGTCATTGAACTAGACTATTATGAAGCTAGGAGGGTCGTCTTATTCAAATGTGATTGGATTGATAGTAGGGGTATCAAGCAAGATGATCTTCAGTTCACGCTTGTAAATTTGAAACGAATATTACACACCGAAAATACATATCTGCTCGCTTCTCAAGCAATGTAGGTATTCTATGTGGAAGATCCCAGTGAAAAGGACTGGCATGTTGCTATTAGGATAAAGCTTAGGGATTTCTTTGACATGCAAGAAGAAGGGATTGTAGACATTGGAGAGACATGCCCTGAAATTGTTGCAAACAACTCTGAATGTTTGGAAGTGAATGATGGAGACGTCGATATTTTTGAAGTCCGGCCAAATGTACCTGCAATAACTGTTAATATACCTATGCTAGTCACCCAACCAACAATTGAGGATGAAGAGGAGGCTTCTAAGTTCCCATCTTTTGAATCTGGTGATTAAATGTTGTAGAATAAATGTATATGTAGCAACACACCTGAACTAAGATTTGGACTTTCCTTGTCTCCCAGCTTCTGTTTATGGATGGATGATTGACTTAGTTTAAGTCATATGGTATTTTTTGGTCTAATGGGTGTGCGGGTTTTGCACAAGTAGTCAGTAGGCATGGAATTGACAACCTTGTATTTTCAGACTTTCCTATTAGGTTGGTGTTTGTAGTATAATATCAACAGGGTTGTTTGAAAATACAGTGAAGTCATCTAGCCCTAATAGAGGACTTCAATTTGTTGATAAGGATCCCGGTATTAGATAACCCTAGTGGTTGTGTCCTGGCCAATTCTCCAGGACTGGGAAAATGACGTTTATGGTCATAAGCTTTCTCCATGTAGATAAGATTCCTTTTGGCAGCACAACCAATGGTCTGACATTAGGATATTTGCCTATAAAACTCTGAACAAAGCTTTTGACAATAGACATACACTTCCCAAATCCTGGAGCATGGCCCAGGATACAACCCCCTGGGTTATCTGATACCAGGTTCCTTATCAAGAAATTGAAGCCCATGAAATAGAGATTGATAGTAGTAGACATTTATGGTCATCTTTATGATTGACAAATTTTTCGTTTGGTTTAAGTCCATATACATGCATGCATTGAACCTTATATTTCCGGATCAATAATCATTGCGTGACCGGTTCAAGAACCTTGGGTTTTCAAGGCCGATTCACTTCTGGTGAGATTCGGCTGCATTTATTAACCTATGAGTTAACCAGCTATGTCTTGCGTGTAAATCGGCTTATGGTTTAACTGTATCCATTTGCTTTATGCATTAACAAATGACATTAAAGAACGGCCGAGCCTCACAGTTATATCTTTAACACTATGGAAGTATTGCAACTTCATTGTTTCTTTTATCAGTTGGAAAAAACTTTTATATTCTAGAGTTCTCAATCTGCAAAATTTAAAATTGAGGGTTGCTTAAGAAATGGTCCAAGAAAGTTCTTTAATTACATGTCTGTCATTCGTTTCCAATTAATAAGTTGAATTTTTCCCAGTTCCTTGCTCTATCATCAGATCAATTGTACTGTACCCGTGAACACCATGAATTTATGAGACAAGAAGTTGTAAATCAGGTTGGATGTCATTTGGTATCCTAAAAACTAGCATTTTGTTTGCTTCAAAAAAATTGAATCTTGTTGCCTATTTCTTGATTGTTGTGCTTCTTATGTTATACCATTTTGATACCCTCAGCTATGTCTAATTAAGAGTTAGTTTGAATGTTGTTGAGTTGAGAGGAATTATCTGAGTTGTTATTTTTCTACCCTAAGATGCATCGTCCTTTCAGCAACAAAGATGCATCGTCCTTTTAGCAACAATTCATGAACTCACTCATATGAAATTGTGTAATGGCTACTGATTTAGAAATTTGAATGTTCGCAGGCTCTTATCATGACGTCTTAGCACCTGGATCCCGCTCCATCATCCTCTATGGGTATGTCATAGGGTAGTTTGAATTATCACAACAAATATTCTCATTGTATTTGATTAATAATTTATTTTAACAATATCGCCTATTACTATAGCTCCCAAGAGACGAGGTCCAAATAAGCTCAAGAAAGTGTAGGAGGCCACACAACCTATGAATGTGGAGGCTAATCCCCTAGGGCAGCCTTGTAGTGACGAGGAGTGCCCTTTAGCACGCTTCATCAACTTATTGGTCAGGGACCCCAATTTACTCCCCACCATGGTGAAAGATTTGAGGAAAGTCCCAATGGAGCGGAAGACAATGCTCTTTGAGACCGTTAGTGTAAGACATCAATTACTTCAAATCATGCAATTTTAGTTCATATTTGTTTGCATGTTCTACTTAAATTCTTGTGGGTTGATTGTTTTATATTACATGTTTTTGAAGGCAAAATTTAAATTGAGGGTTCGAAGGTGAAAAAGTGGGTGCTCTCCAAAATGGGTACTCTTTGGAGGGGGTGGAGAAATGAACTTAAAGACACTTTTTTTGATCTAGATATGCCACTACACGAGTAGTACGAGCTTCACGACTATTGAGTTGATCCCGCCCAGTGGAGGCATTACGTAGATTATCTGCATACATCGGAAGCGAAGGTATGGAATTGAACGTCACATGACGGTTTATTATTTACTTAAAATGGGTACTCATGTCACTTTATTATTTACTTAAAATAAAGTGTATCCATGATGGTCGTAATTGACATTGTAATATAGGTAATTGCGGCCCGGAATAAGGCAAATCGGGCCAAGCTGAAAATGTCCCACACAGTTGGGATCAAGCCATATAGTCGCTACTGCGCGGAGCAGGTATATTTGCTAATGTACAATTCCAATATCTTCACTAAACATTTTTTTAAGTTTATGCACATGTTCTGATGATCTATATAATTTATGGGTTGTTTTAGCTTGCACCATATTTTTCAGTTCATGTGTAAAACAAATTCCAAAGCCATACTTTTATAGTCTTTGTAAAAGAGTGTACCCATTACTGTTTGGAATGAAAATCCTCTCCATTTCATCTTCATGAAGCTCTTGCACTATAGCTGGTTTTGCATGTAACCCCATGGATTCCATTCCACAGACATCTGTCATGTCCATTAAAAGTGACTTTAAAAATTATACAACTGGAATTAATTTAGATTTATTTAATGCTATCAAATTGAATTATGCTTTGAGCAAATAAGAAGATACATACATCTACATGCAATTGTGACCATGCACCTACACGTGATATTTTTGATGTTTTATCTTAAATTAGATGGTTTGAAATTGGTTTAAAGAATGTCTTAGTCTATGCGCACCCAGAAAAATAACTTTGACTGTAAATTGTTCATGTTGATACCAACGGGCGCATCCTGACAGACAGGAGTCCAACAAGATACAATTTTTCTAAGCCACGCATACGAAACGGGATGGGACTCTGTGGATGCTGCGTCCGCAGCGGCGATGGTATGAGTTTTGCACCATTTAATTCCTATTTTTTTCCGGCAATGGGTATATTATTAGATGGTTGTGCTTTTTATGGAGAATTGTGTTGCTATTAATTTATTTTCTGTTTAACAAGTGACTTGATTAACGAAGGAATGTTACATGTGTAGTAGTTAACGTACCCATTAATTCCATTTCAAAACCTAAGAGGTGGATGCCTTAGGTTTTTTGAAATGGAATTCATGGGTACGTTAACTATTTCCCATGTTAAATTGTTTGATGATTAGGATTACTTGATTTATCTAATACTAGATCAAGGTGGTACCTCATTGATTGTGTTCAGTCAACAAACAGTACAAACTAATGATCCCTTCAAGCAGAACTTTGCACATTGGTTTCAGAACATTTGGTTTCACATAACCTTCTAGATTGTTTTTCACCTTCCAATGGAGAAGAGCTGCATAGGAATCTGAAGCACTTAGGAGGCCTGTTTTCTATGTTTTTTGAATTCTCCTTGGTCTTCTTCGTTGATGGGCATATGGAACATGCTCTGGATTTTAGATGGGGGTTGAGGTCCATGGAGAATGATGGGCCCAAGATCTACCATGTCAACTCTTCATCAACTTTTAGACTAGCATGTTGCAATTTCTTTTATTTTTCGTGATTCCATGACTAGTATATATACCATGGTTTGTTAGAGTTTGTGTTGCTTTTTCTTTCTTTTAGTAATGAATATATGGTGGGGGATCATGCTTCATGAGGTTACTTGTTCTGTATGCATCTTGTTTTGGGGAAGTCATGCAATGGAATCATTAATTTACAGGTCTGTTAATCATATTTGATAATCGAGTTTTTGTTTAATAACTGAGTATGGCAGATTTTGATTGAGTTATTCCTGGATAATTATATGAGGAGTGTTGTTGCTCAGTACCCAAAGTAGCTCCTTAACAAGGAGTCCAGTGATAAGAACAGGCATACTTAAAATGTAGTATATATTCAGCACAAAAACGTAAAATTATGAACTTGCTACTTAACTCCAAAAATTTTGGCACAACTTAAGCCTGGTGTACAATCCAAATTAACTGATGATCAACCACAATACAAGGCACAACCATAACATGAAGCTAATACCAGGCCATGCATGCAGCTAGAGGATAGTAGAGAAAATTGTACGGGTTACTAAGGGAAGAGTTTTACTCTTGTACTCATATACAGTATACTTTGTTCATGCATTCACTCCTAGGGCTACTCGTTCTTGTATGGACAATGACTTTATCTTATTTTAATGTATGAGATTAACTATCAACGGGAGCTCTCATTGAAGGCATGACTGAGCAACCCAAAATATGCCTTGATAGGTAGGGCTGTAAACAGAACTTGAACGGGATGTGTCTAAATAGACAGGGAATTTGAGTTCTTTCAGGCATCCAATATTGGTTCAGCCCTTGGAGAGTTTAATGTTTTAAACAGTTACGAAACATTTGACAGCTACAATATGTGAAACACCGAAAGACATTTTCAGTTTTGAACTATAACTATTAGGATACGCATATAGGCAGTGAAAAAAGACCTGAAAGGGAACTTTGAAGCTGCTGCAGAGCACTCTCAAGGGTCTCCCGTGAGAGAAGCAACAGCTGCTGGAGAGGAGCAGGAGAAGAAGACTCCCTCCAAGGGTTCCAAACCTTTGGTTGGAGGGTCTCTGAGGTTTAAATATCCTAAAGGGTCTGTCTCCCAACGACCTTTCTGAGGCCTTTATGAGAGCTCTTGGATGGGTAGAGTTCGGATGGGCAACAGTGCTTGCTGTTGCTCCTTGTGTCTAAAAAAATGAGGTCATGCATTCAATAAGAGTGGCCACCAAATCAACCATGAGTGGGGCCCTCATTTTTTCAGACACAAGGGGGCAACAGCACAACAGCAAGCACTATTGCCCATCTGAACTCAGATGGGTATGGTCTCTTATTGAATCCCCTTTCTTTATGAGAACCTCTTTGCCAAGAAGTCAACTAATTCCTCTTTGACTTCTCGGCAAAGAGGTTCTCATAAAAAAAGGGGATTCAATAAGAGATCATACCCGTCTGGGACAATCTTACATATTGCCTCGCAAAGTGAAGAAGTTCTTCGAAATGCCCACTGTAAAGCTGAGCTGTCCTCCCTTCCACTTCGCCCCTTTGATTCTTTGCCCTCGAATACCTTCATTCCAGAGTTCACCGTGATGGGGGGTAAATTGGGGTCTTTAGGATATTCACGTCTTCTATCCTATTTCACAATTACGATAACATAGGTAAAAGAACAATAATAAAAAGAAAAGGGATAGTACTGCATATAGGAATTCAATGGTGGCCAACTCCAAACTTTTCGTTGAATAGGAAATTAAAAACTAAATATAATTCAATGGTTCAAATAATAGAATGCATTGAAGATAGTAATACATAAAGGAATTTAGTTCATGTAATACAAAAAGATCAATTGCAGATTTTGAATTGAAAAGTACATTATAAAAGGATTCAAATTTCAATTTTTTTAAGGGAGAAGAGAGAGAGAGAGAATCCTTAGCTTAAATGGAAAAGCGGGACATTGGATTTTCTTT